>CM060943.1:854956506-856156506 GCA_030765085.1 Allium cepa
TTAAAGATTAATTACTTAGTTAAAGGTTAATTATTTAATAATAATTAAAGGAAAATTAATTTATTAAAGGTTAATTAATTAAAGTGACTAATTAAAGGATAATTAATTAATGTGATTAATTAATTAATGTGATTAATTTGAGGTTAATTTGTTAATGTGATTTATTATAAGAATAGTATTTAAAGAATAATTAATTAAACGATAATTATTTATATGATTAATTAATTAAGGTAATTAATTTAGGGATAATTAATTAATTAAAGTTTAATTAATTAATGAAAGTGATTAAAGGATGATTTATTAATTAAGGGTTAATTAAATAATATAATTTATTGAGGATAATTAATTAAAGAATAGTTAAATGATTAAAGGTTAATTATTTAATGATCAAAGGTTGATTGATTTATTAATTATGGTTGACTAATTAATAATTAAAGGTTGATTCACTTATTACTAAAGGTTTATTAATAAATGATTAAGAGACAATTAGTTAAAATGGTTTGTAATTAACTAATGTTAATTAGCTAGAATTAGCAAATCATTCATAAGTAATTAATCTGGTTTAAATTATAATAAGGTGATTAATTGATCTTACTTATGGATGTTTGGATTGTATAGAATGCTTTGAATTGTGTGATATCGCTGATGTGTGATGTCCTGTGATATGAGTGAGCTGTGAACTGTGATTTATTTATCTATGATGAATTTACATATTTATTTGTGAATCTGTTAATGAAGGTAAGCGTTATAAGATTATGCCGCTTATCGATATTATTGTGCTTGAATTGACGATGGTTGTGATATTGTATTGTTGTGTGCAAAACCCTTGGACTACACCACACACACAAATATGGATTTCACGAGGAAATCGATTAAGTCACAGGTATTTTGAATTTAAATATTATTTTGTTTAAAGGTTGAATTTTGAATCCAATTGGTTTGGAAGTAAAACTTAGTTGAATATGAAAGGCTTTTGAAACGGAAGTTTTGAAATTAAAATTAAGTTTGAATATAATATATCTTATTTAATTTTTAAAATTATTATGGAAACTATGGTTTGAAAGGGTTATACAAGTTATACAATATATATATATGGATTTAGAATTATTTTAAATAAATTGTTTTGGGAGTTTGAATCCAATTCAAATAGAACTTGCCGATGATACGACAGTTCGCTGATTTTCTGGTTTATATTTTTAAACGCTATAAATTGTGTATATTTGATCGGATTTTTTCGAAATGAAAAGTATTTGTTTTCAAATGATATTTGCTTTCATATAAAGAAAGAACTTTCGGTTTTTGTTGAAAGGATTTCGAGTTGTGAAATGGAAATTGTTTTGAACGCTATGAATAAATCTTTGTGAAGGATTGTGAACTTTGTTTTTAGATTGAAGAGGTTCTTAAAGGTGTATCTTTTGTATAAAAGATTTGAAATGGAAATTGTTTTGAAAGCTATGAATGAATCTTTGTGAAAGATTGGTGTTTTTTTAAAATTGAAGAGGATCTTCAAGGGTGAATCTTTTATTTAAAAGATTAAATGGGAAATTTGTTTAAACCATTTGAAAGAAAGGTTCTGGGTAATAAGTTATAACTTAACTAAGAACCCAATATGTCCATATGCTTTTTAAAATAAGCGCTCATTATTCGGTTTAGCTGGGAGAGAACTTTATGTCATAAAACCCATTACGAATAGTGATACGACGAAATAGATAGCATTTGATGATGGTGGTGAAGACCGGGTATTTTCGAGAACGATAGGATTACCTGTCGAATGTCTCTGCATTGAGTTGCTCCGGTACAGAGATCTCCAAGGATTTTGTTTTAAATTTAAATGGACTATTTTGAAATGGAAGGTGTATTTTCCCTGGAAAGCCGAGTATGTTTTCAAGTGGCTTTTAAATATAAATTGAAAGTTCTAAAGCTAGTTTTAAAAAGAATGTTTTTGGAGAAATTATTTTGTAGATTGGTTTTAGATCTTTAAAGTAAATATTTATTAAGTTAATTATGTAAGTGATTATATTATATTTGTTTTAGAAAATGGTTATTTAAATAGTTGTATTCTATCTAATAATTTTATTTTTCAAAATTAGTTTGGATTTGAGTTTATATGAGATATTAGTATAATATTTTCATAACTAATATTTAAGTAAGTGTTTAAAAATAGTTTTATTCTAATTGTTTCCAAGTATAAATTTTTGAATAAGTGATTTAAATTATTTTAAAGTATTCAGACTCGGTAAATTTTTCAGTGGAAATAAACAATATCTGAAAATTTATTCCGTGTGAAGAAAGTGATTTGAAATTTGTTTTCAAAGGGTTGAAGTGCGAAAATATATCTTGCGAAGATATTTTAAAATAAATAATTTGGGGAAATTATTTAAATTTGATAGTGGTTGTGAATATTGTTTGATAATTAAATAACCCATAGACCTACATTGTAACGACCTAATTTTTCGATGTCTGAAAGTCGACATCAAGACGTCCACTGTATCAAATGCCGAACAATCGAATGCCGAAAGACCAAACCGTTAGGGTTAAAGACGAAGAATATAGAAGAAGAAAACAAAAACAATAACCGAATCTCACATTCGCAGCGGAATAATATATAATAGATAAATGAATAATCTTTGAACAAAAGCACCATATCAGTTGGTACATTACATTATCAGAGTGTTAAAACAACAAAACACAACACAAAGCAGTTATAATAACCTGCCCATAATTTTCCACACGGGCATGGTTTGTAATTAATTAATGTTACTTAACCTGGATTAGTAATTTATTCAGAAGTAATAAATCTAGTTTAAAATTAATCAGGTGATTAATTGATCTTACTTATGGATGTTTGGATTGTATGGAATGCTTTGAATTGAATGATATCCCTGAGTGTGATGTTCTATGATATGATTAAGCTGTGAACTATGATTTATTTATCTGTGATGAATTTACATATTTATTTGCGAATCTGTGAATGAAGATAGCATTATAGGGTTATACTGCTTATCTATATTGTTGTGCTTGAATTGATAATGGTTGTGATATGTTATTGTAGTGTGTAAAACCCCTAGACTACACCACACACACAAATATGGATTTCACGGGAAATCGGTTAAGTCATAGATATTTTAAATTTAAATATTATTTTGTTTAAAGATAAATTTTAAATCCAAATGATTTGGAAGTGAAATTGAGTTGAATATGAAAAGCTTTTAAAAAAAGTTTTGAAATTATAATGTAGTTTGAATATACCATATCTTGTTTAACTATTGAAATTGTTTTGGAAATTATGGTTTGAAAGGGTTATACAAGTTATATAGTGTATATATATATGGATTTTAAACCATTTTGAAGTATATTGAATGAATTATTTCGGGAACTTTAATTTAATCCAAATAGAACTTGCTGGGAATACGAAAGTTCGCTAATTTTTTAGTGCATAATTTGAAAGGTTATAGCTTGAGTAAATATAATCGGATTTTCTCGAAATGAAAAGCATTTGTTTTCAAATGATAATGGCTACCATATAATGAAAGAATTTCTAGTTTTTATTGAAAGGACTTCAAATTTGAAAGGGAAATAGTTTTGAAAGCTATGAATTAATCTTTGTGAAAGATTGGTGAAACTTTGCTTTCAAATTGAAGATGATCTTAAAGGTGTATCTTTTGTATAAAAGATTTGGAAGTGGAAATTTATTTAAACCATTCAAAAGGAATGGTTTTGGGCTAAAAGTTATGACTTGACTAAGATCGCAATATATCCATATGCTTTTTAAAATAAGCGCTCATTATTCGGTCTAGCCGGGTGAGAACTTTATGTCATAAAACCCATTCTGAATAATGATACGATGAAATGGATAGCATTTGAAGACGGTGGTGAAGACTGGGTATTTTCGAGAATGATAGGATTACCTGTTGAAACAGGAAGAATGCGGCAAGGTTATGAGGGTCGCGCCCTTTAGGGTATGTGCATTTCCTTCTGGATAAAAGGCGGTATTATGGTATGGAGCCCAGATATTTAACCTATGTGGTTGTTGGAATTTGTTGGTGTTGAGGGCCCTCGAATAAAGGTCGGTGATGAGTAAAGTATGGATTTTTCATTTGCTATAAGTTCAACATGATTAGGGATTCTCGCTTTTTGTTTGGTAGCGAATGGGAGGCTCTTACCTCTACATGTCCCCGGGGAGGGGTTGGCTAACCGGTTAGGTTGAGAGTCGAGAGGCTGGCCATAAAAGCAAATGAGAGGTACCACTGTATGCCACGGTAGGGCTGGGATGGTTGAAAAAGCCTACCAGTCGAGAGTGGCCGCTGTCGATGGTTGAAAAGCCTAGACCATTACAATGTGGTGTCAGACCAATTGGTTAGCGATAACCTTGGCTCGGGTGGGGAAATTACTCACTAGAGATAGAGTCAGTAGTACTCTAAAATAAGTTTGAGTGCAATAATAGATATGAGCGGGTATTTGTTAGTGAGTATAAAAATAGTTTTTATATTGTGTTGACCTATCAGTTGATTGTTTATAGATTTTGGTCAGTGTAGTTTGGCCAACTGCATCGATAGGGATTTCTAAACTCTTAAACAAGATAAACCGACACAATGTTGTTTTAAAATGGGGTAAATGAAATAATTTTACACAAAATTATTTTTGTATATGAAAGAAAACGATTTTCCATAAATTTTTATAGTTATATATGGTTGCTTGATTGTTAGGAAGAGATAATATTAAGTTATTATCATTTAAGATTGAAATTGAATAAGAAATTGAAATCGTAACTAAAAAAGATTTGAAAATGTAAATTGTAAATGTGATTTATAATTTGAAATAGAATTCCAGAGAAATAATTGAAATGAAATTGAACGATTTGAAATTTTGAGAAATTTAATCCCTTTTGAGTTTGAAAACGATTTTCAAAGCTTTTAGAAAAATAATGGTGATATTATTTTGGGAAATATTTTTGAATTGGATATAAAATTTGGTGGAGTTTGAAAGTTAAAAATATTTGGAAATCTTTTAAAAAGGATAAAAGCACTAAACTCTTTTCGGTCACTAGAAAATAATTCCGATGATGATCGCGACATCATCGATGTTCATTTCCGAATTTCCAAGAGAGGAATTGCTGCCAAAATGTTTTAAATTGGAGTTGTTTGCAAAAGTTGGGTTGTTTTGGAAATGCAAAGCGTTTTGGATGTAATTGGTTTCAAAAATGGTTTTGAAATACTTAAGTGATTATTTAAACTCTGGAATCTTGATTAAAATGGTTATGAAATATGATTGAGCTTGATAACTTATATAATTTGAAATTATTAGAATAAAATATAACTTGAATAAAAGTTAAACTAAAATAGGTGGAAAATAAATTTGTGAACGAATAAATGGATTTCAATTCTAAGTAAGTGAAATTGGAAACTGGATATTGGAGTTAAATTGAATTGTGTGATATGTAGAATTTGTCAAGTTGGACCAAATGAAGCAAAATATTAAAATAAAATTAGTAAGTGAAACTAATTAAAGAAATTACAAATTAAATATGGTTTGAAATGAATTGAATTCTATATTTATAAATGAAAGGTAAATTGAATTCATATGGAATTGGAAATCTAGTTTAAATAAAAGCATAGATAAAACCAAAGTGGTGAATTGAGAATAAATATAAGAAGTATATAGAATATTTATATTGAACTTAAGGTGAAATGGCAAAAATTCTTAAGTAAATTTGGTATTAGAAATATACGAAGCTAATAATTGAGTGAAGGTTAAACTGGAAGTTATGAAATGGTGATTATGAATAAGTAGATAGAAATCAAAATTAATGTGAATAAAAGAAAATTGATTTAGCTAATAATCAATTGGAATAAATACGTAGGATGTACGTATATTATTTTATTCGCATAACGATTTGATCCAGAAATCGAGCACAGAGTTTCGAGATAATTATATCAATTTGACTTGGCATTTTTCACTCGATTATCGATGGCGAACCCTAGATATGGATTTTTCGTTGATTCTGGAAATTTTCTATCATAGTTTAAAGCTATGCAAGGAGAATGACGGTTTCTGATCAAGAAACTAGATCCGTGTCCGTACTAGAAAGTCGGGTGGACAATACTTGTTCGGAAGTGAAATTGTGTGATCGAGTGAGCGATCGAATTTGATATTGCGTACGGATGATATAAGTACATCGTACGGGCTTAAATGAAATGAATATTGAAACTTTTGTAAAGAAATATAGAATGGTTTTGAATGTTGCAATTGGACACTATTACTAGTAGGATATACAGGTGTTATAAAAGAAAATGGAATTGGATTTTTGATTTCTGAAGAAAAATTTGAATGGTCCAAAAAAAAGGTATGTATTTAAATTTCTATATGAAATTTGATGAATTTCATGTCTAGCCACTTGGCTTTCTGTTTTCTTTTGAAAATTGGGGTCCCGTTGTGGCATTTTGTAGTCGTACTGAGCTAGCCATGCAAAGAAGATGCGGACGAAACTTTTCCAAAATTTAGGGAGCTCAATTTTTTTTGAGAAATTTGGATAATTTGAAATTTGAATTGTTAAGAAAACAATATTGTTTGGAACTTATGGTTAAAGTTGGGAAGTAAGTGTGAATGATGGCGTCTTTAATTTGGAAAGTTGAAACCATTTGGTTTTGAGAAATTGTTAAAAACTATTTGAATTGGAAAAATAGTAAACGGATTATGGATCATTCTTCTTAACTAGTAATTTCGAGACGAAATTCTTTTAAGGGGGAAGAATGTGACGACCCAGAATTTTGAACATTTGAAATCAAAATATGTAATTGATTTTAAATATTTGAAAATTGGTTTAACTTGAATTTCAAAAATATCTGTTTATTTGGCAATTAAATTTTTGAATTTAATTATTGAAAATTGGGTAAAATATCAAATCCTGAGTTTTTAGGCTTGTTAAAAATATTTTAAAAGCTTAGAAAATTTATATTGATGATACTAAAGGGTTCAGAATTGAATTTGAAAGTGATTTGTTCAATTTTGAATTTATATCGTTTAAATTGATATTTAAAAATAGCCCTCCAAGGCACAGTCTCGGAATTCAAAGAAACCAGTTTCATTGAATCTGTAGTATTGTGTTATCGGATTTCAATTTTCATAGCATTCGGAATTGTCGTGTGACCGTACGGATTATAAACGCACTGAATTTAAATCGAAAATTTAATACAATAGCTGTGTCCAAAAAGCTATCTTCTCCCTACAATCAAATTTGGACTCGGAACCTTTTCCATTGCATTCGATATAGGGGTTTAACATTATAAACGCCTAGCGTCACGTCTCAATTGGAGATCGAGATTTCAGGCTTCGTTTTCTTAATGATTTAAATTCAAATTTTAAATTTTAAAAAATATATGTATTTAATATTTTTCGAAGAAAAATGTTACACATGTTTTCCTTAATGTAACACTTATGTACTTAATTTCAACACGCGTTCATTTTCTTACGCAAACGAAACAAATATATTTAAACAAACGAAGGTAGATTTTTTTTAAATTGAACACAGTCTTCTCCCCCAAAATCCATCGTTCGTTTCTAAAAATATCAAAGGCCGCAACCTCTTTTTCATTTTTTTTGAAAGAAAATAAAATAGGATTTAAATCCTGCCGATATTTAAATTTTTCGCATGAATTCAAATCGAATCGCATATCCTCAGTTCAAATTTCTTTTCGTCAACCCGAGAAGGAGAGTGTGTCGTCGAACGCGATGACAAATGGATGCCGCAGTCGATTGTTTCGTCTATTGCTTGCATGCTGGTGAGGTCGATGACGTTTTGGCTAAAGGAGGCTGTAGATCTGTTTGGTGGCAGCAGTTGTTGTGAGGGTTGTTCACGATCTTAATGGCTGCGAGAGGCGCGGCGTCTTCAATCGAAGGTGGAGCAGTATGGCAACAGCAAGCGTTTGGGTCGCGCGTGTGCTTAGCATGGAGTTCGAGGACTGAAGGTTGCAGAGTCGCGATTCTAGATGGGGTTTGTCGGGGATCGTCGCGATCGTGGATGGCGTCTGCGAGCTCGAGAGGGGTGAAAGTTCTGTAGTCGAGATCGATGTACATTTGTAGTAACGTATCATTGTTTTCCTTTTAATTAAGTTGAATAAATAAATGTTTGTATACATAGATTTTTTTTATAATATACAGTAAGTTGTGAAAACAATTTATTTCTTAAATTTATAAATCCATATATATATATATATATTTATACACTAAAATAGAAAAATTATACATATGTATATAGGACTTTGGGAAATTAAAAAAAATTGATTTTTATCTCTATAGATTATTTCTTATATATATATATATATATATATATATATATATATATATATAATTTCAACAAAACTAAAATAAATATACAATTACATATTTTTATTTGCTAATTTATTTTTAAGAATAAATGGTTTGGAGACTAATTTATTTTATTTATCCAAAATTAATTATTAAAGGAAATTTAGTTTTAATTTTAATTTTTAGTTAAATAAATTTATTAAAGGAGAAATTGGTTTAAATAAAACCATTAGTTAATTAAACTACTAAACGGTAATTGATTATTCGATTTGTTCGAATATTAATGAAATTTTATAATTGTTATACAGGGTCTAAAAATCGTAGAAGATCAAGCCGGATTTAAAATGGGTTGCATGCGTAATCAAAGGTAAGATCTTCTCACTCAATTGAAATTAATAGAATTTAAATTATTGATGGATTGTTTAGATGTGATATATATATATATATATATATATATATATTAGAGCGATTGATTTTCCACATTATATAGCGGATGAGACCCTATGTGCCGCATAATAGCGGATGATATGATATAATCCCATATACCACGATATTCCACCTCGAAGTGGAATTGGTATTTAATTGTTGTGCTAACATCAGTGGATGTAGGGAAATAGGTTGGAGGAATCCAACTGGATTCCTCAAATTGTTGTATTTATTTTACATACCGTGGTGTGATTTATTGATAATCTGTAAATGGTTATATTTGTAATTGAAATTTATTGAAGGCTATAGTTTAGCCGAATATTTTTTTGCTATCGTAGGATAACAGAAATATAAAAAATTGGATTTTTTGGAAATTAAAGTAGAAAATTTTAAGTAAATACATTTGAGAGGAATGGGTAAATTTAAAAGAAGGAATTTAAAAAAAGGGTAAAGATTGATTCTTGAAATTCTATCGAATAAATTTCAAGTATGGGAAAAAGATTTAATTTAATGGAAATAAATGGATTTTGAATAATATTGTTTAAAAGTCGAAGAATTTATTTAAAATGCGGATTTCAAATAGTTTGGAAGAAATAAAGGAATTTATTCTAAAAGAAAATAAATTTGGAAATAAATTTGGAATTTGATTTGATGTTTGAAATAAATTTGGAAATCAATTTGAAAATGGATTTGGTGTTTGAAAATAAATTTTTGGGAAATCGATTTGGAAATCGATTTGGTGTTTGAAAGTGAATATTTGGAAATAGATTTGAAAATCGTATATCAATGGATATTTGGAAATTTAAATTCACAATGGGAATTCATAAACGAAAAGGAAATTTGTTTAAAAAATAAATATTGGTTTATTTTTAAAGGGGTGGAAAGAAAATTTACGAATTTTAGATATAAATTGAAATAAATCAAGAGGGATTTATTAAATGATTTAAATGGACCACTTTGAAATGGAAAAGTGTATTTTTCTTGGAAAGCCAAGTATGTTTTCAAAGTAGCTTATAAATTTAAATTGAAAGTTTTAAGGATGGTTTTAAAAAGGATGTTTTGGTGAAATTATTTTCTTAATTTTTTTTAAAATATATAAAGTAAATATTTATTAAGTTAATTACAGAAGTGATTATTTTAAAGATTTAATTGGTATTTGATTTAGAAAATGGTTATTTAAATAATTTTACTCTATCTAATAATTTTATTTTTAAAATTTGTTTGGAGTTGAGATTTATATGAAATATTAGTACAAAAATTTCATAACTAATACTTTAAAATAAAGTGTTTGAAAATAGTTTTTATTTTAAATGTTCCCAAGTATATATTTTTGGATAATTGATTTAAATTATTTTGAAGTATTCGGACTTGGAAAATTTTTCAGTAAAAATAAATAATATTTGAAAATTTATACCACGTGAGGAAAGTGATTTGAATTTTGTTTTCAAAAGATTGATGTGTGAAATATAGCCTGCGAAGATATTTTGAAAATAAATAATTTAGGGAAATTTATTTAAATTCGGTGATTGGTGTGAATATTGTTTGATAGTTAGATAACCGACTATCAATATTGGCCTTTAAACGGCATTTGAATTTCGATGCGACCGGAGGTCGGATTCTAAATGGTTATCCAAAAATGACATCAAATCTTTGTGATGGATCTTTTGTTTAAAAGATCAATATGGAAATTCGTTGTGACTTACTTGAAATCTTAATGTATCCTCTTATTTTTAAAATAAGCGCTCATTATTCGGTTAAGCCGGGAGAGGACTTTATGTTATAAAACCCGTTCCGAATAAATGATACGACTAATTGGATTGCATTTGAAGATCCTGTTCAAGACAAGGTTTTTTCGAAAACGAAAGGATTACCTGTCAAATGTCTCTGCATTGAGTTGCTACGGTATAGAGATTTATATCACCCTTTGTGATGAGGAGTCCGGACGTGATTAGTGAATATCCGGATTTGCAAGGGCTTCTTTCCTTAATTGGAGGAAGTGCCTTCGGTTCCGTTCGTACCTGGAAAGGACTTGTATGGATGCATGTCTGACGTTACACTTTGAGATGTAAAGCTGGTTTCTATCAAATACATTTCTGTTGGTGGCGGAGAATTTATTCTCTTAGCTTAACACCCTTCTCTAAGACTACGAGCTTAGAGTTATGTAGATGATGGTTACTAGTTTTATATTTCCAATTTGGTAATATGGCATGCTAAGTGTTGATCAGTTGTTGATCGAAGCATGGCTTTTGTGAAAAGCGTAGCTTCGTGGATGAGACGTCGTTGGACCTCACACCTCGGAAATGGTCGAAACATGATGGATGCGGCAAGGTTATGGGGGTCGTGCCCCTCAGGCTATGTACATTTCCCTTTGGAAAAAAAGTGGTATCTGGTATGGAGTTCAGATATTTAACTTGTGTGTATTTAAAAGTGGTATTCTGGTATGGAGCTCAGATTATTTACTTATGTGGCTGTTGGTTGACGAGGCACCTCAGAAAAGGTCGGTCTAGATCGGAGGGTGTCATACTCATGATAGTTATTTACCTAGTTACAGAGGTAAATCGGTCTTGTGTTGGCAGAGAGCTGGTTAAGTTCTCGGGGCGTCCCCCCAGAGGCATACCCATTCGGTGAAGGAAGTCCTTTAGCCTCGACCATCTGTTGGAAATCTAATCATTCAATATGCACCTTGTATGGTTTTAGTTATAGAACCTGTCATCTAATATGGTAGCTATAGTAGGCATACTATAATGGTACATATGCTGGCTAAGATTATTATTATATTTTGGAAATGTTTTCCACACTATGCACTAATAATAATATCAATTTTTTTTGCATATCTAGCATGTTTGACTATCATAAGGAGAAATCCCCCCCAAGTGTACGATTGCATTGTGTGTGCCGGGAGGCCTTTTGGTAGTTTCATTTTCCAAAAGCATCAATGGATTTCTTTTCCTTTTCTTTTGTACAAATAAATGTTTTATGATCTCACACCAGTCCCATGACTGACATGGAGTTTATTGTTTCCTTTCTAAACTTTGGGTGCCACAATTTTCCACACGAGCAGCCTTGGGTCATGTTAGTAGTTGTTCTGGAGCGAAGTCAAGAAGATATGCTGTGAAGATCAGGAGTCAAGCTGGATGGCGAGACGTATCACTAGTATATGATATTCTTTTCCGCTGTTGTTGGGTATATGACTCTGATGATGTATGTAAAAAAAACTGATATAGTACTTTTGTTTGAAGATATTGATTTATCTATTATATATATTGTTCCGCTGCGAATATGAGATTCTGATATGTTCCTATTTTCTTCTTCTATCGTTTTCTTCATTAACCTAAAGGTTCGGTTTTTTGACATTCGATTGCTCGGCATTTGATACAGTGGAAGTATTGATGTCGACTTTCGGGCATTGAAAAATCGGGTCATTACGTAGTGATACCATTTTGTAACGACCCAAATTTTTCGGCTTTCGAAAGTCGACATCAATGCGTCCACTGTATCAAATGCCGAACAATCGAAAGTCGGAAAACCGAACTGTTAGGGTTAAAAAAGAAGAAGATAGATGAATAAAACAGAAACAGTATCAGCGACATTCGCAGCGGAATAATATATAATAGATAAATGAATAATCTTTAAAACAAAGAATTTATCTGTTTATACATACATCATCAGAGTGTTACAACAACAAAACACAATACTAGGGATTTATAATAACCTGCCCACATAGAAATTTACTTTGCAGCAACCCGAATGCAGCAGATACTATATAATATAAGTGATACACCTCGCCATCCAGCTTGTCTTCTGGTCTCCACATCATACTTTTCTGACTTCACTCCAGAATAACTGATAATCTGACTCTAGGCTGCCCGTATGGAAAATTATAGCCACCTAGAGTTTAGAAAGGGAACAATAAACTCCAGGTCAGTCATATGACTGGTGTGAGATCCTAAAATGGCTATTTGCAAAAGGAAATAAAAAGAAATCTGCTATGCTTTTGGAAAGTGAAACTACCATAAGGCCTCCTACCCCACACACAATGCAATCGCACAATTGGAGGAGATTTCTCCTTATGATAGTCAAACATGCTTGATATGCAAAATCTTTTTAATATTATCATAAGCGCATAGCGTGGAAAACATTTCGAAAGTATAATATTAATCTTAGCCAGCATACGTACCATTATTGTATGCCAACTATAGCTATCATATTAGATGGAAGGTTCTACAACTAAAATCGTACAAGGCGCGTATTGAGTGATTGGATATCCAACAAATGGTCAAGGCTAAGGAACTACCTTCACCGAATGGGTACGCCTCTTAAGGGAAACCCCGAGAAACTAACCGGATCTCTGCTAACACAAGGCTGGGTTACCTCTGTAACTAGGTAACTTATTGTCATGAGTATGCCACCCATTAGTCTAGACCGACCTTTATCCGAGGCGCCTCTCAACCAATAACGACATAAGTGAACAATCTGGGTACCATACTAGAATACCACTTCTAACCACACAAGTTAAATAGCTGCCAAAGGTATTTATCCAACAGTCGATCTGGATTCTAACCAATCGAAAGGATCCTCTGATCAATCCAGAGATCATTTCGGTTCCAATAGAAATGAGGATTCAGAATATCACACATTGATCGACCAAACAGAGATTCAGCAACTAAAAGAAAGATCGAATCTGGACTCCATACCAGATACCACTTTTTATCCAGAAGGAAATGTACATACCTTGAGGGGTACGGCCACCATAACCTTGTTGCATCTTTTCTTCTTTCAACCATTTCTAGACTGTGAATTTCAACGAAGTCTCGTCCACAAAGCTACGCTTTTCACAACGGTCATGCTTTGATCAACAAATGATCAACACTTAGCGTGCCACATTACCAAATTTGAGAATATATCACTAGCAACCATCAACTACATAACCTCTAAGCTCATATGTCTCCGAGAAGGGTGTTAAGCTAAGAGAATAATTCTCCGCCATCAACATAAATGTATTTGATAGAAACCAGTTTTACATCACAAAATGTAATGCCAGACATACATCCATACAAGTCCGTTCCGGGTTCGAACGAAACCGAAGGAACTTCCTCCAATTAAGGAAAGAAGCCCTTGCAAATTCGGATATTCACTAATCACGTCCGGACTCCGCATCACAAAGGGTGATATAAATCTCTACACCGGAGCAACTTAGTGTAGAGACATTCGCCAGGTGATCCTTTCGTTTTCAAAAATACCTGGTCTTCAACGCCATCTTCAAATGCAATCCCATTTCGTCGTATCATTATTTAGAATGGGTTTTATGACATAAAGTCCTCTCCCGGCTAATCCGAATAATGAGCGCTTACTTTAAAAATATGTGGTTACATTAAGATTTCAACAACAAATTTCCACTTTGATCTTTTAAACAAAAAATCCATCACCAAGATTCGATATGGTTTTTGGATAACCGTTTGGAATACGACCCTCGGTCGCATCTAAGTTCAAATTCTGTTTAAAGGCCAATATTGATAGTCGATTATTTAACAATCAAACAACATTCACAACAACCATCAAGCCTCATTAATTTCACAAATCGCTTATAATGATAGTCGGTTATTTTAACTATCAAACAATATTCACAACAACCATCAAATTTAAATAATTTTCCTGAATTATTTATTTTCAAAATATCTTCGCAAGATATATTTTCACACTTTAACCCTTTTGAAAATAATTTTCAAGTCACTTTCCTTTTTGGGAATAAATTTCCAATATTATTTATTTCTGCTGAAAATTTATCGAGTCCAAATACTTTAAAATAGTTTAAATTACTTATCCAAAAACATACTTGGAAACACTTAAATAAAAATTACTTTAAACACTTTATTTAAAATATTAGTAATGAAATTTTATACCAATATTTCATATAAATCTCCAGTCCAAACTAATTTTAAAAAATAAAATTACTAGATAGAGTATAACTATTTACATAACCATTTTCTAAATCAAATATCAATTTAAATCTTTAAAATAATCACTTCTATAATTAACTTAATAAATCATTACTTCAAAGATTTAAAAACAACTTAAGAAAATAATTTCTCCAAAGCATCCTTTTTAAAACCATCTTTAAAACTTTCAATTTATATTTATAAGCTACTTTGAAAACGTACTCGGCTTTCCTGGGAAAATACACTTTCCATTTCAAAATGGTCCATTTAAATCAATTAATAAATCTTTCTTGATTTATTTTAAATTTTACATCCCAAATTCATAAATTTTCTTTCCACGCTTTTATAAATATACCACTATTTATTTTTAAACGAATTTCCCTTTCCTTTATAAAATCCTATTGTGAAATAAATTTTCAAATATCCACCGATATACGATTTTCAAATCAATTTCCAAATATTCACTTTCAAACACCAAATCAAATTTCTAAATTTATTTAAAAAATTTATTTTCAAACACCAAATCAAATTCCAAATTTATTACCTTTTAAAATAAATCCCTTTATTTCTCCCAAACTATTTAAAATTTGAATTTTAAATAAATTCTCCAACTTGCAAACAATATTACTCGAAATTCATTTATTAAAAGCGTTTTCTTTATTTTGGAATTTATTCAATAGGATTTTAAAAATCAACCTTTACCCTTTTAAAATTCCTACTTTTAAATTTATCCAATTCTCTAAAATGTTGAAATTTCTACTTTAATTTCCAAAAATCCAATTATATATCCTGATATATTGAAACACCCAAATATATTCGGCCAAACCATAGCCTTCAATAAATTTCAATCACTGGTATAATCATTCACCGATTATTAATAATCACATCACAGCATATAAAATATATTCAACAATTTGAGGAATCCAGTTGGATCCCTCCTCCCTGTTTCCCTGCATCCACAGATGTTAGCACAACAAGTAAATACCAATTCCACTTCGTGGTGGAATATCGCGGTATATGGGATTATATCATATCATCCGCTATTATGCGACGCATAGGGTCTCATCCGCTATGTAATGTGGAAAATCAATCACTCTAATACACACACACGCGCTATCATATATGCTATCACATCAAAACAATTAATAAAAATTTGAAATTCTAATTATGTCAATTGAGTGAAGATCTCACCTTTGACTGCGCATGCAACCCATTTCCAGTCCAGCTTGTTTTCACGATTTTTTAAACCTTGTAACAAACTTCATAAGGTTTCATTAATATTCGAATTAGTCGAACAAATTAATTTTCCTATTTGATAAGTTTAATTAACCAATGGTTTTATTTTAACTTGTGATTTAAATTTAAACTAATAATTTGATTTAACTAAATAATTTTTCTTTTTAAAATTCCTTTTTTGTAACTAAAATAATTACATAAATTTATAAATCAAATAAATAACTATAATACATTATATAAAATAACTAATAGATTTAAAATGTATATTTATCTTATATTGTATATATACACTTAAAAACAAATTACAATTTTCCAAAAATCCATTTTTATATAAACTTCCAAATAGTTTAAAATCCCCATTTTCCTTTTAAATACCGTCTATATAAATTATTATATAAAAATAGAAACCGAGGAATAAAATAAAAGAAAAATATGCATACATACTTTTCTAAAATAAAATAATTTCTTGTTTTGAATTATATATATATAATAAAGTAAACAGAACTGTTTTTAAATTTTCTTTGCTGCAAAGATTTTATTTTCTACATGCATAAAAGATTTTTTTTTTGAAAACTACATATAAAATTTAAAAATAAAAATAGCGATACCTTACTGCCATCATCGCAATGACCACCTACCGAAGTTGTCATCGCCATCACAGTCTCACATCGATGGCTATGATGGAAGGAAATCCCATGATGAACTCGACCATGGCTGAGCCTCCCATTGCTTAATTCAAAACCCTAATAGCTTATGCATAAAAATCCCAAATCACTTTGAACATAGTCGTGACATCATCGCTTCCATCCTACCGACGCTGTTACCCTCGCCTACCTTTCATGGCCAGTCGCACTTCCCTCCAACCTCGACGGCGTCGAACTCGCCTGTGGAAACGAACTAATGGTTGCGCCACTTCACCTTCAGACCGCCGCTCCACCTTGTTGAACTCCTACACGAGCATGTGCGCGCGGTTGCGACCGCAACCCCAAAATCGCGACACCAAACGATTTGCCACTGCTCGAGATTTCCCCGACCTTCCAATCAATGTGCACCGCTCGCCTAGTCGTTCGCGCCTTCGTCTGATTTTGATTCTTCTTTATTTTTTAAAAGAATCGATCGCCATTCTTTTTTTTCAAGATCGGCTGCTTTGATTTTTTTAGATTTATGTTTTAAAGGTAAAAAGTCTTGGCTATTTTGTTTTGAATGAGATAATCAATTCAATCTCCTTTTTTTCTTTTGAGAGACACATGTTAATTCTAACAAACACGTGGTTAAAGAGGCAAGCAATGTGAAAAAATAATATTGTGAAAATAATTAATATTAAATGCATATATATTATTTTAAATTTAAATTTATATCATTTCAAATTAGACAACTTAAAATCTCGACCTCCTGTCGAGGCATACCGCCAGGCATTCATAAGGTTATACCCCTATTTCGAAGCCAATGAAAAAGGTTTCGAGTCCAAATTCGGTCGTATGGAGAAGATAGCTTTTTCGACCAGTTATAATATTAATTTTCGATCTAAATTTCAGCGCATCTATCAGTCGTACGGTCACACGACAACTCCGAATGTTACAAAATTGAAATCCGATAATAATACAATATCACAGATCCAATGGAATTGGTTTCGTCGAATTCCGAGACTATGCCCCAGAAGGCTATTTTTAAATGTTGATTTAAAAGATATAAATTAAAAACTGAACAAACACTTCAAATTCCAATTTTTTTAACACTTCTATTACCTTCAATATTATTAATATAAATTTTCCAAGCCTTAGAAATATTTTTAACTAGCTAAAATTGAAGATACAATATTTTACCCAAATTTCAATAATTAAATTTCAATAATTTAATTGCCAAATTCATAATGGTATTTGAAATTCAAGTTAAATTAACTTCAAAATATTTAAAATCAATTAAATAGTTTCAATTTCAAATGTTCAAAATTCTGGTTCGTCATATTCCTCCCCCTTAAAAGAATTTCTTCCCGAAATTACTTGTTAAGAAGAATGATCCATAACCCGTTAAACAGTTTTATCAACTTGCCAAAACAAATCTTTTTATTAAAGACCTATTATTACTTCAAAAAAAATTTCAAAATCTTTCATAGGTTTCAAGCAACATTATTCTCCTAACAATTCAAATTTAAATTTAAATTTAAACTTTAAATTATCACAACAAAACAAAGTAGCTATAAGTTCAACATGATGGGGGTTCTCGCTTATAATTAGTTATGATGAATAACTAAGGTTGATTCATCAATTTCATTAATTAATGGTTTGTAATTAACTAATGTTAATTAACCTGGATTAGTAATTTATTCATAAGTAATTAATCTGGTTAAATTAATTATAATCATGTGATTAATTGATCTCGCTTATGGTTGATTGGATTCTATTGAATGCTTTGAATTGTTTAATATCCTTGATGAGTGATGTTCTGTGATATGATTGAGCCGTGAACTGTGACTTATTTATCTATGATGAGTTTACATAGTTATTTGTGAATCTGTGAATGAAATTATAGGATTACACCACTTACCGATATTGTTGTACTTGAATTGATAACGGTTGTGATATTTTATTGTTGTGTGTAAAACCCATAGACTATACCACACACACAAAATATGGATTTCACGGGAAATCGGTTAAGTCACAGGTATTTTAAATTCAAATATTAATTTGTTTAAAGGTTGAATTTTGAATCCAATTGGTTTGGAAGTGAAATTGAGTTAAACATGACAAGATTTTGGAAAGGAAGTTTGAAATTAAATTTTAGTTTGAATATATTATGTTTTGTTCAAGTTTTGAAATTATTTTGTAAATTATGCTTTGAAAGGGTTATACAAGTTATATAATATATATGGATTTTAATCTCTTTTTTTGAAGTATATTAAATGGAATTATTTTGGGAATATAAATTAATTCAAATAGAACTTGCCGAGAATACAGCAGTTCGTTGATTTTCTAATGTATATTTTGAATGGCTTTGACTTGAGCAAATCTAATCGGTTTTTCTCGCAATAAGAAGAATTTGTTTTCAAATGATAATGGCTTTCATACAACGAAAGAATTCCAGTTTGTTGAAAGAATTTCAAGTTATTAGTAAATCAAATTGAAAATAGTTTTGAAAACTACGAATAAATCTTTACTAACGATTTGGTGAACATTGTTTTAAAGTGAAGGGAATCTTTAAGGGTGAATCTTTTGTTTAAAAGATTAAATTGGAAATTTGTTTAAACCATTCAAAAGGAAAGGTATGAGGCTAAAAATCATGACTTAACTAAGATCCCAATATATCCATATGTTTTTAAAATAAGCGCTCATTATTCGGTTTAGCCGATAGAGGATTGTATGTCATAAAACCTATTCCAAATAATGAGACGACGAAATGGATAGGATTTGAAGATGGTGGTGAAGAATGGGTATTTTCGAGAACGATACGATTACCTGTTGAATGTCTCTATACTGAGTTGCTCCGGTATAGAGATCTCCATATGTGATGGGGAGTCCGATCAGGTTTGTGAATACCCGGATTTGCAAGGGCTTCTTTGAAGTGCCTTCGGTTCCATTCAGACCCAAGATGGACTTGCATGGTTGTATGTCTGACATTACACTTTGATATTTAAAGCTGATTTCAATCAAATACATTTCTGTTGGTGGCGGAGAATTTATTCTCTTAGCTTAACACACTTCTCCGAGACATACGAGCTCAAAGATTATGCAGTTGATGGTTATTAGTGATTTACTCCCGAATTGGTAGTGTGGCATGCTGAGTGCTGGTCATTTGTTGATCGAAGCATGACTTTTGTGAAAAGCGTAGCTTTGTGGACGAGACTTCGTCGAACTCACAACCCAAAAATGGCCAAAACAGGAAAGATACTACAAGGTTACGGGGGTAGCGCCCCTTAGGGTATGTGCATTTCCTTCTGGATAAAAAGTGGTATCATGGTATGGAGCCCAGATACTTAATTTATGTGGTATTTGGAATTTGTTGGTGTTGAGAGCTCTCGGATAAAGGTTGGTGACAACCGGTGGATGGCATACTCGTGTCAGTAGTTACCTAGTTATAGAGGTAACCCGACCTTGTGTTGACAGAGAGCTGGTTAATTTCTCAGGGTGTCCCTCTAGAGGCGTACCCATTCAGTGAGGAAGTTCCTTAGCCTAGTCATTGGCAACAATCACTCAATGCGAGCCATGTACGATTTTAGTTGTGGAAACTGCCATCTAATATGTTAGCTGTGGTAGGCATACTATAATGGTACATATGCTGGCTAAGATTAGTATTATCCTTTCGAAATGTTTTCTGCACTATGCACTAATTATAATATCAAAAGGATTTTGTGTATCAAGCAAGTTTGACTATCATAAGGAGAAATATGCCCCAAGTGTGCGATTGCAATGTGTGTGTGCCAGGAGGCCTTATGGTAGTTTCATTTTTCAAAAAAGGATTATAGATTTCTTTTTACTTCTTTTGTTGTTTAAAATAACTGTTTTTGTTTGCTCACACCAGTCCCATGACTGACCTAGAGTTTATTGTTCCCTTTCTAAACTCTGGGTGCCCACAATTTTTCACACGGGCGGCCTAGAGTCGGATTTTCAGAAAATCAAATTGTAGGTGTAGCTTTGGGCAATTCTTTGGAGTCTTTGGCTTAGCGATTGCCTTTGTTTCTAGTTCAACATGATGGTGGTTCGAGTTTCTGGTTTTGAGTTTTGGAGCTTGGCATTAAAGATGTTGCTTTCCACTGTTGTTGCTGGTGTTTTCTGTTGTGCCTTCCGCTATTGTGTATCTCTGATATATGTTGATCATTTCATTTGTGTCATTGTTGTATCAATTGTTGTGTATCGATAAAATTATTCTTTCGCCTTTGCTGTGTTGTTTACTAAATGTGTTATGAGCGCCGATGCGAATCGAATTTCAACGTTTGAATCTGCGGCATTCGAATACAAATAAAGTATGGATGTCGATTTTCGAGTGCTGAAATTCGGGTCGTGTACCACAATGTAACGATCCACTTTTTCGACTTTCGAAAGTCGACATCAATACGTCCATTGTATCAAACTTCGAACAATCGAATGCCGGAAAAACGAACCGTCAGGGTTAAAGAAGAAGAAGATAGAAGAAGAAACGAAAACAATAACAGAATCTCACATTCGCAATGGAATAATATATGATAGATAAATGAATAATCTTTAAACAAAAGAACTAAACCAGTTTGTACATTACATCGTCAAAGTATTACAACAATAAAACACGACACTGGCAGTCATTATAACTTGCTTACGAGGAAATTGACCTTGCAACAACCTATATGCAGCAGATACTATATAGTATAAGTGATACTCCCCGCCATCCGGCTTGTCTTCCGATCTCCCAAGCATACCTTTCCGACTTCGCTCCAGAACAACTGATAACCTGACTCTAGGCTGCCCGTGTGGAAAATTATGGGCACCCAGAGTTTAGAAAGGGAACAATAAACTCCTGGTCAGTCATGGGACTAGTGTGAGATCTTAAAACAGTTATTTGCACAAAAGGAAATAAAAAGAAATCCGCTATGCTTTTTAAGAAATGAAATTACCATAAGGCCCCCCGGTACACACACAATGCAATCGCACGCTTGGGGGAGATTTCTTCTTATGATACTCAAACATGCTTGATACGCAATTTTTTTTGATATTATTATTAGTGCATAGTGTGGAAAACATTTCGAAAGTATAATATAAGTCTTAGCCAGCATAGGTACCATTATATTATGCATGCTATAGCAACCACCTGAGGTGGCATGTTATACAACTACAATCGTAAAGGCCTCGTATTGTTTTGTTTGGATTTCCAACAAATGGTCATGGCTAAGGAACTTCCTTCGCCGAACGGGAACGCCTCTGGAGGGATGTCCCGAGACCTGACCAGATCTCTGCCAACACAAGGCTGGGTTACCTTTATAACTAGGCAACTAACTGTCACGAGTATGCCACTGTAACGACCCAGAATTTTTGATAATTTGAATTTGAGTATTTAATTTATTTTAAATATTCATAGGTGAAATTTGTAAGTCGAACGATTTATTTATCAAATATTTGGATTTAATAGGGTAATTTAAATCGATTAATTAATAGTTGAAACTCTAGAAATAATTAAATATTGGGTTTAATATGATTGAAAATGATTCGGGAAATTTTATTTTATCATACTGAAGTTATAGAAACGTTATAGAACTTTTAAAACTGAATTTGGAGTTAATTTGTAAAAATTGAATATTTTAATATTTAATTATCGACTGAAAAATAACCAATTTTTGAACAGTCTCAGAATTGAACGAGACCAGTTCCATTGGATCCGGAATAGTTAGTTATTATCGGATTTCAAATTTCGTAGCAAACGGAGTTGTCGTTTGACCGTGGCAGCTCGAAACGCATCGATATCGTTTTAATATTAATTTAGCGTGTTAAAATAGCCATTTTTCAAACGGTCTCGGATTTCGACGAAACCAGTTTCATCGGATCCGTAATGTGATATTATTGCAAGATTTCAAATTTCAAGTCGTTTGGATTTGTCGTTTGTCCGGTACAAGCCAAAACGCCTAGAAATCGCTTAAATCGGTTTAAATTTAAATCGACTGTTTATTGCCGTATCTCACACATACGATAGAATTAGCTTCCGAAACCTATTCCATTGTGTCCGGAATGTGGAAAAACCTTAGGATCGCCTGGCGGCACGCGTCGTTTGGAGTTCGTTTGCAAAAGTGTTAAATTGGGCATTTTATTATTAAAATAATATTAACATATATGTTATCTTCTTTTCCAAAACCCTAATCACTATCACCAGCCGCCTCCTATAGGTCCAATGGCCGAAATCATCCCATTTTCCCCTCTCAAAATCTCCAAATCCGCTCATCGAATCGAGAAACTTCCAACATGAAAGTTGTAGAGCACGGTATGAACTACAAATCCAACGGTGGATCTCAGCTATCGTCGCCATTTGGATGAGATATTGAGCCGTGTCCCCTGGTTGTTGCGTGCGTTCCTCAAGGTGGAGGAGGGCGCCGAGCTTGGCCATGCTTGGGCCGATGGTGGCTTTTGTCGAGGGCTTTCATTTGGTGGCAGGGTGATGAAGTATCGATGCTCGTGGTGGTCGGAAAATCAAACCCTAGGTCGGCATGTGATGGGTTCAAGTGCGTGTTTTTGTTTCCTGGAGAGGAGTTACCGTGCGCGTGAAGAGAAGGAGAGCGGGAGGAAGCTAGTGCGTGCGGCCCACATGTGTTGGGTGAATTTTCTTTTTTTTTTGTGTTAATTTAATTGAAATTTGAATTCGTGTCAACTTAAAATGCAATATCTTGTTCATGCGAGGTCCGATTGGGACGAATCAAAGTGCGTTGGAATCGTATGGTCGTGCTCTTCGCGATGAAGCTAGTCTGGAGTCGATTGGAGCTCGTTTGAATTTCGGGTAAAATTAAACGTTCGTTTAATTTTATTCGAAACGAACGCCGAAACCGGAAATAAAATCAAGGTGAGAACTCCTCACTCAATCAAACTGTTTGGTTTAAAATTTTAAATAGTTAATATTGATTGTTGATTGCTGATTGATTGTGTTAGTAGATATAGTAGGATATATACTATATATAGCGATATATATATATTGGCATATGTATATATCGGATTTGATTTCCCGCCTCGTATAGCGGATGAGACCCTATTGCGCCGCCTATTAAGCGGATATTTTATAAAATCCCATATACCGCGATATTCCACCTTGAAGTGGAATTGGTATTGTGCTAACGTCTGTGGATGCAGGGTAACAGGTTGGAGGGATCCAACTGGATTCCTCACATATTTATTTGTTTATAAATATTATGTTGATTGTTGATAATCATATTGATATATGACACTTATTCCCGTGATTGACCATCTGATGTTGTTGCATCATCGGATTCAAATTTTTAAAAATTAAAATAACGGTTTTGAATTTAAAGGGGTTTTAAATCGATTTTTCAAAGAATATGGTTTATTAAAAATTTTGAATTGATTAAATTTTAAAATAAATATATGGATAAAATTTTATGTTTTAAAAATTTATATTTTTATAAAATATAACTTAAAAGAAATTTTTAACAATAATAGGTTTTTATAAAATAGTTAAATTTGGTTTTTGGGAAGTTATTATTATTAATGGTTTATATAAAGGATTTTATAAATGGATGTTTTTAAATAAAAAATTATTGAAGTTATAGAATAAATTTATAAAGTGTTAAGTTGATGTATAACATGAATTTCACTAGGATTTATAGATTAATAAATGTGAAATTTATAAAACGAATGGTTATTGGAAAATTTTAAGCTTATAAGTTATTAACTTATAAAAATGGATTTGGGCATTAAAAAGGGGAATTTTATAGAAATTGTTAATAAATGAAGATTTCATTAGTTGAAATTATTATAAACCATAAAGAAATCTTGTAAGTGATAAGATTTTAAATTGGTGAAGTTCAAAGGAACGATTTGGTAAATAAATAATATTATAAGTATTTAACTTACAATATGGCTTTTGGGTATGAAATTGGGTTATGTAAATTGCATCGGATTAATAAAGGAATTTATAAGATTGGGGTTTATAATAGAAATGGAATTTATAAACTATGTTTATAAATTTGAAATCCATCAAATTTGATAATTGAAATATGGGAATTTGTTAAGTGGGCTATATTCACTATTTTGAATATTGAATAGATTATTAAATAAAATGGGTTTGTTTTTGGGAAAGGAATGTTTTAAATGGAATTTAAAACGAATTAAAGGTGTTTTAAAATGTATTGAGTATTGAAATCATAGATTTCAACATTGATTGTTGAAATAGACGATTTCGAGAAATAGAAGGGAATATTTTGAATAGTAGTGGATTTATGTATCCATTTTTTTTTTATTTCAAATCCATATACTAGTGTTTTTGGGTTGTCGTAACGATGTTTTACGCAACATTCGTTTTTAACCCAAATAAATGTGAATAAAGGAATGTTTTCTTAAAGAGAATGGAATAAATACTTAACTGTGATTTAAGTATATGGAATATTTTCAAATCGTTGAAAATAAATAAATTTGTGAATTACTTATTTTTAAAATAAGCATGGGAATGGTTTTCTAATATGAAATGGAACGGTTTTTGTGAATTCACCTTTAAGGTAATTGAAAGCAAATAACTTGAAATCGATCTGGGAATCGTATGCTAGTAGATGCTTGGAATTTAAATCCACCTTGGAATTTATATATATATGAAGGGAAATTTGTTTAAAAATAAATATTGATTTATTTTGAAGTATGAAAATGAATTTACGAATTTGGGACGTAAATTTAAATAAATCGGTAAAGATTTATTTGATGATTTGAAATTTGTTTTCAAAGGGTATAAAGGATGAAAAGTAATTTGAAATTAGTTTTCAAATGGTTAAGGTGATTTGAAAATAGTTTTCAAATGGTTAAGGTGATTTGAAATTAGTTTTCAAATGGTTAAGGTGATTTGAAATTAGTTTTCAAATGGTTAAGGTGATTTGAAATTAGTTTTCAAATGTTTAAGGTGATTTGAAATTAGTTTTCAAATGGTTAAGGTTATTTGAAATTGGTTTGCAAATGGTTAATGTAATTTGAAATTTGTTTTCAAATGGTTGAGGTGTTTAATTTGAAATTGGTTTTTCAATTGGTTAAGTGTGGAAAATTTTATCGTGAAGTGGTTTTGGTAAAGCAAATAAATTGGGCAATTATTTGGAAATTGTGTATATATATCTTGTAAAGATATTTTGGGACTTAATAATTTTGGAAAAATTATTTGGAATCTGATGATGTGGCGCATCTTTATTGATAGTTAAATAACCGACTATCAATATTTACCCTTGGATGGTATTGATTGTGTTTGTTTGGAATTGAATGCACACTTATTTTTAAAAATAAGCGCTCGCTATTCGGTTTAGCCGGGAGAGGACCTTTGTGTCATATATCCCATTCCGAATATGCGATACGTCGTTTGGATTGCATTTGAAGACCGGTGTTGAAGACCGGGTATTTGTGAAAACGATAGGATGACCTATCGATTGTCTCCGCATCGTTAGCTACGATATGGAGATTTCCTTTGTGATGGGAAATTTTATCGGGATTGTGAATACCCGGATTGCAAGGGCTTCCTTGGAAGTGCCTTCGGTTCTGTTCGAACCCGGAACAGACTTGTATGGTTACGTGTCTGACATTACATTTTGAGAGATAGAGCAGATTTCTTTCAAATACATTTCTGTTGGTGGCGGAGAATTTATTCTCTTAGCTTAACACCCTTCTCTGAGACGTACGAGCTCAGAGGTTATGTAGTTGAAGGTTATCAGCGATATTTCCCAATCTGGTAATGTGGCATGCTGAGTGCTGCTGCGTGATGATCATTGGTTGGTCATTTGTGATATGATCATTTGTTTGATCATTTATCTTTGTGATTATTGCTTTGGTCATCTGTGGACCCGAAGCATGGCTTTGTTACACAAAGCGTAGCTTTGTGGACGAGACTTCGTCAGGACCTCACTCCCCGGAAATGGTCGAAACAGGAATATGCGGCAAGGTTATGAGGGTCGCGCCCTTTAGGGTATGTCATTTCCTTCTGGTAAAGGGTGGTATCATGGTATGGAGCCCAGATACTTACTCATGTTGATACACTATACCTATTACTGTGTGGTGTTGTTGTTGCGAGCGCTCGGATAAAGGTCCCAAAGGACCGGGGGATGGCATATTCGTGTAGTAGTTACCTAGTTACAGAGGTAACCCGGCCTTGTGTTGGCAGAGATCTAACCGTAACGTTAGTTCTCGGGACGTCCCGCCAGAGGCGATCCCATGTGGCAGTAGGAAGTTCCTTAGCCTGACCATTTGTTGGAAATCCATTCATCCAATACGCGCCCTGTACGGTTTTAGTTGTAGAACCTGCCATTTAACATGGCAGCTATAGTAGGCATAGTATCATGGTACCTATGCTGGCTAGGATTTATATTATACTTTCGAAATATTTTCCACTATGCACTAGTAATAATATCAAAGAATTTTTCTCGTAGTAAGCATATTTGACTATCATAAGGAGAAATCTCCCCCATGTGTGCGTTTGCATTGTGTGTGTGCCGGGAGGCCTTATGGTAGTTTCATTTTCCAAAAAGCATTGCGGATTTCGAAATTTAAATTTTCTTGTTGCTTGTTTAAAGATAAACTGTTTTTGAGTTCTCACACCAGTCCCATGACTGACCTGGAGTTTATTGTTCCTTTCCTAAACTCTGGGTGCCCAATATTTTCCACACGGGCAGTCTAGAGTTAGGTTGTCAGGTTATTCTGGATTCGGGAGTTGCTGTGCAGATCTGGAGGCGAGCCAGATAGCGTAGTCTATTATCTATTGTATATATATCTTTTCTTTTTCCGCTGTTGTTGTTGTACACTCTGATTGATGTAATGTAATGTGGTATATAAAATGTATAGTTCTTTGTTTTAAATGAATGTACATTTATCTATTATATATTGTTCCGCTGCGATTGTGAGATTCTGATATTGTTTCCTGTTCTGTTGTTTGTTCTATTTCTTCTCTCTTTTCTCTCTTCTTCTACCTCTTTCTTTTTCTTAAACCCTAACGGTTCGATTTTTCGGCAACGAAAAATCCCGATCGTTACATTTGGTATCAGAGCATATGGTTAAGCGACAACCTGCTCTGTTGGGTATTACTCATTAGAGATAGAGTCAGTAGTACTCTAGAATGAGTGTGAGTGTAATAATAGATATGAGTGCGTATTTGTTAGTGAATATAAAATTGTTTTATATTGTGATGATTGGTTTGTTGAGTGGTATATGAACCTTCGTCGGCGCAGCCTCGAAAACTGAATCGAAGGGGTTCCTAAACACTTGAATAGAACAATTCGACACAATATTGTTTTAAATTGGGTAAATGAAATAATTTTGCCTCGATTATATTTTATATATAAAAAAAAAATAATTTTTTTCAAGGATTATTGAAGTGTGTATATAATTGATTGCTTGGTTGTTGTAAATGATATATATATAAAATAATTAAAAGTTGTTTGAATAAGCTAATAAAAGCAACTATTGTAAAAGAATAATGGTATAAACCAATGAATCATAAGATGGAATTATAATTAATAATGAGTTACAATTGTAAGATAATCATGTATGTATATAAGAAGTAAAAATTATATAAGTAAAAGGGTTATAAAAGTGATTTATGAATAGAAAGAAAACTTTTTGAAAGAATATTTAGCATTGATTTCACTATTGTCACTGGGAAATAATAAGGGTGATGACTGCAGCATCACCAGTATCATTTTCGAGTTTCTATGTGATGGATTTGCTACAATAATGAATTTAAAATTGAAGTTTTGTTGTAATAAATCAATTTGAAATTAAAATTCAACTTGAAGTTGATAAGTATAAGCGAAATAAGTTTTGAACTTATAATATAAGTTAGAAGTTGAATAATAAGTTGCATGACTTATAGAATGGGAAAATGTAAGTGAAACCAGTTATTGAAGTAGTTAAACAATTAAGTTAAGTAAAATGGAATATGAATTTGAATATTGATATGAATTTGACTTAAGTAAAAGTTAAATAGGATTTACTTTGGAATTTAAAATCCGAATTGAATTGATAAGTAAAACTTAAGTTTAATTAACAAATGATGTTTAAATGGAATAACTTAAGTGAAGTTGAATAAAAAATCGATCTTTGCATCAAAGTTAAATAATCAAGTGAATTAAATGATGTAAATAAAGTTGAAATGGAATGCAAGTTAAGTAATGTTGAAAGAATTGATGTTAATATCAAAGTAAGTGAATAAAGTGAGTAAATGAAATTGTTAAAGATGTGAACTTAAGTTATATAAATGAAATTCAATTTTATTTGTAAAAAGAACTAGCAATTGAGTTAAAGTATGAATTGAATGTTAATCAATAGAATATGAATAAGTTGATATGAAATGATGCATGCAAGTGTAAATTCATTTGAAAATAGTTGAAAAGTAGAATGAAAATCAATTGAATGTTAAACCAATTGAAATTAAAACAGTTGAACCAAATTGAATGTAAGTAAAATGGATAAAATTTGGTTGTATTGGATGTGCATTGGTTGTTATTTGCTTGTTGGTTGATTGTATGAAAATTCCTTAAGTGTTAACGAAATTGAATCTGCTAATTTGAAAGCTATGTAATTGAATTCAAACGAAAATTGGAATGCAAAGTTGAATAAAAATGAATATGCAACTTTAATAGTAAACTAAAAGTGGTATAAGAAGCACGTATTGGAAATTTTATAATTGAATTGGCAAATTGGTTTGAATATTATAATTGGATATTATGCTAGTATGATATACAGGTATATAATGGATTGGAATTTTGATTTTGAAGTTAAAAATTGAATGGCTCGACAAAAAGGTACGTATTTCAGTTTTTATATGAGATTTGATGATTTCCTTCTCTAGCCACTTGGCTTTCTCTTTTCTTTTTGATTCTGAGGGGCCGTAGTGCCATTTTGTAGTCGTGCCGATCTAGCCGCGCAAAGGAGACTCTGGCGAAATTTTTCGAAAATTTAGAGAGTTAGTAAAATTTTGAGAAATTTTGAAAGTTTGGGAATTTGAATTTAAATTTAAATTTGAATTGTTGAGTAAACAATGTTGTTTGAAACCTGTAATTGAGTTTGGAAAGCTAATTGAAATGATAGTAAATCCTTAATAAAAAGATTTGTTTGAAAAGTTGATAAAACTAATTAACTTTGGAAAAATAATAAACGGTTTAGGATCATTTCTCCTTAACTTGCAATTTCGAGGACGAAATTCTTTTAAGGGGGGAAGATTGTAACGACCCAGAATTTTTGATAATTTGAATTTGAGTATTTAATTTATTTTAAATATTCATAGGTGAAATTTGTAAGTCGAACGATTTATTTATCAAATATTTGGATTTAATAGGGTAATTTAAATCGATTAATTAATAGTTGAAACTCTAGAAATAATTAAATATTGGGTTTAATATGATTGAAAATGATTCGGGAAATTTTATTTTATCATACTGAAGTTATAGAAACGTTATAGAACTTTTAAAACTGAATTTGGAGTTAATTTGTAAAAATTGAATATTTTAATATTTAATTATCGACTGAAAAATAACCAATTTTTGAACAGTCTCAGAATTGAACGAGACCAGTTCCATTGGATCCGGAATAGTTAGTTATTATCGGATTTCAAATTTCGTAGCAAACGGAGTTGTCGTTTGACCGTGGCAGCTCGAAACGCATCGATATCGTTTTAATATTAATTTAGCGTGTTAAAATAGCCATTTTTCAAACGGTCTCGGATTTCGACGAAACCAGTTTCATCGGATCCGTAATGTGATATTATTGCAAGATTTCAAATTTCAAGTCGTTTGGATTTGTCGTTTGTCCGGTACAAGCCAAAACGCCTAGAAATCGCTTAAATCGGTTTAAATTTAAATCGACTGTTTATTGCCGTATCTCACACATACGATAGAATTAGCTTCCGAAACCTATTCCATTGTGTCCGGAATGTGGAAAAACCTTAGGATCGCCTGGCGGCACGCGTCGTTTGGAGTTCGTTTGCAAAAGTGTTAAATTGGGCATTTTATTATTAAAATAATATTAACATATATGTTATCTTCTTTTCCAAAACCCTAATCACTATCACCAGCCGCCTCCTATAGGTCCAATGGCCGAAATCATCCCATTTTCCCCTCTCAAAATCTCCAAATCCGCTCATCGAATCGAGAAACTTCCAACATGAAAGTTGTAGAGCACGGTATGAACTACAAATCCAACGGTGGATCTCAGCTATCGTCGCCATTTGGATGAGATATTGAGCCGTGTCCCCTGGTTGTTGCGTGCGTTCCTCAAGGTGGAGGAGGGCGCCGAGCTTGGCCATGCTTGGGCCGATGGTGGCTTTTGTCGAGGGCTTTCATTTGGTGGCAGGGTGATGAAGTATCGATGCTCGTGGTGGTCGGAAAATCAAACCCTAGGTCGGCATGTGATGGGTTCAAGTGCGTGTTTTTGTTTCCTGGAGAGGAGTTACCGTGCGCGTGAAGAGAAGGAGAGCGGGAGGAAGCTAGTGCGTGCGGCCCACATGTGTTGGGTGAATTTTCTTTTTTTTTTGTGTTAATTTAATTGAAATTTGAATTCGTGTCAACTTAAAATGCAATATCTTGTTCATGCGAGGTCCGATTGGGACGAATCAAAGTGCGTTGGAATCGTATGGTCGTGCTCTTCGCGATGAAGCTAGTCTGGAGTCGATTGGAGCTCGTTTGAATTTCGGGTAAAATTAAACGTTCGTTTAATTTTATTCGAAACGAACGCCGAAACCGGAAATAAAATCAAGGTGAGAACTCCTCACTCAATCAAACTGTTTGGTTTAAAATTTTAAATAGTTAATATTGATTGTTGATTGCTGATTGATTGTGTTAGTAGATATAGTAGGATATATACTATATATAGCGATATATATATATTGGCATATGTATATATCGGATTTGATTTCCCGCCTCGTATAGCGGATGAGACCCTATTGCGCCGCCTATTAAGCGGATATTTTATAAAATCCCATATACCGCGATATTCCACCTTGAAGTGGAATTGGTATTGTGCTAACGTCTGTGGATGCAGGGTAACAGGTTGGAGGGATCCAACTGGATTCCTCACATATTTATTTGTTTATAAATATTATGTTGATTGTTGATAATCATATTGATATATGACACTTATTCCCGTGATTGACCATCTGATGTTGTTGCATCATCGGATTCAAATTTTTAAAAATTAAAATAACGGTTTTGAATTTAAAGGGGTTTTAAATCGATTTTTCAAAGAATATGGTTTATTAAAAATTTTGAATTGATTAAATTTTAAAATAAATATATGGATAAAATTTTATGTTTTAAAAATTTATATTTTTATAAAATATAACTTAAAAGAAATTTTTAACAATAATAGGTTTTTATAAAATAGTTAAATTTGGTTTTTGGGAAGTTATTATTATTAATGGTTTATATAAAGGATTTTATAAATGGATGTTTTTAAATAAAAAATTATTGAAGTTATAGAATAAATTTATAAAGTGTTAAGTTGATGTATAACATGAATTTCACTAGGATTTATAGATTAATAAATGTGAAATTTATAAAACGAATGGTTATTGGAAAATTTTAAGCTTATAAGTTATTAACTTATAAAAATGGATTTGGGCATTAAAAAGGGGAATTTTATAGAAATTGTTAATAAATGAAGATTTCATTAGTTGAAATTATTATAAACCATAAAGAAATCTTGTAAGTGATAAGATTTTAAATTGGTGAAGTTCAAAGGAACGATTTGGTAAATAAATAATATTATAAGTATTTAACTTACAATATGGCTTTTGGGTATGAAATTGGGTTATGTAAATTGCATCGGATTAATAAAGGAATTTATAAGATTGGGGTTTATAATAGAAATGGAATTTATAAACTATGTTTATAAATTTGAAATCCATCAAATTTGATAATTGAAATATGGGAATTTGTTAAGTGGGCTATATTCACTATTTTGAATATTGAATAGATTATTAAATAAAATGGGTTTGTTTTTGGGAAAGGAATGTTTTAAATGGAATTTAAAACGAATTAAAGGTGTTTTAAAATGTATTGAGTATTGAAATCATAGATTTCAACATTGATTGTTGAAATAGACGATTTCGAGAAATAGAAGGGAATATTTTGAATAGTAGTGGATTTATGTATCCATTTTTTTTTTATTTCAAATCCATATACTAGTGTTTTTGGGTTGTCGTAACGATGTTTTACGCAACATTCGTTTTTAACCCAAATAAATGTGAATAAAGGAATGTTTTCTTAAAGAGAATGGAATAAATACTTAACTGTGATTTAAGTATATGGAATATTTTCAAATCGTTGAAAATAAATAAATTTGTGAATTACTTATTTTTAAAATAAGCATGGGAATGGTTTTCTAATATGAAATGGAACGGTTTTTGTGAATTCACCTTTAAGGTAATTGAAAGCAAATAACTTGAAATCGATCTGGGAATCGTATGCTAGTAGATGCTTGGAATTTAAATCCACCTTGGAATTTATATATATATGAAGGGAAATTTGTTTAAAAATAAATATTGATTTATTTTGAAGTATGAAAATGAATTTACGAATTTGGGACGTAAATTTAAATTAAATCGGTAAAGATTTATTTGATGATTTGAAATTTGTTTTCAAAGGGTATAAAGGATGAAAAGTAATTTGAAATTAGTTTTCAAATGGTTAAGGTGATTTGAAAATAGTTTTCAAATGGTTAAGGTGATTTGAAATTAGTTTTCAAATGGTTAAGGTGATTTGAAATTAGTTTTCAAATGGTTAAGGTGATTTGAAATTAGTTTTCAAATGTTTAAGGTGATTTGAAATTAGTTTTCAAATGGTTAAGGTTATTTGAAATTGGTTTGCAAATGGTTAATGTAATTTGAAATTTGTTTTCAAATGGTTGAGGTGTTTAATTTGAAATTGGTTTTTCAATTGGTTAAGTGTGGAAAATTTTATCGTGAAGTGGTTTTGGTAAAGCAAATAAATTGGGCAATTATTTGGAAATTGTGTATATATATCTTGTAAAGATATTTTGGGACTTAATAATTTTGGAAAAATTATTTGGAATCTGATGATGTGGCGCATCTTTATTGATAGTTAAATAACCGACTATCAATATTTACCCTTGGATGGTATTGATTGTGTTTGTTTGGAATTGAATGCACACTTATTTTTAAAAATAAGCGCTCGCTATTCGGTTTAGCCGGGAGAGGACCTTTGTGTCATATATCCCATTCCGAATATGCGATACGTCGTTTGGATTGCATTTGAAGACCGGTGTTGAAGACCGGGTATTTGTGAAAACGATAGGATGACCTATCGATTGTCTCCGCATCGTTAGCTACGATATGGAGATTTCCTTTGTGATGGGAAATTTTATCGGGATTGTGAATACCCGGATTGCAAGGGCTTCCTTGGAAGTGCCTTCGGTTCTGTTCGAACCCGGAACAGACTTGTATGGTTACGTGTCTGACATTACATTTTGAGAGATAGAGCAGATTTCTTTCAAATACATTTCTGTTGGTGGCGGAGAATTTATTCTCTTAGCTTAACACCCTTCTCTGAGACGTACGAGCTCAGAGGTTATGTAGTTGAAGGTTATCAGCGATATTTCCCAATCTGGTAATGTGGCATGCTGAGTGCTGCTGCGTGATGATCATTGGTTGGTCATTTGTGATATGATCATTTGTTTGATCATTTATCTTTGTGATTATTGCTTTGGTCATCTGTGGACCCGAAGCATGGCTTTGTTACACAAAGCGTAGCTTTGTGGACGAGACTTCGTCAGGACCTCACTCCCCGGAAATGGTCGAAACAGGAATATGCGGCAAGGTTATGAGGGTCGCGCCCTTTAGGGTATGTCATTTCCTTCTGGTAAAGGGTGGTATCATGGTATGGAGCCCAGATACTTACTCATGTTGATACACTATACCTATTACTGTGTGGTGTTGTTGTTGCGAGCGCTCGGATAAAGGTCCCAAAGGACCGGGGGATGGCATATTCGTGTAGTAGTTACCTAGTTACAGAGGTAACCCGGCCTTGTGTTGGCAGAGATCTAACCGTAACGTTAGTTCTCGGGACGTCCCGCCAGAGGCGATCCCATGTGGCAGTAGGAAGTTCCTTAGCCTGACCATTTGTTGGAAATCCATTCATCCAATACGCGCCCTGTACGGTTTTAGTTGTAGAACCTGCCATTTAACATGGCAGCTATAGTAGGCATAGTATCATGGTACCTATGCTGGCTAGGATTTATATTATACTTTCGAAATATTTTCCACTATGCACTAGTAATAATATCAAAGAATTTTTCTCGTAGTAAGCATATTTGACTATCATAAGGAGAAATCTCCCCCATGTGTGCGTTTGCATTGTGTGTGTGCCGGGAGGCCTTATGGTAGTTTCATTTTCCAAAAAGCATTGCGGATTTCGAAATTTAAATTTTCTTGTTGCTTGTTTAAAGATAAACTGTTTTTGAGTTCTCACACCAGTCCCATGACTGACCTGGAGTTTATTGTTCCTTTCCTAAACTCTGGGTGCCCAATATTTTCCACACGGGCAGTCTAGAGTTAGGTTGTCAGGTTATTCTGGATTCGGGAGTTGCTGTGCAGATCTGGAGGCGAGCCAGATAGCGTAGTCTATTATCTATTGTATATATATCTTTTCTTTTTCCGCTGTTGTTGTTGTACACTCTGATTGATGTAATGTAATGTGGTATATAAAATGTATAGTTCTTTGTTTTAAATGAATGTACATTTATCTATTATATATTGTTCCGCTGCGATTGTGAGATTCTGATATTGTTTCCTGTTCTGTTGTTTGTTCTATTTCTTCTCTCTTTTCTCTCTTCTTCTACCTCTTTCTTTTTCTTAAACCCTAACGGTTCGATTTTTCGGCAACGAAAAATCCCGATCGTTACAGCCACCCCTCGGTCTAGACCGACCTTTATCTGAGGCACCTCCCAACCAACAACCACATAAGTAAATAATCTGGGCTCCATATAGAATACCACTTTTAACCACACAAGTTAAATATCTGGACTCCATACCAGATACCACTTTTTATCAAGAAGGAAATGTACATACCCTGAGGGGAGTGACCCCCATAACCTTGCCGCATCCTTCCTGTTTCGACCATTTCTGGGGTATGAGGTCCGATGAAGTCTCGCCCACAAAGCTACACTTCTCACAAAAGTCATGCTTCGATCGACAAATGATCAACACTTTGCATACCACATTACCAAATTGGGAATATATCACTAATAACCATCAACTACATAACCTCTGAGCTCGTACGTCTCAGAGAAGGGTGTTAAGCTAAGCGAATAAATTCTCCGCCACCAACAAAAATGTATTTGATAGAAACCAGCTTTATATCTCAAAGTGTAATGTCAGATACACATCCATATAAGTCCATTTCGGGTTCGAATGGAACCGAAAGTGTAACGCCCCACCCCGAGACCCACCTTAGTAAAGAGAATTAATGAGTAATTTCATCTACTAAAGCGGAGAATAGGGCTGGTTAAGGACGACCATCTATAACTTTGTCTTAAACATCTACTAAATACGTCGATAAATGCACTATGATTTTCCTTTTCTATGTCAATGGATCGACATACACAGTAAATGCTTAATCCAAAACTATAGGTGGCTAACGGATCTATCAAACCAACATACAATAACTAAATGTAAAGCACATCACAGAACAGTTATCAACATCATATATATACATACACACTGATACATGCTTAGTAAGATACAATATGAATACAATAAAGGTGGTATTCGACCACACTATAAACATCGAATCAAATATAAATACATCAGAGTCAAGCGGAAAGAAATACAATCTACACAAAAGTGTTAGGCTGATATTCAAGCAGATGCATCAAAGCTATGTCCTGAAACTGATATCTAACCTGAAACAACTCGGTCTGACCCGATAATAAAATACACGGGTCAGTCTAGCTAAAACAATCAGTTAGTAAGGATGGACGATGATATGAAGCATAAGATACAAGGTGATAATTCTTCTCAAATGAGAAGAGGCAATAGAAAGAACACATACTCATGACTTAAGTGAAACAATGTCACTTAAGTATACAAAGGCCTCAAAAGAGGTAAACTCAACAATAATACTAAAATAATATAAACATTTGCCTCATATCATCGGCGATATCCCAAAATGTATACATGGTTTCCATGAACCAAATCTCTTCAAAAGGAGAAACATCAATACAAACTCTCGCCAAAATGGCAAACATAAAACATTCTTATATAGGATGATTTAAAACTCAAATATAGAAGATTCTCCAAATTCAGTTATATCTCATCTCCTCGGTATAATTGTATATAAATCTAAATCTCAACTCGCCAAAATGGCAAAACCCAGAACATCCTATAAAATGATGAAATCATCCAAACTCATAACTCAAGAAACTCAATAAGAGTTCAAAACATCATAAATGAAATCACCATATATAACATCTTATATTGCACTAGGTATCGATGTAATAAAATATCTTAAAATGGTGAAATCACAATAAAATAGAAAACTCAGAAAACCCGGATTGGCCAAATCCCCGATTGCAATGCCGAAGCAATGATGCACGTGCTAAACTCAGATGGCCGAAGCCTCAGACAAGGTCGATAACACCTCCCAAAGCAGTTCGTCGTCATGACAAGGTCGCTGACACCTCTCCAAGCCGTTTTGTCAGCCCTAACAAGGTCGCTAACACCTCCCAAAGAAGTTCGTCCTCATGACAAGGTCGCTAAAACCTCTCAAAGCAGTTCTGTTAGGTAAATATCGTGAATTTGTCACAAACTCACGGATAGGAACCTAAAAAGTGTTAACGTGTGTCCCATACCACACGTTCGCACTTTACGATTTACTAACCGCTAGTCGATACCACACTAGGAACATCATAAAACTCAGAAAATTATATCTCGCCTAGTCCCATTGGCGAGTGATAAAGAGACACCATACTTGTCTCATCTCATCGACAAGTATTAAATGACATCGTAACTTGTCTCATCTCATCGACAAGTGAAAACATCATGGTGGTTCCTCATAAACCATAAATCTCAAAGTAGAAATCTCAAACCATAAAACTCGCCAAATATTGGCCTTCCCAGATAATTCATAAATATTGGAATTACAATCTCAAAAACCCGACACAAATTTGGCTAAGTAACTCAAAAATCATAACCCGAATAGTTTCGATCGTATAAGTCCGGAATTAACCGAAACAGTAAACGCACATGTCCCATACCACGTGTTTTACTAAATTGTTTAATTCTCTTTCTCATATGTTCGAATAGTGCAAAAGTGTATGTTTTATTTTTAAATAGTTTACTAGAGAAAACAAGCTTTTAAAACTTTTTTCCCGAAAATATTAATAAACCAACATTTGAACTTCCTTTATTATCAAAATTAAGTAGATTTTATATTAGAAAAATAATTTTAAAATACCATATATTAATAATTTGAAATGTTCGTTTATTTTAAAAATCACTTCAAAATGGTTTAGTGAAAACCCTGTTCGAAAACAATGAAAAACAAGAAAGATAACTCAAGACTTGTAACTTGAATTCAATATGAATTCAATTCTAATTTAACCCAAAATCAATTCAAATTATATTTAAATTTGATTTTCAAATTCTCTAAATATAGGTAGCCTGTTGATACGCATCATAGCTCTAAAATCATCTCAAAAACAACATCAAAATAGAACAAGAGTGAGAGAAAAAATAAGCTACTACAATCCTTAGGTCAATGATTTTATAGTTGTCGTTTTGCTCTCTGGATAGCGACAAACAAACTTTATTTTGACCAAGCTAACTTTGAATCTTCAAAAAACTCAAAACATGAAACTTTAAGCATAAATTCTATGATTTCCAGATAATCTAAAATTATTGAATTTTGATAAGAAACGTGAAAGATATGTCCAATATAATTTTCAGATTTTAAATTCACTATTGTTGTCGTTTATTCTCAGGGCAGCAGCAAAGAAATAAAGTTTCGACTATCTTATCCACAAAATTTTGCAAAACTCAAAAAACAAAAGTTTTAGAAAATGCTCTGAACTTTCTAGAACATTGAGAATTATCTAAGTCCGATTAGAAACATGAAAGATACATCTAATTTACTAACTGTATTTAGTTTAGACAATGTAATTATCAAACAGACAGAGCTGAGAGTTTGTGTTAGAATTTCAGTCAAATTCTATCCAAAATTTGCAAATATGTACAACGTGAAAGTTGTCACATATAAATTAAGATTTCCAAAACAATTAAAATTATTGAATTCTGAATAAAAACGAAAAAGATATGGCGGAATTAATTTCGAATTCAAACTCAGGAAATTTAGTAAAAGACAGAATTATACCCTTATTTTCAATTCTATTTCAGGTCAAAACAAATGCGAAATCTTCAGAAATGATCAAAACCAAAACTGTTCCTTATTGAGTCTAGTTTCTAACAAAAATGGTTGACCGCAAACGGATAAGAAACGTGAAAGTTATTGATAATTTACTACAGCGCATCCGTATTATATTTCAGCAATCATCCAAAGTAAACATTAGGTATAATTACAGTAAACGATTTCTTTCTTATCTTTGCAATTACAGTCAAGGTCTAGCTAGAAATGTGAGTTAATAAACTCACCTTTGCAAATAGAAGAGCAAACTCGAGCACAGTTGAAGAAAGATGAAGGCTTTGAGTTAGAACAAGCTTTAGGAACCCGTATAATAATAGAACAAAGACACGCAACCAAGAAAAACCCAATTACAGACAATCAAATTTTGCTAAATTAAAATTTGATGAATTAGAGATGGGTTTTTGTAGTGATTACCTGAATATAGTGCTTTAATTTGATTAATTTCAGCAAATAATTGAAGAATTTGGTGGATTTGAGCCTAGGTTTGAAAGAGGAAAGAATGTTTTTTTTTCCTGGGAATGGGAATGTACTGTACGTACATTATTTTGAGAAGAAAGACTTTCTTCTTCAGGCTAGTTTAGTTAAATGGGCTTAGGCCCATTAACAAAAATGAATTTGTTAATTATAATTATCACTTAAACACATATGCACTTGTATAAACGAACCAAAACAACATATATTAACAAGATTTCAACACAAAAAAATTATACAATCATATTTCACTGTCTAATAAAATATTTTACAACAAATACAAGATAATTTTATCTATAAAAAATATTTTTCATTATTAAAACTCTTATTTTTACTAAATACACAATTTACACTATAATTTACACAAATACTATTCTTAACACCAAAAATTACACAAAAATTATTTTCTTGCATAATTAAATTCAAATAACCATATTAACATCATTTTTACCCTTCAAATATTAACAAAATTCCATCTTTTTATTTATAACATACACATATTAAATTTTATTACTTCCCTAAAATTTACAAAAATCAATATTTGGCAATAATTTGCAAAATTGTTGCACCTTATCAAATTAAAATCCTATAATGCTCATTTTCTACCAAAATAGCACAATAATTTTTTTCTTTCTAAAAACTTTGTTTATAATATTTTACATTTATTTCAACAAGTTATTATAGAGTTGATTCTTTTTATCTTCTATTTAATTCAATAGACTACCAATTAACATATTTCCATCTTTCACCATTTATTACCAACATTATCATATTAACTCTATTTTATTCTTTCCAAATTTAACGTTTATTCAAAATAAACAATTTTAAATCTCCAATTTCTTTTTATTTCTCCATTATTAAATTGTAACCATCGGTATAATTAAATTCCAAGTAACCAACAAAACCAAGGTTGTTACAGACTTCCCCTCTTATAAAAATTGCGTCCTCGCAATTTCTAGAGAAGAGTTGTATTCAACACAATTCAATTCATCCGGCAATGGAAGATGGATAAGATAGAGTTTAAATTTCTCACCCTCAATATAAGAAAATAGAAAACTCGAAAAATATAGCTCAAAAAATTCTATGGTTTCCCAAATGTAGTTAATTGGATTAGTGGACCACTGAATTTTTACGAGCAGAATATTCTTATTTCGAAGGCATTACACCTTCGAAGCAAGAATACGACTTGGGGACAACATATAGATAAATCGGGTGAGATCGAGAGTCGTTATTTAATCACAACTTTATCACGGACTCCAACCTACAAGATGATAATCGATACGACTTTCCGTATAATACTACGAAGGGAGTCATACCAATATTAAATTGATAAAAATTACGGAAAGAAAACCCAATAAGGAGTAGGTGATTTCTCCAAATATCACCTAACTCATACGGCTGCACAAATGCAAGTTGTAAAATAATTGCATAAAGGCAAGTTAACACAAGGAATGAATTTTTATACTCTCTTTTACTAATCAAATATTTTTTTTTAAAACCTATTATCTTCAAAAATTGAATTCTCAATTTTCAACACTTGAAAATTTCTCAAAGCTTGTTACTTAGAATTTAATTAAATTTAATTACTCTTTATTTAGAATAAATAAAATCTTTGAGTTGTCTATTCTCTAGTTCTTCCATAAACATAGTTTAGTTTGTAACACATAAAATTTTCAAATTCATTTCTTAAATTTTCTAAACGTTAGAAATTTCTAGAAAAAAAATCGGCCGAGTCTCTTTTGCGCGAAGGGTCATTTGCAATATTACAAAAATAATTTATATAAAATACATCGACCATTAGGTCGGAACATAACATATATCAACAACTAATACTTGAAAACTTAATCTGAATCCATACCTTTTTTTTAGCATTTTAAAGCGAGTTTGCTCAATTATAAATATAATCTTTTTGCTCAAAATATGGTCCAACTATCATCTTTCACCTGTAACTAACTCAATTAGATGATATTAGTTCATATTTATAAATAAGAAGTATCACAATTCACTATTAACGGAAATAATCATTTTTCATTTCAGACCTGCTGTAAAGAAGACAGGTTTTGACATAGCAAACCATAAAATATGAAGAAACTTATAAAATGAAAGTTGTTCCACTAAGTCTGTGCATTCCATAAATATAAAGATCATCAAAATATGATTTACGGTTTGAAAGTTATGCTAAATTTACTTTCAACTTAAATCTTGAAAATTTCATAATAAGACAAAAATGTCTATCAATTTTCAAACCCATTTTAGATTCAATAAATAGCAAAATATTTTAAAGTGGAAAGAGAAACTTTATAGCTTACTGAAAGCTATTTCATTTGCAAAAAGATTTAGCACATTTGGAGTGATGAATCTCAAGCTAACGCTGTTTTAGTATTGCACTTTTTCCAAATAAAATTTTAGCTTATAACTCCAATTTTAAAATTTGAATTTTCAAACCTTTCCAAATTCAAACTACATTTTCAAAACATGCTCTTTATGTGAAATCACATATTCAAGATCCTCCTTGTAGAAAGCTAAGTCATTCAAATTTTATAAATAACTTCAAGTAATTATCTTTTTAAAAGAAATTATTCACTACTTGGAAATATTTTCATTAATTCACTAAACAAACTTTTCAAACAATTAATTTGAAAGATTCATTTTGAAAGAGATGACTAATCTTTTCAATTAATAAGAGAGAATCATTTATTCAAAATAAATTTTGGATTTAAATATAAAATTTAAAATTGTTCTCATAGTTTTTAAGGATTGTATCTCAGTCTATTTATTTATTATACCTTACCTTATTTACTTTAGCCTTTTAAAATAAATAAACTATTTAAATTCCTATTTTCTCTAGTCTCAAATTAATTTCCATATTTTTGTTAATATAAAATTAATTAACGTTGATAGTTAACTCAACCTTGTTTTCAAAAGAATTTTAAATTTCATTTCAACAAATTTTAATACCATCAAAGTTTAAGACAAACCTGTTCACAAATTCACTTTGATTTATTTTCAAACTTTTGCTTATTACCACTCACTTTTATCGTGTCTGAATGTCTCGACATTGCGTTTAGGAAATTCCTATCTATAACGTTGATCAGGCGCATCGACCAGAATTCTTAAAGCACTTGATGGACAATCTAACACAAAATCATTTTCTAACTGATAGACATGCCTCTTATTTAATTTTTACAAAATACTCTTAGCTTGTCCCAAAACAATAATCCAATTATTCTTATAAGTTTATCTTGAATGAGAAAGAATTGCAATTTAAATTTTATTACTTTACTCATTTTCGTAGTAAACATCCTCGTGTGAAAACGACTAACAGGCTGAGAACCAGAAATGAGGTCAATATAGAACTCCATTGCTCGTTTGGGTGGTTAACCCGGATTGGACTCAAATACATCAATAGAATCACAAATCATAGGAATTCGAGATACATCATCCTCATCTCGAGACTCAAGAGCAATCAAAGATACTTTGGACTAACCATCTACATTTCAAAGAACAAGTGATAACAGATCAATTAAATTATGATAACTAAGGTATATGATCCTTTCAAATCATAGGATTCGGGCTTGATAACATGCAAGCCAATCCATCCCCAAATTCACATCAAACCCAAGATAGCAAATAACGTGAAAATTCGCATGAAAAAAAAATAACATGGAACATCCTCAATATTCTCACATAACATGCCAAGTACTGTGGATCCCCTCAATAGGATTTGCAATCCTCAAGGAAGTAACAAGACAAGAAACATCAAATGATATAACTTCAACAAACACCTTCAATACGAAGGAGGGTAAAGCAACTATATTGAAGAAATCTCGAATATAGCAATCACGACGAGGATTGCTCATAGGGTAAGATATTATTAGTTCAATTATGGAATACTACGGAATAAAATATATTCCTAGACATATTCCCAACTTATATCTACCCCAAAGGACTCAAAAAAAAAGTTAAGGACACAGTTATTAGGGAAAATGAAACAATTATACTGTACTTTGATGTACCGTAATATATGTTCTGTTCTGTGTTTATCATATTTTGTTCTGAATTCAGCTCTGATACCATGCTGTAACGCCCCACCCCGAGACCCACCTTAGTAAAGAGAATTAACGAGTAATTCCGTCTACTAAAGCGGAGAACATGGCTGGTTAAGGACGACCATCTATAACTTTGTCTTAAACATCTACTAAATACGTCGATAAATGCACTATGATTTTTCTTTTCTATCTTAATGGATCGACTTACACAGTAAATGCTTAATCCAAAACTATAGATGGCTAACAGATCTATCAAAACAAAATACAATAACTAAATGTAAAGCACATCATAGAACAGTAATCAACATCATATATATACATATACAATGATACATGTTTAGTACAATACAATAAAGGTGGTATTCAACCACACTATAAACATCGAATCAAATATAAAGACATAAGAGTCAAGCGGAAAGAAATATAATCTACAAAAAAGTGTAAGGCTGATATTCAAGCATATGCATCAAAGCTATATCCTGAAACTGATATCTAACCTGAAACAACTCGGTCTGACCCGAGTATAAAATATAGGGGTCATTCTAGCTAAAACAATCAGTTAGTAAGGATAGGCGATGATATGAAGCATAAGATACAAGGTGATAACTCTTCTCAAATGAGAAGAGGCAATAGAAAGAACACATACTCATGACTTAAGTGAAACAATGTCACTTAAGTATACAAAGGCCTCAAAAGAGGTAAACTCAACAATAATACTCAAATAATATAAATATTCGCCTCATATCATCGGCGATATCCCAAAATGTATGCATAGTTTCTATGAACCGAATCTCTTCAAAAGGAGAAACATCAATACAAACTCTTGCCAAAATGGCAAACATAAAACATTCTTATACAGGACGATTTAAAACTCAAATGTAGAAGAATCTCCAAATTCAGTTATATCTCATCTCCTCGGTATAATTGTATATAAATCTAAATCTTAACTCGCCAAAATGGCAAAACCCAGAACATCCTATAAAATGATGAAATCATCCAAACTCATAACTCAAGAAACTCAATAAGAGTTCAAAACATCATAAATGAAATCACCATATACATAATATCTTATATTGCACTATGTATCGATGTAATAAAACATCTTAAAATGGTGAAATCACAATAAAACAAAAAACTCAAAAAACCTGGATTGGCCAAATCCCCGATTGCAATGCCGAAGCAATGCTGCACGGCTAAACTCAGATGGCCGAAGCCTTAGAAAAGGTTGCTAACACCTCCCAAAGCAGTTCGTCCTCATGACAAGGTCGTTGACACCTCTTCAAGCCATTTTGTCAGCCCTAACAAGGTCGCTAACACCTCCCAAAGCAGTTCGTCCTCATGACAAGGTCGTAAAACCTCTCAAAGCAGTTCTGTTAGGTAAACATCGTGAATGTGTCATAAAATCACGGATAAGAACCCAAAAAGTGTTAACGTGTGTCCCATACCACACGTTCGCACTTAACGATTTACTAGCCGCTAGTCAATGCCACACTAGGAACATCATAAAACCCAGAAAATTATATCTCGTCTAGTCTCATTGGCGAGTGATAAAGAGACACCATACTTGTCTCATCTCATCGACAAGTATTAAATGGCATCGTAACTTGTCTCATCTCATCGACAAGTGAAAACATCGTGATGGTTCCTCATAAATGATAAATATCAAAGTAGAAATCTCAAACCATAAAACTTGCCAAATATTGGCCTTCCCAGATAATTCATAAATATAGGAATTAAATCTCAAAAACCCGACACAAATTTGGCTAAGTAACTCAAAAATCATAACCCGAATAGTTTCGATCGTATAAGTCCGAAAATAACCGAAATAGTAAATGCACATGTTCCATATCACGTGTTTTACTAAATCGTTTAATTCTCTTTCTCATACGTTCGAATAGTGCAAAAGTGTATGCTTTATATTTAAATAGTTTACTAGAGAAAAGAAGCTTTTAAAACTTTTTTCCCGAAAATATTAATAAACCAACATTTGAACTTCCTTTATTATCAAAATTAAATAGATTTTATATTAGAAAAATAATTTTAAAATACCATATATTAATAATTTGAAATGTTCGTTTATTTTAAAAATCACTTCAAAATGGTTTAGTGAAAACCCTGTTCGAAAACAATGAAAAACAATAAAGATAACTCAAGACCTGTAACTTGAATTCAATATGAATTCAATTCTAATTTAACCCAAAATCAATTCAAATTATATTTAAATTTGATTTTCAAATTCTCTAAATAAGGTTAGCCTGTTGATAGGCATCATAGCTCCAAAAACATCTCAAAAACAACATCAAGATAGAACAAGAGTGAGAGCAAAAATAAGCAACTACAATTCTTAGGTCAATGATTGTTATAGTTGTTGTTTTGCTCTCTGGATAGTGACAAACTTACTTTATTTTGACCAAGCTAACTTTAAAATTTCAAAGAACTCAAAACATGAAACTTTAAGTATAAATTTTATGCTTTTCGGAACATCTAAAATTGTAACATCCCGCTTTTTCGCACGCTTTAAATCGACACATGTGCCAATTCAAACCATATGGAAGGGCGAATTATTATGGGGTAAATAAGATAAACACAGAGAAGATGAAGAAAGAAGAAAAAACAAAATAGAATCTTGCAGCGGAACAATAAAATATAATAATAAATATACAGTTCATAAAACTGTTTACAAAACGTTTGATTTTTCTTTATACTATAAATATCAGAGTTCACATACCAATAAATATCAATGTAGCGGAATCAAATGGTGTAGTGGAATAATATAATAAATAGTAATATTACAAATCTTCGTCTTCATCCTCCAGAATAAAATCTTCAAATCCTGAAACGTTCGGACTGACTCGAGCGAATTGAAAAGACAAAACACTCGAGTCAGAACTAAAAGATCTTATGTAAGTTAAATCAACAGAGATAAATATGAGTGCAGTAACTTAAAAGATGCTCGGGATTTACATCTCGTAAGGATCCGTTAAACTATCTACTATGTAGTATATTTCGCTATTATACTAGTCTCTAATTGTAAAATAAACTTACTTTTAAATAGTGTTAAGGCTTTACATTTTCCACCTTAACACAGTTATATATTCCCATAGTCTATACAATACCGTAATCTCCCCCGTACTGGGCGTTGTCAGAGGGCACTCCATAGGTATGGTACAAAACTAAAATCGTATAAGGCGCGCTAGGATAGGTGACACGGCACAACTAGGCAGTGCCAGGGTAGATATACCAATTGCTATCCGAACTGGTGGTAGCGCGTAGCCATAGCTACCGCCCACCTCGAACAAACACCCCCAAAATCAAAAAAATAAAGGTGGCCACCGAATCAATCCAAAGTCAGAGTATAGTATCAAAGGGATGTGCCCGATAAAGGGCGCTAACCCCCTTGGCCCGAGAATCGCTCTTGTTTTAGCCACCTTATACCAACTCACGGGAGTCGGGTCCACGTATTTACCTCAAAGGAAACACCGCCACCATCCTACTTCATTCTGGAATCTCCACCACGTACACGGTTGTTAAAGTGGTTTTCGGAGTTGATAGAGAGTATGACAACTTCCGATCCCGGTCTCTTCAACAATCAAACGTTATTATAACACCACGGTCTTATCAAAATAGTTTTACTCTTAAAACCAGAATATGTACCCATTTCAAAACCATATAATACGATACCATTTTTCGTTTTAAAAAAACAAATAAATTTGATATCATTTATAAACCCAAATCAGTATAATATCATCTTTATTTCACATATATCTTTTCCAAAATCATACTGCTTTAAAATTTATAATATCTGAAACCCAAACATTTGAATTATAACTTTCAAAATATAATACTTCGAAATTCATAGTTTTAAAACCATAACTTTCAAAACTTAAATGGTTTGGATATTCAATAGTATATAAAATAAAACAGTTGAATTTAAAATTTCTTTATAAAGTAAATAATTTCCATGCCTTTACAATTTTATTTACTTTAAATTCAGTCTAAACCCATAACCTTTAGAGTCACTTTCAGTTTGAATAAAAACACTTCGATTTTAATATTTTCAAACTTTGAGTATTTAATAACTTTCAAAACTAAGGTTGGGAATTTCTATTCAACAATTCATTATCCTATTATTTAGTTTTGAAACGTTTACATAATAGATTCATAACCATTTAAAATAAAACCCAATTTATTAACACTAAAAATTTCCTTCCATTATTCATACTAGAATTATTCATTTAATTTATCTTGAATAAAAATCCAGTTATAAATATCATACCTTTAAAATTTCCAAGATTAATAAGTTTACACCAACTTGTGGAGTTTAATTTTTAAATAAGCCCAATTCCAAATAATTTCCAATTTAATTTCCAATCTTAATTGATTTGAACTATTTAAAACTCTATATATATATACACACACAATATCTTAAACCTGCACTTAATCATAAATATAAATTATCAAACTCCATTTTTCAACTTATTTATTTCCATTTAATAAATTCATACATAACTTAAATTCAATAATCTAACTATATATGTATATATAAAATAAGAATTTATATAAGATCAAAATTAATATTTATTAAACCGCATCCTATCCAAACCATAGAAATCGTTTCAAAAATAATTTTATATATATACCGCGGTGCTTGTATATAATTTTCTATCCTATGGTCAAGTGATACGATATTTATCATTTCAATCAGCAAATTTAAAAATAAAAAAATGCGGTTGTATATCATTTCAAACTGCAACCCCGAATGAAATGAGAATGCATAATACCTTGAAGTTTATATAATATAGAACACACCATCCATTCACCCAATTTCAATCATCAACCAATTTTATTTCAATCATCATCAATTTAAACAAACATCAATAGAGCATATAAAATATAACAGGTAACAACGAACAGTTTATATTCAAAATAAATAAATAAATAAATAACTGTTTAACTAGCAGTTTATATGCAAAATAAATAAATTTTAACTGTCAATTTATATGCAATAATAAAATTGATTAGCAGTTAAATTAAATAAATGCGATTTAACTGAGATGATGAAAAAAAATGCAAAACAATCATAAATAAATTTCCACTCATATCTTAAATCAATTTAACAAACATAAGAAAACTTAGAAGTTGTGAGTGGGTTAAAACACTCACCTTTTGAATCTAAATTGAATTTAAATTCAATTTAAACCCAAAACTTGGACAATCTCCAAATTCATCCAAACTAGCGTCAAAAGATCCAGAATTTTATTGCGATCCTAACCAAAAAAAATCGCGTGTCAAACGGAGTTCGTATGAGAAAGTTACACGCATTAAATCACTTGAAAACAAAATTAATTTAAACAAACAAATAAACATACCTAACAAAAATATAAGCCACGTCACCAAAAGCTTTAGCACGCTACAGGACCTCGTTCTTCTCCAGTATGAAAAATGAAAAAAAATCATTTTTATAAAAGAATGCTTTTGGAGTTGCAAGAATAAGAGCTTTTGAACATGAGGTGTTAGGAGAAACAAAATGTAGAAGAAGAAATAAGATGTAGGTTATTTATAATTAGGAAATGAATGTGGAGGGACAAAAATAAATGTCACGTTTTATTATTAAACCTTCAGGCATTAATAATAGATAAGGGAATGTATGTAGGAATGGAAAAGTTTGCAAACGAAAGTAGAATTTTGTACGCATTTAGGTTTTTATCTACGCAAAATAAAATATTTATACTTACCTTAAAAATGAGAACGTTCAATTTTGTTTTCTTAAAATGATCTTTTATTTCCATTAAAACACCCTTTTTATTTAACACAAAACGTGCGTTTCTTTTGTTAAATCTATTAATTGCAATCAATGTTTCCTTTCTTTTTAATTGAAACATTTGAATTACATTAATTGCAGTTACTTACAGAGTTAGATTTTAAAACAGACAACTAAAATGGATAAAGAAATAGAACAATTGTTTATTTAAACACATTTAAATTTATTGTTTATACACAAGCGTAATAAATAGATTATTTTCCTATTCTTGTAATCAGTTTGTAAGCTAAAACACAGTTCAAATAAACATATATTTCTTTCTTTAAAATCAATGTTTCTGTTCTAATTTTAATGAAATTAAACATACATTCATAGATGAAACATTCATTTTATTTGATGTAAAATTTTCTTTTTATTAAATCAAACTTTCCCTATATTTTCACAAAACATATGCTGCTTTTATTTACACCTATTAATTTACAATTATTATTCTCTCTCCTATTAATTGGAAATTTTCAATTACATTAATTTCAGTTGGTTATGTTTCGAAATGGACTAAATGAATGTAATGAGAAGTATATCAATTATTTCCTATCTAATAGTAATTTAAACATATTAATACACTATTCGCTACAAATAATAATTATATATATTTCTTACTAAATAATAGTATCTCATCTCTACAATCAATCTTTCAGTTGCCAAACATTTTTACTAAATGAATGTTTACTCTTTTACTAAACTTATTCATTCTTATTCTTTATTAACATTTATTATTATAATCACCGTTATTAATTACATTCAAACAATGTCATTAAATACACCTGACGTATGTTATCATTTTTTTTATCTTACTGTAATACATGTTATTAGTAGAAGTTCAAATTAAGATCATAAACATATCTTTTAAGATATGTTAACAAAAATAGAATCATAAATTTTTATTATTCTACCACTTATATTCCTTACTACAATTAGCCTTTGGTATTCCTATCCATTAATTACACAAATAACATAGTTAATATTTGTTTGTCTTTCACTACATTGATACTTCTATATATATCTTAGATTTGTATCAACGATTATTTTTTTAAGATTGTGAATCTTGTCAATTACGCGTATTAATTAAGATTTTAAACTCAATTAACAAAGTTTCCTAAGTCCAATCCCTTTTTACCAAATTTGACAATCCCTAACCATTCGTTCTACATTCCCTATAAATGTAATATTTAATAGATTTTATTTCAAATTTAACGTACAACTTAATTTCCCTTAATTGAGATCTGATTTTCAAATTTTTATTTAACATACTAAATGAATAAATAACCTAAATAAAGGGTCACCTACTCACTTTCTTTCATTATAAGTTTACTACTTGCCCACCCAGGTATAAATCCCATATATAACACTAATTAATTTCCAATAACACTGCATTATCCAATTATCATAAATTTGTTCAATATATACTCCTTTTTACTTATAAATAATTCATGTTCTCTGTAAATTTACATTCACTCTTCCGTTACTAAAATTAAAAATCATTAAGTAACGTTTCCTCCATAACAGTATTAAAATTACTTAGCATTCAAGAGGACTTTATTTCAAATAAATTGATTGACCAATAAATTAGGTAATATATAATAATTGTTATTATACCCTTAAGATTTACGCTTGTTCTCTTCTATTTGGTTTATAGTCTAAGATAATATAACCAATCTAACTCCATAAATAAACTTATTTTATTACCCAAATTATACATAAATTTATTGCCTTTTACATCCCACTATAAATCATTGTAACCATTAATACCACCCATATTATGATTCCTTACACAACGCTGATCTTATTTAATTACAATTAACTATCTATTTTGTACAATAACTAAATGTTTACATTTGTTAATTATATTTAGTTTTATAACCAAACGTATCATGCTTAAATAAAATGAATTGGAGTTTCATTTAGATTGTTGACAATTGACTTGTATTAACATTATTTCAGTCTAAATTTAGTTATCATTCCATTATAAAATTGCAATATTTTATTCCTTTCAATATTAACTCATAAAATATTATTAAAATAACAAAAATTTAACATCGAAAATTTATGGGTCGTTACAAAAATTATTGAATTTGGATAAGAAACGTGAAAGATATGTCCAATATAATTTTCAGATTTTAAATTCACTATTATTGTCGTTTATTCTCAGGGCAGCAGCAAAGAAATAAGGTTTCGACTACCTTATCCACAAAATTTTGCAAAACTCAAAACAAACAAGTTTTACAAAATGCTCTGAGCTTTCCAGTACATCAAGAATTATCTAAATCCGATTAGAAACGTCGAAGATACATCTACTTTATTAACTGTATTTAGTTTAGACAATGTAATTATCAAACACACAGAGTTGAGAGTTTGTGCTAGAATTTCAGTCAAACTCTGTCCAAAATTTGCAAATATGTTCAACATGAAAGTTTTCACATATAAACCAAGGTTTCCAAAACATTAAAAATTATTGAATTCTGAATAAATACGAAAAAGATACGGCTGAATCAATTTCGAATTCAAACTCAGGAAATTTAGTAAAAGACAGAATTATACTCTTATTTTCAATTCTATTTCCGGTCAAAACAAATGCGAAATCTTCAGAAATGATCAAAACCAAAACTGTTCCTTATTGAATCCAATTTCTAAGAAAAAACGATTGACCGCAAACGGATAAGAAACGTGAAAGTTATTGCTAATTTACTACAACGCATCCGTATTATATTTCAGCAATCATCCAAAGTAAACATTAGGTATAATTACAGTAAACGATTTCTTTCTTATCTTTGCAATTACAGTCAAGGTCTAACTAGAAATGTGAGTTAATAAACTCACCTTTGCAAATAGAAGAGCAAACTCGAGCACAGTTGAAGAAAGATGAAGGCTTTGACTTAGAACAAGATTCAGGAACCCGTATAATAATTGAACAAAGACATGCAATCAAGAAAAACCCAATTACAGACAACCAAATTTAAATTTTGCTAAATTAAAATTTTATGAATTAGAGATGGGTTTTTGTAGTGATTACCTGAATATAGTGCCTTAGTTTGATTAATTTCAGCAAATAATTGAAGAATTTGGTGGATTTGAGCCTAGGTTTGAAAGAGGAAAGAACGTTTTCCTGTTTTCTCTTTTCTTTTGTTTTCTGGGAATGGGAATGTACTGTACGTACATTATTTTGAGAAGAAAGACTTTATTCTTCAGGTTAATTTAGTTAAATAGGCTTAGACCCATTAAAAATGAATTTGTTAATTATAATTATCACTTAAACACATATACACTTGTATAAACGAACCAAAACAACATATATTAACAAGATTTCAACACAATAAAATTATACAATCATATTTCCCTGTCTAATAAAATAATTTACAACAAATACAAGATAATTTTACCTATAAAAAATATTTTTCATTATTAAAACTCTTATTTTTACTAAATACACAATTTACATTATAATTTACACAAATACTATTCTTAACACCAAAAATTACACAAAAATTATTTTCTTGCATAATTAAATTCAAGTACCGTATTAACATCATTTTTACCCTTCAAATATTATTTTTAAACAAAATTCCATTTTTTTATTTACAACATACACATACTAAATTTTATTACTTCCCTAAAATTTACAAAAATCTATATTTGGCAATAATTTGCAAAATTATTGCACCTTATCAAATTAAAATCCTATAATGCTCATTTTCTTTCAAAATAGCACAATAATTTTTTTTATAAAAACTTTGTTTTCAATATTTTACATTTATTTCAACAAATTATTATAGAGTTGATTCTTTTTATCTTCTATTTAATTCAATAAATCACCAAATTAACATATTTCCATATTTCACCATTTATTACCAACATTATAATATTAACTCTATTTTATTCTTTCCAAATTTAAAGTTTATTCAAAATAAACAATTTTAAATCTCCAATTTCTTTTTTTTCTCCATTATTAAATTGTAACCACCGGTATAATTAAATTCCAAGTAATCAACAAAACCAAGGTTGTTACAGAAGGCATTTCCTCCAATTAAGGAAAGTAGCCCTTGCAAATTCGGATATTCACTAATCACATCCAGATCCCCCGTCATAAAGGGTGATATAAGTCTCCATACCGGAGTAACTCAGTGTAGATACATTTGACAGGTAATCCTTTCGTTTTCGAAAATACCCGGTCTTCAACACCATCTTCAAATGCAAACCTATTTTGCCGTATCATTATTTGAAATGCGTTTTATGACATAAATCCTCTCCCGACTTAACCAAATAATGAGCGCTTATTTTTGAAAACAAATTCAAGTGCCATTTCAAAGGCTAATATTGATAGTCAGTTATTTAAAACAATATTCACAACAACCATCAGGCCCCAATAATTTCACAAAGTGTTTATGCTGATAGTCGGTTGTTTAACTATCAAATAATATTCACAACAGCCATCAAATTTAAATAATTTCCCCAAATTATTTATTTCACAACATCTTCACAAGATACAATTTCACACTTCAACCATTTGAAAACAATTTCCAAATCACTTTCCTTTTGCCGAATAAATTTTCGATATTATTTATTTCCACTGGAAATTTGCCGACTCTAAATACTTCAAAAAATAATTTAAATTACTTATCCAAAAACATACTTGGAAAACACTTAAAATAAAAATTACTTTAAACACTTTATTTTAAATATTAGTTATGAACAAAAATTTTGTACTAATATTTCATATAAAACCTAAGCCCAACTAATTTTAAAAATAAAATTATTAGATAGAGCTTAATTATCTACATAACCTTTTTCTAAATCAAATATCAATTAAATCTTTAAAATAATCACTTCTATAATTAACTAAATAAATCTTTAATTTAAAGATTTACAAAAAACATAAGAAAATAATTTCTCCAAAGCATCCATTTTAAAACCATCCTTAAAACTTTCAATTTATATTTATAAGCTACTTGAAAACATACTCGGCTTTCCAGGTCAAATATACTTTCCATTTCAAAATAGCCCATTTAAATTAATTAATAAATTCTTCTTGATTTATCTCAAATTTACATTCCAAATTCGTAAATTTTCTTTCCACGCTTTTTAAAAATAGGCTAATATTTATTTTTAAAACAAATTTCCCTTTCCTTTATAAATTCCCATTGTGAATTTAAATTTCCAAATATCCAATGGTATACGATTTTCAAATCGATTTCCAAATATTCACTTTCAAACACCAAATCAAATTCCAAATTTATTTTCAAACACCAAATCAAATTCCAAATTTATTTCCAAATTTATTTTCAAAACACCAACTCAAATTCCAAATTGATTTCTAAAATCACTACCCTTTAAAATAAATTCCTTTATTTCTCTCAAACTGTTTAAAATCCAAATTTTTAAATAAATTCTTCAACTTTAAACAATATTACTCAAAATCCATTTATTAAAATCCTTTCACCCATATTTTGGAATTAATTCAATAGGACTACAAAAATCAACTTTTATACTTTTAAATTTCTTCTTTTAAATTTGTCCAATTCTCAAAACTTAATTTACTTAAAATATTGTACTTTAATTTCCAAAAATCCAATTATATATCCTAGTAAAATACCAGAATATATTCGCCAAACCATAGCCTTTAAATAAATTTCAATCATCAATATATTCATTCACAGATTATCAATAAATCAGCACACAACGTATGAAACAAATTCAACATTTGAGGAATCTAGTTGGATCCCTCCAGCCTGTTTTCCCTATATCTATAGATGTTAACACAACAATTAAATACCAATTCCATATTGAGGTGGAATATCACGGTATATGGGATTATATCATATCATCCGCTATTATGCGGCGCATATTGTCTCATCTACTATGTAATGCCGGAAATCAATTAATCCAATATGTATATATATACTAGTATATAAACTATCACATCCAAACAATCAATCAGAAATTGAAATTCTAATTATTTCAACTTAGTGAGAAGATCTCACCTTTTCTTTTTATTTTGCAATCCATCTAAGTTACCTTGCTTTCTTCACGATTTTGACCTTGTACAAATATTTATACAGTTGATTAATATTCGAAATAATCGAAAAATAAATTATCATTTGATAATTTTAATTCACCAGTGATTTTATTTTAAACTAATACTTCTAAATTTTAAACCAATTCCTTCAAATAAATTTTTTTAACAAAATATTAAATTTAAAACTAAATTTCCTTTTTAAATAATCTTTGGTAACTGAAATAAATTAAACATGTTAATAAAACTAATTAATCACCATAAACTATTATTTAAAAGAACCTAAAAAAAATTTAAAAATATGTATACGTATATATATTCTTATCTTTATTATTTTTATTTTGAAAATAGATAACCATTTGTAAATAGTGTGTGTGTGTGTGTGTGTGTATAGATTCCAAAATCTATAAAATATATATCTATAAAATAATCTCTATTAAAATCTTTATATATTTTTCTTTAAACCTTATCTATAATTTTTTTTGAAAATAGATACGTATGTAATGATCTGCATATATATATGTACAATTATATATATAAATTTTCAATCATTTAAAACTCCATGCTTTAAAATATCATTTATCAACACTATTATTATTGTTGTTATTACTTTTCTGCATATCTTCACTGTAGATATAATTTTCTGTTTTCTACATATTTTATTTTTATTTCAATCTGTAAATATACTTTTTATTAAATCAAATATCAATGAAAAAAGAAGGAAATTGAATACTCACTGCCCAAGCCAACATCGCAAAGCCCTAGCTTCGTCACCAGAGTTGTTCCAACCTTCATCGTCGACCAACTCGAAGTCGAACACTCCCATACTTCGCTGCGGTTGCATTCCACTCGCGTCATCCTCTCTGGCGATCGCGACAGTCGTACGTCGCCTTACTCCAGACATCGCGATCTCCTCATCGCCGAAGACTCATCGTTCCCATATTCAACGCCAACCCCCTGTCGTCGATTTCCCCTACGCGACATGCCGAATTTTAGCGCTCGAAAATCGACATCCATACTTTACCCGTATTCTAATGCCCTAGATTCAAATGTTGAAATTCAATTCACGTAGGAGCTTATAACACATTAAGTTAACAACACAACAGAGAGGAAAGAATAATTTTATCGATACACAACAATTGATACAACAATGATACAAGTGAAACGATCAACCTATATCAGAGATACACAATAGCGAAAGACACAGCAGAAAATACTAGCAACAATAGCGAAAAGCAACATCTTCAATGCCAAGCTCCAAAACTCAAAACCAGAAGCTCGAATCACCATCATGCTGAACTCGAAACAAACGTGATCGCTAAGCCAAAGACTCCAAAGAATTGCAAAAAGCTACACCCACTATTTGATTATCTGAAAACCTAACTCTAGGCTGCCCGTGTGGAAAATTGTGGGCACCTAGTTTAGAAAGGGAACAATAAACTCTAGGTCAGTCAAGGGACAAGTGTGAGCAAACAAAAACAGTTGTTTTAAATAAAAAAGAAGTAAAAAGAAATCTGCAGCGCCTATTGTAAAATGAAACTACCATAAGGCGTCTCGACACACACAATGCAATCGCACACTTGGGGGAGATTTCTCCTTATGATAGTCAAACATGCTTGATACGCAAAATCCTTTTGATATTATTATTAGTGAATAGTGCATAAAACATTTCGAAAGTATACTACTAATCTTAGCCATCATAAGTACCAATATAGTATGCCTACTATAGCTACCATGTTAAATGGTAGGTTATACAACTAAAACCGTACAATGCGCGTATTAGGTGATTGGATTTCCAACAATAGCCAGGCTAAGGAACTTCCTCACCGAATGGGTACGCCTCTGGAGAGACGGCCTAAGAACCTAACTGGATCTCTGTCAACACAAGGCCGGGTTACCTCTGTAACTAGGTAACTACTGACACGAGTATGCCATCCTCCGGTCATTACCAACCTTCATCTGAGAGCTCTCAATACCAACAAATTCCAGCAACCACATTAGTTAAGTATCGGGGCTCCATACCATGATACCACTTTTTATCCAGAGGGAAATGCACATACCCTAAAGGGCGCTACCCCCGTAACCTTGCCGCATCTTTCCTGTTTCGGCTATTTTCGGGTTGGAGGTACGACAAAGTCTTGTCCAAAAAGCTATGCTTTTCACAAAAGCCAGGCTTCGATCAACAAATAATCAACACTCAGCATGCCACACTACCAAATTAGGAGTATATCACTAATAACCATCAACTACATAACCTATGAGCTTTTACGTCTCAGAAAATGGTGTTAAGTTAGAAGAATAAATTCTCCTCCACCAGCAGAAATGTATTTGATAGAAATTAGCTTTACCTCTCAAAGTGTAATGTCAGACATACAACCATACAAGTCCATCCTGGGTCTAAACGGAACCGAAGGCACTTCAAAGAAGCCCTTGCAAATCTGGGTATTCACAATCCCGATCGGACTCCCCATCACATATGGAGATCTCTATACCGAAGCAACTCGGTGCATAGACATTCGACAGGTAATCCTATCGTTCTCGAAAATACCCGGTCTTCACCATCGTCTTCAAATGCTATCTACTTCGTCGTATCACTATTCAGAATGGGTTTTATGACATAGAGTTCTCTCCCGGCTAAACCAAATAATGAATGCTTATTTTAAAAAGCATATGGATGTATTGGGTCCTTAGTTAAGTCACAACTTATTACCCAAAACCTTTCTTTCAAATGGTTTAAATCAATTTCCACTTTAATCATTTAAATAAAAGATTCACCCTTGAAGATCCTCTTCTATTTTAAAACAAGGTTCACCAATCTTTAACAAAGATTCATTCATAGCTTTCAAAACAATTTCCATTTCAAATCTTTTATACAAAAATACACCTTTAAGATCCTCTTTAATCTAAAAACAAAGTTCACCAATCTTTCACTGAGATTTATTCATAGCTTTCAAAACAATTTCCATTTCACAACTTGAAATCCTTTCAACAAAAACTAGAAGTTCTTTCTTTATATGAAACGAATTATCATATGAATACAAATACTTTTCGTTTCGAAAAAATCCGATTGAATATACAAAAGTTATAGCCTTTAAAAATATAAACCAAAAAATCAGCGAACTGCCGTATCGTCGGCAAGTTCTATTTGAATTAAATTCAAACTCCCAAAAAAAATTATTTTAAATAATTCTAAATCCATATACATATTACATAACTTGTATAACCCTTTCAAACCATATCCAAAATAATTTTAAAAACTTAAATAAGATATATTATATTTAAACTCAATTTTAATCTCAAAACTTCCTTTTCAAAACCCTTTCATATTCAACAAAATTTTACTACCAAACCAATTAGATTCAAAATTCAAACTTTAAACAAAATAGTATTTAAATTAAAAATATATGGGACTTAACCGATTTCCTCGTGAAATCCATATTTGTGTGTGTATGGTGTAGTCTAGGGGTTTTGCACACAACAATACAATTTCACAAACATCATCAATTCAAGCACAGTAATATCGATAAGCAGTATAATCTTATAACGCTTATCTTCATTCATAGATTCACAAATAAATATGTAAATTCATCACAGATAAATAAATCACAGTTCACAACTCAATTATATCACAAAACATCACACATCAAGGATATCATCCAATTCAAAGCATTCCATACAATCCAAACATCCATAAGTAAGATCAATTAATCACCCGATTATAATTTAAACCAGATTAATTACTTATGAATGAATTACTAATTCTGGTTAATTAACATTAATTAACTACAAACCATTTTAACTAATTGTCCTTTAATCATTTATTAATTAACCTTGAATAAGAAATTAATCAACCTTTAATTATAAATTAATTAACCATAATTAATAAATCAATCAACCTTTAATCATTAAATAATTATCCTCGATTAATTATATTAATTAATTAACCCTTAATTAATTAATCATCCATTAATTACTTTCATTAATTAATTAACCTTTAATTAATTAATTATCCTCAAATTAATTACCTTAATTAATTAATCACATAAATTAATTATTGTTTAATTAATATTCTTCGAATACTTTTCTTATAATAAACCACATTAAAAAATTAACCTCAAATTAATCACATTAATTAATTAATCACATTAATTAATTATCCTTTAATTAGTCACTTTAATTAATTAACCTTTAATAAATTAATTTTCCTTTAATTATTATTAAATAATTAACCTTTAATTAAGTATTTAATATTTAATAAATAATTAATTAAATTAACCCTTAATTACTCACGTAAATTAATTTTTTTAATATTAACCACATTTATTAATTATTCATTAATAAATCATCTTGATAGATTAGGTAATTAACAACTACTCATATTAATTAAACTTTAATTAATCACATTCAATACTTGATTATCCTTTATTCACTAATTAATGATTCTTAATTAATTAAGACCTTAGTTAAGTAAAGATAAACCCTTTTTCTTAATTAATTACTTAATTACATCTTTGTGAAAGCATTTAGAAGTTAATTTCAAAATTAGCTAATATATAATTACTTTAAGAAAAAATAAATTTTAAACATTTAATTTAAAATTTTAAATCCTTGAAAAACTTGTTAAACTTGTTTTAATCAATTACTTTGGAAATTTGGTTATCATTGCTTTTGAAAACTTATTCTTTTTAAGCTTTAAATGTGGTTATCATTTTATATATTTAAAACCAGGTATATTACAATGACCCATTTTTTCGACTTCCGAAAGTCGACATTAATACGTCCACTGTACCAACTGCCGAACTCTTGAATGCCGGAAAATCGAACTATTAGAGTTTAAGAAGAAGAAGATAGAAGAAGAAACAGAAACAATAATAGAATCTCACATTTCGCAGCGGAACAACATATAATATATCAATGAATAATCTTTAAAATAAAGAATCACATCTGTTATTACATTACATCACATTACATTATCAGAGTGTTACAACAACAAACAGCGGAAGAAAATATAACATATACTAGTGATACGCTTCGCCATCCAGCTTGCTCCTGATCTCCACAGCAACTCCTGAATTCCAGAATGACCTGACTCTAGACTGCCCGTGTGGAAATTGGTGGGCACCCAGAGTTTAGAAAGGGAACAATAAACTCCAGGTCAGTCGTGAGGCTGGTGTGAGATCTTAAAAACAGATATTTTCACAAAGAAAATAAAAAGAAGTCCGCTATTCTTTTTTTTTTTTAAATGAAACTGCCATAAGGCCTCCCGCCACGCATAATGCAAACGCACACTTGGAGGAGATTCCTCCTTATGACAGTCAAAAATGCTTAATATGCAAAATTCTTTCGATATTATTATTAGTGCATAGTGCAGAAAAACATTTCGAATGTATAATATTAATCTTAGCCAGCATACAACATTTCATCGTATGCCTACTATAGCTACCATGTTCAATAGTAGGTTACTGCCATTTTTCATGGCAGGTTATACAACTAAAACCGTACAGGAAGCATATTGTTTCTTTCGATTTCCAACAAATGGTCAGGCAACGGAACTTCCTACATCGAAATGGGTATACCTCTGGAAGGACGCCCCGAGAACCTAACTGGATCTCTGCTAACAAGGCTGATGTTACCTCATGCTTTAACTAAGCTATAGCATATGTAACTAACACACAAGTATGCCATCCCCAGTCGTTACCGACCTTTATCCGAGGATCCTCAACCATAAATCAACATCATATAGTAATAAATTTACAGTGTCCACATGAGTTAAATATCCGGGCTCCATAACATGATACCACCCTTTATCCAGAAGAATATGGACATACCCTAGGAGCGCGACCCCTAAAAACCTTGCCGCAACATTCCTGTTTCGACCATTTTTGGGTTGTGAGGCTCGCTACACTTTTTCCACAATGCCATGCTTCGATCAAAAATGATCAGCGGCACTTCGTATACCACATTACCAAATTGGAAATGTATCACTAGTAACCATCAACTACATAACCTCTAAGCTCGTACGTCACAGAGAAGGGTGTTAAGCTAAGAGAATAAATTCTCCGCCACCAACAAAAATGTATTTAATAGAAACCAGCTTTACATCTCAATTTCTAACATCAGACACACATCCATACAAGTCTGTTCCGGGTTTGAATAGAACCAAAGGCACTTCCGAAGAAGCCCTTGCAATCTGGGTATTCACAATCCCGATCGGACTTCCCATCACTTAGGGAATCTCTATACCGTAGCTACTCAGTGCAGAGACAATCGATAGGTCATCCTATCATTCTCGCAAATACCCGGTCTTCAGCATCGGTCTTCAAATGCAATCCCATTTTGTCGTATCATTATATGGAATGGGTTATATGACACAAAGGTCCTCTCCTAGGTAATCCGAATAACGAGCGTTTATTTTTAAAAATAAGTGTTCATTCATATTTCAAAAAATCACAACAATTTTCATTTTGATCTTTTAAATAAAAGATTCATCACAATCACAAAAAGGTTCGATGTGGTTTTCGGATATCCACTTGGAATCCGACCCCCGGTCGCACCGAAATTCAAACGCCATTCAAAAGCCCATATTGATAGTCGGTTATTTAACGATCAATCAACATTCACAATAATTACAAGATTTAAATAATTTTCCCAATTATTTATTTTCAAAATAACTTCACAAGATATATTTTCACACTTTAACCATTTGAAAACAAATTTCAAATCACTTTTCACTCGTGGAATAAAAATTCCTGATATTATTTATTTCCACTGAAAGTCTGCTGAGTTCAAATACTCTAAATAATTCATATCACTTATCCAAAATATACACTTGGGAACATTTAGATAAAACCATTTTAAACCACATTACTTAAAAAATTAGTTATAAAAACATTATACTAACATTACATATAAACTTTTAAGTCTAAACTAATTTTCAAATAAAATTAGTAGGTAGAGTACAATTATTTAAATAACCATTTTCTAAAACAAATATCAATTAAACTTTAAATAATCACTTCTATAATTAATTAATTAAATCTTTACTTTAAATATTTTCAAAATAACCCAAATAAATAATTTCTCCAAAATATTCTTTCCTTAAAACCATCTTTACAACTTCAATTTCATATTTATAGACTATATAGAAAACATACTCGGCTTTCCAGGAAAAATAAACCTTCCATTTTAAAATGGTTCATTCAAATCAATTTATAAATCCTTCTGGATTTACTTTAAATTTACATTCCAGATCCGTAAATTCCTTTCCACACTTTAAAAATAAACCAATATTTATTTTTAAAACAATTTACCTTTCCTTTATAAATTCCATTGTGAATTCAAACTTTCAAATATCCATTGATATACGATTTTTCAAATCGATTCCCAAATATTCACTTTCAATACCAAATCAATTTTCAATATTGATTTCCCTATATTTTGGAATTTATTCAATAGGATTTCACTATAAATTTTTCTACTTAAATTCAAAAATCCTATTTTATTTATTTCTGCTATCTTACGACACCAAAAATATATTCTGCAAAATTTTAGCCTACAATGATTTCAATTACAATATAATCACATAGAGATTATAAATAATTTAACACACAACAAATGAAACAAATTCAAATGTTTGAGGAATACAGTTGGATCCCTCCAACCTGTTTCCCTGCATCCACAGACGTTAGCACAACAATTAAATACCAATTCCACTTCGAGGTGGAATATCGCGGTATATGGAATTTATAAAATATCATCTGCGATTATGCGGTGCAATAGGGTCTATTTCAAAAAAAAAATTTAACAACCATCATCCAAGCACACAATCAACAATTTTAAATTTAACTATTTAAAATCAAACTGGAAATTCCAATTTAAACTTGAGTAAGAAGATATCACCTTAGCTTTGCATACAATCCATTTTCCAATTAGCTTGTTTCTTTACGGATTTTTTCGACCTTGTATAAACATTTATACAGATTATTAATATTCGAACCAATCGAATAATTAAATTTCTATTTGATAGTTTAAACTAACTAATGACTTATTTTTAATAAATTTTCCTTTTAAAAATACATATACACTTATAAAAATAGATTTCAAAATTTTTGACTTATACAAATTCCTTCCATATTTAAAATTCCTTTCTTTCAAAGTTTATCTATATATATACCACTTTGATATAACAGTAATTTATTTCACTGTAAAATAATATATAGATCGAAAAAATATCTATTTTCATATATCTTCAATCTATTAAAATTTTCTATTACTATCATTCACATTTAAAATACATAACTGCATATAAATACATACTTTGCTGTTTATAATATTTTCCTTCTTCTGACCTATATAAAACTTTACTGTAATTTTCAAACAAACTGTAGATTTCAAATATATATACGTGTTTATTGAATCGAAATTTATTTTGAGAAACAAGTTCGAATACCTCACCGTGAAAATCGTGACCAACATTTGACAAAACCCTAGCCTTGCGCGCATCGACCTTGCCTTCGAATCCCTTAAATGAGATCTCGACCCGACCATTCCTTTCTGGTCGCGAGTCTTCGCCATAAATTATTCGACTTTGCACATGCGCCGCTGTCGTCTTTGCCTCCTTGCGAGCCTCGCCCAATCAAATGGGAGCCTCCACACGCGCGCCTCCAGACGCGATGCGACGCCATGCCCTAGCCAAATTCGTGCCGCCGAATCTCAAGACTCCCACCTTGCCGACGAGCAACATCCCATGCGAACGAGCCATTGACCATCTTGCTTCGCCATTGCTTCCGTCGATTAGCCACTGAAGAACGCGCGCTCGCTATCATCTCAGCGAGGACGAACCATGAGCCATCCTCGATTTCGATTGCTGATTCGAATTGAATTTGTGATTTCTGGAGGAAGAAAGGGTTCGGCGACTTCTAGAATTTGATTATTGCTTAGTGAATTTAAAATTTTTGGGAATGGAGGAGGAAAGGGGATCGAAAGAATTGAATTACAGTGGATAGGTGCTCGGCCATTTTTATTTGAGACCGGAATCGATTTTGATTCTGAAGGAAAAGAAAAAAAAGAAGCTGCGGCCATTAAATTTTTCTCAACTGAAATGCTCGGCATTATTACTATCTCGTCTGAAAATTTATTGCGAAAATGGGAGACAGGATTTGATGGAATTTCGGCTGTAATGAAATGCTTGAATTTGAACTTATATAAAAATTTAATTTAATTTTCAAATATCTCAATTCAAACGGCTTAAAATCTTGACCTCCAATTGAGGCATGTCGCTGGGCGTTTATAATGTTATACCCGTATTACGAATGCAATGGAAAAGGTTCCGAGTCCTAACTCGATCGTATGGAGAAGATAGCTTTTTGAATCGAGTTTAAATATTTAATTCCCGATATAAATTTCAGCGCTTTTATATACATACGCTCACACAACAACTCAAACACTACAAAAATTGAAATCCAATAATAATACAATATTACGGATCCAATGGAACTGGTTTCGTCGAATTTCGAGACTGCGCCTCGGAAGGCTATTTTTTAAATATCGATTTAAACGATAAATTTTCAAAACTGAACAAATCATTTTCAAATCCAATTCCGAAGCTTTCATTACCTTCAGTGTTATCAATATGAATTTCCTAGGCCTTTAAATTATATTTAATCAGCTTAAACTGAAGATTCAATTTTTTTTTACCCAAGCTTCAATAAATAAAATTCAATAGTTAAATTGCCAAACCCATAATAAATTTTAAAATTCAAGTTAAAATAACTTCCAAATATTAAAAAATCAATTAAATATTTCGATTTCAAATGTTAAAAATTTCCAGGTCGTCACATATATCCTTTGCTTCAAAATTTTGAAATATGATACTTAAAATAAAAACCTGAGCCAACCCTTATAATTCCCGAGCTTATCCCCGAGAAGCTCACGATCAAAACCCCACACCTCGCTGCTTCGAGCCAAAACATGATTGACTTCGAGACTAGCCTGTGAAATTCCTTTTCTTTCCCAAACTACAGCAACCCAGACTCGAATATACACATGTGTATGTGTACGCCATGACCAAGCACCTTCGATCATTGCTCCGATCATCGACGAGCCGGCAATCTCACCCTAAGTCGTCACGACCACCCAGTCCCCTATGAACTTGCCTGAAATCTTATTCGAGCTGTCGACTTCCACATGGCACCAAACTCGATCAATAAATCAACATCTTCTCGTCACCACCCATCACCTGAACTCACACCACCATGTCCACAGCTTCGGTACACGACAACGCATCAATCCCCTCGGGTCTGATCGACCCTGATTTACCATCGATGACGAAATTTCCCTGAGAATAATATTGATTAAAACTGGTCATCGAACCCTAGTTCGACGACGTATGACCACCACGTTGCAAAATAAATTCTCTTGCTGTTTTTCCTATGTCTGCCACCTCTTCAACCCCCTCTAACCTCAATCTCGAGGCCCTTGACCTCTGCGATCACCAGGAATTGGCCCAAATTCCAATTTCATCCAACACGAGATTTCTCAATGATTTTAGACTTAAAAATCATGAAATGATTTTAAAAATCACAATTTTCCAATGCGAATCTGTTCCTTTAAACAAAAATCGGAATCCATATCGTCGAATTTCCTGATTTGCACTATTTTCTCTATAATCTTTCATTTGGATAAATTTACTGAATATAAATTCTTAAAACCAAAATAAACTTCAGCAGAATCCGAGACAGATACTGCTCCCCAAAAAATGGCGGCCTCCAGATCTAGATCTGGAGATTAGGGTTTGATCCTTCTCTTCTATTTTCCATCGGTTCTTCTATAATCTTTAATTATTCTGTCTTCAATTGCAAACAACATGGGCTCTCTACGAGATGAGGAAGGTTGGGAGGAAGTGAGGAGGAAAAGGGGCAAGGCTCCAGCTCCTTCGGATCCTAAAACCAGGCTCAATTTGGGAGGTCAACCGAGTAGACCTGGCACTATTCCAGGCCGGAATTGGGGGAGAAGGGCTCAGGCGATTAATGCTGGACGTACTACTACTAAATCATCGAAACCTCTTAAGCCAAATTTCGTTCAAGCAGGAGGCAATTCAAAAATCAAATTTACCGTTTCAGAGAATGCTAAAAAAATTTCCTACAGTGAGGCAGTTAAAATAGGAGTAGTTGGCGACTTGGGAAATCTAGATCTCGAATTTATTGAGCCTAAAATAGCTGATGGTAAAAGGATTGGTACCCTTTCATACGAAGTTATCAAAGAAGCGGAAGATGGCTGGGACTTATGTATATTGTTGTATGTTGTTGGTTATAAACCATGGCTTAAAACTTTTGAAGGTTATGCTAATAGAGTATGGTCAACACCGAATCCGTTTTCAGTTCACTCAAGGAATAATAGTCTCTTTGTGGTGAGATTTGGCTCCGAGGAGGACTGTAACAAGATCTTGAAATCAGGTCCTTGGTTCATGGACCGGAACATGATTATAATGAAGCGTTTGTCCCCAAACATGAACACAGATAGAGATTTGCTTACATCTTTGCCTATGTGGGTTAGACTCCCTGGTTTAAGTTTTAAATTGTGGGGCAATAAAGCAATTAGTGCCCTAACAAGTACTATAGGAGTCCCTATAAAAATGGACGCGGCCACGAAGAACAAAACCAGACTAGCTTATGCCAGAGTTTTGATCGAGGTTAATGCTGCTTATGGTATGCCAAACACCATTGAAGGCATGAACGATGAAGGGAGGAGCTTTCTTCAGGAGGTGGAATATGAGAACCCTCCTCCTATTTGTGGAAAGTGTGTGTGTTTTGGTCACGTAACAGAAGAATGCCCAATGACCAAGTCTTGAGTTCCAAAACAGATTCAATCAGCAGTCTCTGATAAGGAAAACCTTGTGGATCCAAGCCCTGTTGGATGTTCGGAAATAGCAAGGGAGGAAGACGAAAACGACACCCCTAATGAATTGAGCAAGCACGCGAACGAAGGAAACCCCCTGAACTTCTAATACTGAGCTCTCGAATGATAGTCAGTTACCTGATGGAGAAATCAGGTACAACATGGAGGAGGATTCAAGTGGAGAGGTTCAACCTCAGGAGCATCAAGAAAACTTAGATATAAATGCTAACTGCTCTATTATAGTCGGGTCTCAAGATGGAAACCAGACAGCTTCTAACACACTGGAGACGGAAATCAGGGGAATTCAAACCCCTGTGGTCAGGAAAGATATCCTTCCTAACCTAGGAAACATTGAGACTTCCATTCTCGTGAGATCAACTATCTCGGAAATCAGAGATACGAGTCCACCAAATCCGAAGTCACCTTCAACCCACATCACAATTCCCAAATGTCCCTCATCATCATTGGCCAATCCTCCATTTTCTGATTCTTTACTTTATAATGAAATTTGTATTGATGATTGTATAGTTAATAATGTTAATTTTAGGAGAGGCGCTGAACCATGTATTGATATACAGGTACAGGAGAATCTGGGTCAAGATACAGGTCCGACAGAAGTAGTAGAGGAACGGATTACATATGATAATGCAGATCTAGTTCAGGAGGAGCAGCTTATTCCTAAGTCCCAGGATATAGAATTTGAGAATATTCAGAAAGAAAAGCTTGTTCGTAAGAACCCCAAGTGGGTTCAGATGTTTGGCATTCCTGCCGAAGATAAAGGGGAGTCCACTAGCAATAGGCTGCAGAGGACTCGCAATAACAAAGTTACATAATGTCGATCACATGTTGGAATGTTAGGGGGTTTCACAACCCTAACAGAATGAAGAAGTGAAAAATCTTATAGATAAGTATAATATAAGCTGTTTCGGTATTTTAGAAAACAAGCTGTTGCTTTCGGATATTATGAAGCTTAAAAGAGAAATGGATGACGGATTTAAAATAATAAGCAATGTTTCCTATTATTTTAAATGTAGAATTCTTGTTTTCATTGATAGAAACTCTTGGGATTATAACTACATAAGTATGAGTGACCAACATATTACCATAGAACTGACTAACATCATGAAATTCAAATGCAATCTATCCTTTGTATATGCTTAGAACCATGCTAAACTAAGGAAAAGATTATGGAACAGTTTACAGGAGGATGCTATCAGTATTTATAGACCTTGGCTAGTTCTCGGGGACTTCAATTGTATTTGCAGTCCCTCAGATAAAAAGGGAGGTAATCCAGTAACGTTTGGAAATTTGTTTGAACTTGATGAAATGTCCAGATATACAGGCCTTAACGAGATCAATAGCAAAGGGTATGAATTTTCTTGGTGGTCTGGCCCAAGTCGCAACATATTTTCTAAGATTGACAGGGTCTTCGCTAACCTAGATTGGATCAACTTATTTATAGACTTTTCGGCTGTATACTTACCTCCTTCGGTGAGTGATCATAATGCTATCCTTGTCTCACTTTTTTGCAAACCTAGGGACAAGAATAGACCCTTTAGGTTTATGAATAATTGGCCTATATGTGATCAATACTTTCCTATGATTGAGAAATTCTGGATTTCTAAACAAGAAGACCGTCCTCTTTACTGAATCTTGTACATTCTTAAGAATATTAAGAGAGAACTTAAGATTTGGAGTGCTAAAATACGGAATACCAAACTGGAGGTTAAAGTTCAGAGAGAGAATTGTTCTAGACTTCAGAAACTTCTAGAAAAATATAATGATCACAATTTAGTAATGGAATTTCAAAATGCCAAAATCAATCTGGACATGGCTCTTAAAAAGGAATTTCTGGATACCAAACAAAAGGCAAAATGTGATTGGTTGATGATGGGAGATGAGGCCTCTTCTTTTTTCTATGCTAAAATGTCTAGCAGAAGAAGCATTAAGTGTTTGACGAGAATTGAAATAGATGGAAAGGCGATTTTGGAAGACAAGTTTGCAGAGTCGGCCATTGATTTCTATAAACGAATCTTCAATCTCCCCTTATGTGATCAGCTTCCAGAAGTCATTTGCAAAACGATCATTACTGAATATGGTGCTAATTTTTTGAACGATAGTATTTCTTCGGAAGAAATTAGATCTGCATTGTGGGATATTAAAGATGCTACATCTCCAGGCACGGACGGTTTTAATTCTAAGGTTTTCAAAATTCATTGGAATCTTTTGAAAGATCTAATATTAAAAGCCTTGAACGATGTCTTTCATAAGGGTTTAATCATCAAAGAATGGAACCACACTTTCCTGCACTTGATCCCTAAAAATATCCATTCCACTAGAATTCAAGATTTTAGACCCATTGCCTGTTGTAATACATTGTATAAGGTTTTCACAAAAATTTTGTGTAACAGACTAGTTCCTTTCCTGGATAAGTTGGTGTCCCCGAATCAGACGACATTTATCAAAGGAAGATCTATAGGGGATGGAATTTTATTTGCACATGAAATTATCAGGGGACTTGGGAGAAAGGATAACAAATACATGTGCATTAAAGTTGATTTAAAGAAAGCTTATGATTCGATTAATCGATCTTTTGTTATACACATGTTAATAAGCTTGGGCTTCCTAGACAAATGGGTGGGAATCATTGAAAACATCATATCGACTCCTGTGTTTTCTATTATTACAATTGGGGAATCGCATGGTTACTTCAAGAGTTCAAACGGTCATAGGCAAGGTGACCCTCTTTCCCCTATTCTATTTACTTTGGTAATGGAATATTTTACGCTATTGATGGATGAGAAAGTCAGGGACGGTCTAATTTCTCCAATTACAGAATTTGATAATAAATTGACTCACCTTATCTATGCTGATGATATAATTGTTTTTACTAAAGCCAATGCACAGAGAGCAACAGCTATTAGGGATGTCTTTAATAACATGAGGAGAGATAACGGACTGGAACTAAGTTGCGAAAAATCCAATGTTTTCTTTGGTAAAGGGGTGGAGTATTACACTGATATTAGTAACATCCTCAATATTCAACAATCGGATCTCCCAGTAAGGTATTTGGGCATTCCCTTGTCTAGTGCTAATTTGAGGGATAAGGACTATGCTAGTTTGATAGAGAAGATTAAGTTAAGATTTGGAGGATGGAAACTAGAATGCTTAGCTTAGCTGGGAGACATGAACTCATTAAATCTACCATTTACCCTATAATACAATTTTGGATGCAATGTTTCCGTCTTCCAGTCTCCACTGCTCAAAATATAAAACATTTGATTCTTAACTTTCTATGGAAAAGCCGTAGTAGTAAGATACCCTGGGAAATTCTATGCAGGCAGAAAGAAAAAGGAGGAATGGGATTGAGAAACCTCGAAGAGATGAATCGAGCGTTATCTATCAAGTTGATATGGAAAATAATTAATACAGAAGGAATCTAGGCGAATTTCATGCATTGTAAGTACATTGGTTATAAAAGTTTTTGGGAAATTTCCAAGAGATCGGACGACTCGGGAGTGTGGAAATTCATTTTGAAAAACAGACATGAAGCTCTGAAATGCCTTTCTCTCAACATTGCTGATGGTAAAACTACTCCCCTATGGTATGACCATGGCTGAATGGAAGTTCTATTATGGAGCGTATCGGCAGAGACGCTGCCTTTAGAACTGGTACGGAAAACTTGTCTCTCTGTAAGATTATAAAGAATGGTGAGTAGAGGTGGGATGCGTAATGTTTTTTATTTCAGATACATGCAGAAATTGAAGGAGTATTGATTCACAAGGACATGGAGAGGGACTACTGGTCTTGGAAGTGCACTAAGGACGGTTTATACCAATTTAAAAAGTCTGGAATTCGGTTAGAACCAGTTTTGATATTAAATACTGGTCGTCTTTGGTTTGGAATAAAATACACGTCCCAAAAATGGCGGTTTGCCTTTTTAAAGCCATTAATGACTTTTTACTGACTAAAGAAAGATTACTATAGAGGCAGATAGTCGTGGACCCCATTTGTGTTTTTTGTAATAATCACATTGAAACTATAGACCACCTATTTTTTCAATGTAATTATACAGGAAATATTTGGTTGTGGAGTAGTAATTTTTTTTTATTTCACCGAAAAGTGTGTTCTCTTTTACTCTGAAGGATGATTTACAGAAAATAGTTTCTATATCAAGAGTAAAAAATCTAAACTCAGACTTGTTGCAACTTTCGATGTCTGTTTGTGTTTGGCATATATGGAGAGAAAGGAATGAAAGAATTTTTCAAAATCGATTCACTGAACATTCATAGATTTGCACAAAGATTTTCCAGACAATGAACATCAGAATGGCTAAACCTAAACACTATAAGAACATCACTGGCACGAATGATATAATAGCAATGAAATGGGGATATACCTCCCAATGCTGAATTGGGGCTGCATCTACTTTATCATATGTTTCGTCCTCCTGCTATCTTCTTGACTCTCTGTATCTTGGTTGAGGTTTCTCTTGTACCTGTTTTATTTACATTGTCCTCACTCCCACTCATTTAATTAACATAATAATTTGCAATTAATAATATTAATTGATCTAGTTTGTAAGTTTCCAGATTGCAGATCCTTCCGAAACTAAGATATCTGATGCAGTCCAATGACTCCTTTTTTGTCGTCCTAAGACAATAAATCACAAACATCGGGATAGAGACAATTTGCTTTCTCTGGTCAGCATCTAGTCCAGATCTCGAAGTAGAAGTTTCTCTGCTGCAGCTCTGAGAGTTTCAAACGTAAAGGAATTGGGTTAACTTCTTGAGTAAATGTTAAAGACTTCATTTTTAAGAGTTTCAGAGACTTATCTTGCTTAGATCTGCGGGGATCTTTGCGAAGAGGCTTCGCTGTAGTCTGCAGATTCGTACTTAAGGTTGTAGTCTGTCGGTTCATCTTCCTTTGCTCTTTGCTTGCTAGATTCAGTCGGGAAACCTCTAAACGCAAAGATATACTGTTAATTTCTCTTAAAAAGCTAAAAGACTCCTCCTTTTGTGTGAGAGGCTTATCTGTCTTTGTTACTCTTGAAGAGGCTCTGATAGCTAGTTTTGTTACTTCTGGTGTGCAGATTGCTTAGATCTAGTAGTAGAAGATGATGTCGAGAAGACCTACGTTATTTTTCCTTCACCGTCATTAATGCTTTCTAGCTTAGTTCTTCTGTTTTATTTTTCTGAGAGGTGATTAGGAAGTGGGTTAGGGTTGAGTTGCCTTATTTACTTCGAGAGATGTCTCGAAGCCTCAGGCATATAGGCTTTTTAAGGTAAAAGGATCGAAGGCCTTGACATTTTAATGGGCCTAGATATGCGTGGTTGTTGTCTATGTATTGTAGATATTTTTGTGATGTTTTGAAACTGCCTCTTTTTGGCCCATGTACATACTTTTTGGGTTGTCTTTCTAATAGAAAATTTTGTAACAGCTTTCAAAAAAAAAAATCTTAAAACCATTTTTACAATTCTTTTTATAGTGTTACAATCAAATTTTGTTTGGAGATCGAAGCCTAATATTAATTTTTTTGGATGATATGAATTTATTGAACAATTTTAAAACCCTGTAAACCTAGAATCAAGGGAATATGCAGACATGCACACATCATTTACATGTATACATATACATGCAGGCATACCTACATCTATATAAATATTTTTTTACAATATTAACATCATATGAAAACTAGATTCAATAGGTTTCAAGCCTTAATAAGGTAGTTTGCTCACCTGTCTTTGTATAACAGAGAAGTAGGCTTGAGCTTTTACTTTGGAATTTTGTTTTGATGTTGATCTAAAATAATGTTTGATCTAAAACTTTGTTTAGAAAACTTTGATTTGCTTGCTGATCTGGCCTTGAATTTAACTGAATTGAATCTAATTCTTGTTGCATTTGAAACTTGAATTCGCTGCTAGACTTAGCTTTAGATCAGGTTGTAGTTTGATTGCTTTAGGTTGAAACTTTGTTTTGATTTTCCTTTTCCTTTTCTCTGTTTGATTTTATTTTCGGGTTTTGATTATTTTTTTGATTGCTTTACTTTTTATTTCCTGGCTTTGATATTTCTAGGTTTTCTAATTTGCTTTGAATTTTAATAAAGAAGTGAGAAAAGGAAGAGTTAGTGTATATATACTTGAATTTCCTTTTATTTATTAAATTTTTAAAAAACAAAGGACACTTGTTATCACATGGCATAGGAAACTTACAAATGTTAATACATGTTATTAAAATTATGCACTTGTTTTAATACTTGTTAATATGTTTACAAATGTTTAAATGTGATTATTTAAGTTTAAACCCCTTATTTAATTTATAAATTTTGTTTTAAACCTTTATGTTATTATAAATTATGTAATATGTTTTCTTATGTTTATATTTATACTATATGTTTATATTTATACTAAGAAAATGTATTATGTTTTAAACATTTTTTTACAATCTATACTTAGTTCATATATAATTTTAAAAGAAAGAACATTGCCTTTTATTAACCTTACTTAATTTTAAACTTAAGTAATATATCCCTACATATATACAAACCATTATTATTTTAAAAGATATATATATCTCTACTACTAATAAAGAAAATTCTTTGAACTAATTTACTCGGCGTCTTTTTGAAATTCCAAAAATACCCTTGCTTTCCGTTTAATTATTTGCGCTCAAACAAAATATCAACGTATACAATAACACAAACAACTCGTGTGCGAAGCACGAGCCCATAGTAGTATATATAAAATAAAGCTTTTGAAAATCTATTATTCAAAACATAAATTCCAAATCAATATACATATACATACATTATAATATGGGAAAACAAACTTTTATTTTAAAATATAGGGTTTTCAAATCCAATATATTATTCAAAATATTATGTATTTGAATTCCAAATTTCAAATCATAATATATATATATATATTTATATATATATACATAAACAACACAAATTCTATTTATTTTTGAATTTCAATTCCAAAATTCTATTTATAATATATCTATATACATAGATATAGAAGATAAACACACATTTTATTTAATTTTTTTGGAAAATTAAAAATTAATTCACAGTTTAATCCAAAATTTTATACTAATTATTAAATTAAATTTGACTTAAAACCGGGATCGTTACAGTTTATTAAACCAAAATGAGTGTATATGTATATATTTGATTTCAAAGTGATTGAAAATATATACCGGGACTTTTTTTAAAGAGGGAATGATTTCAACAAGAATGGAAAATATGGAATTTGAGTTTTGGAAAATAAATTTTAACTTAAGTAAGTTAAATAGAATTGTGTGGACTGAATTTAACTCGGGTAAATTAAATAAATTTATTGGGAATTGAGATAAATAAATTTCTATATGAATAAAAATAAAAAAGTGGAAAGATTAGAAATTAGAATTGATCCCTTACTTGACTTCAATTGAATGGATTAAAAATAAAATGGTTTGAAGTGAAATTAATTTGAGTATGAATAATTCAAGTTGGTTTTGGAACGTTGGTTAAATGGAATTAAAAATGTAAATAAAAAGGTGAGTTTGATTCCAATCATATAGTATTGAATTAAATTATGTAAATGTGAATTACAAAGCGACTATGTAACTCTGAGTTACAAAATTTGGATTGGATTAGAAATAATGTCGAATTGAAGAAAATATAAACTTCTAGTTGTGAGCTAACTATAGTACCATAAGGATAAATTTTGGATGAAATAAAATTAAGTGAAGAATTGAAATTGTGAATAAATGATTTTGAACAGCTTATAGAAAAATTGATGTTAACGGAATAAAGATATATTTAAGCTATAAATGAATGTATATTCTTGAGTTAAAGATAAAAAGCGAATATATTCGAGTATAGAATTGTTGGAAATGTGCAAAATAAGTGTGTGACTTATAAAAATTGAAAAGTGAAACAAAAAACACAAAATAAAAATGTTTGATATTTTGGTAAAGGGAATTAAATCAAAACTTGAATTATAAAAAGGAGCTTGAACTCAAGGAAAAAATTAGAAGAAGTAATATTGAGATAAAAATTAGATATTGAGTTATAAATTGAAGTGAACTAATTAGATAATTAATTAGTTAAATGATTTTGAAGGTGAAAAATTAACTTGGTTAAGTTAAAATTGGATTGTGAATTAAAAATGGATTTTGGAACTGAAACATGAGTGATAAATAAAACTCGACTTAAATTGTAAGTGAATTAAATATAATTGGAAGTGTGATCGAATAAAATGAAATTGGATTGAAATAGAAGTGACTTAAGTTACAAAGACATCCAATTTGCGTATGAATAAATTGAATATATCCTTGAATATCATTGAAATGGATTCAAGAATGAATTTGAATATGGAATTGAAATTGAAGTGGAATAAGTGAAGGAACTCATTACATTAATTAAGTAAATGAAATAGGATTTGATTGGATAAGAATCAAATTAGACCGAAAGGGAATTTATGTGCAAATGGAAATGAACTTAAGTTGTTTGATTGAAATGATTGAAGTAAATAAATTAACTTGAGTTAAAATTTTAATGGAAGCTTAGCTAAAATAAATTTATAAAATGGCTATTTAATAAATTAGCATGAAGTGACTCTGAGTCTAATGAATTAGATTTGAATATAATGAAAATGTGGACATAAATGAATGCAAGCGAATTGACTGTGAACTAATCTGAAATAGAATAAAATTTAATATAAATTAATTGGAATCAATTTGAAATAGTTATAAGCTAAAGTGGTTATTGTATTAAATGAGTATCACCGAAATTGCATAGAAAATTTGGTGTTGGCATAGACGAAAGTAAATAGAATTCTATAAATTAATAGAAGTGAATAAAATTGATTTTAAATCAATATGGAATGGATATGGGTTTATTGGTATGAAATAAAGTGAATGCAAGAAAATTGAGTTGTAAATCATTTAAATTGAATGAAATGATGTATGGATTGATTAAAAGTAATAAAATGAATGTCAGAACCTTATGATTGCTTATAATTCATGTTTAGCGTGATTGGTTATCGAAATTCATGTGTTGTAATTGTTTAAATAAATGAAGTGTTAGTGAATTTCATATTTTGGTACTGATGTGTTTAAATTGTGTATGTACAGGTACCTGGAGCTATTTTGCTTGACTTTGATTGCGTGAATTGCAAAACAAAAATAAGTCGCTCGCTTAAAAATGCTAAATAAGGTACGTTTTCGGATTAAATATCGTAAAATATAAATGTTGATATATATTTTTTGTTTCCGACCATGTGGGTTGATGCATACATATTTATCTCTCTTGTCATATTGCAAAAGATCCTCCGTACATAGGAGATTGTGCCAAAATTGTATGGACGAATGCTATCAGAACATCATCATTGGAGGGCGATGAGCATTCTAAGTAGAAATTGTTCTTGAAAGGTAACGCTTAGCCTCGAACCTCATCAACTGGGAATGACTAAAGCAAGGGAGATGTGGCAAGGCTAAGTGGGTCTCACCCAAGTAGGGTATGTTATCACCTTTCTAGATGTCCATAGAAACCTATTATTTATCGATATTGTAGTGCATGGAAGGAGTGCTCGATAATAAGGGTGGGAACACTGGGGGTAATAAAATATTCGGTCTATCTAGGTTAGGAGTAGGTCGGTCTTGTGTCGTAGGGGATCTTGCATGGTCCACTGTACTTTTTTCTAGAGGTGTACCATGGTGGGCGGTACCAAGTGGCCCAATCATTCATTGGAATTCGTTCTCTAGTACGAGCTTATAGTTTTGTTTGTAGAGCCTAGTTTGCTAGAACTTAATTAATGTAACAATTTCAGCTATTTGAATAAGTAATTGTATTTAGAAACTATTATAATATCACTGGATTTTCTATAATTTTTTTTGCATATCATAAGGTAAAATCCCGTCGTATTTATGTGTGACGCGATCTTACGAGTTACTTTTGTTTTTCAAAGGGTTTTAACAGACTTAATAATTCAAACTGAGTGTGTTTTCTCACGCAGGTTTTCCAGACTGACTCGGTGTTATTTTATTATGATGCTTTGGTCAGACGGAATATTGCAGTTTCAGGATAGAATGTTATGGAGCTCAGAAGACGAGCTGGATGAAAGTGATGTATCTCCGTACTTGGCTTGTATTCAGTTGTGTAAGGACAAGTTTTATAATTGTACAGTTGAAGTATTGATTGTTGTACTCCGATGATTGTAAGTAGTAAATAGTTACATATTCTTTTGTATAAAATCAGTTATTATATAGTATATTTTGTGTCTCTGCGTTTGTGAGATTCTGTGTTTGATTTCTATTTTTTTCTCTCTCTTTCTTCTTCTTACCCTAAATATTTGTATTTCCATCCAATTTGAGTTGAGCTGATGTGAAATATGGTCGATTCAAAGCCGTACGGATTTGCGGGCCTTTACACTCAGTATCAGAGCTGAAGGTTAAGCGAGAACCTTGGCTCTGGTGTGAATTAGTCATTAGAGATGGAGTCAATAGTACTCTAGAATAAGTTGAGTGTAGTAATAGATATGAGCGCGTATTTGTTAGTGAATATAAATGGTTTTATATTGTGTTGACTTATCTACTGGGACGTATATAAATTCTATTCGAGTAGTGGGACGCCACTAAATCGATAGGAGTTTACGAACACTTGAATAGAGTAATTAGACACAGTATGATTTTGAAGTGGGTAAATAGAATAATTTTACCCAAATGATATTTTGATGTTAAAGGAATAATTTTCTAGAAATTATTATATTATAAATTGATGTGTTTGGGTGTTATAACCTAAATAAGATTATAAAATCTGGTGTTAACTCCATCTCGGCCATGACTCACCGATCTAGCACATCAAACAGTTAGCGACCCAGCGTTCTGCTGACCTAAGGCACGAAGGGATGCCGACCTAGTATCTTAGCATGGAAGACCGACCTAACTGCATAAGGCTTAAGAGGGATACCGACCTAAGGGGCATGAGAAACATGCCGACTTAAGGCCTTAAAGAAAGTTCCGACCTAACGTCTTGAAATGATGCCGACTTAAGGTTCAAGAGAAATCTGCAACCTAGGAAAACTTCGCGACTTAAGGTGTGTGGCAACTTACGAGTTAAGGCCTGAACGACTTGAGAAATATCACGACTCAGGAGGCTGCGACCTAAAAAAGCTAAAAAACAGGACGACCTAGTGACTCAAGACAAAAAGAGTGGAAGCAACTGCATTTAAGTCGTGACCGACCTGCGACCTAGTATAAGTCGTTCACGACCTAAAACTACAGAGCTCAAAATAGATGCTGCCTCATTTTAAACCGTGAACCACTTAACTCGTGAACGAGTCAAGACTTGTATCCAGACGAACAAAGAAAGACTCAGTGCCGCTTTACTCATGCCACTGCCTGCTAACTCTTGGCCCTTAGGTTGTGTGCGACCTACAACTTTCCCTAAGTCGATCACGACTTATAACTTGGGCAATAATTCCAGACCAGAATTCTCTATAAATACCGACCTACCTCAAACATGAAGGGGACTTTTGGTCAATCATTTCAAGCGTCAATACTCTGCTCAATTCACGACTCATTCAACACTTCAAGTACTCCAAACACCAAGGACTCTACTACGATCTTCAAGAGAAAATCTACATCATTCGACATGAATTCAGAAGATTATTCTCCATCAAAGTTTGATCTACTGATTTAAATTGTGTTGTAATTGAAGATTGTTGTAAAGTTGTAATCAAATTCAGTAATAAAGAGAGTTAAAGTGGACATAGGCTTCTCATAAGCCGAACCACTATAAAAACTGTTGTCTTTTCTGCTTTTTCTGTGATTTCTCTACTTGTTCATTAGTTCTCGTGTTCACGGGTGGTGCTTTCGCTCAACTTCATTTTACAACGGGGTGTTAGCGTCTGATTTTTACATTAACATTTTTGGTGCTTTCACTGAGAACCCAACTCAGGAAATTTCCACTATTGCTCCGCAAAGAATTATTGAAAGAATTTCTTTTAAAACCAGAAGTTTGTTGGAAATAATGGCTCTTGGAAGAAAACGAAGTTCTGTAAGATCCGATAATGTTCAATAGAACACCGCTACCTCTCCTCCTTCTAGTCAAGCAGCTCCAACTGTTGGAGTTACACGGGCAGAACTGGACGCCGTAGTTTTGGGATTGAATCAGCAATTGAATGCTCAGAATGCGCAGTTGGAATGCCTAGAATGCCCAGAATGCCCTGATCTTGAGTAAGTTGAATGATCTACTTGGGGCAAATCGTAAACCAGCTAATAATGATGGGAACCCTACTGCGAGAGTTTAGAATGTTGAAGGAAATATTTCTCAAAGAGCCGCAGACTCTACAGAAAGAACTCCTCTTCAAGCTAGAGGATCAGGGCCATAGCCGACTCTCCGTGAACGGTTGTCAAGGCAGAATTCAGAAAGAGTGGCTGATGTGTGCCCTCCAGAGCCTCTAAATGACGAAGAGTATTTTTCAGGTATGGTTCGTCAAATTATGAAAGAAAGTATGCGAAGAGATGAAGACGAGAAAGAGTGGGGTTTTGCTCCAAGCAAAACTCCATTTACTGAAAAGATCTTGAAGGCGGAGTTCCCAAGGAAATTCGTTCCTCCTACTATTCCGGCTTACAAGGGGACGAGTGATCCTAACGAGTTTTTGTATAAGTACGACTGGCATATGACTGGTGCCAGGGCATCTGATGAAATTAAATGCCGATACTTCCCGGTTTATCTAGAAGGCGTAGCTCTATTATGGTTTACGAAGCTGCCAGTATGGTCCATCGATCAATTCTCCGATTTGACCAGGAAGTTCAAGGAGCAATTTCGGTTGTATGCTTCTAAAGCAAAGGATATAATGTCGCTATCAAGTCTAGAGAAAAATCCGGGGGAATCCATCAGATCATTTCTGAATCGCTTTAACATAGCATTGGCTGAGGTGGATAATGCTGAGCCACGCATGGTCTTGACATACCTGATGAGGGCAATTGATAAGTCAAGCGAATTTGGAAAATGGTTGAAAATGAAAGAACCAAACTCACTTGACAAATTCTACAAGAAAGCGGATGAGTTCATGCGCATGGAAAGTCTTCAAACACTAGCTAAAGTGGTAGCAGCAGAAGTCGGGAACAATGGTGTTCCTTCGAACAAGAAAGAGCCTAACACTCAGAAAAGGGGAAACGATGGGGGAAAGAAACAAGGAGACTCTAAGAGAGGCCGTTCTTTCAATTTCACACCCTTGACCGATACCCCCGAAAACATCTTCTTCGCGACCAAAGATTATATCAATTATCTGGCGCCACCTAAAATGAGAGTTGCGATTAAGATGGAAAAAAGTGGAAGGTTTTGTCGGTTCCACACCAGCCCGGCCATGACACCAACGAATGCCGTCAGTTGAAAGAGGTAATTGAACAGCTCTTGAAGGAAAACAAACTCCAGCAGTATGTGAAAAGGAATAGAAATGCCCCTGCTTCGTCAACTCAAGGACAACAAGTTCCCGCACATCGTCCTACCTCAAGTGAGAAGGCCGTGGAACATGAATCAGAAAGGCCTGTCATCAATATAATAACTGGAGGACCTCACCCAACAGGAAAAAGCTGGGGCGAGATGGAAGTTTATGCCCGGGCCTTGAGGCATGTACCAGCTGAAGAGAATGTTTTTGTCTTAGAAAATGATGCGCCTTTAAAGCAACAAAAGACTTCCACAGATGATATTGTGTTCAGTGCCAGGGATTCTTTGGGTATCGAAGCTCCGACCATAGATCCTTTGGTCATATCCGCTGGTATTGGGCCGGTAACTGTGAGAAGAGTTCTAGTTGATTGTGGAGCCTCATGCAACATCCTCTTCAAGAAGACCTTTGATCAAATGAAAATTCCAATGGCTGACGTTCAAGCTTCATCACTTAAGATTGCTGGGTTTGCTGGAGAACCCAAACAGCCAATTGGGACCATAGATTTGTTTGTAGAACTCGGAAAGGGACTGAGGAAGGTGGCTCGAAAGCAAACCTTTATAATTGTTGAAGAATTCTCTGCCTACAACGCCTTTTTGGGCCGACTAACTCTTGCTGCATTCAAAGCTATTCTTGTTCCATGGTGCTTGACTCTAAAATTCCCCACAGATGACGGAGTTGGTGTGGTTAAGGGAGACCAAGATGCGGGGCGAGAATGTTATTTTGCAGAATTGCGAGAATCCAGGAAGAGAGAGATGGGAAAAGGTGCGGCGGCTCCAGTCCGCATCAAAGAACCAACCTCGTAGCAATTACAAGGTGGTCCCTGCACTGGTGAATGTTGTGGGGCACGAAGAGAGATGGATCCGAGGAAAGCCAGTGCAGGGGAGAATAGAGTGGTACCAGTAGAGGTAACAGTACCGGTGCCTGTTGACCCAAAGGACCCAAACAAAGTGCTTAGTGTGGGTTCACAACTCAATCCGACAGTTCAGAATGTTTTGATTTCATTTTTGAAGGCTAATTTGGATGTATTCGCTTGGACTCATGCAGACATGTGCGGAATATCCCCAGAGATCGCAGTGCATACTTTAAACATTGATCCAAAGTTTACACCTGTGAAACAGAAAAGAAGGACTCAGGGTCCTGAAAGAACTGCAGCGTTAAAAGAAGAAGTGGATCGGCTCATGGAGAATGGGTTCATTAGAGAATCTACTTATCCAAATTGGGTCTCAAATCCAGTGCTGGTTAAGAAAGCCAACGGAAATTGGAGAGTGTGCATTGATTTTTCGAATTTGAACAAAGCCTGCCCCAAAGACTGTTTCCTACTGCCCAGGATCGATCAGTTGGTGGATGGGACAGCGGGACATGAATTGTTATCTTTCATGGATGCATACTCCGGATATGACCAGATTATGATGCATGAGCCGGATCAAGAGGATACAAGCTTCATCACAGATGTCGAACTTTACTGCTACAAAGTCATGCCTTTCAGACTCAAGAATGCAGGGGCAACATACCAAAGGCTAGTTAATGCCATGTTTAAACCACAGATTGGCAAGACAATGGAAGTTTATGTTGATGACATGCTAGTAAAGTCTAAGAAAGCAGTGGACCACATGGATCACTTGGCAGAGATGTTTGCAGTACTCCGAAAGTATAGAATGAAGCTTAATCCCCTGAAATGTTCATTTGGAGTGGAGTCCGGAAAGTTTTTGGGTTTCATTGTGAGCGCTAGGGGCATTGAAGCCAATCCAGCTCAAATCACTGCCCTGAGAGAGGTCAAGGCTCCTAGAACGAAGAAGGAATTGCAACGTCTCAATGGGAAGGTTGCTGCTTTGAGTAGGTTCATCTCCAAAGCTACTGATAAATGCATTCCATTCTTTGATGCTCTGAAGAAAGGAAAGAAAAACTTTGAGTGGACTCCTGAATGTCAGAAAGCATTTGATGAGTTGATTCGTCATATGGAAGTGCCTTCGATACTTTCAAAACCTGACAGTGGTGAAGATCTATTCATATATTTGACAATTTCGTCTCATGCTCTCAGTGCAGTGTTGGTACGGGAAGATGCAAGGATTCAACACCCAGTCTATTATATCAGCAAAAGGTTCACTGGGGCATAGTTGAACTATTCAAGATTAGAAAAGCTCGCCTATTGTTTGTTGATCGCATCAAGAAAATTGAGGCCTTATTTCCAAGCTCATCCCATCAAAGTCCTCACTGATCAGCTTCTAAAGCAAGTCCTATTCCGTCCTGAGACTTCGGGCCGTCTTTTGAAATGGAATATCGAACTCAGCCAGTATGACATCACTTATCATCCCCGGAAAGCAATCAATGGACAAGCTTTAGCAGATTTCATCGCAGAATGTACAGATAAGGGTGATAGTGAGGAAGAAGTCATTGATAGCATCCCAATCCAATGGAAATTGTATGTCGATGGCGCAAGGAATGATTACTGTTCCGGAGCAGGGGTTGTCCTTGAAACCCCAGAAGGTCGATCACTATATTATGCACTGAGGCTGGAATTCCCTTCGACAAATAATGAAGCTGAATACGAAGCTCTCATCGCTGGTTTAAGGATCGCTAAAGAACTAAACATCAAGGCATTGCATATCTTCAGTGATTCTCAACTTATTGTTTGTCAAGTCAAGAAGGAATTTCAAGCTAAAGGAGGAAATTTACCAGCCTATTTGTCAAAGGCCTGGGAGCTCCTTCAAGATTTTGATCGTTATTCAATAAACCACATTCCCAGAGAAGAAAATATGAAGGCGGATTCTCTCGCAAAGTATTCAAGTACTGGTGAAGCTCAACTGTTGGGGTTAGTTCCCGTTGAAGTCTTGTCAGCTCCAAGCACAGATGAAATGGATGTTGATTGGATTATGAATGTATCCCAAGAGCAACAATCATGGATGACTCCGATACTTGAATATCTACTCAATGGTTCTCTGCCAGAAAATTCAAAAGAGAGACAAAAGCTGATGAGGAAAGCCTCCAGATATGTAGTTCAAGATGGTCATTTGTACAGACGAGGATTTTCAATGCCATTACTCCGATGTGTGACAAAGGAAGAAGCTAAAACAATTCTAACTGAAGTACATGGAGGGGAATGTGGGGATCATACAGGTGGTCAAACTTTAGCAAAGAAAATCCTCCGTTATGGGTACTTTTGGCCAGAAATTAATCAGGATGTTGCTGACTATTCCCGAAAGTGTGATAAATGCCAGAGATTCTCTAAAATCCCTAGGGCACCTTCCACTGAGCTAACACAAATGGTCAGTCCATGGCCATTTGCCATCTGGGGAATAGATCTCATTGGGCCTTTGCCGACTACCAAATCAGGGATTAAATATGCTATCGTTGCTGTTGATTATTTTACTAAATGGGTTGAGGCCGAACCATTGGCCACTATTACCTCTAAGAAAATGATAAGTTTTGTGACTAAAAATATCATTTGCAGGTATGGTGTGCCTCAGAAGATAATCACAGACAATGCTACTCAGTTTGAAAGTGAGGAATTCCAAGATTTTTGCAAACGATTCAAGATCCGAAAAAGCTTCTCAGCAGTGGCTCATCCGCAGGCAAACGGGCAAGTGGAAGCAGTAAACAAAATCATCAAATCAACCATCAAAAAGCAGCTGGAAAAAGCAAAAGGTGGTTGGGTCGATAAGTTACCGCTTGCACTTTGGGCATACAGGACCACTCACAAAACTGCGACTGGGCATACTCCATTTTCATTGGCATACGGATCAGAAGCAATGATTCCGGTGGAAACTGAAGTCCCCTCACACAGAAGGATCCATTTTGATCAAAGTGAGAATGAAAAATTGCAACTGGAAGCACTTGACCTTCTTGATGAAAGAAGAGAAGAGGCTAGACATAGAATTGCAGCTCATCAACAAATAATAGCCAGGCACTTCAATTCCAAAGTTCGTCAGCGCAACTTTGAAGTTGGGGACCTAGTTCTGAAAAGAATCATGACAGCTACAGGTGTGTTTGGGCCAAACTGGGAAGGGCCATATGTTATAGGCACGAAGCTTCTTGACGACACATTCAAACTCACAACTGTCGAAGGAGAACCAATCCCAAGAGCTTGGAACAGCAATCATTTGCGTCCTTATTTTACTTGAAAGCTTTGCTGAAATGTTGTAAAAGAATTGCAAATATATGATTCTTGTATTGAAAACAATTGTAAAACAAGTAAATAATGAAAAGCTATAAAGTGGATGTAGGCCCAGTTTTTGGCCGAACCACTATAAATCTTGTGTTCTCTACTATTATAAACTGCTTTGTTTTACTTCGACATATAAAATACATTAATTGTGTCATTAAAATGTCGATTTAATAATGCAGGTCATGAAAGCAAAGCTTACCCATCACAAGACCAAGCAATCCCCGACATCACTCAACAAACAAACACTAAACCATTCAAAATTTCCATACTCAAATCCTACAAAAGAAGTGCTTCAAACAAAAGTTGGCAATGTGGATGGAAGTGGACCATTTCTAACTAACTGCAAATGTTTGAACAAACAAACAGCCAGTTAAATAAACTGTGTCTACCACCACCAACTCACTCAACTATGAAGTATATTTCTTTGGATAAGGGAAATTATTGGCAACTAGAAAGTGAAAACACTTGCAAAAGACAACGGGGGTCGCCGACGTGAATCGATGGCAATGAGACATGGGCTAGCAAGCATCAATCAGTAAAAGACCTCTTCAGAGGCACAAGCCCTCTTCGAAGGCACAACTCTTCGGAGGATAAAGACCTCGAGCGGGCCTAGCCAGAAAAAGAGAGATCTTTCTCGTTACAAAGTTGCGGAATGATCGGTCGATACACTCCCGTGAATCCGTCCAACCGAGAGAAAGAAACTCCAAACTTCCAGGCAAAAGCCCTACTCAGAGGCACACGTTTCACCGAGATTGAAATAAAACTTCCAGGTGTTGAAACGTGAAAAGCCCTCTCCGGAGGCCCATTTCACCACAGTTGAAATGCTAAAAGACATCGAGCGGGCCAACCAGAAAAAGAGAGATCTTTCTCGATACAAAGTTGCGGAATGATCGGTCGATACACTCCCGTGAATCCGTCCAACCGAGGGAAAGAAACTCCAAACTTCCAGGCAGTAACCCAGCTCAGAGGCACACATTTCATCATCGGTCGATACACTCCCGTAAAATGAAATGTGAAAAGCCCTCTTCGGAGGCCCACTTCCCAGCGAACAGGGAAAAATAAAAGCCTCTCCCAAGGGGCAGAAACCAAAAAGACCTCTTCCCAGAGGCACAACAAAACAAAAAGACCTCTTCCCAGAGGCAGAAACAGAAAGACCTCTTCCCAGAGGCAGAAATTAAAAGACCTCCTCCCAGAGGCACAATCGAATAGAAAGACCTCTTCGGAGGCACACGTTTCACCAAGATTGAAATAAAACTTCCAAGTGTTGAAACGTGAAAAAGCCCTCTTCAGAGGTGCAACTTTTCAAAGAAGCAAAAATCAAAAAGCCCTTTACTGTGGCGTAAAAAAAAGTCATCTTCAAAGGCACACTTTAACTCTCAAAGGAAGAATGATCCACCTATTATGGAAAATACTCTTCCTCAAAAGAAGTTAAAGTACCCTTCAGATGCCCGCTTTACCACAGAGAAGAATTCACTTGGTAAAATGTGTATATGCACAAAAGAAAAAGTGATATCTTTGAAGGATGAAGCGTAAAAACTTATACGGAAGGAGTTGTACTTTATTTTTAACAAGATAATATTCCTCCAAGTAAGGAATAGTTATTCTCCAGAAAATAAAAGTACAAGTCCCCTCAAAATATAAAATGTTGCAACGAGCTTATGGTATAGGGGCAACATGTTATAACTACATCGGTAAAATTACGCTCGAACAATATACCACAAGCTCACTGCAATATCGTGTAAAGAAACTTGTACAAAAATGAATAATAAATGCATTCTCAGATACAGACAGAAGTTTGTACAAATAAAAAGAATCATTTTATTCAACACTGTTAAAATTTTGTACAGGTACAGGTTTCAAAGTAAAAAGTAAAAGAAAAGCGGGGGCCGGTACCCGCACAATCTCCGGTCAGTACATGCAAAAAGCAAAAAGCGATATGAAAGCCACAGAACCAGAGCCATCATTTCTTCTTCCGTCCACCTTTTGAGCCCGCACCTGGCCGGATAACCCACTTCTTAGGCCGGCTTGTAAGAGTAGGGGATGAAGGAGAAAGGGGCTCAGTCGGACTTTCTTCCGTTTTTTCTTCGCCAGTTGAAGATCCCTTCTTCTTCTTGGAGACTCCCTGCTTTCCTCTCTTCTTGGAGGAAGACCCACTCCCTGGAGAAAGAAGTTTAGCTAATGGTTCATCATCGGAACCAGTTGCTTCTGGAGTCTTCTCACTCCCTTCAGTTTCTTCTCCCTTGTGTTCTTGTGAAGTAATGGGATCGTCCAAGTCTTGGAGAGCTTCTATTTGCTCCTCTTGTGATCCTGGTTGCGAGGCAGAAGGAGGAGTCACCTGAATAGATGGAGGAGGAATAATTGGAGGAGGGGAAGTTTGAACAATGCCCGACGTTTTCTCTACAGAAGGAAAAAAGTTCAAGTCAGTAAAAAGAGGAGATAAAGGTTCGCTGAGGTTTAAGAAGTAATCAAGAAGCTCATCAAGCTCGTAAGAAACAGATGATAAGTCTACTTGGGCAAGATTAACAGTAGAGTTACCTGCAAAGGTCAGTTTCCTGACATCAACCTCGTAAGCCTGTGCCTCGGCACTCTCGTCGCCTTCATCTCCACCTTGTATGCTTGTGATCTCGGTGGTAACTTTAGTAGGAGATGGAGAATGAGAACTGGAACTGATAATGTCAATTTCGGCTGAAGGAGAAGGCTGAATTGGAGCAGTTGAGATAGTTTTTCCCGAGTGTTCTCCTACCGCCGTTTCGGCCCTTAATTTTGCAAGCTATTCTCTCCCCCTGGCGAGAGCGGCGCGAGCATCATCATCAAGGTAATGCTCCTCAAGAGCTGATTCGGCATAGCCAGCGCCTTTACCGCCGAGCATATCAAGTGCAGCCTCCCAAACTTCAGCCAGAGTAATTTCATACTTGGGGCCTAGAAAGGCGAGGCTATCGCGCCCCATGACGCTATGCAGGTAGAAGTCAAATAATGTTGAGCCGATGTTGGTCTTCGTTGCCTCATGAGATTCTTCAGCTGCAATTTTGCCGGCAACGGACTCATCACGCTCTCTTTCAGCTTTGGAAAGTTGAAGCTTAAGCATTTGAATTTCCGCCTCCTGAGAGCTGACTTTCTCCTGTAGTTCTGTAACCTCAGCACGATACATTCCTGCTGTTTTCTGCTCAGCTTCAAGTTGTGCCTCGGCATGTCGCTGAGCTGCGTGAGCATCGCGAACTTGCTTTTGAAATACTTCTTCTTTTTGAGTATATGTGGTAGAAGAAGTAGCAAGCTCTTGTTTAAGTTCCTCAACTTTCGCTTCAAGCTCTTCATTGTAAGTAGCGATGCTCCTCATTTCAGTATCGTGCTGCTCAAGAACCTTCTGCCATTCGGCTTTATCATTCTCCATAGTAAGCATGGCCTCTATATTTGCACGGTTGACCCTTTGGAGCTCGTCAACAAGCTTTTGTCAGTTCGACATCCTTTCAATATCAAGCCTGACGGCATCAAGATTTCGCAGCATGGCAGGCTTGTCAATAGGGATCAGATCAAGGTCGAACCGCACTCCCTTCAGGCACCATTGTGGAAACCGGTTTTGCAAAGTGGCTGGGCCCGGTCCAACTTGAAATTTAGGCCTGCTGATTATTGTTTGAATGTCTGTTTTCCCAAGAGCGGGAGAGCCGGAAGGAATGTCTAGCGAGACGGGGGCAGTGACCTTTTCAGGAGTTGTAGAGGTATGCTTCTCACCATGTCGGGCTCGCTGGCTTGAGTCCTCAACCATATGACTTTTTCCTTGGTCATCATGGGATTTTCTCTTGTGGGAATCATCGCCTCTCTGCGAAGAATCGTGGCGCTCCTCCCTCTCTCTTCTTTCATAACGCTCCTCTTGAGCCCTCCTCTCTTGAGCCTTTCGGGCGGCTCTTTCTTCATTGGTTTCTCTATAAGATGGAAGGTAGCGCCTATAATCATATTGACTACGCCTCCCGTAGCGCTGGAAGTCGTCATAGTAGGAGCTGTTGCGTCCCATCGGAGAATCTAAAATAAAAAAGAAGAAATAAGTCTTAGAAGTCTTCAGAGAAAAGAAGTGTAACTTTAGAATCTTCAAAGAACAGAGAATTAGAAGTAAAAGTGCCGAAAGATTCTAAGTGTCTGTGATGTGTGAACTACACGCATCAAACTACGAACCACTCTTCAGTTGCGGAGTAGTTGTAGGGGTAGTAGTTAACGTCAACTCTTGGGTCGACGGAACTTGTTGCAAGGAAGAAGTCGCTTCCACTACTAAAGAAGAAACCCCGGTAGTGATAGGATTATCTTTAAAGATCTCTTGTGAGGTGGCAAAAAGGTCGCTTAGCCCTTCGAAAGTGTCGTCCCTGCTCTGCTTGACAGGGCTGGTTTTCTCGGCTTCCTCATTAGATTTTTGTGAACGTTGGGGAGATCCCTGAGGCTCTTCATCCTCAATAACCGGGGCAAGTGTAAGATCGCCAGACGACCCCGCAACATCAATAGAAGTAGAGCACTTCACTAGTGAAGCCTCGGGAGCAGGTCCTTTTGGTATGGATGTGTCGGTAGAAACTGGGGCATCCGACGCTCTAGCCGGGGAGTCTGGGACTTCATGAGGATGCGTAGAACGAGAAGCATGCCAAAGCCCGTATTGATGCAAAAATTCATCCATCAACAAGAATTTTACACTTCTCTCTTCCGCGGCCACGGCATTCAGTCTCTCAAAAACTTGCTTATGGATTGGGTCTCTAGAAGGGAAAGGAAGTGCTGAAAAGAGCAAAGAATGAGGTTAGCAATTGATAATTCGAATCTCGGAAAATTTTGGAAATGGAGAAAATAGAAACAGGTAATCTTACTTCCTACTCTCCAGATGGCATAAAACTCTGGGGGGCAGCGAGCAAAGAAAAACTGGTTCAAAAATCCATGAACGCTTTTTGTGAGATCAGAAATAAGCTTGGGATTTCTAGCACTCCTCACGATGATGAGGGAAGGATGGTCTTTACTCTTTGCAAACGAGCATAAGTAGCGAATTTCTTCAAAACTCAGCAAGCGATCAAGAGTTCTCCTGAACAAAACACACAACCCCATCAAGATGGCATAGCCATTAGGATGAAGTTGAAATAGAGAGATTGTCAACCGAAGAAGAAGGGTTTGGAGAAAGTCGTTGAAAGGAGGAATCGCCCCGCTTAAGCACATTTGACGATTGACTGCAACAAAACCATGAGGAGGACTATCGGCAGTATCATTTGGTCCGGGTAGTAGAGCATCATTTTCAGCAAAGCCAAACTGAGTGCGTAGCTGAATGAACGCTCTCGGAGTTAAGATAGTCGAAGTTCTCTCTGGAGGATTCTCTACGGGAATAGCTATCGGAAAGGTCTCTTCATCTTGTGCTACCTCTACTTCTTCTTGATGTGAGGCCATTCTACACAAGCAACTGGATATTCAAATTTAAAGGTGCACGTTTCCTAAAAGTGTGAAGTGTTGTGCAAAACTAATAAAAATAAACAAGTAAATATAACTGGAGTTAAGTTCGTCGACAATTGATCGACTATCAAATTTCAGGACTTGTTAATTTGAAGTTCAAGCACAGTGTTAATGCAAATAGGAAAGTTTAATTGACTATTCCAATGTTGCCTTGATACTTTGCCTGAATTCGTTGTTTTAAAGCACTTCGTTCACACAATCTGTTCAAGTTGATTAATCGTTATTAACTAATCTGTCATTTGATATGGGCAGTCAGTGGCAGTATATTCGTCCCAATTTTCTGTAAATGTTGCATTAGACAGGTTATTAGCTTGCAAGAGTGATCTGTGGAAAAAATGCAATAAAGTTTAACAAGTTAAAGTCCAAACAATTCAGCACTCAGGCAGTTTATTTGAGCAAATCAAGTTAAAGTTCAAGGTTCAAGTGTTGACTCGGCGACGACTTAAGTGTTGGCAGCGACTTAAGAAATTCTTCCTATGGGTTAAATCAAATCATTGGTTATCTGGCTAACTCGTCCACGACCTAAGGATTACGAGGCGAGTTAAGTTAGGTCGTTTCAATCTTGAATTGTTAGTGTCTTAAGTCAGCAATGCTCTAAGTCGTTAACCATGAAAAATAGAAAAGGCTTCCGTCCGAAGCAACACAAATTTCCTCAAGTGCTAACTCGGTAACGACTCAAGGCTTAGGTCGCATTACGTTAGGCCAGCAAGTTTCCCCAAGTGCTAGCTCGGCCATGACTTTAGGGTTAGGTCGACAAGTTTCCCCAAGAGCTAGATCGGCAGCGACTCAAGGTTTAGGTCGGCCAAAAGATAAATCGCCCAAAATTGCTGGGTCACGTCCAGGCCGATGTCTCACTCCACCTAACCCGTTAACCCTATAGCTGTTCCATCAACAAAAAACCTTCATCTCGTTCATACTACCGGATCATCCCATAAGCTGGTTCAAAACCACCACGAATCCAATGCCTTACAATCTCAACGCGATTCAAAATTGGCTACGCCTGAAGCAGTAACCCATCGGCATCATTTCATCGATAGCCTAAAGCCAGATCAAACTAACTAAGGATCATCAACTATAGGTGGAACAGGATTCGTGATGAAGTGTTGTACAAAAGGATGGTTTAAATTTGAGGGGCAGAATTCATGATACGACGGTAAGCTAGGATCGAGGAGGGAGCAAGTTGACTTACTCGATGAATGGCAAAGGTTATCAGTGATCGACTGGAGTAAAATTGCCTTTGGGAGCTTTGGAGGATTTTAATGGCAGAATTGAGCAAGGGAGTAAGTAATGAAAAAGAAGGAGATGGATGTTTTATACATTACAGTAGGGATAACTGAAGCGGCAGATATAACTGTTGGGTCGCGTACGTCCAACTGACCTAGTGGCGGACGAGTTAAAGGATATCGAAGCACACGACCTAACCATTGGGCGTGTACTTCGAGGGGCAAATGTTAACTCCATCTCGGCCATGACTCACCGATCTAGCACATCAAACAGTTAGCGACCCAGCGTTCTGCCGACCTAAGGCATGAAGGGATGCCGACCTAGTATCTTAGCATGGAAGACCGACTTAACTTCATAAGGCTTAGGAGGGATACCGACCCAAGGGGCTTGAGAAACATGCCGACTTAAGGCCTTAAAGAAAGTTCCGACCTAACGTCTTGAAATGATGCCGACTTAAGGTTCAAGAGAAATCTGCGACCTAGGAAAACTTCGTGACTTAAGTTTGTGGCGACTTACGAGTTAAGGCCTGGACGACTTGAGAAATGTCACGACTCAGGAGGCTGCGACCTAAAAAAGCTAAAAAACAGGACGACCTAGTGACTCAAGACAAAAAGAGTGGAAGCAACTGCATTTAAGTCTTGACCGACCTACGACCTAGTATAAGTCGTTCACGACCTAAAACACAGAGCTCAAAATAGATGCCGCCTCATTTTAAATCGTGAACCTCTTAACTCGTGAACGAGTCAAGACTTGTATCCAGACGAACAAAGAAAGACTCAGTGCCGCTTCACTCATGCCACTGCCTGCTAACTCTTGGCCCTTAGGTCGTGCGCGACCTACAACTTTCCCTAAGTCGGTCACGACTTATAACTTGGGCAATAATTCCAGACTAGAATTCTCTATAAATACCGACCTACCTCAAACATGAAGGGGACTTTTGGTCAATCGTTTCAAGCGTCAATACTCTGCTGAATTCACGACTCATTCAACACTTCAAGTCCTCCAAACACCAAGGACTCTACTACGATCTTCAAGAGAAAATCTACATCATTCGACATGAATTCAGAAGATTATTCTCCATCAAAGTTTGATCTACTGGTTTAAAGTGTGTTGTAATTGAAGATTGTTGTAAAGTTGTAATCAAATTCAGTAATAAAGAGAGTTAAAGTGGACGCAGGCTTCTCATAAGCCGAACCACTATAAAAACTGTTGTCTTTTCTGCTTTTTCTGTGATTTCTTTACTTGTTCATTAGTTCCCGTGTTCACGGGTGGTGCTTTCGCTCAACTTCATTTTACACTGGGGTGTTAGCGTCTGATTTTTACGTTAACATCTGGAGTTGGTTATATATAACCAAATGGAAATTGTATAAGTATAGATTATACAATTGAATTAAAACTATGTAACATCCTGATATTTTCAACCACTGCATCCGATATGTTGGACTTGAACTGTTCAAAATATCGTATTGTTAATTTAAATTTGGCAAAACTCAGCATATATAGTAAATAAAATAATCACAGAATCACATACATAGAGTAATTTAACAATAATGAAGCGGAAACAAAAGAATAGTAGTTCATGAAGCTATTATATGTATAACAGAGTTAAACAAGATACAATAGAGGTCTTGAATACAGAGATGTCTCAATATAATAGTTAGATACAAATTCTGAATACATTACTGGAATCAACTGAATAACTTAAAGCTGATTCGATAGATGGATCTCCAAGCGAAGCTCCAACTCCAAAGGCAAGTCTCAAATACTAGTAAACTCAGTCTAACCCGAGCGTAAAGCAAAACACAAAACACTTGAGTCATGATTAACATTCTTATATCAATAAATCCAACTCAAGTGAAATATCAACTGAAATACAGGTAACTTAAAGGATGTTTGGGATACCAATCCTCAAAGGATCCGTTAAACTATCTACTATGTAGTAATATACGCTATATCTATAGTAAAGTAAACTATTAAAATAGTGTTAAGGCATTACCCATATCCCCCTTAACACATTTTATATATTACCATAGTCTAATACATTATCGTAATCTCGCCCATATTGGGCGTCGTCAAAGGGCACTCCATAGGTATGGTACAAAACAAACTCGTAGTGGTCTCGATAGGGTAGGTGACACAACATAACTAGGCAATGCCAGGGTAGATATACCAATTACACTTTTGGGGTGGTGGTAACGCATAGCAGCCACTGCCGTCCGCCTCGGAAAACACTCCCAAATCAAAAATCAAGTGTGGCCACCAAATCAATCATAAAGTTAGAATATAGTATTGAAGGAATATGTCTGATCAAAGGAGCTACCTCACTTGGCTCGTCAATTGCTCCTGTTTTAGCCACCTTATGCCAACTGATGCGAGTCGGGTCCATGTGTATACCTCATATAGGACGTCGCCACCATCCTACTTCATTCTGGAATCTCCACCGCATACACAGTTGTTATTGTGGTTTTCGGAGTTAGCAGAGATATGACAACTTCTAATCCCGGTCTCTTTAACAACCAGACGTTATTATAACACCGCGGTCATTTCAAAATAGTTTGTAAAATAGAAATATCATTGCCATTTCAAAACCATATCAATACGATATCATTTCCATTTCAAAACCAAATACAATATCATTTCCATTCCAAATATATCCATTTCCAAAATCATAGTACTTTGAAAGTTATAACACTTTCAAAACCACAACACCTAAAATTATAACATTTGGGAAATTACAATATTTGAAATCATAGCACTTCCTTTAAACAGTTTAGATGTTAATATAGTATATAAAATAAAATATTTTACATAAACCGGTTATAAGTTAAAATAGTTATATCAAAATAATTAGCATACTAAAATAGTTTATATTGAAAATAGTTTATATTGAAAATGCTTTATATTAAAAACAGTTTATATAAACTAATTTATAAATTAAAATATAAAAATAGCTTTAATTATACTTTAAAATATACTTTATATAATAAAATAGCTCCCTCAAATTTCCCAAATCGATTCAAATCAACTTGAATTCCAAAATTCAAATTAAATCCAATCTCAAATCATCAATTTCAATTCAATTCAGTTTCACAATAGATCGTGTCAAATTATATCGATTCCAAATACAGATTTGAAGCACAAAAACCATTTCAATTTCAATATATTTCAAAGCTCAAATATTCAACATTTTCAAAAATAAATTTGATAATTTCATATATATCTTAATTCAATTTACAATTATTTAGTTTTGAAATATTTAATTAATAAATCCAATATCATTTAAATAAAACTTCAAAATTGAAATAATTGAATGTTTCTTCAATTTATTTAAACTTGATAAAATCAAGTTATAAAATCATATTCTTCAAAATTTTCGGATTCCTTATGTTTCAAATCGATTTAGTTAAATAAATTCTTAATTAAATACCATTTCAAATCAATTTCAAATCTATCTTCTTAACCTTAATTTATTAAAAATTTCTATAAACTCTATATTTAAAAATAAAATTTTAAATAATACTTAAAACCATATTATATATAAATTAAACCAAACATTATTAAATTAAAAATTATCATCAAACTTATTTTATAATAAAACTAAATTATACATATTTTAAAATAGTAAAATTATAAGTAAATTTTTAAAATTTAAAATTTCAAAACCAACTTGTAATTTTAAAAATTTCAAAACATATAAATTTAAAATCAAGAACTTAAACTTATAAAATACATTTATTTATAATACCTTGAAATATTAAACCGTATATTCCCTCCTAAAACCAAAGAAATCACTTTCAAAATATTTAAATATACAGGCCAACGGTGTCTGTATAAAATTTTCTATCCTATGGTCAAGTGATACAGATATTTATCATTTTAATCCGCAATTTACATATATAAACGGGTATTGTATGACCCGGAATTTCTGGATATGTGAAATCGAAATATTTAATTGATTTTAAATATTTGAAAGTGAGTTTAACTTGAATTTCAAATATCACTATTTATTTGGCAATTAAATTATTGAATTTAATAAATGAGAGTTAGGTAAAATATTGAATCTTGAGTTTTAAGCTTGTTAAAATTATTTTAAAGGCTTGAAAAATTTAAATTAATAGTACTGAAGATAATAAAAGCGTTAGAATTGAATTTGGAAGTGTTTTGTTAAGTTTTGAAAATATATTGCTTAAATCGATATTTAAAAATAGCCTTCCGAGGCACAGTTTCGGAATTCGACGAAACCAGTTCCATTGGATCTGTAATATTGTATTATTATTATCAAATTTCTATTTTTGTAGTGTTTGGAGTTGTCATGTGATCGTACGGTAGATAAATGTGCTGACGTCTATATCGAATTCAATTTAATAAATAGGTCCAAAAGCTATCTTCTCCAAACGATCAAACTAGGACTCGAAACCTTTTCCATTGCGTTCGTAATAGGGATATAACATTAAAAAAGCCTGGCGGCATGCCTCAAAGATCAAGATTGTAAGTTGCGAATATCGAGACGATTTAAATTTAAATTTAAGTCCAAATATATATTTATAATGGCCAACCTCAGTTGAAATAATTCACATCATTGTTTTCTTTCACCTCAGAAGCCCTGATAACACATGTTTCCCCTTTTTGATTCAAAGGCACGTAACATTTAAAAATAAAAATAAATAAACAAAGGCCAAATGAAATCGATTTTTTGTTTTCAAAAGAAATAAAATTTGCAGTTCAATAATGGCCGAAGGAAACCATATCTCCTTACTAAACGAAATGGAATTCCTCGAGTTTAATACTTAAATCCATTGTCACGACCCGTCTTTCTAAGCCTAGAAAGATGCATCATGATTTAAGAAAGAAAGGGATAGAAGAAAAAAGATAGGAAAGAAGAAACTCAACAATATTAGAATCACACAGCGGAACGAATAAAATATAATTCACCACATAAGATATTACATAGTATCATTTACATCAGAGTTACACAAGATATGCATCTCATATTAGACAGTTATAAACACCTGTCTAATTATACAACTCAAGATATCACTGAGATACAGACCCAAACACTGGCACAGTGGAACCATAATTTATCTACTCGCTGAAGCCTTCTATTCTAAATCTCCTCCATAATTCGTCAAAGCTAATCTGAATCCCTCAACTACTCATACATAATATGAGTACCAAAGAGTTTAATAAAACAGAAAATAAACACTTGGGTCAGACATGGGTCTGGTGTGATTAAACAGTTTAAAGTTGTTTAACTTTAAAAATCCTTTGAAAAGAAAGGTATCACGTAAGACTCCCCATGTGAAGCCCTACCTCTATACCCACGCTAGCCAAGAACACTACGGTGTAGTGCTGTCAACTAGCACGGAGAATAAGGCTGTTGAGGAGCGACCATCCATGTAATTGCTTATCACATGGTGACTATAAATAATCTTCGAAAACAAACATATAATTAAGCATAAAACAAATCAGTCACAGACATCCATATCACAAAGGCGGAAGAAGATGTGAATATATAACTAACACATGAAAGTGTACATCAGAGTAGTGGTAAAAAAGATCCACAATAATACAAAAGAATAGCAACACGTGCTAAACAAAAGAATACAACTATGAGTCTATATCTCAAGTGTATACAACAAAAACTACTAATCTAAATAGTTAGCCAAAAGTCAGAGTAGCAAATCCTGGGAAGAAGTCAAGCAGAAGCACCTGTAACGTCTCGGTCTGACCCGAGTATTATTTAATAAAATAATAAACGGATCAGTCTAGCTATAAATATCAAATGACATGATATAAAATAAAAGATATGGCATAAACATAAAATATCCATACTGACATACTACTATGAGTATGCAAATGATGATCAACAGAAGATCAATCAATAAGAGATAAATCAATATCACAAGAATCTTCTCAAAGATCCAAAGAGGGCATCATACCCTAAACTTGTACCCATAACAAGTCAATGACATAAATTCTAGAAATCAACACAAGAAATCCAGAAATCACAGAAAAAGGGAAAGAGGCCTATCACATGACGGTCCGAAGACCATGGGGAGCTACCCCATATAGGTGAGTCGGAATCACCCAGATGAGGTCTAGGCTAACCAAAAAGCAAAAAGGTATGTGTGAGTGGAATCACACAAATGATGTCTAGCCTAACCTCGCAACAAAAAGGTATGTGTGATTGGAATCACACAAATGGTGTCTAGACTAACCTTGCGGACAAAGAGATATGTGTGAGTCGGAATCACACCAATGAGGTCTAGTCTAACCTTGCAAACAAAGAGACATCGCACAATTGCTAGTATAAATCATAAAATGATCGTCATGATCAACGAGAAGTGTCAATTACACTAAGCTAGTAAATATAAAAGTTTATCTTCGTGTCCCATAACCACTTGCTTAACTTAAATATTTACGAACAAACTGTAAATCTTCACTAGAAAATTGTCACAAGAGGTTCAATCGAACAAGTCCAAGAATTAACCGACGAAGTGAACGCAAGCATTTCATACCACTTGTTTTATTAAGCCATTCAATTAGATTTCTCATCCGAGTAAGGTAAAGGTTTGTATATACTAGTAGATTGGAAAACGGTTTAAGAAAAGAGCTTTGTTATTGAAAATAGAGTTGAAATCATTTCGTTGAAAGAGTTTTGATATTTACTACTAGTATTGAAACCTTCATATTTCTAAAGTAGTTATCCCGCCTTTTTAACAAGGTCGTGATACCATAAAATCGACCGAGAAGCCAAAGATAGTTTGTCTCGAAGAATGGTCAACTCAGTATCTCATCAAAGCAAGTTCTGTTGAATGATTTTCAGATAAGATCCCCTACGGAGGGGGGTCCAGGGGGTGGCAACCCCCCAAGGTGGGGGTGCGGGGGCAACGCCCCCGCTACGGGGTTCGACCTGCCCGGTCAGGTCGTGGGGGTCTAGGGGGCAGTGCCCCGTCCAAAACGGTACGACCTAGTGAAGACCTAAGGGAGGATATGATCGAGCGATCTAAAGGGGCAACGACCTATGGTCTTAAGTAGGGTCGAGCGACCTATAGAGGCATAGGGTCAAACGACCTAATGTGTCGCGACCTAGCGAACTAAGTGGGTTCGCGAGTTAATGGTACAAAGACCGAGCGACCTAGCATCCGAACGACCCAAGGAAGTAAGGTGTCGAGCGACCTACGAGTTTAAGGGGTCGAGCGACCTAGAGGTGTTCGCGACCTAGTGGTCGAGCGACTTAAGGGGGTACGCGACCTAAGGGAAACTCGCGACCTAACACTACCGAGCTAAGGTAAGGTGCGACTCAACTAGGTGAGCGACCTAAGGAAGACAAACAACTTAAGGAACTCGCGGGTTAGAAGAGGTGAGCGACCAAAGGTCATATGACCTAATGTCATACGACCTAACGGCCTAAGGTCATACGGCTTATCTATGTGAGCGACCTAAGGATTTAAAGGCCACGCGACCTAACGCCTTAACTAGGCTGAGCGACCTAACAAATATCACGTCCTAAAAAGGGAACGACCCAAAAGGGGAACGAAGGCCTACGACCTAAAGTCCTAACAAGCTAAGGCCTACGACCTAAGGCCCTAACGTGCTAACATTTGTCGCGACCTAAATGGTAACGACCTAACAGGGAAAGGCTGAGCGACCTAACGCTGCAGAGGGGATCTAAGGCCAGAAACGACCTAAATGTTAGCGACCTAGCGACCTATAGGCCAAACGATCTACGACCTAATTCCGAGGCGACGTTTCCAGGCAGTGCGACCTAAATGCAGAAAATTCACCAAATCGCTAAAAATTGGAGTTTTTCGCCAATCCAATCCAAACCAAATGCAAATGTACATGCAAAAGTGATAGGGAATCATTCCCAACAGTCCAATATAGTTATAGGCTAGAATTATGAGATAAAAATCTCACCTTTGCACCAAATTTATGAAGAAAAGCTTGAAATCAATGGAGAAGTAATCACAAGTTTGAATCCAATATCTTCTTCTCGAATTTGGAATTGAATGTTGGATTTGCAAGAGAATTTGAGCTTGGAATATTAATTTCCCCTTCCACTCGGCATTAATGCTAAAGCTTGGTTGTTAGGAAATTTCCGAAGAGTGAGGAGAAGGAGAAAAGTGGGTTTGAGTTATAATGGCTAATCTAACACAAAGTCCAAAGCGGGAAAAGTAAGTGAAATTCCACTACCTCCAAACCTATCAATGTTTATACTTAAAAAAATTGTAAACGGCATTTCGAACTCAATGGAAGTGGTTTCGAGTCCTAATTTGACCATTTGCAAAAATTAGCTTTTAGGACCAATATCCAATTAACGACAAAATATTTAAATAAAATATTTAAATATAAAGTCGATAAATATGCGGGTTGTTACACCCTACACATAAACATGGAAAAGTTTTTACCTTGCACTAACCAAAACAATTGATAGGAAATCCAATTGTTAATAATAAGGCCTAGGGTTTTGAATTAAAATAGAAAATAGCCGAAATTGTTACATTTATTAAATTCCAGCATACATACGTTTACAATCAAAACCTTAAAGTGCACGTAGGAAGAATGGGTTTCCATCAATGGTAGGACTACTGGGGTACCGCCCATCACATTACGGGGCCTAGATCATCGAATCGAGGATTACTTCCATTCCCCTGCAACACAAGGCCGGAACCATCCCTTACTGGATAGTCGCGAACAAGACCACCCCGTGGTTGGCGAGACCAACCACACACTAAGCCAAATAAAAAGGAACCTCTAGATAGGGGTAAATCTCATCCTACTCGGGTGCTACCCACTTAACCTTGCTGCACTTCACCTGTTTTAGCCATTCCTGGTTGATGAGGCTTGAGGCTACGATTACCTTTATAGAACACAATCTATCTTAGAATGCTCATCGTCCACCTGATGATGTTCTGAAAGCATTCGATCCATACAAGTTCGTTCCGGTTCGAACGAAACCGAAGGCACTATCTCGTTACACTCATTTTGAAATCACCCTTAGAGTTAACGACCATAGCCCTTGCACTCTGAATCTCCATCTCGAATATGAAAGTACTATCTCCGTCAAACTCATTTTGGAATCACCCTCGAAGTTATAATGACGAATAGTTCTTACACTTCGATTCTTCACTTTGATTCACGACCTATCGTTTAATTTGGATCGATGTGGTTTTCGGATATCCAAATTTGGAAATCCGATCCCGGTCTCACAGAAATCCAAAACGCCATTTTAAAGTCCAAGTTGTTTAAGGGTTTAAACTTTTTAACTTACATTCAGAATAACATAAACAGATAGAAGATTCACATTATCAGAAATTGATAATTCATATCAACCAATCATCTCAAAAAGCAGCACATATCATATATCAGAGATGTCACAACCAAATCATTCAATATCAATCAATCATCCATAAACAGGTTTGATTAACTCTTAATTAATTTAATTAAATTAATTACTAACCTTTAGCCACTTGGATTACCTTAATCATGCTTACTTAACATTAATTAATTACAAATTAATTAATTAATCACCTCTCAATGATCTATCTTAATTAATCTTCCTTGATTAATTATCCTTTAATTACATTAAGTAATTATCCTTTAATTAATTACAAAAATTAATTATTCTTAACCAATTTCAGTAATTAACCTTTAATTACTATCATTAATTACATTAATTAATGACCCTTCATTTACTTCCATTAATTAATTAACTATAAATAATTACCTTGATCCTTAATTAATTACAATTAATTAACCATACTTTAATTAATCACTTTCATTAATCAACCTTGGTTAATTTCATTAATTATATTAATTAACGATCCTCTAATTACTGCATTAATTAACTAACCTTTTAATTAATTAAATAATTAATCTTTAATTAACCACCTTCATTAATTAGCCTTGATTAATTATAAAAAGTAATTAATCATCTTGTAATTACTTACCTTAATTAATTTACTCCTTAATTAATCCCTTGATTGATTATACTAGTTAATTAATCCTTAATTACTTCATTAAGTAATTATTAATTAATTACATTAATTAATAATCCTTAATTAATTACTTCATTAATTAATCACATTTTTAATTAATTACATTTAGTAATTAATCTTAAATTAATCACATTAATTAATTAATTAATCACATTAATTAATTAACTAAATTAATTATAGTAAGTAATTAACTCTTAATTACATCCATTAAGTAACTATCCTCTAGTTACTTCTTTAAATAATCCCCTTTAATTAATTACATCCAGTAATTATCAACTAATTACTCTATCAAGTAATTATACTAAATTAATTCATAATTACACGATTATTTTAAATTAACCAAACAATTAACAAATCATTAGTTAAATAATTAGTTAACTCCTAATATTTTAAAAGACCTTAAATAATTAAGAAAAATTATTTATGTTAATTAAACCTTTACTTATTAATAAATCACTTACATTAATTAACTATTCTTAAATCAATAACAATAATTAATTAACCTTTATTATCTTTACAAATTAATTATTTTAAATTAATCAAATACTTAATTACTTAAAGATAAACTCTTAATTATAATTGGTTTACATAATTATATCATTAAACACAATTTAATAAAATAAAACATTTAGAAATCAATTTAAAATTAAAAACAATTTAATCATATAATTTAAACTTTAAAATCTTTGAAACCTTTCAAAATGGTTTAACAAATTTTAATACATAATCATTTTAAAAACCACTTATTCTACCTTTCAAAACTTATCTATTTTATGTATTTTAAAACTTGTTAAACATGCATCTTTGAAAACAATTATTTTCATAACTTAAAGAAAACTTGATTAACCTTGTTTTACAATTTAAAACTTGATTTCTTTACAAAAATTTAGCTTTAGATTAAAATAGGAAAACATCTTGAGTCAAACCCGAGTCGATTGCACCAAAAACTCAAGCCAGTCTCGAGTCAACCACCTACCTTCATCTGCTTCGAGACATTCCTTCACTCGCATGAGAACCCACCCGAGCTACTCAACTCCCAGACACAACGTGCATGTGGTGCACGTACACCGGCGCTTTCGATCACCGGTGATCATCGCGGCGATGCTCGTCAACCACTCGAACCCACGTGACCACATACTCGAACGCAGATCAGACGAATCACCATCGAAACAAGAACGAGCTGATCATGACCCAAAACCGAAAACATCATCGACGGAAAACCACTCCTCCCTCTCGCCTCTGACCTCAAGATCACCAACCCCGTTCACTGGAGCCTCGGCACACCCTCCAGCTCGCATTCCCTCATCGCGCGCCACTCCAGTCCTTCGCCCACATCGGAATAGGCTTGACAACCATGTCGAACAGAACTCCTGTCTAAACCCTAAACAAAACCACCACGGCCATCGATAAATCGCCTCTCCAAGTTTCTCGAGATCCCCATGCCTCAAACCTTCTTCAACCCAAATATCAACCACCCCGAGGCCGTCGTTCATTAGCAATCACCCAAAACATCCAATTCAAACAACTCGAAAATTCTCATGAATAAACACTCTAAAAATTATGAAATGCATATCAATATTCGTGATTGTCAATCACGAATTCATTCCCGTAATTCAAATTAGAAATTAAGATTGTGGATTTTTAACATGTATAAATATTTCCACTGTTATTCCCATTTTTAAACTTATTTGCTGAATTTAAAATCCTGAAACTATTTTTAAAGTCATCATCATACATTAACATACAACTTCCATTTAAACATCAAAGTCTAGTATTGATTCTATTGGGAGATTTGAATTTTTGAAGGCAAAAGCATAGACTAAAACAATAGAGAACATGATGTATATATACAAACATACTTACACACACACACACATATATATATACACACCAAATTAATTATAAAAACTGAAAATTTGCATGCAATTTCAATATCAATTTCATAGATTGACACATGCATTAGAGATAACCACAAATTAAATTGTTTTAAAAAAGTTTACTCACCTTTTTTTTTAAAAGCAGGGAAATTCCCATGCTTTAAATTTTGATCTGGCAAATGCTTTTGAATTTCTTTGTTGTTGAAATCTAAAATCCTTTGCATGCTTGTTAATTGTTGAATCCTGAGCTTGAAGCTTAGTTGAAAAGTGAATCAAGCCGAAGTCTTTCCTTTGAAAAGATTTGTTATAGGTTTTAGAAATGCTTTGAGAATTGGTTATAGGCTTTGGCTTTTGGGTTTGAGAAGTTTACAGGCTTGAGTCGTTAAAATGCTTTAATTTGATCTAGTGATTGTTTTTTTTTGTTTTTTTTAAAATTTAGATTTTGAGTCTTTGAAAGAATGGAAGAAGGAAAAAAGTTTTGAGCTGAAAAAAATGAAACCAGATCTTTCTTTACATCATTTTATTTTTAATTAAATTAAATTTTAGAGAAGATAAAACCTTGCTACTTGTTAACTTTAAATGCTCTTATGCTTACAATTGTAAATGTATGTTATAATGGTCTTACACATGTCCTTGAACATTTTAATTAAATGTTTATTTATTTTAAATGTTAGTATAAAATTTTCATACTTAATTTACCAATTAATAAGCACTTATCTATCTATATATATATATATATGTATGTATGTATTAATTTCTTTAAAGAAAATATTGTAAAACAATTTATATTCAAATAAAATCTTATACACATATTTTTAAATCCAAAATAACAATAAATTAGAATCCCAAATATATAATTTCTTTAAATCTAAATATTTGTTGTTGAATAAATATAAATTAAAATCCCAAATACCCCTTGAAAAGTATTTTATTAAATTATAACTTCCAAATTTCAATATATATATATATATTAGAATTTAAAACACTTTTATTAAATTCAAACCAAAACTTTAATGTGTACAAATATATATATTTTAAATAGAAAATATTTTTAACATTAATTTTGAGAATAATTATGTTGAATTTTAAAACAACTTCAAATCATAACATATATATACATATATATTACGATTTGAAAACACATATTTTATTAAACAAAGAATTTCTATTTACAACATATATATACCAAAATATATATTACAAATAGAATCTATTTTTATTAGCTTTGAAAGATAAATCTTAACAATTTTAAATTGTTAGGAAATATCTAATATTACCAAATTAAATATTTATTAGCCTTTAAAAGATTAAATTTACCAATTTAAAATAAAGTTATAAAGGAAAATTATCAATCCAATTTAATTATTAATAAAGATTACTAAATTAATATTGCCCAAAATTCCAAGTCGTCGCATTCCTCCCCCTTAAAAGAATTTCGTCTCCGAAATTTAAAAGCAAAGATAATTTAATAATCCAGCGAGGTTTTTAATTTCAAACAGCAAAATATACCTATCTTCCAGTTATTAACAACCATAGTAACCAATTTATTCTAATAAACAATTCTAACTAACTATCTTGACACAAATCAGGATAGATCTTCATATCACTATCTAGAGTTTCCCAGATATAAACCACTGGGATACTCGCTCTACAGAATCTAACTAACAATACCACTATGAACCAGAGCTCTCTCTCTTCTAGATCCACCAATCTAAACAGAATATCAGACCACACTCAAGACCATCTCTACTTCCAAATCCATCTGTACTATAGATTCTTCAACCAGTGATGAATCATACACGTACTCCTTTGGAGATACATGAAATATAATGAATTCCAGCCATCCAAACTGGCAATTCAATCCTATAGACAAAAGAACTTTCCCTATCAAGAACACAAATAAGAAATCCCAAATACCTTGGAGCTAGCTTTCCAATCTTATCCAATTTTACTGCTCTCTTAACCAGAGAAACCTTAACAACAACGAAGTCTCCAATTTCAAATTCCAAAGTTATCCATCTTATCCATATAACTCATTTTGACGTTGCTGGGATGCCTATCTTCTTCCCGATCACCTCAACCTATGCTGATGCTTCTTGAAACAATTGGACCACACAAACCAATCTCCGGATCCTACTTAACAAAATGGTCCCCCAAGATCCGCCGATGTTCAGAACACAAGCTCTACTTCCCAAGCATAAGAAGACTGAACTTACTTCTCTATTTTGGAACAACCAGAATAGGTGTACTCGCCAATCTGATCTTTAGATTTCGAAAACTTCCTGTGGAAACCGTCTAATCCAAAACACTGCAATTTCCGGTTGCTTCCATTCTAGAACAGCTGCTACATGCTTCTTCTGCACAACTCTGATTCTGGAATAGATGAGAATATTGTTGATGAGCATTAGTACAAACTTATCCAACATATCCTGGAGACTCTGTTCATCAGATCCATAAAATCTTAGTGACCCATCTAACTTGGTCACACAACCTTACAACGGAATCCAAACTTGAAAACTGGATCTGACCAATCTATTTCCAAAAATTCCTGAACTTCAACACCAACTCTTCTCTCTCTAAGAACCGTCCTACTACCAGGCTAACCACCTGTATCGCTTCTGGAACCAGGTCGATACGGAACTCAATCTCCAGATTCAGACAAACTTCTGACTTCCTCGATGATATCCGAAAAATCTCTAACTACTTCAATAGCTCCTATTTCCTTATGAGAAGCCTCAATCTCAAATAAAAGATTATCCAAAATGAACTCCCAAACTAATCGCAAGTCACTTTTTCGATCCTACCTAGTCAGATTCCAAAGAAACTGTTCTCTCTTCACCAATTAGAACAGCCTTAAGCTTCTCCAAACAAGGTTAACTCTTCATGAAAGCCTTCATCATCTGCCCGGACTGCTAATAGAGGAACCACAAAGATTTCTGAATCATCAGAGAAAGAACCACACTGCTGCTTCCAAACCCTACCTCTAGGACATTGCTAAGGCAAGAGACCTTCTTGTCGGCACACAAACACCTCTGAGCTGAAATTGCTACCACACCTAACCAAAGACTTCTTCATCCATAGGCTCCTCGAAACCTAAAAGCCATCAACTAACTTCACAAAAGACCCTTGGAGATGGGCAGACATCCTCAAAAGAAACTTGGGGTCCAAAACAAGCATCAACAACTTACTCTTCTTAAGGGAAACAATGAGACCATGCCGTAACGAAGCAACTCATCGACCTTAGTCTCATATTCCAATACAAATAAACCTCCATGCTTGAAATCCAGATAAATTCTACACAGAAGAGTCTTCCCTATGGTAGGTAAAGACTTCTCTTCAACCACTTCTAAAACTGCTTCAAGAGAAAACATCTTCGAAAATACCCACAGATACTGCATCTCACCACGCAGCTGCTCCTTCCTAAAGTTGCCAAGATACCATTACTCGCTTCTGCACATCTGACAGATCCAAACTCTAGAAAATCCTCTCACCTGAGTGCAACCAAACTTGCTGTTCAATGATACGCTCTGAACCTTTAAAAAGATTTCCTTCGGAGATCAAAGAGATCCTTATTCCAAGCTACAAAGCTTACACGAGACGGTGTTGGGTCTACAGTCTCAACGTATATACTTCCAATTTCAACATGTGGACCTCTTCCATTAGTGGTAGTCATGTTACAACACCACCACATCATCTACCTTTAGAACTTATGTTGGAAAACCCGGACAGGTAACCCAACAGATCAGGTATATATAAACACACACACACACACATACAAATACAAGTACGTTCTCTCAAGAAAGATGGAAATCACTCCAAAGTCTAGGTATTCACTCAACCTAGCACTCTGATACCAATTGTCACGACCCGTCTTTCTAAGCCCGGGAAGACGCATTATGATTTAAGAAAGAAAGGGATAGCAGAAGAAAAGATAGGAAAGAAGAAACTCAACAACATTGGAATCTCATAGCGGAACGAACAAAATATAATATATCACATAAGATATTACATAATATCATTTACATCAGAGTTACACAACTTATACATCTCATATTAGACAGTTATAAACACTTGTCTAATTATACAACTCAGGATGTCACCGAGATACCGACACAAACACTAGCACAGCGGAACCATAATATATCTACTCACTGAAGCCTCTTGCTCCAAATCTCCTACAGAATTCGTCAAAGCTAACTGAATCCCACGACTACTCATACATAATATGAGTATCCAAAAGTTTAGTAAAACAAAGAATAAGCACTTGGGTCAGACATGGGTCTGGTGTGAGCAAACGGTTTAAAGTTGTTTAACTTTAAAAATCCTTTGAAAAGAAAGGTATCACGTAAGACTTCCCACACATAAACGTGGAAAAGTTTTTACCTTACGCTAACCAAAACAATTGATAGGAAATCCATTATATTATAATAGGGCCAAGGGTTTTCAAGTAAAAAAGAAAATAGCCAAAATTGTTACATTTATTAAATTCCAGCATACATAGGTTTACAATCAAAACCGTAAAGGGAAAGATTTACTTTAAATTTCCTTCCAAAATTTCATTTCAAATTTAAGATTCAAAATGATTAACAATTTAAAATTTAACCAAAATTTAATAACTTTATAAACCTTTTAAACAAATGTGAAGAAACACTTATCTTATATAAAATAAACTTATATAAAAAAGTTTAAACTAACTTACTTGATTATATTTAAAACTAAGCTTTAAAAATAAATTAATCATTTAACTTAAAAATTTAAGTTAAACTAATTTACATAACTTTCATCCAAATATTAAAGAAACTTTTTATAAAAGAATACAAATAAAGTTTTAACATTTTCTTGGAAAACAATTCATTTAAAATATAATTTAAACATTTAAAGTTATTTAAACATTTTGATTTTTATAAAACTTATTTAGTTCAAAATTTGGATACAAATTAATTTGAATCCATACTTTAAAACTTGATTTAAAACTTTGTTTTAAATCTTGCTTCAAATTTCAAATTTGTTTTAAAATTTAAAACATTGACAGGTTTTACAACCTGTAACCAAAAAACGACCCAAGCTCAGACCATAGAATCCTCGAGTCAAACGCCATAAAACTTCGAGTATGTCTCGCAATTGACTTGAGTAATCTCAAGTACCCTTCCTCCTTCCATTACAGACACCATAAACCAAATATGCACCATGAACATGCACTGACCAACTACCCACTTCTGACCATCCTCGGTGACCCTCACAAGTCGACGACCATCCTCACACCTTATTCCGATCCTTAGATCATCAGTACAAACTCGAAATCAAATTCGAGTATACAAACCAAAACCTAGAACAAAAAATGCATCCAGGAAAACCCCTCGATCCCCAAATTCTGATCATTGAAGCGCCTACCCCTCCAGTCAAAACTTCACCAACCCCCATGCTATCGATCACCAAAGTATGGAACTTGATCCACCAGAGGTGATGGGCTGAGCATTTTTTCCGGCCAAACAAAAAACTAGGGCTACTGACTTCACTGTTCAACCACTGTCGCCACTGTGCTTTGATCATATTCCAGACATTTTTCCCAAACCCTCCTTTCATCCTTCTAGCCTGTAAACTTTTTCTCTTCAATTCAAATAATCAAGCCTGTAAATTCCTCAAACCAAAAATCAAACCCTAAAATCACTTCCTCAAATCAGAAACTCAATCTTTTCAAAGCCCGTGACAAAGGCTATTTTCAAATGCAACTCAACCTATAACCTTTTCAATCTCAAAAATCAAAAAGTCTGGAAGTGTTAACATGAAACCATTTTCATATCCGAAGCTCGCAACCATTTTTAAATCTGGAATTTGGCAAAGTAATTTTAAACGAATGCCAAACCTGTAACATCATCAAATGCAAACCTATAACCTCCTCAACAAGCAAGCAAATCTGAAAGCAAACAAATAATCAAAGTTCAAGCAAGAATAATAGCTGCTTCAGTTCAGTTTTATATCATCTCAGCAAATAAGCTTCAACATAGCAGTAATCAAAGTCTTCAATTTCAAGTTTTCCAGTTTTCAAATTGCTAGCATTGAAGCCTCTACCTTTAATTTGGTAAGTAAACATCTAGTAAAACTTAAGTACGTTATGATCTGTTGCTTGTAAAAATTTATGAGATTATTAAAGCTTACTTGTGGAAATTTAAGTGGTATTTCTGTATGAGATTTGAAGTATATGGTTATGATACAAGTGTGCATGTCTGAAAATGTTTTGTTCTTCCCTGTTCTTGGTACAGGGTATAAATTTTAGAACTAAATTCCAATTTCTTTTTATTCGATCATTGTTAAACTTTGGACTTCAAGAAAATTAGTTAAATTCCAACTTAATCTAAGATTTAAAAATGTGTACAAATTTTTATGAGTATCCAAGAGATTAGGTTTTGGCTTGACGAATATTAGATAGCTTGGAGCAGGAGTCCAGACGAAGCTATATCTATCTATTTCCGCTGTGTTGAAATCTTTGTCTGTTGTATTGAAATGTAATGGATTAGACATGACTCTATAACTGTCTAATGTGAAATGTTGTTGCAATCTATGTAACTACGATGTATTGACTATGTAATATCTATGTGATATATTATATTTTGTTCCGTTCCGCTGTGAGATTCTGATTTTGTCGAGTTCTTTCTTTTATCTATTCTATTTCTACCTCTTTCTTTCTTATTGATGATGCGTCTTTCTGTGGAATGAAAGGCGGGTCATCACATTTGTTATCCGAGCTTCCAAAGGCTGCAACAAACTTGAGTCTTCTGGTAGCCAAGCATGAAGAAGGTTGTAGCTGCTTTCATCTTTAGATGTGCGATATGTCAGCAGGTGAAGGAGATCAAGCCAAAACCTGATCTCTTGGCTACTCATAAAAATCTGAGTACCCGAGAGTTTAAGAAAAACAGAAATAAACTCCTGGTCAGACATGGGTCTGGTGTGAATAAACGGTTTAAAGTTGTTTAACGTTTAAAATCATTTGAAAACAAAGGTATCACGTAAGACTTCCCATACATAAACATGGGTAAGTTTTTACCTTATGCTAACCAAAACATTTGATAGGAAATTCAGTGATATTATAATAGGGTTAGGGTTTTCAAATAAATATTCATATAGCCTACATCAAAGTACGGAGGATCACTCCCGACCCCTTGCGACACAAGGCCGAAACCATTCCTTACTGAACAGACCCGAACAAGACAACCCTGCAGTTGGCTGCAGACTAACTGCCCACACAAACAAATGAAAAGGGACATCTAGACAGGGGAAGCTCTTGTCCTCCTTGAGCGAGACCTGCTTAGCCTTGCTGCATTTCCCTTGTTTTAGCCATTTCCTGTTAATTAGGCTTGAGGCTACGATTACCTTTATAGAACACATCTACCATAGAATGCTCATCGTCCACCTGACGATGTTCTGAAAGCATTCAATCCATACAAGTTCGTTCCAGGATTGAACGAAACCGAAGGCATTATCTTGTTACACTCATTCTGGGATCACCCTCAAAATTAACGATAATAACCCTTGCACTCTGAAACTCCATCTCGAACCTGAAAGCACTATCTTCGTTATACTCGTATTGGAATCACCCTCAGAGTTTTAACGACAAATAGTTCTTACACTTCGAGTCTTCCACTTGTTCTTCACTTGAATTCACGACATAACGTTTAACTCGGATCGATGTGGTTTTCGGATAATCAAATTTGATACCCGATCCCGATTTCTTCAGAATCCAAACGTATCTTAAAGGCCAAGTTGTTTTAAAGAGTTTAAACAGTTTAATTCAATTCAATATTTTGAATTCACATAGCATTTAACACAGATAAATATCACGCATTTATCATTGATATATCTAATATCACATCACAGAATATCACAGCATCTCATCCAATAGATATCACCCAATAGATATCATTAGTTAGATATCATCTAATAGATATCATCCAATAGATATCATCCTATTCGGACATTCTACACAAACAATCATCCATAAACATAAATTATTAATCCATGTATAATTAATGCAATCAACTTAAATTAAATTAATTACTTAAGAAATAATCACCTAATACTGCTTTAACAAATCATTAATTAGTTTTAAACAAATTTATTAATCACTCCTTGATTACCTTATCAATCAATTTGTTAATCTTAAATCACAAATTAATTATCCTTTAATTATCAATTAATAAACCTTAATTATTAATTAATTTCCTTCAATACAAAGTAATCAATCCTTAATTACTTTTATAATCAATTAATTAACCTTCAATTAACTGACTAATTATCCATTAACTATTGATTAATAAATTTAATTATTAATCAATATCTCAAAATGCAAATTAATTAATCCATAATTACTCATATAATTAACTATTTAATCATAATTAACTAATTAATTACTCTTAATTATTAATTAATAAAACTTAATTATTAATTAACAACCTTAATTACAAATTAATTAATCCATAATTATCAATTGATTAAACAATTAATCAATCCTTGATTACCTTTGATTAATCTTTAATTACCTTTGATTAATCATTAATTACCTTTGATTAATCATTAATTACCTTTGATTAATCATCCTTTAATTATTAATCAATAAAACCTATTAATTAATTAATAAAACATAATTACACAATAAGAACTTCTTAATTATTAATTAAGTAACCTCTAATTACTTAATTAACATCTCTCTAATTACTAAATTAATCAATATTATTTACTTGATTAATTAATCCTTAATTACAACTTAATCAATCAAATAATTAATCTTTATTCATTAGTTAATAATCTTTAATTATTAATCCATAATTACAATTAATTATCCTTTAATTAATTAATTTATAACTTTAATTATTCACTAATTAAACCAATTAATTACTCTTAATTAATTAATTAATTAATCCTTTATAATTGGTTAATCAAATTAATTAATTATATTTAATTCCCTTTATTAAACTAATTAATCTCAAGACATAATAACCTTAATCATCTTAAGATAAAACATTATCTTATAAATACCATAATTACCATTAACATTTTTAGAACATTTCAACATTATAGTTAATCTTTACTTAATCACATCATTAATTAAGTTTTAGAATAAATAATCATTTAACTTTATAATTTGTAAGTTAACAAAACTTGACTTCCTTAAAATAACTTTAAACATGATCAAGTAGAATTTTAAAAGCTAAATTTGTAATTTAAAACTTACCTTTATAAAAAATTAAACCTTCATTTAAAAGATAAGTTTTTTTTTAAATTACTTTAAATTTACAAAATTTGAATTAAACATATTTTCAAAACTTTTTAATCAATAGTTAAAGAAAACAATTATAAAGATTAAGTTTAAATAAGACAGTTTTAAATAGATTTAAATTTGAATTTCAAAAACAATTTAGTTTAAACCCTAAATTGGTCGGGTATGGGAAAAATGGTTGGAGGCAGTAAAGATCGTCGTGGCGTCGACGACGAAGAGATTTAGTTTACAACCCTAGTTTTGGTCGAGCAGGAAGATTGGGTTTCTGCTTTTTCTCTAGTGCATCGAGTTCGATGGGAGTTTGGGGATGGATTCATGGATGGTCAGAGATGTCATGGCTGAAAGTACAATGGTACCTCGAATTTGCTTTTATGGCTTGCCTCTCGACTCGCAACCAACCCAAGGCCTTATGCTACCTCAAAGGGACATGTAGGGATAAGAATCTCCCGTTTGCCACCAAACGCAAAGCGAGAACCCCCTATCATGCTGTAATATAGCAAATCCGATCTCCATGCCTCAAACCTTCTCCAACCCAAATATCAACCACCCCGACGCCGCCGTTCATCGACAATCACCCTAAACGTCCAATTCAAACAACTAGAAAATTCTCATGAATTAACATTCTAAAAATTATGAAATGCATATCAAAATTCGTGATTTTCAATCACGAATTCATTCCCATACTTCAAATTAAAAATTAAGATAGTGGATTTTTAACATGTACAAATATTTCCATTGTTATTCCCACTTTTAGACTTATTTGCTGAATTTAAAATCCTGAAACTATTTTTAAAATCATCATCATACATTAACAAACAACTTCCATTTAAACATCAAAGTCTAATATTGATTCTCTTGGGAGATTTGAATTTTTGAAGGCAAAAGCATAGATTGAAACAACAGAGAACATTATATATATATATATATATATATATAGACACACACATACTTACACACATATATATATTGTTACCCGACACCTTCTCCCGGCTACAGGACAACTGTTGAAGATATTATTATTAGCACTAGACAAGATTCTGACCAAGAAGATCCTGGAGGTATAAGGGTTTGATGCAATCGACATGTTTCGGCATCCCAAGCCCAGTGTGCAGAAGTCACCTATTGTGGGCCGATGTACCTTGTTCCTAAGCCCATGAGGGAAGCCCAACCCATCTTCGTCTATAAATAGAATGGCAGGGGTATAGTGAAAAGGGACATTATTTCGAGACCACTGGGGAGGCCCTGCCATTTTTGATGCTCTCCTCTTTTTATTTAAACTTGTATGCAAGTGATTGGTTTACGGATTGTATATGTATTCAAGTGGTTGAGAATGCAATAAAGATTAAACTCAAAGTGGACATGGGAAATTACGCCGAACCACTATAAATCTGGTGTTCTCATTTTGTTGTTCTTTCTGCATTGAATTACACTATTCTTGTGTTCTAACTTACTCTCTTCATTAATCTCCTTACATAACTCTACTCAAGGGTGTTAATGACCAATTTTGGTGCTTTCATTGAGAATTGAATTCTCAGCCCGATTGGATCTCATCGTCTACAAGTGGATTTCCATATTCACGAGATAGATACAGTTGTTTACTAGAAAAATTCCTATTCTACTTAGATTTGAAAGAAATCTAAAGGAAGCTGATAATTGTAGGTTGGATTCACTGATGTATGCAAGATCTGGTGATTGGATGTTGAAGTTTGCACTCAAGTTGAAGGTCGACCCTCCTCTAAAGGCAATTCAGCTGATCGCCCCAGAAAAAGTGTACGCTGATTGCCCCTGAAAAGGCATATGCCGAGAGAGTGTATGTCGAGCAAGGGTACACCGAGCGACCCAGTGCATGCTGAGCAGGAGTATGTCAACCGACCTAGTGCATGCCGAGCGAGAATATGCCAAGCCACGTCCAGGCCGAGCCACATCCAGGCCGAGCTGCATTCCTAAGTCGAACGACATCCACACCGAGCCGCATTCCTATGCCGGGCCGCATGCAGGCCGATCCAAACTTAAGTTACACCGGTCTCTTATACGACCCCTATTTTCAAAAAAAAAATCGGAAGTGAATTCTAACCGTAGCGTAGTGCCACAGATAGTGAATTCAAAACTCAACCTAATAAAGGAACATTATTTCCACTTCCCTTACATCCCATGATCAAACAGGGCAAAGATGATCTAGCGTCAGCTTTTGAACGACAACAAGGGAACAGATAAGCAACCGCTACTCAAACGATACTCCTAAAGGTTGGAGAACATAGATGATATGACTCTAGGAAAATGCCAAGACTACTCCAAGCACCATTCTTCACTGACCCAGCACTTTAAATTTAGTGACTTCAAGCAGACCAAAGTTTGGCTCAAAGCAATTTATTTCAAATTCTATAAAGGATGTCATAATGATCGCGTTTGAGGAAAGTCGACCTCCAATATATTTTCGCACCTAGTTAGCTGGAGAACCTCCCACGACCACCGATCGTTTCTATGACAAAAATGAATCTAAACCAAAGTGTGGAGGAGCGGAACAGACTAAGAAAGATAACAATGAAGGTACGTTGGCTAAGGACGCTGATCCCAGTAGACAAAACAAGTCCTCAAAATTCGACTCGTATGCTCTTTGAAAGATTTAATTGACAACCACTACTTGAAGACTCGCGACTCAAAATGGTATTGGAAACCAACCTTGAGAGGGAACACCAAAGTCTAAAGAAAATCAGCGGAATGTTGTATATTCCAAAATGCTCGCAGATCCTAACACGGGCGATAACAAACACCTCCGAGGTGTGATCGAAAAGCCGATCTGGAAAGGAATGCTTCAATAGTATGTACAAGTCCTATAGCATGGAGGGTAGCAAACATCCGATGCCTATTAATAAAGGGCTATGATTATCAATTAGACTGCTGACGGCCGACATCCCATTGAAAGGAGCCAGGGGCAAAGTCGAATAGCGGGCACACGATGCTGCTTCACTTATCAATGAGATTTATCCCAATCTTCTTTGAATTATTTCCGTTTCTATTTCTATTTCAATTGCTCTATGAACTATGACTAACTTGAAATAAACTACTTCCAAAATGATGCAGTTGACCAGGTACTCAGATTTGGCCGCCAACCAATCCACGCAAACCACGATCGGACATATAGAGTTTCATCTAGACGAGCATGATTCAATCGGTCATTGTCAACCATGCGCCTTTAATTTGGGGCCAAGAGCTAGAGATTGAAAATCTCATCATGATAAGAGCCTAATACAAAGTTAACATGGCTGACCATCCATTCATTGACCTCCGCATTTGACTTGAAGGCCTAAGCAAGGCTTGAAATGAATTTTGCCCAATCATCCACTCAAATCAAGTCATAAAACAAAGTTAGACAAAATACAAATGCCTCTCTTGAAGCTCAATGACACCGTGATTTATCTACAGTAGACATGATTTGATCATCTACACATAAAATCCTACCCTGAACACAAAAGGTTGTTAAAGCCTGACTTGGAGTAGCTGTGATGGACTACCTACTCGCCAACCATCACTCTCAATACATGGACACGACTGCACCTTGAAACATATGCAACTTTCTTTGTCTACTCAATAATCCATTATCCTTATTTTCTATAAAGAGATACGAAGCAAATTGTGTGAGATTTGGCTACTAACCTAGCATGGCTGTGATCTAACCATCTGTCATATACCTCCTTCCTTGACTTGATTGGAAGAGCTATAATTATCAAGCGGACGGGAATCGACCGTCCATTTTTCAAGTTTCATCCGTCGTGCTGGGGGCAGAATCCCATTCCATGAGCAAACGTGGGTCGATCGTTCATTCGACAACATTAGCCTCGATGTGGTAAATGAAATATAAATTAAAGGGTGGAAATACGACTGCTCTTTATAAAAACCTCTATGTCCCCATAGTGCGGAATAGAGTACTCTAAGTCCCTTGAGTGTAGACTAGAGCATAAACGACTTAAAAACCTCTACGTCCCTAGAGTGCGGACTAGAGTACTCTAAGTCCCCTGATTGCGGACTAGAGTATAGACGACATAAAAATATCTACGTCCCCAGAGTGCGGACTAGAGTATTCTAAGTCCCCTGAGTCCAGACTAGAGTACTCTAAGTCCCCTGAGTGCGGACTAGAGTATAAATGACTTAAAAACCTCTAAGTCCCCAGAGCACGGACTAGAGTACTCTAAGTCCCCTGAGCGCGGACTAGATTATAAACGACTTAAAAACCTTTATGTCCCTAGAGTGTGGACTAGAGTACTCTAAGTCCCCTGATTGCGGACTAGAGTATAAACGACTTAAAAACCTCTGCGTCCCCAGAGTGCGGACTAGAGTACTCTAAGTCTCCTGAGTGCGGACTAGAGTATAAACGACTTAAAAACCTCTAAGTCCCCATAGTGCGGACTAGAGTATAAATGACTTAAAAACCACCAAGTCCCCAGAGTGCGGACTAGAGTACTCTAAGTCCCCTGAGTGCGGACTAGAGTATAAACGACTTAAAAACCTCTACGTCCCCAGAGTGCAGACTACAGTACTCTAAGTCCCCTGAGTGTGGATTAGGGTATAAATGAATTAAAAACCTCTGAGTCCCCAAAGTGCGGGCTAGATTACTCTAAGTCCCCTAAGTGCGGACTAGTGTATAAACGACTTAAAACCTCTACGTCCCCAAAGTGCGGGCTAGAGTACTCTAAGTCCCCTGAGTGCGGACTAGAGTATAAATGACTTAAAAACCTCTACGTCCCAAGAGTGCGGACTAGAGTACTCTAAGTCCCCTGAGTGCGGACAAGAGTATAAAAGACTTAAAAACCTCTGCGTCCCCAGAGTGCGGACTAGAGTACTCTAATTGAGTGTGAACTATAGTATAAACGACTTAAAAACCTCTAAGTCCCCACAGTGCGGACTAGAGTATAAATGACTTGAGAAAAATATCTAAGTTCCTGAATCGAACGAGAGTACTCTAAGTACCCAGAGTGAGGGCCAGAGTATAAATGAGTTGATGAAAACTCTACGTCCTAAAGTGTGGAATATAGCATAAACCGTTCGACAAATCCCCAAGTACCCAGAGCGTGGGCCGAAATATGAACACAAATTGGGCGCAAGTCGACTAGGGGAAGAATAACACTAAGTGACCAGAATAAAGAATGGTACATAAACATTGATAAATAGATGAGTGGATCCCGACCATTCTCTATTTCGCAAACTTTCGGCCTGAAATCGATAGAAGGATTATTAACTCGCTAAGGATGGAGTTCGACCATTTAACTAGTGGCCTGGCCAAATCAGTGCTAGGAGTAGGAGTACAAATCTCCAAAAGCTGAATACAATAGCTTACTATAGCTCTAGCTTGGCGTTCTTTACAAATTAAGGCAACGACTACAGGCAGTCCTCATATAGAACCAATCGAAATGGCATCCAAAGCTACGTGCGACCGACTAAATAGTACCTCAGATCTAGGGTCAATACCGATCCACACCAAGCACATACGAATGTCCCTCAGATATTCGTTGAAAAACTATGACCTCCAAAGCGTGGAAAGGAGGGTAAACCATGAAGACTTGGTCAAAAATTCTCCAGCACCCTCCTTCGATCCATCAGGAGGAGTATGAAACTGGATAAGCATGACCCGGCTGCATTTGAGCCAACTTTACCTCGAGATCTGATCACAAAACATGAACCAAAGTGGAATTGGCTGAATGCCCAGTGTCCAAATTAGGCCCTGAAATTGACGAGACATCGAAGTATTCCTCTTGGAATGAAAAACCACAATACAATCCAAGATAGGCGAGACCCAACCTCCCATCAACTTACCTAATCCCACGATTCAATGAGAAAGAGAGTAAAGCTAAAGTGGGCATGGCTAGTCTTCTACTTAACGGTATATGCCCCAAACCTAGGGGCACGAGCGAGAAGCGAGATGAATGTGAACCAACTATTCACCAATCAACTCTGTGTCTTTGGAGTTTAGGTGGGAATATTAACATAGCTAGGGCGAGACTCAACCATCCATGTAGTGCATTTTTCAACCTGAGACTAGGAGCAGACGCGTGGTCATCCAAAGACTACCGGCGATAGCTCAATGTTGAAACTTATAAATAGTGCTTACAGCTACTCAAAGCTACGACCGAAAGGATGCCTAGAGATAAAATCATTAAATCGATGCCTTAGCTCGTGGGCAACTGACTGTCACTCTAACCCAAGGACGGGTACAGGATCATGAATGCATTGAATAGAAAGTGCGTTATTCGAATGTACAAGCAAATTCAAACTCATAGCATGATCCAGCTATACAGCTGCACACAACTCGAGGCTGACCCTACTCGACATTTGCTTCAACGTGCTTTTAAGACTGACCTTTGGCCATTTGCTGATAATCGACTAAGGAATTCATAGTCCTTCACTATTAGACTTAATAACTCATGATACAACTCTAGGATTCGACTAGAGTAACCATCAACATTGACCGTTCTAACCATATTTCACATTGATTGTTATGAAAATACTTACATCTGAACTCAAAGAATCCAGGATTGCACCAGCTAAGCTGACAGTCGACATTAAAGCCAGCCATGGCGACCCTTTTAGGTGTTGAATATCGGATCACAGCTCAATGCAATGATGATAAAAGAATTTGTTGGATTTTTCTGAATAAATTATGATATGTTCCCTTAGACCCATTCTGACATGCATATGTGATTTCATTAACTATCACGAGACATGCATTGGATATCAACCCGAAGCTACAAAAGCTAGCACAATATCTATTGACTTCATCATGAAAGCTCCACTCTTACTTTTAGGCTCACCTTATCAACATCTCTGCCTACCAACCGTTGCGACAGGGCATACAACGACCTGAGACGTCTGAAAGACCACTTAAATAGAATATCGAACTAAGCCAATTCGATATAACTTATTTCCATCGAAGGGCAATCCAAGGATGGAAATTAGCAGACCTCACACCCGAATTCACTACATCAAATGGTTACTTGAAGAGTAATAGAGAACCAACCAACAGGTGGAAAATTTACATAAATGGAACATCCAGTGATCAATATTATGGCGTAGGAGTCATGTTAATGACTCCCGAGGAACGATCAATCTGCTACGTCCTGAAACTCGATTTCCTGTAACAAACAACGATGCTTAGTATGAAGCCTTGACCGCCAACCTCAAACTTGCTAGAGGATTTGGAGTGGAAACATTACATATCTTTTATGATTCTTGATTGGTAGTATGCAAAGTTAAGGAAGTTGATCTTGCTAGGGGGCAATGTCTTGCTCCTTATCTCGGCTACTAACTGACTTCATGTATTAAATCATTACAGGCATACTCAGCGAGCAAAAAGAAAAGAGTCCAGTCACTAGCCAAACTAGTTTGTTTTAGGGACGCACAACGGACATACATTGTTTCGGTTGAAATATTTAATATTCCAAGCACTGACGGATGGAGATCGGCTAGGTCTTGGAGACAAAGCCAAAAAAGCTGTCATGATTGACTCCTATCAAAGACTATCTACAATGAGGAATTCTTATTGAATGGAGGAATGGAAAATGATAGATCCTCCCCAAAGCTTCATGCCAAATCATCAAGAATAATTCATGTGTAGAAAGGAGTTTATCCAACCCCATGTTTTGATGTATCGCCAATGATGATATCTTGAGCAAAGTCTATGAAGAAGAATTCGGCGATAACATCAACGGGAAAACCATGATAAAGAAAATACTCTGCTACATGTATTACTGGCCAACTATAAATCCAAATGCAGTTGATCATGCTAGACAATGAGACGAGTGCAAGATGTTTGCAAAAAATCCGGGAACCAGCCGATGGAAATTACTCAAATGGCTAATCCATAGCCGTTTGCAACTTTGGGGCACTGAAATAATCTTCTTGTCGATCCTAAAGGTGGTGCGAAAGACACCATCGTAGCAGTAGATTACTTCACCAAATGGTCAGATGAAGAACTCTTAACCACGTCCAAGATGAAGAAAATAATCAACTTCATTATCCATAACGTCATCTGTTCTTATGACCTTCCATGATCTATTATAACTGTAAATGGATCGGCTGAAGCTATGAACAAAATCATAAAGCCTGTACTGAAGAGAGGTTTGGAAAAGGCTAGAGATAAATGGGCGGATGAACTCCCAACAGCATTACGGGCTTATAGAACTACCCATGGGTCCGTGGCTGGCCGTACTCCATTCACCCTCTCTTATTGCTCTAAGGTCATCATCCATGTAAAATTTGAAGTCCCCTCTCATCAAGTGGCTGATTACAACTCTTATTTCACAAAAAAAAATATAGATAAGGAAATCGCAATTAAACTAGATGGAATTAGCGACGACTTATGAGAATATAAAACACATCCGACAGCCAATGGCAAGAACATGTACCCGAACATGCATGTGTACATCCAAAAAAAGTTCGACTTCTTAAAATCAACAGGGAATTGGATTCTCACTTAATGTTATTAAGAAAATACTGGATCAAATAGCCGAATCTTACTAGCCTTGTAAAATCGGACATGGATGTCCATTGATGAGCTACAACCCTAGATTTATAATATTGGGAATCAACCAAGTGTCAAGACGACCAATGAAGGATATGACAGCTTAGGAGGATAAAATCGAAGGATAATGACTATTTAGAAAACGTGATGGATTTCTTTCTGAAAACAAGGAGTACTCGCTGATTCAAAGAATGTCGTGTTGCTTCACACGACACACTTTAGAGGGCAAGTGTTACCTGGCACCTTGGCCCGGCTATAGGATGACAGTTGAAGATATTATTATTAGCACTAGACAAGATTCCGATAAAGAAGAGGCTGAAGGTATAAGGGTTTGATGCAATCAACATGTTTCGGCATCCCAGGCCCGGTGCGCAGGAGTCACCTACTGTGGGCCAAGGTACCTTATTCCTAAGCTCATGAAAGAAGTCCAACCTATCTTCGTCAATAAATAGAAGGAAAGGGGGCATAGTGAAAAAGGGCATTTTTTCGAGAACACTGGGGAGACACTGCCATTTTTGATACTCTCCTCTTTTTAATTCAAACTTGTATGCAAGTATTGGTTCGTGGATTGTATTTGTATTCAAGTGATTGAGAAAGCAATAAAGATTAAACTCAAAGTGGACGTAGGCAATTACGCCGAACCACTATAAAACTGGTGTTCTCGTTTTTGTTGTTCTTTCTGCATTGAATTCGCTATTCTTCTGTTCTAATTTACCCTCTTCATTAATCTCCCTACATAACTCTACTCAAGGGTGTTAGTGACCAATTTTGGTGCCAACATGTGTATATATATATATATATATATATATATATATATATATATATCAGTTCAATTATAAAAATTCAAAATTTGCATGCGACATCAATTTCACAAATTAACACATGCATTAGAGATAGCCACAAATTAAAATGTTTTTAAAAAGTTTACTCGCCTTTTTTTTAAAATCAGAGAAATTCCCATGCTTTAAATTTTGATCTGGCAAATGCTTTTGAATTTCTTTGTTGTTGAAATCTGAAATCCTTTGCATGCTTGTTAATTGTTGAATCCCGAGCTTGAAGCTTAGTTGAAAAGTGAATCAAGCTGAAGTATTTCCTTTGAAAAGACTTGTTACAGGTTTTAGTTGCTTTGAGAATTGGTTACAGGCTTTGGCTTTTGATTTTGAGTTTGAGAATTTTATAGGCTTTAGTTGTTAAAATGCTGGAGTTTGATCCGGTGATTGTTTTTTTTTAAATTTAGATTTTGAGTCTTTGAAAGAATTGAAGGAGAAGGAAAAAAGTTTTGAGCTGAAAAAAAATGAAACCAAATCTTTCTTTACATCATTTTATTTTTTTAATTAAATTAAATTTTAGAGAAGATAAAACCTTGCCATTTGTTAACTAGAAATGCTCTTATGCTTACAATTGTAAATATATGTTATAATGGTCTTGCACATGTCCTTGAACATTTTAAATAAATTTTTACTTACGTTAATTGTTAATATAAAATTTTCATACATAGTTTACCAATTAATAAGCACTTATCCAAATATATATATATATATGTATATATGTATATATATATATTATTAATTTCTTTAAAGAAAATGTTATAAAAAAAATTATATCCAAATAAAATCTTATACACATATTTTTAAATCCAAAATAATTATCTTTATTGTTTAAGAAATATAAATTAAAATTCCAAATACCCCTTGAAAAGTATTATATTAAATTATAACTTCCAAATTTCAATTTATATATATATATTAGAATTTAAACACATTTATTAACTTCAAACCAAAACTTTAATATGTACAAATATATATTTTAAATAGAAAATATTTTTAACATTAATTTTGAGAATAATTATATTGAATTTTAAAACAACTTCAAATCATAACATATATATTAATTTGAAAACACATCTTTTATTAAACAAAAGACTTTCTATTCACAATATATATAACCAAAATATATATTATAAATAGAATCTATTTTTATTTGCTCTGAAAGTAAATCTTACCAATTTTAAATTGTTAGGAAACATCTAATATTACTAAATTAAATGTTTATTAGCCATTAAAAGATTAAATTTACCAATTTAAAATAAAATTATAAAGGAAAATTATCAATCCAATTTAATTATTAATAAAGATTATTAAATTGATATTGCCCAAAATTCCAGGTCGTCACATCCGTGGTGGATCTATCAATCGAGAGAAAGAAGGGGCGGCCTTCCCTTCGAGTTGGATGACCCGTGTTCGCTTAATTGAGGGTCGACGATGGCTACGTTTTGGGTGAGTTCTCCGATGATTAGCGAGTGGAAGGGGCAATCAATGTGTGGAAAGTGGTGGGTCGAGGCATGGTAGGGATTCTCGATGGCAGATGTTTGCGAGGTGAGGCGTGGTGGTGTATGGTGGTTGCGGCTCTAAAGGCAGTCATGATCCGGCCATGTCGATTGAGTGGGTGGTGCTCACGGGGTTCGAGTTGCTGTGTTTTTCTCGAGTAGGGTAAATTCTTCTTTCTATTTTTATTTTAAAAATGTAGACAACATGTTTATATACAGAAAATTTTATTTAGAAATTTGAAAATTTAACAGCAAATTATATATGAGAATATTTTACAAAAAAAATATATATAATTCACAGTAAGGTATTCTGATTTTATTTTAATTTAAAGAATTTATATATTGATAGTAAGTTAAATAGAAAATTCATTTTTACAGTAAGGTATAAGATTTCTATTTTTAATTTAAATAGATAAACATAAAAACATACAATAACAATATATATATATATATATATATATATAAGATTTAGAAAATAGGAATTTTAAACGGTAAATTATTTGTAGGTTATTTCAAATGTAATAAACCATATAATGTTTATACAAGGTCTTAAATCATGGAGAATTAAGCCGGTGTGGATCGGATTGCAAATTCAAAATCAAAGGTGAGTTAATCACACTCATTTGAATTTCCCTTTAAATTTAAATAGTTAAATTTAAGTTATTGACTGTTTGCTTGAATTGATAATTTATTATCAGCTTGGATGTGATATGTTGTATATGTGTGTGTGTGTATATATTGGAGTGATTGATTTCCCGCATTATATAGCGGATGAGACCCTATGCGCCCTGCATAATAGCGGATGACCCTTATACCGCGATTTCCCGCCTTGAAGCGGGACTGGTATTTTAAATTGTCGTGCTAACATCTATGGATGCAGGGAAATGGGTTGGTGGGATCCAACTGGATTCCTTAAAATGTTGAATTTATTTTATATTCAGTAATGTGATTTATGTGATAATCTGTGATGAATTATACTGATTTTATTAGGAATTGAAATGAATTGAATGTTATGACTTGGTTGAATATATATTGGTATTTCAGAAAAATGAAATATATAATGTTTGGATTTTTAAAGAAAATAAAAAGGGAATTTTATTATTATAGTGAATTCAAATAAATTAAAAGAATGAATTTGGGAAAAGAATAAAGGTTTGATTTTAAAACCTATATAATAAATTCAAGGATGGGAAAAATAGGGATTTTGAATAAATGGGAAAAGGATTTTTTTTTAAAATAAGGACTTATGCAATATTGTTTTGTAAGTATGAAGAAATATATTATTAAAATTTAAGATTTGAAATGAGTTTGGGAAAATAAAAGGAGAATTTGAAATAAAGTATGAAATTGGTATTTTCGATTTAAATAAGAATTTAAATCATAAATAAAGGTGTGGATATGGGATAAATGGGTTTTGAAATAAATTTGGATAAGTAAAGGAATTTATTTTAAAATGGAGTTGGTTTGGAAATCGATTTGAAAATGGAGTAATTGTTGGAACTGTGAATAAAAGAGAATGAGATTGTGAAATTTATAAACAGGGTTTATAAATAAAGTGAAACATTTATCAGAGGATAATTTTGAAGTATAAATTCAGGACGAGAATTTATAAGGAAAGGGTGATTTGTTTAAAAATAAATATAGATTTTTTCTTAAAAGGTGCGGAAAGGAAAGTGTATTTCCCTAAAAAGCCGACTATATTTTCGAAGAAAGATTTCCAAGTATAAATTAGAGGTTTTAAAGTGGTTTTAAAAGAATGTTTTAGAGAAATTTTATTATTTTAAATTGTTTTAGAATTTTAAATTAAATATTTATTTAAATTAATTATAGTAGTAATTATGTAACAACCCACATATTTAACGATTTTATATTTAAATGTTTTGTTTAAATATAGCGTCGTTAGTCAGATTTTTAGGTCCGAAATGTTATTTTTTGCAAATGTCCGAATTGGAACTCGAAACCACCCCCATTGGTTCCAAAATGGCGTTTGCGATCTTTTTAAGTGTAAGCTTCGATATGTTTGGATTTTGTTAATTTTTGCAACTTTTCTATTTGGGTTTTGGGTTTGGGTTCAGCCTGTTTGTTAGTTTAAACCCCTAACTCAGCCCTCTCTTCATCCATTCACCCTCATTTCATTTCTTAGCTTAAGAAAATTGAAAATGGTGGAAGGGAAAGAGAAATAGAAATTTGCAAGCCCTAGTTTCCTCTTGTAACTTGAATTCTTGCTCCAAAAATCAAAGAGAAGACATAGGTAAGCTCCTCTTCATCTTCTCTATCTGTTTCTCTCTTCAATCTCAGAAATTCCTAAACCAAAATTTAGGAAAATACTTGTTTTGATCTTAGATTGAAGCTAGTAGAGTAGAAGTGGAGATTAGTTGGTCTTCTCCTTGCAAATTGAACTCCTTCTTTATTTTTGGATTAAAGGTGAGTTTTGAACTCACATCTACTTCTTTTGATATCGTAGATGTTAGGCATGAATTCCTAACAATTGTTCATATGTTCTTTTGCTTTTGATTTGGGTTGATTCGGTGAAATTGCCAAATTATGATTTTTGAAGCCAAATGTTTGAAAATCCTTATATGGATGATGTTTATGTTGTTCGGAGTGTTTGGGTGTGTCGTTAAGGTTGGGTAGTCGTTTGACGTAAGCCCGTAAACAACACGCATCTGATTGCTTTCGATTGGTTTGGCCATAATGGCCCAGGTTCAGGAAATGCCTGAACATTGAGTTTCAGACGTTTGAAACCATAATTTCAGACGTCTGAATATTGTTCTGGGGAATATTTTCATCCCCAGACTCAGACGTCTGAATTTATATTCCAGAAGTCTGAATTGGCTAATTTTCAACCAGAAAGGAAATAAGCCGAATATTGCCAATTTCAGACGTCTGGATGTTTGGATTCAGACGTCTGAATTTTGTTTTGAAAAACAAATTAATTTTCAGATTCAGACGTCTGAATCTCTTCTTTCAGACGTCTGAAAATGCCGTTTTTACCAAAATTGCCTTGTTCGTTTAATTTTTCAAAATTGATCGATGCACATTGATTCCAATTAGTTGTTTATGCATATTTGACCTTAATGATTCCCTTTTGAATTCATTCACGGGTTTGATAAATGATTTCTTCAAATCGTATTAAAAGTTCGCTTCTCTGATTTATAAATTCTATTTAAAACACACGCACAATTTCGCACTTCAAGCGAAGTGGAAGGGTGATTAAATGGTTGGGCAAAACACGGACCATGAATCTGTGCGTTTATCTTTCCGACTAATTCTCGACCTATTCAATTGATCGTTTTAACCTTCGGGTTTGGTTTACCGATGATATGAGGTGAACTTTGTACTACTTTGAGTGTGAAATTAACTAACGGATAGTAAACCGTTTCGTGCGAACGAGTGGTTATGGGACTCACGTTACCACTTTTCGGGTTCCTTTTTGAGAGTTATGACACATTCTGCCAATTAGTGGTGTCCAGTACTGGGTCTCTGACCATCACCACTACGGTTTGTTGCCTTCGGGTATGTGCCTTCGGGTTTCTGCCTTCGGATTTGTTGCCCTTTGGTATCGCTTCCGATGTTGGCCGTTATGAGCCGCATGGGTGATATTGGGTTGCCCTTTAGTATCGCTTCCGATGTTGGTCGTTATGAGCCGCATGGGTGATATTGGGTTTGGAGTCCTCGGGCTCATGGATCCTTGTTTGTACAGTACTGAGCTCGAGCAAATTTTCTGATGTTTCATTCAAATGTATATTCCCTTGGTATCGCCCTTTGGTGTTGCTCTTTTTGAGCCGCATGATGCGTAGCGTTTACCTTATGGAACTTGTATACCTTATAGGTATTTGTTATTTGCCTTTTGGCTTGGTTCGGGATATTCTTATTCTTTGTTTCTATATGTTGCCGATGATATGAGGCTTGTTATCATATGATTCATCTTTTGTTAGATGGTTGTGTTATCTCCTTTAGAGATATTTGTTATGCTTTGTAACCTTGCAGGTTTATTATTGTTCAGTTTATCTAACTGATTTGTTTAGCTAGACTGACTCGTGTATTTTGTACTCGGGTCAGACCGAGATGTTTCAGGTTAGGTGCTTTTGGACTTAGCCTATTTTTCTTCCGCATGGACTATTCAGCTTGTTCCTTTTTGTTAAAGCTTTTTGTGTAGTCCTATTTTTTTGTAACTCTGATATTTGTATTCTTTTGATTCGTCTGTATATTGTGGTTTGCTATACCATTTGACATGTATTATTTTGTAAACTCTGTTATCTATCTGTATATGTGTGTATGATGATCTCCTGTTCTGTGATGTATATTACATTTGAGTTGTTATATTCTGTTCTGATAGATTCAACCACCTATGGTTTTGTTTTAAGTATTCATTGGGTATGTCGACCTTCTTGGTATGTTTTTGTCGACGTATTCAATAGATAGTTAGATCAAGGCTATAGATGGCCGCTCCTAAGCAGCCTTATTCTCCGTGTTAGTTGACGGCATTACCCTGTAGTGTCCTTGGCTAGCGTGGGTATAGAGGTGGGGCGTCACAGCGTGGCATCAGAGCTGAGTTTAGGACAAAATATGATAAACACAGAATAGATACACATATTCCGGTACATCAAAGTGTATAAGTGATACAAATCTTTGAATCATCGTGTCTTTCTATTCCTTCTTTTATCAAAGGTTAGATAGAATTTGGGAAATACGTCTAGGAATGAATATTATTCCGTACTATTCCGTAATGACGTATCTACCTTGTGATTAATCTTGTTCTTATCTTACTCTCAGCATATGGCTGGAAGAGGCAGGGGACGACGTTCAGATGCTGGGCAATCCAGTGGCTCACATCCGGATGGCGTTTATATGTCTACCGATCAGTTTTTGGAATTGTTTAGGAGCACTCAGCCTCCAGTTCCTCCTCGAGTGTCTCCACCTTGCAAGTCTGCCTTTGCACGCCAGTGCAGTGATTTTGCTCATCTTGAAGGAAAGTCGTTTAAGGGCTCCGAGTCTGTTCTTGAAGTCCAAGCTTGGTTTCGCACGTGCGAGCGTATCTTCTCTCGCATGGATCTTTCTGACCATGATAGAGTTCTTGTAACTTCTAGCTTATTACAAGAGCGTGCCCTTGATTGGTATGAGCTTCTTGTAGCCGAGATTGATGAGTCTACTCTTTCTTGGACTCAGTTTCGGGAGCGATTTGAGCTCAAGTTCGTTCCTGAATCTGAAAAAGTTTTATTGATCCGTCGCTTCCTTGAGTTGAAGCAAGGGAAATCTTCTGTTTCTGAGTATGTTGCATCATTCAAGGCTTTATCTAAGTATGGTCTTGAGTTCATTAGCACTTCTTATAAGAAGAATTTGAAGTTTGTTTCTGGTCTTAAGAAATATCTTAAGAAGTCTTTGTTGCTCCGGCTTAAGCTTTCTTTTGAGGAGTTAGTTGATTCGGCACTTCATCTCGAGACCGTCGAGAAGGAGTGTGATAGTGATATTGATGTTGAGATTTCCAAGAACCCCAACAAGAAGCCGATTCCATTTAAGAAGAAGCCTTTTCCTTTTAAGAAGAGGAAGATTGGTGGTCCTTGCTCTCAGCCTCAGCCTTCTGGAACACCTTTCGTTTGGAAGTGTTTCAATTGTGGTTCTTCGGACCATATTATTCGAGCTTGTCCTAAGCCTCTCTTCTGTCGCTATTGCAAGAAGGAAGGTCATCATGTTTCAGCTTGCCCTACTGTTTCGGCTGGTGCCAAGTCTAGCAGTCTTTATGCTGCTAAGGCTTTTGAAGGTTCTTCTCATCCTAAAGGTATATCTCCATCTATTTTGGAAGGTTCTATTTTATTTCATGATCATAGTATTCGAGTTCTTTTCGATACGGGTGCTTCACGTTCTTTCGTATCAAAGAAGCTCGTTGATGATTTAGCTATGGATGTTTCATGTTTGGTTACTTCTTTAAGGATTGCGAATCCTATTGGGGGATCCGCGACCCTTAGCTTACTTTGTGATGATGTTGAGATTGTTTTATGTGGCTTTTCTTTTCGTGCGAATCTGCATGTTATTTCTTGTCTGGGATTTGATATGATTTTGGGAATGGACTGGCTAGTGAGATATGATGCCAGGATTCTTTGTTCGGAGAGAATTTTGTATCTTCGACATTCGGATTCGCCTACTCAGTTATCTTTTATTCTTCGGTATGTGGATAATTCCGAAATGGCTTTATATTCTCTCGACTCGCGAGATGATAATTATATATCTCGTATTCCTATTGCTTGTGACTTTTCTGATGTTTTTGAGCCTGTCTCGGGTATCCACCTAAGCGGGCAATTGAGTTCTGCATTGATCTCATTTCAGGCGCGCAGCCAGTTAGTCGTCCTCCTACGAGGATGTCTACAAAGGAAAATGAGGAACTCAACAAGCAGCTTTTAGAGCTTGAGTCCAAGCAGTTGATTTAGTCCAGTTTTTCTCCGTGGGGATCCGCGGTCGTCTTCGTGAAGAAGTCTGATGGAACTCTTAGGCTTTGCATTGACTTTCGCGAACTTAACGAGTTAACCATCAGGAATAGGTATCCATTGCCTAGGATCGATGATATGTTCGATCTATTGAGTGGTGCTAAGGTCTTTTCTCAGCTAGACCATGCCATAGGTTTTCATCAGTTACGAGTCGCGGAGGATAGCGTACCTCTTACCGCTTTCCGCACTCGTTATGGTTCTTTTGAGTGGCTCGTTATGCCGTTCGGTTTGACGAACGCTCATGCTTTCTTTGTTGATCTCATGAATCAAGTATTCCGGGAATATCTCGATAAGCTCGTCCTTGTCTTCATTGATGATATCCTTACTTATTCTAAGTCTGAAGCTGAGCATGCTAATCACTTGAGATTTGTCTTGAGTACTCTTCGTCATCATCAGCTTTGAGCCAAATTCTCCAAGTGCCACTTTTGGGAGAATAAGGTAAGTTCTTAGGCCATGTTGTATCTTCCGATAGCATTTCTGTCGATCCCTCAAAGATCGAAGCCATCCAGGATTGGAAGAGGCCTGAGAATGTGCATGAGATTCGTAGTTTTCTTGGATTGGCGGGTTATTACTGTCGGTTCATTAAAGATTTTTCCCGAGTTGTGCTTCCTCTTACCCGCCTTACTCGGAAAGGCATTCGTTTTGATTGGTCCGACAGGTGTGAAGCTTCCTTTTAGACATTGAAGGAACTTCTCACTAATGCTCCTATTCTTGTGGTTCCCGAGGGAAATTATGATCTTGTTGTCTACACCGATGCTTGTGGTAGCGGTCTCGGTGCTGTTCTTATGCAGAAGGATCGGGTAGTTGCTTATGCTTCTAGGCAACTGCGTCCAAATGAAGTTCGCTATGCCACTCATGATCTTGAGTTAGCCGCCATTGTCTTCGCCTTGAAGATTTGGCGACATTATTTATTGGGCGAGCGCTTCATTCTCTATATCGATCATAAATCCTTGAAGTATTTTTTCACTTAGAAGGAACTCAATATGAGACAACAACTTTGGCTTGAGTTTCTTACTTCCTTTGACTTTGATATCCAGTATACCCCTGGTAAGGGTAATCGTGTTGCAGATGCGCTTAGTCGCAAACATTCGGCTATTTTTCTATGATGCTTGCCGAATGGAATGTTCTTGAGACTCTATCTTTTTGTGAAATTCGTGATTGATGTTCATCTTCTGTTTCTCCTATTCTATTATTTAGTTTGGGAGCTAGACCTATTCTGTTGGATCGTATTGCCGATGCCCAACAGCGTGATCCTGAGTTGTTGCATCTTATTCAACTTTGTGAGTATGGATCCCGTGATGAGGCGTTGCGGGATTTCAGCATTGATTCTCATGGGTGTCTTCGTAAGAAGAACCGTCTTTTTGTGCCTTCTGATTTTGCACTTAGGCATGACATTCTTGATGATTGTCACCGTTCTAAGTATACCATTCATCCTGGTAGTAGTAAGATGTGTGTCGATATGCATCGTCTTTATTATTGGGAAGGCATGAAGCGCGATGTAGCGAGTTATGTAAGTAATTGCATAACTTGTCAGCGTTGTAAGGCCGCGCATCAGTGTCCTTCAGGTCTTCTTCAGCCTCTGGAGATTTCATTGTGGAAATGGGATCAGATTTCTATGGATTTCGTTGACGGCCTACCTCGTTCGAGATTAGGTCATTCTAGCATTTGGGTTATTGTTGATCGCCACTCTAAGTCTGCTCATTTTGTCCCTATAAGTCTAATAGAACTGCTTCGCATTTGGCTAAGTTGTATGTTAAGGAAATCGTGAGACTTCACGGTGTTCCTAGTTCTATTGTGAGTGATCGTGATCCTTTATTCACGAGTCATTTTTGGCAGAGTCTTCAGCAAGCTTTGGGAACAAAGCTTAATTTTAGTACAGCTTATCATCCGCAGTCTGACGGACAAACTGAACGGGTGAATCGTATCTTGGAAGATCTTGTCCATATTTGTACTTTTGATTTTGGTGGTAGCTGGTAGGATCATCTACCTCTTGTAGAGTTCTCCTACAACAATAGTTTTCAGTCTAGTATCGGTATGGCTCCTTTCGAAGCCCTATACGGAAGGCCATGTCGATCTCCTTCATGTTGGCTGGAATCTGGGGAGAAGCTTATTCTTGGTCCAAATTTTGTTTGTGATTCTTCCGAGAAGATTAATCTTATCCGATTGAGAATGAATGAGGCTCAGAGTCGCCAGAAATCCTACGCGGATAGCTGTAGGAAACCTCTCGAGTTCTCGATTGGTGATCTTGTTTTTATTCGTGTTTCTCCTTTGAAAGGGGTTATGCGTTTCAGTACGACTGGGAAATTGTCTCCTCGCTTTATAGGACCATTTTCTATTACTGAACGTATTGGCCCTGTGGCTTATAGAGTTTCACTTCCTGCTGATTTATCTGGCATTCATGACGTGTTTCACGTCTCACAGCTTCGGAAGTGTCTTCGGGAGTCGGATTTCGTTATTACTTCTCCTGATTTGCTAGAGCTTGAGATCTCAACGGACTTATCTATTGTACAACAACCTATTCGTGTACTTGACACGGAGGCGCGACACCTTCGGAACAAGGACGTGTCGCTTGTTAAAGTTCAATGGTCCGCTAATCCCAATGACTGTACTTGGGAAACCAGAGAGTTTATTAAGCGATCTTATCCGGGTTTTCTATCTTTGCTTGGCAACGGTGAGTTTATCCTTTTGTCTCAAGCTTATTTCCTTTTCTTTTGAATGTTGTATGTATGTAGTTGTTACAAATATCGTCTCTAGGAATTGCAGGGATGCAATTTTGTAAGGAGGGGAGATCTGTAACAACCCGCATATTTAACGATTTTATATTTAAATGTTTTATTTAAGTATAGCGTCGTTAGTCGTATTTTTAGGTCCGAAATGTTACTTTTTGCAAATGGTCGAATTGGAACTCGAAACCACCTCCATTGGTTCCAAAATGGCATTTGTGATCTTTTTAAGTGTAAGGTTCGATATGTTTGGAGTTTATTAATTTTTGCAACTTTTCTATTTGGGTTTGGGATCAGCCCATTTGTAAGTTTAAACCCCTAACTCAGCCCTCTCTTGATCCATTCACCCTCATTTCATTTCTTAGCTTAAGAAAACTGAAAATGGTGGAAGGGAAAGAGAAATAGAAATTTGCAAGCCCTAGTTTCCTCTTGTAACTTGAATTCTTGCACCAAAAATCAAAGAGAAGACATAGGTAAGCTCCTCTTCATCTTCTCTATCTCTTTCTCTCTTCAATCTCAGAAATTCCTAAACCTAAATTTAGGAAAATACTTGTTTTGATCTTAGATTGAAGCTAGTAGAGTAGAAGTGGAGATTAGTCGGTCTTCTCCTTGCAAATTGAACTCCTTCTTTGTTTTTGGATTAAAGGTGAGTTTTGAACTCACATCTACTTCTTTTGATATCATTGATGTTAGGCATGAATTCCTAACAATTGTTCATATGTTCTTTTGCTTTTGATTTGGGTTGATTCGGTGAAATTGCCAAATTATGATTTTTGAAGCCAAATCTTTGAAAATCCTTATATGGATGATGTTTATGTTGTTCGGAGTGTTTGGGTGTGTCGTTAAGGTTAGGTAGTCGTTTGACGTAAGCCCATAAACAACACGCATCCGATTGCTTTCGATTGGTTTGGCCATAATGGCCCAGGTTCAGGAAATGCCTGAACATTGAGTTTTAGACGTCTGAAACCATATTTTCAGACATCTGAATATTGTTCTAGGGAACATTTTCATCCCCAGACACAGACGTCTGAATTTATATTCCAGACGTCTGAATTAGCTAATTTTCAACCAGAAAGGAAATAGGCCGAATATTGCCTATTTCAGACGTCTGGATGTTTGGATTCAGACGTCTGAATTCTGTTTTGAAAAACAAATTAATTTTCAGATTCAGACGTCTGAATCTCTTCTTTCAGACGTCTGAATATGCTATTTTTGCCAAAATTTCCTTGTTCGTTTAATTTTCCAAAATTGATCGATGCATATTGATTCCAATTAGTTGTTTATGCATATTTGACCTTAATGACTCCCTTTTGAATTCATTCACGGGTTTTATAAATGATTTTTTCGAATTGTATCAAAAGTTCGCTTCTCCCATTTATAAATTCTATTTAAAACACACGCACAATTTCGCACTTCAAGCGAAGTGGAAGGGTGATTAAATGGTTGGGCAAAACATGGACCATGAATCTGTGCGTTTATCTTTCCGATTAATTCCCGACCTATTCAATTGATCGTTTTAGCCTTCGGGTTTGGTTTACCGATGATATGAGGTAAACTTTGTACTGCTTTGAGTGTGAAATTAACTAACGGATAGTAAACCGTTTAGTGCGAACGAGTGGTTATGGGACTCACGTTACCACTTTTCGGATTCCTTTTTGAGAGTTATGACACATTCTGCCAGTTAGTGGTGTCCAGTACTGGGTCTCTGACCTTCACCACTACGGTTTGTTGCCTTCGATTGTGTGCCTTTGGGTTTGTTTCCCTTTCGTATTGCTTCCAATGTAGGTCATTATGAGCCGCATGGGTGATATTGGGTTGCCCTTTAGTATCGCTTCCGATGTTGGTCGTTATGAGCCGTATGGGTGATATTGGGTTTGGAGTCTTCGGGCTCATGGATCCTTGTTTGTATAGTACTGAGCTCGAGCAAATTTTTTGATGTTTCATTCATATGTATATTCCCTAGGTATCGCCTTCGGTGTTGGTCTTTTTGAGCCGCATGATGCATAGCGTTTACCTTGTGGAACTTGTATACCTTATGGGTATTTGTTATTTGCCTTTTGGCTTGGTTTGGGATATTCTTATCCTTTGTTTCTATATGTTGCCGATGATTTGAGGCTTGTTATCATATGATTCATCTTTTGCTAGATGGTTGTGTTATCTCCTTTAGAGATATTTGTTATGCTTTGTAACCTTGCAGGTTTATTGTTGTTCAGTTTATCTAACTGATTTGTTTAGCTAGACTGACCCGTGTATTTTATACTCGGGTCAGACCGAGATGTTTCAGGTTAGGTGCTTTTGGACTTAGCCTATTTTGCTTCCGCATGGACTATTCAGCTTGTTCCTTTTTGTTAAAGCTTTTTGTGTAGTCCTATTTTTTTGTAACTCTGATATTTGTATTCTTTTGATTCGTCTGTATATTGTGGTTTGCTATACCACTTGACATGTATTATTTTGTAAACTCTGTTATCTATCTGTATATGTGTGTATGATGATCTCCTGTTCTATGATGTATATTACATTTGAGTTGTTATATTCTGTTCTGATAGATTCAACCACCTATGGTTTTGTTTTAAGTATTCATTGGGTATGTCGACCTTCTTGGTATGTTTTTGTCGACGTATTCAATAGATAGTTAGATCAAGGCTATAGATGGCCGCTCCCAAGCAGCCTTATTCTCCGTGTTAGTTGACGGCATTACCCTGTAGTGTCCTTGGCTAGCGTGGGTATAGAGGTGGGGTGTCACAAATTATTTTAAAGGTTTAACTAGTATTATGTTTTAAAAGATAATTATTTAATATTTGTACCTTAAAGAATAACTTCTATTTTAATTAGTTTTTGGCTTAAGTTTTACATGAGAAATTATTATAAGATTTCACAACTAGTATTTTAAATAAAGTATTTTAAGTAGTTTTTATTTTAAGTGTTTTAAAGAATATTTTTTTGGATAAAGTGATTTTATTTAAAAATCTAAAGTGTTAAGACTTGGTGATTTTCAGTGGAAATAAGACAAATGGGGTGGAAATTTATTCCACGAGAGGAAAAGGGATTTGAAAACTATTTCAAAAGGGTTGAAATGTAGAAAATATCTTGCGAAGATATTTTGAAATAAAAATTTGGGCAATTATTAAGACCTGATGGTTGTCTGTGGATGTTATTTGATAGTTAAATAACCGACTTTCAATATTGGCTAATGCGCTGATCGTTTCGAAGAGACCGGTATCGGGATTAGTTTCCAAGAAGCCACTTCGATCTGGTTCAAACGTTTTCGTGAGGAAGACCAGAGCTTGGAGTCGAAGATGGGGTAGTGAAGTACAAGGGCTAATCGCTACTAATCCTGAGGGTGATCCTACAATGGATGTAATAGGAGTAATGCCTTCGGTTCCATTCGGATCGGAAACGGACTTGTATGGATGAATGCAATAAGGACATCGTCAGGAGGACGGTGAGTATTATAAGTGAAATGTGTGCTAAAAAGCTAACGCATAGCCTCAGGCCTCAACAACCGGGAATGATTAATAAGGGGAGGTGCAGCAAGGCTAAGTGGCTAGCAACCAATTAGGGTAAGGTCATCCTTGTCTATATGTCCCTTTTTTATTCGACTGTGTGGGCGGTTGCTGATCCCAACTGTAGGGTGATCTTATTCGGACTATCTAGTAAGGGATAGCTTCGGTCTTGTGTTGCAAGGAATCAAGGTGGATCCCCGGTATGGTGATCTAGACCACGTGCTATGACAGACGGTACCCCAGTAGCACTGCCATTGACGGAAACCCAATCTCCAATAAGTGCCTTCGGATTTGATTGTAGAGCCTAGTGTTGGTGGAATTTAATAATGTAACAATTTCGGCTATTTGAATAAGTATATGTACTTAGACACTATTATAATATCATAAGATTTTGATAAGAAATGTTTTGGTTATTGTAAGGTAAAAACCTGACATGTTTATTTATGGCGTGGTCTTACGAGATTCCTTTGATTTCAAAAGGATTTTAAAAACTTTAATAATTCAATTGAGTATGTTTTCTTACGCTGGTTTTCCAAACTGGCTCTGGTATTGTTTTAATATAATGCTCGGGTCAGACTAAGTGTTATAGAATACAGGATATGATGTTGTGGAGTTCAGGAGACGAGCAAGATGGCGAGACCTATCACACGTATTTGATATATATTCCACCATGCATTATAAGTTGTATAGTCAGTTTTTGTGAGGACAAGTAGATATAACTATCCAGTATATTGCTATGGTTTGTGTTGTACTCTGATGATGTAATGTATAAAACAGATATAATTCTTTTTATATAAAGATCGGTCATTTCCCTATCACACGTATTCAATCATCATTTGTAGTATGTACCTTGCATAACTTCATCTTGGTTGACTGTAGAACAGATTCATTATTTCTACTCGTTGAAAGCCCAGATCTCTTCCTATACTCTATAACTATTTAGTGATGTCCATGCACATTATAGTGCGTAACTATTTTCGATGCATAATTAAATACATTTTTTTTTGCATCTAGATGGAAAAACCTTCAAGAAGCCATGATGGCCATTCGAAAAAAATGTCTAGATGCTGAGCTTAAATTAGTTGGAGAATACGGGCTCCGATGTAAGCGTGAGCTGTGGAGGGCCCAATACGCTTTGAGCCGCATCTGCAATGCTGCTAGAGGGTTTTTGATATTTTTAAGTTTGTGGTATAATGTCGTTGTACTTAGAAGATGAAATTTGTAGCGGACTGTTATGTGTTAATGCTTTATATATTTGGCATGTAAACTTATCTAACTTTTTGGAGTGGTAGAATTCTATGACTCTAGCTTTTAGTCTTTTCGTATGTGATTTTAATTATTTTATGATAATATTTAGTATTAGTATGGATGTATTGCATGGATGTTGCTGTAATTTTTTTAAAAATTGGCATTTATTTTGCAACGGGCAATGTGCGTTGTTATATATGCTTTTTACAACGGGTTATGGCCGTTGTAAAAAGGTATACTTCAATGGTTTTTACAATGTGCTTTGCCCATTGTTAAATGCGGCGAATCTATTACAACGAGGCCTTTTACAACGGGCACATGCCCGTTGCGAAAACCATATTACAACGGGCATTGGCCGTTGTAAAAAGACTGTTTTGTTGTGAACTGCCGTTACGCGATGCACCTATTTTGACTCTAATTTCTTATCTTTTCAAAACTTTACTGAAATGAGTTCTTATATTTGTAAAACATTTATAAACCATTTAACACCATTTTTATTCATGTTTAAAGAGGTTTAAATATGCTGTAAGACTTTTATAATTCATAAGAGAAAGTGATTTCTTTGTGTAAATTTGACGTGTATTTACTATGAATTATTTCCATAACCAAGCAAACATATTATTGAATCCAACACATGATGATCAAGAATAGAACACACTCATAGCAAACATCCTATATCATCACAGAATTTATAAAATAATCAAGTAGAGTTTCTCACGTTTTTGTCTCCAGATGTACTAAACTTGATTACAGCAACACTATAACTAAATCGAAACTTATAAATCCTACACTAGGACCCTTGGGTTTTGTGATGACCCGCCTTTTTTATCCTTGGAAATGACACTTAATACATCCTCAATTTCGTGTTCCGTTGCCTCAAGCACCCTACAGATAAGTTATCTTGGGGTAAAATAAAGAATGGAACAAGACAGAATAGAAAAACCCAACAACAGAATGGTTATGTATAATATAAAATGAAATAGTACAAACGATCCTCCTTATAAGGAGTCATTAGAGTTATAAAAAATGTACTACACTTAACAAATTTCCAGTTATACATTCTGACTTTATATTTTTAAGATACAAAATACACCTACATAATCATATAGTGGAAATAAATAGCTAGATAACTGAGGAGCCGCCTACTCGATCACCGTCTTCAAAGATCTCTAAAGAAAACCTGCTATTCTTGGACTACCCAAATATAAACGCTGACCTGTAGTGCTTTTGAAACGCTGACCTGTAGTGCTTTTCCCAAACAAGTCAATCCACAATGAACGAAAGCAAAAAGGCCACCCGTACAACATCCAGAACGTAAAGCCTTCTCATGTAAGCGCTCTTTTTTATTTTAGCATCAAATATCCTTTTACCTCTGAATTGCAGTAACGTGCTCGTTTTGTACTGAATCGCCTCCAAATGTAGCCCGATCGCAATATCGAAGCTTTAGTTAGCATCAGATTCAATAAGAGATGTCGCCAACCATGCCATGTGTTAACTCCGCTTTGATAATGACTTAGCGACTTAAAAGGTTACGATCTAACGACTTAAAAGGTTACGACCTAACGACTTAAAAGGGTACGACCTAACGGCTTAAACGGTTACGACCTAACGGCTTAAAAGGTTACGACCTAACGGCTTAAAACATTACGAACTAACGACTTAAAAGGTTACGACCTAACGGCTTAAAAAGGTACGACCTAACGGCTTAAAAGTTTACGACCTAACGAATTAAAAGGTTACCGACCAAGCGACTTAAAGGGGTTACCAACCTAGGAACTCAAGACAGGAAAAACTCAAAACAGCCACACTTAAGTCGCGACTGACTTATGACTTATGTTAGGTCGTAAGCGACCTAGGCAAACGAAGACAAATCCAAATGCAGCGTCACTTAAGCCGTGGCTTGTTAACTCGTCCGCGACTTGGGACTTGTGATATGAATCCAGAAGAGCATGCTTATCCCAGTTAAGCCGTGAGCCATGCATGAGAGATGGAGCGCGACCTACGACCTATCTTAGCTCGGCTACGATCCACGACCTATTTTAGGTCGGTTAGTACTTACGATCTGGCATGGAAACTCCTCTATAAATACAGCGCTATCACCAACTTGAGGGGGACTTTTCCGATCATTTTCTTCAAAGCATCGAGACTCTGCCATCTTCAAGTCGAGCCTTATTCCAACATTAAAAACTCACAAGAAGCTTCAGTCAACTTCAAACCGGGATTCAACATATTCAACCATGAATTCGGAGAACTCTCTTGCATCGAAGTTTTTCTAGCTACTTGTCTTTTGAAGTGAATTGTAATTGAAGGAAATTGTAAAGGATTGTAATCATATAAGCATTAAAAAGGATTGAAGTGGACGTAGGCTTGATTATAAGCCGAACCACTATAAACTCTGTGTGCCTAACTGCTTTTTCAGTGAATTACCGTTTTTTCTGATTCCCGTGTTAACGGGTGGTGCTTTCATTCAGTCTTTATTTGCATCGGGGTGTTAGCATCTGACTTTTTACGTTAACATTTTTGGTGCTTTCACTGAGAATTGAACTCAAGATACTGTCATCATAGCTTCACAGAAATTTGTAGAAAGGATCTCTCTAAAAACCAGAAGTTTATCAGAAATAATGGCCCACGAAAGAAAACGCAAGTCTGTTAGATCCGACGATGTTCGTGAGACTACTGCCACTTCTCCTCCTTTAAGTCAAACAACTCCAACCGTCGGAGTTGCACGGGCAGAGCTGGAGCCGTGGTATCAAAGCTACATCGATAAATGGAAGCTCAAAATAACCTAATGATGGAAAGGATGAATGCTTTATTTGAGGCAAACCACCAACCGGCAACTAAGGAGGGAAACCTTGCCGATGAAGTGCAGAATGTGGAAGGAAGGAATATCCCTCATAGGCCAGCGACCCAGTGGAAAGGACACCTCCCCAAGCCGGAGGATCGGCGCCGCAACCAACCCTCCGTGAGCGATTGTCAAGACAAAATTCGGAGAGAATGGCTGATGTTTGTCCCGCTGAGCCTCAAAATGACGAAGAGTATTTCTCAGGCATGGTTCGTCAGATTATGAAGGAAAATATGCAAAGTTCCCGGTCCGATCGATAGACCAATCGATAGACCAATTTTCTGATTTGCCTCGGAAATTCAAGGAACAATTTCGATTGCATGCGTCAAAGGCAAAGGATATAATGTCGTTGTCCAGCTTGGAGCAGAATCCTGGAGAATCCATTAGAGCCTTCTTGAATCGCTTCAATATAGCTCCGGCTGAAGTAGACAACGCAGAGCCGAGAATGATTTTGACGTACCTGATGAAGGCTATTGATAAGACAAGTGAGTTTGGGAAGTGGTTGAAAATGAAAGAACCGAATTCGCTTGACAAGTTTTATAAAAAAGCCGATGAATTCATGCGTCTGGAAAGCCTCTAAGCACCGATAAGGTGGTATCGACAGGGGCTGGAAATATTAATGCCGTTCCGAATAAGAAGGAACCTAGCAATCAGAAGAGGGGGAACGATGGTCAGAAGAGGCAAGGAGATGCAAAGAAAGGTCGTCCCTTCAACTTTACCCCTCTGACCGATACACCGGAGAACATCTACTTTGCAAACAAAGACACGGTCGAATTCTCCACGCCAGCTAAGCAAAGAGTTAATAACAAAGCTGAGAAGAATGGAAGGTTTTGCCGGTTCCATAACCAACCCGAGCATGATACTAACGAGTGTCGTCGCTTGAAGGAGGTAATTGAGGAACTATTGAAGGAAAACAAGCTCCAGCAATATATAAAAAGGAGCAAGTATGGCCCAACTTCGTCAACTCAAGGACAACAGGTTTCTGTTCATCGTCCTAGATCAAGTGAGAAGGTGGCAGCTCATGAGTCAGAGAGGCCCGTTATAAATGTGGCTACAGGGGGCCCTCACCCAGCTGGAAGGAGTTGGGGCGAAATGGAAAGATACACCCGTGCTTTGAAGTATGCACCGGCAGATGAAAGTGTTTTTGTGTTAGAAGATGTTGCGCCCCTGAAGAAGCAAAAAACCTTTAATGATGACATTATATTCAGTACTAGGGATTCGATGGGTGTTGAAGCTCCTACCATTGATCCTTTGGTCATCTCCGCGGGCATTGGGCCAGCTACTGTGAAAAGAGTTCTGGTTGATTGTGGAGCTTCGTGCAACATTCTCTTCAAGAAGACTTTTGATCAGATGAAGATTCCAATGGCTGACGTTCAAGCTTCATCACTAAAGATTGCTGGTTTTCTTGGGGAGCCGAAACAGCCAATTGGGACTATCGATTTGTTCGTAGAGCTTGGAGAGGGGCAGAGAAAAGTGGCTCGAAAACAGACCTTTGTTATCGTTGAAGAGTTTTCTGCCTACAATGCCTTCCTAGGTCGACCAACTCTGGCAGCATTCAAAGCTGTTCTTGCCCCATGGTGTCTGACCATAAAATTCCGCACAGATAATGGAGTCGGTGTGGTGAGAGGGGATTAGAATGCTGGGCGAGAATGTTATCTTATAGAGTTGCGTGAAACGAGGAAGAGAGAAATGGGAAAAGATGCGGCGGCCCCAGTCCGCATCAAAGAATCAACCTTGTAGCAATTACAGGGTGGACCTTGCACAGGCCAACACAGCGGTGCACGAAGAGAGAAGGATCCCAAAAAAGCCAGTGTAGGGGAGAATAGAGTGGTACCAGTTGAAGTGACAGTGCCGGTACCTGTTGACCCGAAAGACCCAAACAAAGTGTTGAATGTGGGTTCACAGCTTAATGCAACGGTTCAAAATGTTTTGATATAATTTTTGAAAGCAAATCTGGATGTATTCGCTTGGACTCATGCCGATATGTGTGGAATATCTCCAGAAATTGCAGTGCATACCTTGAATATTGATCCAAAGTTTACACCGGTAAAGCAGAAAAGGAGAACTCAAGATCCTGAAAGGTCAGCAGCATTGAAAGAAGAGGTTGATCGGCTCATGGAGAATGGTTTTATCAGGGAATCCACTTATCCAAATTGGGTTTCAAATCCAGTACTGGATAAAAATGCTAATGGGAAATGGAGAGTGTGCATTGACTTTTCAGATCTAAACAAAGCCTGCCCCAAAGACTGCTTCCCATTACCCAGGATTAACCAGTTGGTGGATGGAACGACGGGGCATGAATTGCTATCTTTTATGGATGCCTACTCCGGATATAACCAGATCATGATGCATGAGCCAGACCAGGAGGACACAAGCTTTATCACCGATGTTGGTCTCTATTGCTACAGAGTCATGCCTTTCGGACTTAAGAATGCGGGGGCAACTTACCAAAGACTTGTTAGTGCCATGTTTAAACCACAGATTGGCAAGACTATGGAAGTTTATGTCGATGATATGCTGGTAAAGTCAAAGAAAGCAGTGGACCACATGGATCACTTGACATAGATGTTTTCGATCCTCTGAAAGTACGGTATGAAGCTGAATCCTTTGAAGTGTTCATTTGGGGTAGAATCTGGATAGTTTCTGGGTTTCATTGTAAGTGCAAGGGGCATTGAAGCTAATCCTGCTCAGATAACTGCCTTAAGAGAAGTTAAAGCTCCTAGAACGAAGAAGGAATTGCAAAGTCTCAATGGAAAAGTTGCTGCCTTGAGTCGGTTCATTTCCAAAGCTACTGACAAATGCATTCCATTCTTTGATGCTCTAAAGAAAGGAATAAAAAACTTTGACTGGACTCCTGAGTGCCAGAAAGCTTTCGATGAGCTGATTCGTCATATGGAAACGCCTCCTATACTTTCTAAGCCTGACAATGGTGAAGATCTTTTTGTATATTTGGCAATCTCGTCTCATGCCCCAGTGCAGCTTTGGTACGGGAGGATGCGAAAATTCAGCGCCCGGTCTACTACATCAGCAAGAGACTCACTGGGGCAGAATTGAACTATTCAAAGTTGGAAAAGCTCGCTTATTGTCTACTGATTGCATCAAGAAAATTGAGGCCATATTTCCAAGCTCATCCCATCAAGGTCCTCACCGATCAGCCCTTGAAGCAAGTCCTGTTTCGTCCTGAGACCTCGGGTCGTCTTTTGAAGTGGAATATTGAGCTCAGTCAATATGACATCACGTATCATCCCCGGAAAGCAATCAATGGACAAGGTTTGGCAGACTTCATCGTGGAATGTACAGACAAATGTGATAGCAAGGAGGTCGTAGCCGATAATTCCCCAATTCTTTGGAAATTGTATGTCGATGGCGCAAGAAACGATTACTGTTCCGGGGCTGGGGTTGTGCTTGAAACCCCTGAAGGACGATCACTATGTTATGCATTAAGATTAGAATTTCCTTCGACTAATAATGAGGCAGAGTATGAAGCTCTCGTTGCTAGCCTGAAGATTGCTAAAGAACTGAACATCAAGGCATTGCAAATCTTCAGTGATTCACAGCTTATTGTGTGTCAAGTCAAGAAAGAGTTGCAAACCAAAGGAGGAAATCTGCCCGTTTACTTGTCAAGAGCCTGGGAGCTTCTCGAGGACCTGGACCATTATATGATAAACCATATACCTCGGGAAGAAAACATGAAGGCAGATTCCCTCGCAAAGTATGCAAGCACTGGTGAAGCTCAATTATTGGGATTAGTTCCTGTGGAAGTCCTGTCAACTCCAAGCATTGATGAAATGAATATTGACTGGATCATGACTGTATCACAGGAGCGAGAATCATGGATGACTCCGATATTGGAATACCTGCGCGACGGTTCTCTACCAGAAAACCCAAGAGAACGGAAGAAGTTGTTAAGAAAAGCATCCAGATTTGTAATTCAAGATGGCCGATTGTATAGGCGGGGATTGTCAATGCCATTACTCCAATGTGTGACCAAGGAAGAAGCTGGAACAATTCTAACCGAGTTACACGGAGGAGAGTGTGGAGACCATTCAGGAGGTCAAACTTTAGCAAAGAAAATTCTCCGTTATGGATATTTTTGGCCGGATATTAATCGTGATGCCGCGAGTTACGTCCGAAAATGTGACCGATGAGATTTGCAAAAATCCCAAGAGCACCTTCCACTAAGATAACACAGATGGTCAGTCCATGGCCATTTGCTATTTGGAGAATGGATCTCATCGGGCCTCTGCCAACTGCAAAATCCGGAATCAGATACGCTATTGTTGCTGTAGATTATTTTACTAAATGGGCTGAATCTGAACCCTTAGCTACTATTACCTCTAAGAAAATGATAAACTTTGTAACTAAGAATATCATTTGTAGGTATGGAGTGCCTGAAAAGATAATCACAGACAATGGAACCCAATTTGAAAGTAAAGAGTTCCAAGATTTTTGAAAAAAATTCAAGATTCAGAAAAGTTTCTCAGTAGTGGCTCATCCGCAGGCAAACGGGCAAGTGGAAGCAGTAAACAGAATTATCAAATCAACCATCAAAAAACAGCTGGAAAAAGCAAAAGGTGGTTGGGTCGATAAACTTCCGCTAGCACTATGGGCATATAGAACACACATAAAACTGCGATGGGGCACACTCCATTTTCATTGGCATATGGATCAGAGGCAATGATTCCGGTAGAAATAGAGATCCCTTCACAAAGAAGAATCCATTTCAATCAAGCCGAAAATGAAAAGCTACAACTTGAAGCCCTTGACTTCCTTGATGAAAAAAAGGAAGAAGCTGAGCTCAGAATTGCGGCTCATTAGCAAAGAATAGCCAGGCACTTCAATTCCAAAGTTCGCCGACGCAACTTTGAAGTTGGGATCTAATCTTAAAAAGAATTATGACACCTACAGGCGTGCTTGGACCAAACTAGGAAGGACCGTATGTTATAGGCCAAAAACTTCTCGATGGCACATTCAAACTTGTAACTGTCGAAGGAGACCCAATTCCAAGAGCTTGGAACAACTATCATTTGCGCCCATATTTTACTTAAAGGCTTTAATGAAATATTGTAAAAGAATGATGAATGTATGATTCTTGTATTGAAAGCCGTTGTAAAGTCAGTGCAAGTGAATAATAAGAACTATAAAGTGGATGTAGGCCCAGTTCTTGGCCGAACCACTATAAATCTTGTGTTCTTTACTATTGTAGACTGCTTTGCTTTATTTCGATATATAAAATACGTCAATTGTATTACTAAAATGTCGATTTAATAATGCAGGCCATAAAAAAAAAGCTTACCCATCACAAGACTAAGCAATCCTTGATATCACTCGACAAGCAAACGCTAAGACGTTCAAAATTTTCACACTCAAATCCTACGAAAGAAGTGCTTCGAACAAAAGTTAACGGTTCGGCTGGAAGTGGGCCATTGCTAACTAACTGTGAATGTTTGTACAAACGAGCATCCAGTTAAATAGCCTGTGTCTGCCACCACCAACTCGCTTAACTATGAAGTATATTTCTTTGGATAAGGGAAATTGTTGGCAACTAAAAAGGGAATGGTATTTGGCAAGGATAACGGGGATCACCGATATGAATAGATGGCAAAGAGACATGGGCAAGCAAGCATCAAACAGCAAAAGACCTCTTCGGAGGCACAACTCTTCGGAGGATAAAGACCTCAAACGGGGCATGCCAGAAGACTTTCTCAACAAAAAAGATTGATATGGAATGACCGGGAGCACCTTCCCGACTGGAAGGCAAGGCGCTTGTTCACTAGCTGAGATAGTTTGCGCAGACAAGCATCCAAGTAACTTGCGTCCGCCCCGTGAATCCATACGATGATCGGAGGCACCTTGCCAAGTGGAAGGCAAGGCGCTTGTTCACTAGTTGAGAAAATCTGTGCAAATAAGCGTCCAAGTAACTTGCGTCTGCCCCGTGAATCTAGCCAACAATGAGGAAGAAACTTCCAGGTAGACTCGGAGGCACGCATTCCACTGAGATTTGAAATAAAACTTCACAAGTGCTGGAATGTGAAAAGCCCTCTACGGAGGCCCATTTCACCATAGTTGAAATGCTAAAAGACCTCTAGCGGGCCTCGCCAGAAAAAGAGAGTTCTTTCTCGACATAAAGTTGCGGACTGATCGATGGCACAGAACACTTTGTGTTCGCCCCATGAATCCATCCAACTAAGAGAAAGAATCTCCAAACTTCCAGGCAAAAGCCCTACTCAGAGGCACACATTTCACTGTGATCTGAAATAAAACTTCACACGAGTCGAAATGTGAAAAGCCCTCTTCGGAGGCCCGCTTCCCAGCGAACAGGGAAAAGATAAAAGCCTCTCCCAAGAGGCAGAAACAAAAAGTCCTCTTCCTAGAGGCACAATCAAACAAAAAGACCTCTTCCCAGAGGCGCACCAAACAAAAAGACCTCTTCCCAGAGGCACAATAAAAAAACTCTCTTCAGAGGCTCAAGCATGTTGAAACCCCTTTTTCGAAAGGCCCACTGCACTATGAAGTGAAATTCACTTGCCAAAGAAAAAGTGACTTTTTTCAAAAAGTGAAGAGTAAAAACTTTGCAACAAAAAAAAAGAAGGGGAAAACTCCTCCAATATGAAGTGCATTCTACTAAGCTAGAATTTTTTTTTTCTTGAAACGGAAATATTATCCTATAAAGTACAAATGCAAACTTCTTTCAAATGGATGAGTTGTTCTCTAAAGGAAGAGTACAAGTCTTCTTGAAATAGAAGAGTTGTTCTCCGAAACTTTGCCAATATGAAAAAAGATTGCAATAAACCTATGGTATGGGGGCAATACAGTATAGTCATCACAAAAATGAAGGCAATCCTCAATAAACATACCATAGGTTTACTGCAACCTCACATAAAGAGGATAAAGAAATTTGCATAAAAACAGAAAGTAAAAGCGTTCTCAAATACAGACACAAATTTGTACAAGTAAAAGAACCATTTTATTTCATACTATGAGAATTTTATACATATGCAGGTTTCAAAGTAAAAGAAAGCGGGGACTGGTTCCCGCACAATCTCCAGTCAACACAGGCTTATATACATGCAAAAAAGAAAAAAAAGTAAAGCAAAGAAGGGAAAGCGGGACTCATCACTTCTTTCTCCCACAACCTTTAGAGCCTTCACCTGGCTTAATAGGCAATTTTTCAGGCTAGCTTGGGAGAGTTGGAGGAGAAGGAGAGAGAGCTAGTGCTGGAACAACTTCCGTTTCCTTTTCGGTAACAGAAATGCTTCTACCTTTCTTCTTTGAAGTTGTACGCTTCCTCCTCTTTGAAGAAGACTCACTCCCCGGAGTGACAAGAGCAGACAATTTTATGTCATCAGAAAGGGTTCGCTCCGAAGATTCTTCGCCTCCTTCAATTCCTTCGGCCTTCTGCTCCTGTGAAGCGGTTGGATTGTCCAAGTCTTGAAGGGCTCCTATTAATTCTTCCTGCGATCCCGGCTGGGAAGTACGAGTGATTTGAAAGAATGGAGGAGGAACAGCTGGAGGAGGAGAAGTTTCTATGATAATAGGCGTTTTCGCTGCAGAAGAAAAGTAAAAAATATTAGTATCTCCCGCGAAGAGAGGAGATAACGGCTCATCGAGTCTTAAGTCATAAGCAAGAATTTCATCAAGCTCGGCCGAAGCAAATGAGTAATCCGCTTGACCTGGTTCGACGTTAATATTACCTGGAGAAGTGGGCTTCCTAATGTCAACTTCATAAGCTTGTGCTCTAGTGCTTTCTTCGCCTTCATCTCCATCCTGTGCACTTTGTAATCTCAGTTGTGACTTTAGCAGGGGACGGAGAATGGGAACCGGAGCCTGTGATATCAACGTCTGCCGAAATTGGAGGAGGGACAGGGGCAATTAATGGTGCTTCTTTCTCTGGATGCTCCTCTCTCATCGTCCCAGCACGCTCTCTAGCGAGCTGCTTTTTTCCTCTGGCAAGGGCTGCACGAGCTCCGTCATCCAGATAATGAGCCTCGAGTTCTTCTTCGGCATACCCAGCATCTTTGAGCATATCATGCGCAGCTTCCCATAATTCAGCCAAAGTGATTTCGTATTTGGTGCCCAAAAATGCGAGATTGCCACGCCCTAGGACACTTTGCAAGTAGAAGTCAAATAATGTCGAACTGATATCGGCTTTAGTGGCTTGATGAGCTTCTTCAGCTGCAATTTTACTGGCAACAGCCTCATCGCGCTCTTTCTCAACTATAGCAAGTCGAGTTTTTAATATCTCGATTTCGAGGTTCTGGAAGCTGGTCTGTTGTCCCAACTGTGCAACTTCAACGCGATAATCTTCTACAACCTTTTCCTGCCACTTGAGTTTATTTTCGGCCTCCCTTTGGCTGGCATGAGCATCCCGCACTTGTTGCTGAAGCACATTTTCCTTTTGAGAGTAGAAAGTGGAGGAAGTAGCAAGCTCCTCTTTAAGTTTTCCAACTTTCGCTTCAAGCTTTTCATTATAAGCGGCGATGCTCCTCATCTCTGCATCATGTTGATCGAGAGTCTTTTGCCATTCGGATTTATCATTCTCCATGGTCAACATAGCCTCAAGGTTCGCGCGATTCACTCTCTGGAATTCGTCAACAAGTTTCTGCCAATTCGACATTCTCTCAATATCAAGTCTGACAGCATCAAGATTTCGCAACATGGCTGGTTTGTCGATTGGAACTATATCAAGATCAAAGCGAACTCCCTTCAAGCACCAGTTTGGAAATCGGCTTTGAAAAGTAGCTGGGCCTGGTCCAACCTGATATGAGGGTCTGGCAATGATCGTCTGAATGTCGGTACGAGCGAGAGCGGGAGATTGAGAAGGCACCGAAGCAATGGGCTCTTTAAGAATGTTAGATGATGACTTTTCACCATGCTTGGTCCGTTTGCTCGAATCTTCGGCAGTGTGGCTCTTTCCTTTGTCATCATAGGATTTTCGTTTAAGGGAATCACCCTCTCTGTGGGAAGAGTCGTGACGTTCATCCCCTCTCCCGTACCGTTCTTCATATGTTCTTCTCTCCTGGGCTTTTCGAGCAGCCTTCTCTTCATCATTTTCCCTATGAGGGGGAAGATAGCGCCTGTAATCATATTGACTGCGCCTTCCATACTGCTTAAAGTCATCATAATACGAGCCACTTCACCCCATTGGAGAACCTGAAATTAAGAAAAGAGAGCATAACTTGAGAATCTTCAAGATGTAAGGAGTTAAGTGCATATACCATAGGTTTACTGCAACCTCACATAAAGAGGATAAAGAAACTTGCATAAAAACCGAAATTAAAAGCGTTCTCAAATACAGACACAAATTTGTATAAGTAAATGAACCATTTTATTCCATACTATGAGAATTTTATACATACGCTGGTTTCAAAGTAAAAGAAAGCGGGGACTGGTACCCGCACAATCTCCAGTTAACACAGGCTTATATACATGCAAAAAAGCAAAAAAGTAAAGCAAAGAAGGGAAAGCGGGACTCATCACTTCTTTCTCCCACCACCTTTGGAGCTTTCACCTGGCTTAATAGGCAATTTTTTAGGCCGGCTTGGGAGAGTTGGGGGAGAAGGAGAGAGAGCTAGTGCTGGATCAACTTCCGTTTCCTTTTCGGTAACAGAAATGCTTCTCCCTTTCTTCTTTGAAGTTGTAAGCTTCCTCCTCCTCTTTGAAGAAGACTCACTCCCCGGAGTGACAAGAGCAGACAATTTTATGTCATCAGAAAGGGTTCGCTCTGGAGATTCTTCGCCTCCTTCAAGTCCTTCGGCCTTCTGCTCCTATGAAGCGGTTGGGTTGTCCAACTCTTGAAAGGCTCCTATTAATTCTTCCTGCGATCCCGGCTGGGAAGTAGGAGTGATTTGAAAAGATGGAGGAGGAACAACTGGAGGACGAGAAGTTTCTATGACAATAGGCATTTTTGCTACAGAAGAAAAGCAAAAAATATTAGTATCTCCCGCGAAGAGAGGAGATAACAGCTCATCGAGTCTTAAGTAATAAGCAAGAATTTCATCAAGCTCCGCCGAAGCAAATGAGTAATTCGCTTAACCTGGTTCGACGTTAATATTACCTGGAGAAGTGGGCTTTCTAATGTCAACTTCATAAGCTTGTGCTTCAGTACTTTCTTTGCTTTCATCTCCACCCTGTGCACTTGTAATCTCAGTTGTGACTTTAGCAGAGGACGGAGAATGGGAACCGGAGCCTGTGATTTCAACATCGGCCGAAATTGGAGGAGGGACAGGGGCAATTAATGGTGCTTCTTTCTTTGGATGCTCCTCTCTCATCGTCCCAGCACGCTCTCTAGCGAGCTTCTTTTTTCCTCTGGCAAGGGCTGCACGAGCTCCGTCATCCAGATAATGTGCCTCGAGTTATCAAGCGCAGCTTCCCGTACTTCAGCCAAAGTGATTTCGTATTTGGGGCCCAAAAATGCGAGACTGCCACGCCCTAGGACACTTTGCAAGTAGAAGTCAAATAATGTCGAACAGATATCGGCTTTAGTGGCTTGATGAGCTTCTTCATCTGCAATTTTACCAGGAACAGCCTCATCGCGCTCTTTCTCAAGTACAGCAAGTTGAGTTTTTAATATCTCGATTTCGAGGTTCTGGGAGCTGGTCTGTTGTCGCAACTATGCAACTTCAACGCGATAATCTTCTACAACCTTTTCCTGCCACTTGGGTTTATTTTCAGCCTCTCTTTGGCTGACATGAGCATCCCGCACTTGTTGCTGAAGCACATTTTCCTTTTGAGAGTAGGAACTGGAGGAAGTAGCAAGTTCCTCTTTAAGTTTTCCAACTTCCGCTTCAAGCTTTTCATTATAAGCGGCGATGCTTCTCATCTCTGCATCATGTTGATCGAGAGTCTTTTGCCATTCGGATTTATCGTTCTCCATGATCAACATAGCCTCAAGGTTCGCACGATTCACTCTCTGGAGTTCGTCAACAAGTTTCTGCCAATTCGACATTCTCTCAATATCAAGTCTGACAGCATTAAGATTTCGCAACATGGCTGGTTAATCGATTGGAACCAGATCAAGATCAAAGCGAACTCCCTTCAAGCACCAGTTTGGAAATCGGCTTTGAAGAGTAGCTGGGCCTGGTCCAACCTGATATGAAGGCCTGCCAATGATCGTCTGAATGTCGGTACGAGCGAGAGTGGGAGTTTGAGAAGGCACCGAAGCAATGGGCTCTTTAAGAATGTCAGATGATGACTTTTCACCATGCTTGGTCCGTTTGCTCGAATCTTCGGCAGCGTGGCTCTTTCCTTTGTCATCATAGGATTTTCGTTTGAGGCAATCACCCTCTCTGTGGGAAGAGTCGTGACGTTCATCCCCTCTCCCTTACCGTTCTTCATATGTTCTTCTCTCCTGGGCTTTTCGATCAGCCCTCTCTTCATCGGTTTCCCTATGAGGGGGAAGATAGCACCTGTAATCATATTGACTGCGCCTTACATACTGCTTAAAGTCATCATAATACGAGCCACTTCGCCCCATTGGAGAACCTGAAATAAAAAAAAAGCATAACTTGAGAATCTTCAAGTTGCAAGGAGTTAAGTGCATATAAGTGCTGAAAAATCCTAAGCGTGTGCAATGTGCAGACTACGTGCATTGAACTACGAACCACTCCTCGGTTGTGAAGGAATGATGGGTGTAGTAGCTAACATCAACTCTTAGTCGACGGGATCTATTGCAAAACAAAAGTTGCTTCAACCACTGAAGAGGAAACCCTAGTGGCAACAGGATCATCTTTAAAGAGTTAATGTGAGGTGATAAACAGGTCGCTTAACCCTTTAAAAGTGTCGTCCCCGCTCTGCTTGGCAGGACTTGTTTTCCTGGCCCCTGCGTCACCGGACTTCCCTGAATGTTGGGGAGATTCTCGAGGCTCTTCTTCTTCAATGACCGGGGCAAGTGCAAATTTGCCAGATGACCCCGCGACATCAGTAGAAGTAGAGCACTTCACCAGTGAAGCCTCAGGAGCAGGATCTTTCAGTGTAGGCTCCACAACAGAAACTGGGGCATCCGATGCCTAGGCCGAAGAATCAGGAACTTCGTAAGGCTAAGTAGAGCGGGAAGGGAGTAAGAGTCCGAACTGATGAAGGAACTCGTCTCTTAGCAAAAACTTGATACTTCTCTCCTCAGCCGCCACAGCGTTATGCCTCTCAAAAGTCTGCTTGTGGCTTGGATCTCTACAAAGAGGAGGAAGGACTGCAAAAGTCGAAAGCGAGGTTAACATTTAGAAATTTGGATCTCGCAAAGCTCAGAAGAGGAAAGAATGGGGATAAGTAAGATTACCCCCTACTCTCCATATAGCGTAGAATCCCTGGAGGCAACGGACAAAGAAGAACTGATTTAGGAAACCATGAGTGCTATCAGAGAGATCGGTGATAAGCTTGCGTTTCCTGGCGCTCCTCGCATATATAATGGAAGGATGGTCTTTGTTTCTCGCAAATATGCATAAATAGCAGATTTCTTCAAAGCTTGGGAGGCGATCAAGCGTCCTTCTGAAGAGAATGCATAATCCCATCAAAATGGCATAGCCGTTGGGGTGCAATTGAAAAGGAGAAATAGCGAATCGGCGAAGGATTTGTTGGAGAAAACTGTTGAAAGGAGGAATGGCTCCACAAAGGCACATTTGGCGATTAACGGCAACAAACCCAAAGGGAGGACTGTCAGCATAATCATTTGGCCCAGGGAGAATAGCATCTGCTTCTACAATCCCAAATTGGGCGCGTAACTGGTTAAACATCCGGTAACTCAGGGTTGTTGGAGTTCTTTCTGGTGCGTTGACCAGTGGACTAGCCATCGGAAGGGCCTCTCCTGTTGGTACTGCTCCTTCTTCTTGATGAGAAACCATTCTACATAAGCAGTCGGATATTCAAGTATGAAGGTGCACATTTCCTAAATGTGTGAAGAGTTGTGCAAAACTAGTAGATTGACAAGCAAACATGACTGAAATTAAATTAATAAACATCAAAAATTTTAGGACTTGTCCGAATACAAGTGCAGTATTGATGCAACAAATCAGCTCTAGTTGATTAACATCGCTTTACTACTTCACTTGAATTCGTTGATTCGCAGTATTTCATACGATTTCTTTAAGTTGATTATATTTTATCGACTAATCTGTCATTTGATGTGGGCAATCAGTGGCAGTATATTCGTCCTAGTTTTCTGCAAATGTTATATTTAACAAGTTATTAGCATCAAATTTGGTATAATTTGTTAAGAAAGCATAGCAAAGTACAACGAAGTTCAAACAATTCAAAGTTCATGCAATTCAGAGTTTAGGAAATTCAGTCCGGCAGTTCAAGTTAAGCACTCAAGTTGAGATTATGCTTCTAAGTGTGAATTCGAGTTGAGCATCCAAGTACTAAACCGTCCATGACCTAAGAGATTTCTTGCGAGTTAAGTTAAGTCGTTGGTCCTTTAAATCGTGAGGCATAGTAAGGAGAAAAGGCTTCAGTTCAAGGTGACGTGAATTTCTCTAATCGGCCGCGACTCAAGGCTTATGTCGCACCTAGTTAAGTCGGTCAAAAGTTAAGTCATGAAGGTTTATAGGTTTCCCAAAATTGCTGGGTCGTGCCCAAGCTAATGTCCCACTTCACTCAACCGACAAACCTCCAATCTAATCGGTAACTCGTCATCCTTTTAACCCTATAACCCGTTAGCCTCTCCGTCAACAGAAGCCCTCATTTTCTCATGCTATCGAATCATCCAAAAAACTAATTCGAAATTACCACAAATTTAATTCCCTGCCATTCTAACGCAAATCAAAAATCAGTTGGCCTGAAGCATTGAATCCCATCGCCATCGTCTCCTCGATCGTTCAAAGACAAATCGAGTCAACTCAAGTTCATCAGCTGTTGATGTAACGAGATTCGCGATGAAACATTGCGTAAGGAGGTGGGTTAAGATTGAAGAAAAAATGGAATTCATGAATCAATGATGATAATGGATCGAGAAAATAGTAGGTTCACTTACGCGATGTAATATCAAGGATAATCGGTGATTGATCGAATTGAAATCGCCTTTGGGAGCTCGGGAAAATGTTAATGGCGGAATCGAATGAGGAAGTAGGTAATGAGAAGAAAGAAGAGGATGGACGACTTATACATTACAGTGGAGGAACCTGAAGCGGCACCTACGACCTAATCTTTAGGTCGCACACGACCTAGCGACCTAGAGGGGAACGAGTTAAAAGATATCGAAGCACACGACCTAACCATTAGGCGTGTACTTCGAGGGGCAAATGTTAACTCCGCTTTGATAAAGACTCAGCGACTTAAAAGGTTACGACCTAACGACTTAAAAGGTTACGACCTAACGACTTAAAAGGGTACGACCTAACAGCTTAAAAGGTTACGACCTAACGACTTAAAAGGGTACGACCTAACGGCTTAAAAGGTTACGACCTAACGACTTAAAAGGGTACGATCTAACAGCTTAAAAGGTTACGACCTAATGACTTAAAAGGTTACGACCTAACAACTTAAAAGGTTACCGACCTAGCGACTTAAAGGGGTTACCAACCTAGCAACTCAAGACAGGAAAAACTCAAAACATCCACACTTAAGTCGCGACCGACTTATGTTAGGTCGTAAGCGACCTAGGCAAACGAAGACAAATCCAATGCAGCGTCACTTAAGCCGTGGCTTGTTAACTCGTCCACGACTTGGGACTTGTGATATGAATCCAGAAGAGCATGCTTGTCCCAGTTAAGCCGTGAGCGATGCATGAGAGATGGAGCGTGACCTACGACCTATCTTAGGTCGGCTACGATCCACGACGTATTTTAGATCGGTTACTACTTACGATCTAGCATGGAAACTCCTCTATAAATACAGCGCTATCACCAACTTGAGGGGGACTTTTCCGATCATTTTCTTCAAAGCATGGAGACTCTGCCATCTTCAAGCCGAGCCTTATTCCAACATTCAAAACTCACAAGAAGCTTCAGTCAACTTCAAACAGGGATTCAACATATTCAACCATGAATTCGGAGAACTCTCTTGCATCGAAGTTTTTCTAGCTACTTGTCTTTTGAAGTGAATTGTAATTGAAGGAAATCGTAAAGGATTGTAATCATATAAGCAATAAAAAAGGATTGAAGTGGACGTAGGCTTGATTATAAGCCGAACCACTATAAACTCTGTGTCCCTAACTGCTTTTTCAGTGAATTACCCTTTTTTTTATTCCCGTGTTAACGGGTGGTGCTTTCATTCGGTCTTTATTTGCATCGGGGTGTTAGCTTCTGACTTTTTACGTTAACACCATGCTACATCAGATTAGGTCACTATATTCATATCTTTCTTTCTGCTAATGGCTAGCTCGTAATGGGTCTGAAATAGGCTCAGATTCACGAAGTTTTCCTCAAAGATTGCCATTTTCGGAACACCGACTGAATTCCCTATGTGACTATAGGGTAATACGATTAGCGTGCAGGCGGTTATGAGGTGGTAGCAGGCGGTTCTGTTAGCTTGACCGGAGTCAAGTTTAGGTTTTAGGAATTCTGGTTTCGGGGACCTACTTTATTCTGAGAATTTGATTTCGAACGAATGTTCATTTGGGTTTTTTTAAAGTATCGGTCTTCCATTTTTTTTTACTGAGGGAAAGAAGAAAATGTGGTATAAAGGAGGAGACGCATGTTACACCAAGAAGAACACGTGTTGAAAAGGAAAGATACGTGTTGTACCACAATGTACAATGATTTGTTTTTGACTGGTCACAATATACAATTTCAATTTAAATTTGAATTCAAACGCCTTGAAATCGAGCTAAAAGTCCCGACCTCCTATGAGGTGTGCCGTTAGGCGTTCATAAGGTTATACCCCTATTCCGAACGCAATGGAAAAGGTTTTGAGTCCTAGTTCGATCGTATGAAGAAGATAGCTTTTTGGACCTAGTTATAATATTGAATATACAATATAGATTTCAACGCGTTTATCTACCGTATGATCACATGACAACTCCAAACACTACGAAATTTGAAGTCCGATAATAATATACTATTACGGATCCAATGGAACTTGTTTTGTCGAAATCCAAGACCGTGCCTTGGAAGGCTATTTTTAAGTATCAATTTAAACGATATAATTTCAAAACATAACAAATTACCTTTAAACTCAAATTTAAAGCTTTCATTATTATCATTACTATCAATATAAATTTTATAAGCCTTTGAAATATTTTTATCAAGCTTAAAAACCATGATTCTTTGTTTTACCCAATTTCCAATTTTTAATTCAACATTTTAAATTATCCAATAAACAATGATATTCGAAATTCAAGTTAAACTAACTTTTAAATATTTAAAATCAATTAAATATTCCAATTTCAAATATCAAAAATTTTGGGTCGTCACATTCCTTCCTCTTAAAAGAATTTCGTTCTTGAAATTACTAGTTAGGAAAAATGGTCCACAACCCATTTACTATTTCTAAAACGCAACAGTTTGAACATCTTTCCAAAACAATCTTTTTATTAAAGACACACTATCACCCTACTAACTTCCCAAACTCAACCATATGTTCCAAACAATATCACTTACTCATCAATTCAAATTTAAAACCAAATTTTAAATTATCAAAATTTTTCCAACTCTCTAAATTTTCAAAAAATTTCGCCAGCGTCTCCTTTGCACGGCTAGATCGGCACAACTACAAAATGCCTCTACGGGCCTCCAAATTTTAAAAGAAAACAAAAAGCCAAGTGGGTGGACTATAAAAGTCATCATATTTCATACAGAAATTTAAACACGTACCTCTTTGTCTGTCAATTCAAATTTACCTTCTGAAATCATAACACCAATTTATCACTTGCCTTTACTTACCTGTATCGTACCTAACAATAATACCCAATTACGGAATCCAAAATCATTTTATTCATTTCCTTTCAAAATTTTCAATATCCATTTCATTCATGCCAGTACGATTTACCTATATCATCCATACGCAATATCAAATCTGACCGCTCACTCGATCACACAACTTCACTTCCAAACTAGTATCATTCACCGGATTTCCTAATACGGACTCGGATTTGGTTTCTTGATCAGAAACCATCATTCTCCTTGCACAACCATTTACTATGATAGAGAATTTCCAAAATCAATCAAAAGTACATATCAAGTGTTCGCCATCGAAAATCGAGTGAAATGTCCCAAGTCGGATCGATATAATTATCTCAAAATTCTATGCTCGAATTTGGATCAAATCGTTATGCGAATAAAATAATATACGTACATCCTACGTATTTATCTCAACTAATTTTTAATTATATCAATTCTCTTTTTATTCACATTTATTTTGATTTCTATTCACTTATCCACACTTTCCCTTTAACAGCTTTACTTAACCTTCATTCAAATGCAAACATAGAATATATTTCTTGATTCCATATTTACTTAAGAATTCCACCATTCATTTCTTAAGTACAATATAAATATTTTATACACTTTAGTATTTAATTTCACTTCACTACTGAAGTTATATCCATTTATTCAATTTACATTTTCAATTCCATTAAATTCAACTTACCTTCACTCCTTAATCTATTTCTAAATCAAATTTAATATTAAACTTTATTTATCTCATTTCGAACCATATTTAATTAATCATTTCTTTAATTGCTTCCACTTACTAATTTTATTTCCAATACTTTGTTTGATTTAGTCCAACTGGACAAATTTTCCATCTTTCACAATTCAAAATGAATTTCAACATTCAGTTTCAATTTCATTTACTTACTAATGTAAATTCATTTGTTCATTCGTAAATTTATTTCCACCTTAGTAAATTTATTTTAATGACCATTTCAATTAGCTTACTTAGCTTTGTTTCCTCAAATTCACTTTTATTTAACTAGATTCAATTACATTCCGATCCAATTCAAAATTTTAAACTTCTATAGGTTCTCCAATTTATTTGTATTTCATTTACTAATCTCTTCCAACTTACTTCATTTAATTGGTTCACTTACCACTTTATTTTATTATCACACTTACTTTTGTTTTTAAATTTCCTTCAAGTTAAACTTTATTCTAACAAACTTCAATTTTTATAAGTTATCAAACCCATTTATATTCCATAAACATTTTAAATAAGACTCCAGACTCTTTTAAACAATTACTCAACATTCCAAAAATAATTTTTGAAATGAATTATATATAAATAATTCATTTGCATATCAAATTATCCTTTGAATTTTAGAACCAAAGCCATTTTTGCGAACAACTCTTAATTTAACCATTTTGGTAGCAATTCATCTCCTATAAACTCGAAAATGAACACCGATGATGTCGCAATGATCATCAGAATTATTTTCCATCGACCGAAGTGAGTTAGTGCTTTTTATCTCTTTTAAAACCCTTTTCAAATATTTTTAAATTTCAAATCTCACCAGATTTCATTTCCAATTCAGAAATATTTTCGAAATAATATCACTATTATTTCTCCAAAACCTTTGAAAATCATTTTCAAACTCAAGGGAAACTAATTTTTTTCAAATTCCAAATCCTTTCAACTCATATTCAAATATTACTCTGGAATTTCATTTCATTTCCAACTATAAACCATATTTATAATTCACATTTATGAATAGTTATTTCTCTTAACTTTAGCTATAATTTCACAATGGTAATAATTTAATATTATCACTTTCTAACAACCAAGCAACCATATATATTTTAATAATTTATGAAAATTATTCCTTTTATATATAAAAATATTTTTGGGCAAAATTATTTTATTTACCCACTTTAAAAACAATACTATGTCGGTTTATCTTGTTTAAGAGTTTAGAAATCCCTATCGATATGGTTGTACTTTCCGTACCGACCAGAATTCATAAACATTCAACCGATAAGTCAACGCAATATAAAAACAGTTTTATATTCATTAACAATTACGCTCTTATATCTATTGTTATACTCAACTCAATCTAGAGTACTACAAACTCTATTTCTAATGAGACACTAGAGCCAAGGTTCTCACATAACCTTAAGCTCGGATACCATTGTAACATCCCGCAAACCCGTACCCCTTGAGTCGACACTATTCTCCATCATATCAACTTAAAGTGAACGGAAATACGAACCATTAGTGTTAAAGAAGAAGGAGGTAGAAGAAGAAAATAGAAAACAATATCAGAATCTCACATCGCAGCAGAATAATATATAATATATAACAACAGATTTTATACAAAAGAAATTGTAACTAAATAATACATTACATCATCAAAGTACTACACTAATCAACAACACAAATTCTGGACAGTTACATTAACTTGTCCTTCCAAAGCTGACTATACAACTTATACTGCACAGCGGAATACATCAAATACGTGTAATACGTCTCGCCATCTAACTCGTCTTCTAAGCTCCATAGCATCCCATCCTGTAACCTATAATACTCGGTCTGACCCAAGCATTATAATAAAACAATACCCGAGTCAGTCTGGAAAACCAGCGTGAGAAAATACACTCAATTGGATTATTAAAGTTTCCAAAATCCATTAAAATCAAAGGTATCTCGTATGACCACGCCACAAACAAACATGTTGGGTTTTTACCTTACAATAACAAAAACATTTCTTATCAAAATCCTATGATATTATAATAGTGTCTAAGTATAAATATTTATTCAAATAGCCGAAATTGTTACATTATTAAATTCCAGTAATTGCTCTACAATCAAATCCGAAGGCACTTATTAGAGATTGGGTTTCCATCAATGGTAGGGCTACTGGGGTACTGCCCGTCATAGTACGTGGACTAGATCACCGTACCGAAAATCTGCCCTGATCCCCTGCTACACAAGACCAGAGCTACCCCTTACTGGATAGTCCGAATAAGATCACCCTATGGTTGGGAACAACAACTGCCCACACAACCGAATAAAAAGAGACATCTAGACAAGGATGACTTTATCCTAATTGGTTGCTAGCCACTTAGCCTTGCAGCACCTCCCCTGTTTTAGCCATTCTCGGTTGATAAGGCTCTAGGCTATGTGTTTCCTTTTTAGCACACCTACACTTAGAATGCTCACCGTCCCCCTGACGATGTTCTGTAGATTCGTCCATACAAGTCTGTTTCGGGTCCAAACAAACTTGAGTGATAAAACAAGTCATCATAAAAGAAAATAGGATAGAACGGGTCCTAAGACTCGAATTAAATCCTAAGGCACGATTCCTAAGAGAGTCCTAGGATAATGACCCCTGCTAGATTATTGTGCATTGTTCTGAAGCTTGGCTCTGATACCAAGCTATGATGCTCCACCTCTATACTCACACTAGCCAAGAACACTATAGGGTAATGTCGTCGACTGGCACGAAGAATAAGGCTGTTGAGGAGGGACTATCTGTGTAATTTCTTTGTGCGAGTACCGATATGTCAGATAGTATGTCCTACATTTCTTTTCAAGAGGAAATCTGACATATCAAGTACAAACTCAAAGCTGCTACACAGTGGCTATGTGGCCTTCGAAAACAGATATAAAATAGGCATGACATAAATCAGTCACAGATATTCATATCACTAAGGCAGAAACAAATATGAATATAACACATAGAAGTGAACATCAAAGTAATGGTTATACAAGATCCACTACATCACAAAATAATAGGTACAAGTTCTAGAAAAAATAATATGTATACATCATGGAGTCTCTATCTCAATGTATAAAAACTAAAACTACTAAGTTAAAGTAGTTAGCCAAAAGTCATAAGCAAGTTCCTGCTAAGAATTCAAGTGGAAGCACCTGAAACACCTCGTTCTGACCCGAGTATTATTTAGGAAAAAAATAATAAGTGGATCAGTCTAGCTATAATTATCATGTAAGATGAGATAGGATAAGAGATATGACAATATATATGATAACAACAAAAGTCATACAATATCTCAAGTTTTCTCAAACACCAAAAAGAATGTCATATTCTTTAGCATATTCACCAAATCAAAAATATTGATAGAGCTTATCAGTGTATATCACGAAAATTGGTGAAACAAAAATTCTAGAAATCAATAATTAGAAATCCAGAAAACACATAAAGGGGAGGCCTATCACAAACAGGAGCATGAAAACTCACCAACAAGTGTATCATAAACGGGACACTATCCCATAGGTTGCTAACCCATAGAGCCAGTGCAACGATGTAGTACAACGGTATGCCCGAGGAACCTGAAACTCAAATAAGCTGGAACAACAACGTAGTACAACGTTACGCCTGATGAACCGAACTCCATAAAAGACCGTAGATCGCTAGCCCATAAAAAGGAGACGAAACTCCACAAAACATTGTACGGTTCCCTACGCGGACTAAGAGACATCTCATATCGGTAATCTAAACCACTAAATGATCATCATAGATCAATAAGTGTAAATTACATCAAGCTATTAAATACATGAGTTTAGCTTCATGTCCCAAAACCATTGGCTTAACTTAATTATTTATGAACAAATTGTAGATTTTTACTCGAAAATTGTCATAAGACTTCAATCGAACAAGTCTAAGAATTAGCCGACAAAGTAAACGTAACCATTTCATATCACTAGTTTTGCTAAGTCGTTTAATTAGATTTCTCATACGAATGAAGTAAAGGTTTGTATATACTAATAGACTGGAAAACAGTTTTAAAATGAGCTTTGTATTAAAAGTAATGTTGAAATAATTTTTGTGAAATAGTTTGAGTATTTACTACTAGTATAGAAACCTTCATATTTCAAAGTGACAAATCACAGAAACGATTGTCAAAACAATCTATCACCAAAAATTCACATTCAACAACGTGAATTAAAACCATGAAAATAGATATCGAATCCAGCAAATTGACATTCCTAAAAATCATGAAAAGAAATCGTCAAAGTCGGTAATGAATGACAATAACCCATCTGATCATCCAAAATCGATTAAAATGAAAACTCACAAAAAATCGTCAAATTGGCTTAATTTAATAGCGCCAAACGTCTGGTGGTTTTCCCAGACGTCTGAGTTGAAGATTTGGAAATTTCTTCCAGATTTCTCAGATGTTTCGAAATAACCTCAGACGTCTGAATTAGGGTTTGAAATATTTATTTCCATGCCTCAGACGTCTGAATGCTTTCCTAGACGTCTGAGCTGAAGCTCAGTGCAAAATTCGCCCAGGCCATTGAAGGCCAAATCAACTCGAAAGCGATTGAATGAGCGATGGTGGCTAGGGATTTATGCCAAATGATAACCCAACCCTATATGCTCTTAAATACACTCCAAACAACATGTCCAGACATCCATAGTAGTATTTTCATAGATTTTGACTTCAAAATACCAAAATTGAAAAATTCACCAAAACAATTCAATTTAGTAGTAATATAACATGAAATAGATGTTAGGAATTCATACCTAATAACAATGAAAACTAAAAACATAGATGTGAGTTCAAGATCTCACTTTTAAACTCAAAAAAAAACAATTGAGATGCTCCAAAATAAGGAAAAATCAACTCCACTTCAATCGCAACTTTAGAAGCTCCAATCTATTGTTCTCATTTATTTTAAAACTTGAATTTGAATTTCCTAAGAATCTAGGGCTTAGGAATTTTGATTTCTTCTCGTTTCCTCAGTTTTTCCATTAGGGCCTAAATGTTAAGAATAATGGAATAAATGAATGAAGAGGAGTGAAGTGGGAGGTATTTGGTAGAAGGTTTGGGTTCTCTTATTAGGTAAGTGGGCTAGAACACAACCCAAAGCCCAAACAAAATACTAAAATCCTGATCAACTCCAAACATGTCGGTGTTTATGCTTAAACAAGTTGTAAACGTCGTTTTATACTCAATGGAAGTGGTCTCGAGTTCGGATTGTTTACAAAAAGTCACATTTCGAATTTTAAATCTAATCAACGACTCTGTATTTAAATAAAAATATTTGAATATGAAATCGTAAAATATGCGGTTTGTTACTTGTCTATAATTCCAACTACCCATTTCTAACTTCTTTTATGAATTCTAACCCATTTTTTAAGTTTCTGTATTTAAAATAGCTTGGAAATTTCCTTAAGTTTCCAAAATTCCATTATAAGATTTTCTCTTATCAAATCACATCCGTTAAATAAAACCCCATTTACAAATCTTGAGAGGATTTATAAATAAATTTCAATCACTTCCCAGATCTCTATATTTATAAAATAAATATTTTTTAAAGAATAGTAATTTATTTTCAAAACATGTTAAAGAAATTATTTAAAATATCAAAACACTTCAAATAAAACATTAGTAACCTATTTCCAACTCATTTTCAAATAAAACTAATCGATTTACCAAGCTGATTCTAAAAATTAGAATTTTATTTCAATTAATATTAGATTTTTGAAAAATTCACTTCCGAAGTATTTGAATACTAACTAGCTTTAAACTACGTAGTTAAATAAAAAATTACCTTAAAACAAAACTTAATTTCTTAATAAAAAAATATTTTTAAAATCCCAATGACTAATTCAATTTACAAATCCCTCATGATTTATAACACATCGATTTCATTTCGATTCCCCTACCATTTCCATTTTTCAAAAATAGAATCCACTATTTTTCCCAAAACTAATTTCCATGTCTCATACAATTCACACTGTGAATTTATGTTCCAATTTATCGATTGCTATCATTTTCCTAATTTATAAACATCGTTTATAAATTTATAAATTCATTTAGGTTCTCTTGTTTATAAAAATAATTTCATTTATAAAATTTCATTTCATACATCCATTTCTTAATAAATTCCATTTATTTAAAAATCTATTTGAAATATCGATTTCTACTCCCATTCATATTTTTCAAAAATATCATTTAAAATCCCTTTATATAAATTATTTAAAAATCTCTCTTTAAAACATTTTACGAATGGTTAAGTTTAAATCCAAAATTAAATCATTGTTTTATACATATCAATTTCCTTTAAAATAATCCAAATTTCGATATAAATATTTTCATATCCAAAATCTCCTTTGAGTTTCTTTAAATCTAAAAATAATATTTATGGTATTCAAAATACCAAAATTAAGGCCAGTGCAACTATGGCATCCAATAATTTAAATCACAAAGCAATCCGAAACAGATATATCCAATCACATCATATATCGTTATATATGAAAAACAATCAATATATTTGAGAAATCCAGTTGGATCCCTCCAATTTGTTTCCCTGCATCCATAGACGTTGTATAACACAAAAATACCAATCTCGATTTGAGGTAGGATATCGCGGTAATATATGGTCATCTGCTATTATGAAAGGGCGCACATAATTACAGATCCACTATTATGTTGGGTGGTAATATAGGTTCATCAACTCCAAATTCATTCCATAATGTAGCTCACAACATTAAGGATCCGACACTGCTATTTTTTCAAAATTCCAACCTCGTACAAGCAATTTACGAATTTTATTAACATTGATATACTTGATTAACTAAATTAATATTAACTCAAAACTTAAAACTATTTGAACTAATTAAACTGCCTTCCCGACTGCAAAACCCTCCTTTATCTGAGTGAGCAGAGCATCATCAGTAAATGATGCTTAATTGCGACCTATGTCCATGATAGCACAAATCTACTCCTTGACCAAGGCATACATGACAGTCACAACTAAGGCCTTTCCCTCCCATCTCCCTCACGTGACATTCCTAGGCATGCCACCTCACTGCTCACAAGCTTTTCTCCTCTCACGCTCAAACCCAGGAAAAGCTCGAAACGCAGAAACCCGTGCCAAACCTTAAAATCGAGACCCAACGAACAATGACATACCACGCCCCCTCCTTCATCGCTTCCTCCCCCTGCTCGCGCACACGACCACAAGACAGTCACAGTCGTCAAATCCATACCCATTTCCATCGTATGTTGTCGAGTGCCTCTGGTATCATCACACTTGCATCCCAGGTCAATTTTGACCACACCTCTACACTACACATGGCTGCTGAGTCACGTCGCCGCTCCTTAGCTCGCCTTCAATCGCGAGCGACATTCGATCCCCTCTTTTTTTGATTGGTTCAGCATTTAACGAAAAGAAGGGAAGAAGACTGGTGCGATTATAAACAAGGGAATATTGTGCGTAGGCCGGCAATGAGCAGTGTTAGTTTGGCTTAGTTTGACTTTTGAAATTTTAAAGTGTTATTTAATTCCCAAATATCTCGTTATAGTAACTTAAAATTTCAAACTCCTATCAAGGCGTGCCGCCTAGAGTTCCTAATGTTATACCCCTATTATAAACGTAGTGGAACAAGTTTCGAGTCCTAATTCGATCATATGGAGAAGATAGCTTTTTGAACTCAATTATAATATTAAATTTCTAATATAAATTTCAACGTGTTCCGTCCCGTATAACCGAACTTAACTCCAAACGCTACGAAATTGGAAATCCGATAATAATACAGTATTACGGATCTAAGGGAACTTGTTTCATCGTATTTCGAGACTGTACCTCGGATCGTTATTTTAACGCATCGATAAAATCAACGATTTCAAATATTGACAGAATCACTTTAGATTCCAGTTTTAAAAACTTAGGCAGTGTTTGGTTTAAAAACAAATTTTGTGTTTTTGGTTTTCAATATGTATCTCAAATATGAAAAGAATGGAAGGACGATGGAGGGGGTGAAAGAAAGACGGATGGGACGACCTAAAGGATAGAAGGATGACGGAAGAATGGATTATTTAATGTGCTTGTGTTATTTCCCAAAATACGGAATAAAAAGTTGTTTCTATTTTGTATGTTAACTTTATTCTATAAATTGGTTGTTTTCGACAATATACATGAGTCATGTGTATATTTGTATGTATGAAAATCCAAAAATAAAAATAACAAACCAAACACTACCTTACTAACTCAGTTATAAATTCAAGTATAATTTAAATTCACATTAGAAATCATTTCGAGTCATATTCAACTCAAATTTCAATTATTCACCATTTTCATATTATGATAAATCGCTATATTTGAAACTTAAATTCAATGTACAATTTCAACCAAAATCTTTGTATTCAAAAATCGATTTATATTCCAAGTCTAATATTTAAATCCATTTAAATATTCAAAATCAAACGACGGAAAATCTAGGTCGTTACACATACTTATACCCTCGGACCTTCTCCTAGGATATTACTAATCCTATCCTTAGAGAGTTTACCCCACCAAGGCTTAGCGTTTTGCTAAACCTAAGCTCTGGTACCATCTACGATGTAACGACCCACCTTTTTGTACGTTTTAAATTGATGATAAACCACACACGTCAGACTCAAACCATATAAAAGGGCGGATTGTTATTGGGGTAAATAAGAAAAGCAAAGAAAGAAATAAAACAAACAGAATCTCATTGCAGAATGACAAAATATAATAATCAAATAACAGTTCATGAAGCTGTTTTACAAAACATTTGATTATACTTATACAACACTATCAGAGTTACACATACCAGAGAATAATAAATAATGCAGCGGAACAATATGATGCAGTGGAACAATATAGCAAATAATAGTAATACAATCTTCGTCTTCATCCTCCAGAAGTAAGGTCTTCAAACCCTAAAATGGTCCTACTGACCCGAGCGAATTGAAAAGACAAAACACTGGAGTCAGAACTAAAAGATCTTATGTAAGTTAAGTCAACGGTGGAATATGAGTGGAATGGCGTCAGAAATGTTTACGGGGTTTGACATCTCCTATCCAATGTCTAACGTGAGTGCAGTAACTTAAGAGATGTTCGGGATTTACATCTCCTAAGGATCCGTTAAACAATCGACTATGTAGTAATATACGCTATAATAATAATGTCTAATAGTAAAAGAAACTTACTTGAAAATAGCGTTAAGGCTTTTCATTTTCCATCTTAACACATATATAGTGCCAATAGTCTATACAGTACCGTAATATCTCCTGATCGAGAGGCTACCAGAGGATACTCTATAGGTACGACACAAATCAAACTCGTACAAGGCACGCTAGGGTAGGTGACACGGCACAACTAGGCAATGCTAGGGTAGATATATCAATTACGCTTTCGAACCAGTGGTAACGCGTAGCAGCTACTACCGCCCACCTCGAGCCATACCCCAAAATCGAGGGCCCCAATCAATCACAAAGCAATAGAATGGTATCGAAGGAGTGTGTCCGATAATAGATGCTACCTTCTTAGTTTGTCAATCGCTCCCGTTTTAGCCACCCTATGCCAATTCACGATAGTCGGGTCCACGTATATACCTCAAAGGAATGCCGCAATCATCCTACTTCATTCTGGAATCTCCACCACGTACATGATTGTTAAAGTGGTTTGCGAAGTTGGCAGAGAGTATGATAACTTCAGATCCCGATCTCTTTAACAACCAAACATTATTATTACACCACGGTCAATTCAAAATAATTTGTACTTTAAACCGAAATATCATTGCCATTTCAAAACCGTATAAATATGATATCATTTCCATTTCAAATTAAATCAATATGACATCATTTTAATTTCAAATATATCCTTTTCCAAAAATCATAGCACTTTCAAAGTCATACACTTCGAAACCAAAACACTTGAAATTATAACACTTTCAAATCATAATACTTTGAAACTCGTAACTTTGAAACATGACTTCCACCTCTTAAATGGTTTAAATATTAAAATACTTTATATAATAAATAGCATCTTCAATTTCACAAAACAATTCCAAAACAAGTCGAATTCCAAAATTTTAGATTTAACCAAATCTCAAATAATAAATTTCAATTCAATTCAGTTTTCAAATAAACAATTCCGAATTATATTGATTTCAAAACAGATTTGATCCACAAAATATACCATTTCAAATTCAGTATATTTCAAACTTTAAGTATTCAACAATTTCAAAGCTAAGTTTGATGATTTCATATATATATATATATATATATATATATATATATATATATATATATATATATTAAATTCAATTTTCTATTATTTAGTTTCGAAACATTTACTTAATAAACCCATTATCATTTAAATAAAACCCAGACTACAAATAACTAAATGCTTCCTTCAATTTATTTATACTTGAAATATTCATTTAATTCATCTTAACGAAAAATCAAGCCATAAAAATCATATGTTTTAAAATTTCAAATTTAATAAATTTCACATTAAACTTATTTGAGTTAAATTTAAATAAATTCAATTTCAAATAAATTTCAAATTTATCTTCCACCTTTAATTCATTTAAATCATTATATACTCTATATTAAAATATGATTTAAATACTTAACCATGTTATCTTCAATAAAAATCAAACTTATTATTAAGAATATTCTATATTAAAAAAAAATTATACATAGCTTAAAAATCAAGAATAAAATACCATTTATATAATATCTAAAATCAATATATGTGACGACCCGCTATTTTGGAATATTCGCATCCGCACATGTCAGACATAAATAATTCAAAATACCAAATTGTTAACTTAAATTTGGCAAAACTCAGAAATACAGTAAATAAATAATCACAGAATCACAGACACAGAGTAATAATATGCAGCGGAAGCAAAAGATAGTAGTTCATGAAGCTACTATATATATAACAGAGTTAAATAAGTTACAACAGAAGTCGCGAATACAATAGTCAAATACAAGAATCAGAATACACCACTGGAATCAACTGAATATCTGAAAGCTGGATAGATAGGTGGATGTCCAGGCGAAGCTCCAACTCCAAAGGTGAGTCTCAAAAGCTAAACCACTCAGTCTGACCCGAGCGTAAAGCAAACACAAAACACTTGAGTCAGGATTAGCATTCTTATATCAATAAATCCAACTCAAGTGAAATAACAATTGAAATACAAGCAACTCAAAGGACGCTGGAATAACCGTCCTCTAACGATCCGTTAAGCTATCTACTATGTAGTAGTGTACGCTAAATAGATAACGTCTATCAGTAATATAAAATATCAAAATAGTGTTAAGGCGTTACCATTATCCCCCTTAACACATTTTATATAAGCGTTATAGTCTACACAGCACTGTAAACTCCACCATAAACTAGTGGGATATCAGGGAGTACTCCATAGGTATAACACAAAACAAATTTGTAGTGGTCGCGTATATAGGGATACAAGTATGACAAGCACATGAGGCTATACCCAAGGTAGTGAAACTACCGCTTGCCTAATCCAGACTGGTGAAAACGCATCGCCGCAACGATCGTAACACCGCGAAACAACACTCCCAAAAGTACGAGGGTGCACTAATCAATAACAAGTAATGAGTAGTAGTTACGTAGAAGTGTGTTTACTCGAGGTGGCTCTCCTCATTTGGCCCGGCACGGCTGCTATTTTAGTCATTTCCAATTTGACACAAGTGTCAAGGCTATCCATTATCGTTCTCTTTCTTCAGTCATCACGTGCATCACTCCAGCCACTTCATTCTGGATCACACTCCGTGTATAGTTATTAAAGTGGTTTTCGGTTTAGACAGAGAGTATGTCCATAACCGATTCTGCTCTCTTTAATAACTTTCATAATTATTACACCGATTGGTCATTTAATAAATTTCAGAATCAAACCAAATTCAATTTCAATTAGAATTTGTAAACCAACATTTCATTTGTCTTTCAAAATCAATTTCCATAATTTACGTTTCAAAACTTCCAAATTTCTATTTCGAAATCTTATAATTCAATTTCAATATCTATTTAAACAATACAAATATTGATTCAAGTTCGTATATAAATTTCATTCCGAAATAATTTAAATTAATTTAATTTAAAGTTCAAATCAATTTAAATTCATTGATCGATTTCATTCAATATTCGTTAAGTAAATTTGTCATTCAAAACAATTTCTATTAAATTTCCAATTCATTAAATCGGTTACTTAAGTTCAACTTCATTATATCAAAACTTCAAATTTAACTAAATTAGATTCGTCAAATCAACTCCTTTAAATTCAAGTCTTACATTAATTTCAATAAATCACATTTTCATTTCTTGTTAAAGAAATTCAATTTCATTTATTTATTTACTTATTTACAAATTTCAAAACTTAGTTAATAAAGAAACTTAGTTCACTTACTCAGAAGTTCAATTCTACTTATTAACTTACTTAAATAATTTCCTAAAACTTAATAAATAAGAAACCCAATTACATTTATTAACATATTTCAAATTCACTTATTCAAAAGTTCAATTTCTCTTATCAAAGAATTCAAATTTTTATTTGATTATCAAATAATACAATCTTATTCAATTATTAAATAATTTCGAGCTTAATTATTAAGTATTTCAAAACTTAATCGTTAAATAATTTCGAAACATAATATTTAAATAATTTCAAACTTAATTATTGAATAATTTCAAACTTAATACAATGAATAATTCCAAATTTTATTATTAAATAATTTATTATAAAACAACGTTCTTTCAACGACTACTTGTTAATATTTTGTTTCAAATATTAAATATTAACATCTTCTTTCATTAAATTCAAATTCCAACTTCCTTTCAAAACTTATTATTTATTCAAATAAAATCTTCATTTTATTTTTAAATCAAATTATTGACCAATCGGGTTTTTATTTAATTCTCTATCGTAGGTCAAATTCATTTGGGTATTTATCATTTCAACCCGATTCCAATTCAATTCAAAAATCAAAGCATAGCAAGGGGAATTTGCAGTGTGATAACTGGGACGGTGTCAAAGTAAATAAAAAGCAATAACAACCATCAATAACAATCCAATAATTAATTCAAATAATCCCAAAATAATCGTATTAATTGACATTGTTGTTTGTGCAAATTAATATAATTATTCCTAGCATCTACACTATCATTTCATGTAGATTAAAGATTATTACACTATTATTTATACGGTTCTTCACTTGACATTTATCATTCGATTTCATAAATTCAAATGGTTCAAGGGTAATTAACCATTTTCGACATGGTAAATAATTAAACATTAAGGAGTCATCTTTTACAAATTTAACTAATCAAATTTAACATTTAACTATTTTATACCAAATTCAATTGCATACTATTTAATACTTTAACATTAACAATTTAACGTCCAATATAAACATCAACAATCAATCAATTATCAGCTAAACTGTATTATCATCGCATAAATAATTAACAGATAATGGTGTCAGATATCGTAGTTGAACAGATACAGGTAATAGCATATATAATAATGAAATTAACTAACAGCAGCATATTTCGATTTGTCATTTCAATTGAAATCAAATTCAATAAATAAAAGAATATCAATCGTGAGTGATTGCTCACCTTTCGAGGCTAGAGATGTACGAGAGTGGGATTAGCTACAACCCAAGCACGAGTTCCAAATCAAAGCAATATGGATACGGATTCGACAGAGAAGCTGATTGATAGAAATCGATGAGAACAATTTAGAACTAGCTTGATATGAACGGCAATTATATATATATAATTATAATCTTTCAAATCAATATTTAATTGAAGACAAATACTAAAAATATATATAATTAAAATCATCATTTCAAATTAGAACACCTATAATTTTTTTATATATACATAATATATACGCATGTACTTATCATATTTAAAAAAAAAATCAATTTTAAACGTGTATATATATAGGAAATTCGAACTCATACTACTTACCAACATAACTCAATATTCAATATATATACGACCTATCCATCTTTGAAACAAGATCACTCGCTTTTATTAAATAATCAACCATCCAACCATAAAACTCACTTCATTTCTATATATATATAAACAGCAGATCTATATATTTACTAGTATAGGCCTGTACAACCTAAACACTATATATATAGATAACACCAAGACAGGCTTCAGCTCAAAATATATTTCTTTAATATTAAAAAGACTAACTTTATACAAATATATATGAGCATCCAGTTAGAAAAACAAGCTTATGATATACATTACAAACATATGAACTTCACAGACATAAACTTATACATATAATACTATATATACGAAGACATAACCAACAAAAGACTAACTCTATACAAATATAAATAACAACAGACTTATATAATCGAAAAACTAACATAGTATGTAAATCTTATATAAAACCATCATAGCTTTATAATATATAAATAAAATCACTGACACATGTTTGCAAACTTTAGTACAATATATATTATAACTTAATATTCACCACTCTTATAACTTGACATTTTTTTTTTGTACTTTGCAAATGAATTTATACAGTAACCTATTATCTACCCTATATAGTGACTGAAAATTAAACTATGTATAACACATTGTAAACAATTCATACAGCAACATATATACAGTGTATGTGATATTCTTTCAAGATCTAATATGGTCTCACCCATATAAAGCACTAGGAGTCGAAGTGAGGGAAGAACGGCAAGGTTGTTGTGCCGCGTGATGGATCTCAAGCTGGGGTGGCCGAGCATGCTATGCTCGTGGCAGGTCTAGGTTGTGCGCTGCAAGGTGAGGGGAAAGGAAGGGTTCGACAGCAATGGGTGTTGGTAGCGGCTTGTTGCTCGGCATGAGGAGGGTGTAGTCGTAGAGAGTGACAGGACTTGGATCGACCGAGCTGGTTGAGGTGGTTCACGGCACAATAAGGTGAAGCGAACTGAGTGCGGGAAGGTGTTGCTGCACTTGGCCTTGGTGGTCGAGCTACTGGAATAGTCGGAGTTGATCCGCAGTTGTGGTGATAGGATGGTGGTCGCAACTGGGGTCGGGCCTTCGTACGACGCGTGCGTGGCCGAGACTACTGCGGCAGGGAAGAAAATGTTGCGAAGGCGGAGCTTGAGCCGGGAAGGTGCGGGCGGTAGATGAGCGCTGGATGGAGATGATCGGTAGGGGTTGAAGCTCTGTCACGGTGGAGAGGGGGACAGGGAGCTGCTGCGTGGGTAGCACGTAGTAAAGAGGGCGGACCGACATGGGCTGTTGCCTCGGTTGAGACGAGTGGACGGGAGAGAAGGAAAGAGGTCATGGTGGAGCTCGGCTGGTGGTTCTCAGCTTGCTGTTTGGCTTCGGGTTTGCATGAGTGAGAGGGATGGGCGAGGTTGCATGCATGGTGAGATTTGTTGCATGCATGGGTGGGTTTAGTATTATATGCTTATTTTTTTCTTTGGAGGCAGAGAACAAAAGAGAGAGAGGAGGGTGAGAGAGGAGGGGAGATGAAGAAAGAAAGTGAGAGGGAGGAAGAGAGAACGCGAGCAGGCTATTTGAAAAACAAAGAACACAAACTAGAAAAGGGGAGATGAAAGGAGGGGAAAAGGTGGTTTGTTGGATAAAATGTGACAGAGAGAATGGAAGTGAATGAATATGTTACAGGCAAGTTATAAGAGGAACAGGCTTTTACAATATAAGAGTGTAAAGTTCCATATATATTAATATTTTTCTTGGAACTGAACACAAGTAAAGGAGGAAAGAGACCTCAAAACGAACCAATATATAAATGGAAATAGCAAAAGACGAGGAATAACAAAAGAGTCAAAAAAGCTGAATTTACCTAATAATAAAAGCAACTGTCCGTTTGTATTAAACGTTGGATAACGAATGGTCATGGAGAAACTTTGGTTAACTGTTTTGCACGTTTCTCCACGTACCGGTCACTGAAACACACAAATGAGTATACTACTGAGATCAGCACGACAAGACGATCAAAACGGTATATGGATATTAGTGATACGATTGAATTATAAAATTCGAAATTTTTATATGAGCGGAAAATGCATGAAAAACACAGAAAAATAAGATCGCCGGAGCTAAACATGTCCGAATTTTGAAAAACGAAAAATGGTGTTTTCTCAGAAGATGGTTTAGAATTTTTCTATGTAGAAATATTTAGGTTCTGAAATCATTTTATTTTCATCGCTTTTTAAATGATTAAATTGAAGTAAATTTACGTACGAAATAAACTTTCATATTTTTGGACGAAAATTTACCAGTTGCTATGTTTAACTAGACGCATTTCAAAAATCAAATTTATATTTCAAAATTTTATTGTTTAAAATTTCACAAAATTTCAGTTAATAACGTTAATAAAATCAGTTAAATTTACGGGTCGTTACATTCTCCTCCACTCAAAACTTTTCATCCCTGGAAAGGAAGGAGGTAGGAGAATAGAAGCAACCAGAAGAAAATAGACTTGAATTACAAAATAAACAATTAGTTCAAACCATATATATTTCAATTTCAATAATATTTATGTTCGACAACTCGTCTTTAAATTCATGGTTTCCATTAAATTTATTTAATTTCTCATTTATTAATGTTAGATACAAAAGGTTTCTTTTAAACTAAATTCAATTTAAATTCAATTTATTCAAGATATCTCATTAAGTTGATTTAATTTCAATTTATTAACTTTCAAAACAAAAATTTTATTTTATTAATCACATCTATAGTTCAATTAACTTATTATTCTATTTATCTCCATAAACATTTTATAATTAAAATTTAAGTGAATAACATTTATTATATGCACTCACATTTATTTATAAAGACAATTTGTATTATATATTATCCAATTTTCTTAAATTACCAATTTCAAAGATCATAAATTTGAATAGTCATTTATTATAATCATACTTTATTCGACAAATTTAATTCTTCTTAATTTCAAATTATTATTAAAATAATCTTTACTTAATATATCTTATCACCTATATTAAGTATATCTACATTTATTATTACTACTCAAATTTATTTAAAAATTCCTTTGATATCGTTTATATTGTATAATATTCAATTCATAGTTGACTTTTGAAATTTTAGGCAAGTTATATTGAATGCAATTGAGTATTATACAAGTAAATTTCTAATTCAATTATCTCAATTTTAAATATTAATTCAAAATTTGGTTTCATTTATAATTGAAATCACTTTTACCCAAATTTTAAGAATTAAATTTCTGATTAACTTCAACAATTTAGAGATAATTATATACATACAATATATCCAAGTCAAATCTAAATTAAATACTAATATTTATATTTTAAATCAAGTCATACTTTAGAAATTTAAATCAAATTCATTTCAAAACAAAAGTGTAGCAAGCTACTGATGGTCTCTCCTCTTCGAAACTCGAAAATAAATGTCGATGATGCGGCTGTCATTACCGAAATTATTTTTCCTGTGACAAAACAAGAGAGCACTATTTTAAACTTTTAAATTCTTTGAAATGATTTCTATTTGAAAATAATATACCTTCTAAAACTTAAAATCCATAATTGAAATCACTGAAAATTTAAATTCTCAAATTCTTGATTTAAATACATTTCAAATTCCAAATCAAATTATAACTAAATTTTATGAATTCATTTATTTATATTGCCAAAGTCAATGGTTTACAAACAATAAATGAACATCGATTATTATCATTTCAGACAACAAATTCATTACATTTTAATTTTAGAAAAATCTACACTTATATATAATAAAATCATTCAATATTATTTAATTTTGCTAAATTTGAAAACAATATTATGTCAGTTTGCTCTGCTCAAGTGTTTTAGAAATTCTATCGATAGCGTTGATCAGAAGAATCGATTAAAAACCCAAATCAACATCAGCAACACAAATAACACAATATATAAAACATTTTTAATGAAAATTTACAAATACGCTTCCTCGGTCGACGATACAAGAATGGATTTCAAAATAAGTATAGAGATTTAAATTTGATGGTAATCAAATCAAAGAAAATTTTGATTCGATAGTAAGTTTGAAACAGGAGATAAGATAATTCAATTAACATAATCGGGAGATGGATGAGCTTATTTAATTCACGAGCAACCTTAACCGGGTCGTCCGTAACTTCAAGAATAAGATCGATGCTGAATTCTGAGGTAAATCAACATTCGATCTCAAGAGATGGAATTAAGGTATAGTAGGGAATAGATAGCATCGTAAACCGAGGATACAGAAATCTCCGGTAAATCGATGTCTATTGTAAAGGAGTTTCACCCTTTTTATAAATCAATTCGAGATTGGCGAGACCGCCGATTCATTATAAGGGTCATTCGAAGTGGAGTTAGGGGATGCTCCAGAGTTAAAAGAAGACAAATAGTGAGGGACAAGAATGAATTTCGGAACCGAGGGAATGTTCCAAAATTCAAAGGAATTGAGTCAAAAGGAAGAGATTGAAAACTCGAATGAGAGTGATTCTATAAATACATTTACCATATATGCTAAGTTTTGCCTAGAGCTACCAAAGCTCTGATACTAACTGTGACGGCCCGCTATTTTGGACTATTCGCATCCGCACATGTCGGACTTGAATAATTCAAAATACCAAAATTGTTAATTTAAATTTGGCAAAACTCAGATATACAGTAAATAAATAATCACAGAATCACAGACACAGAGTAATAATATGCAGCGGAAGCAAAAGATAGTAGTTCATGAAGCTACTATATATATATAACATAGTTAAATAAGTTACAACAGAAGTCTCGAATACAATAGTCAAATACAAGAATCAGAATACACCACTGAAATCAACTGAATATCTGAAAGCTGGATAGATAGCTGGATGTCCAGGCGAAGCTCCAACTCCAAAGGTGAGTCTCAAAAGCTAAACCACTCAGTCTGACCCGAGCGTAAAGCTAACGCAAAACACTCGAGACGAGATTAACATTCTTATATCAATAAATCCAACTCAAGTGAAATAACAATTGAAATACAAGCAACTCAAAGGACGCTGGAATAACCGTCCTCTAACGATCTGTTAAACTATCTACTATATAGTAGTGTATGCTAAATAGATAATGTCTATCAGTAATATAAAATATCAAAATAGTGTTAAGGCGTTACCATTATCCCCCTTAACACATTTTATATAAGTATTATAGTCTATACAGCACTGTAAACTCCACCGTAAACTGGTGGGATATCAGGGAGTACTCCATAGGTATAACACAAAACAAATTCGTAGTGGTCGCGTATATAGAGATACAAGTATGACAAGGCACATAAGGCTATACCCAAGGTAGTGAAACTACCGTTTGCCTAATCCGGACTGGTGAAAACGCATCGCCGCAACGATCGCAACACCGCAAAACAACACTCCCAAAAGTATGAGGGTGCACTAATCAATAACAAGTAATGAGTAGTAGTAACGAAGAAGTGTGTTTGCTCGAGGTGGCTAACCTCATTTGGCCCGGCACGGCACCTGTTTTAGTCATTTTCAATTTGACACAAATGTCAAGGCTATCCATTATCATTCCCTTTCTTCGGTCATCACGTGCATCATTCCAGCCACTTCATTCTGGATCACACTCCGCTTATAGTTATTAAAGTGGTTTTCGGTTTAGACAGAGAGTATGTCCATAACCGATTCCAGTCTCTTTAATAACTTTCATAATTATTACACCGATTGGTCGTTTAATAAATTTCAGAATCAAACCAAATTCAGTTTCAATTAGAATTTGTAAACCAACATTTCATTTGTCTTTAAAAATCAATTTCCATAATTTACGTTTCAAAACTTCCAAATTACTATTTCGAAATCTTATAAGTCAATTTCAATATTTATTTAAACAATACAAATATTGATTCAAGTTCGTATATAAATTTCATTCCAAAATCACTTGAATTAAATTAATTTAAAGTTCAAATCAATTTAAATTCATTGATCGATTTCATTCAATATTCGTTAAGTAAATTTTTCATTCAAAACAATTTCTATTGAATTTCCAATCCATTAAATCAGTTACTTAAGTTCAAATTCATTATATCAAAACTTCAAATTTAACTAAATTAGATTCCTCAAATCAACTCCGTTAAATTCAAGTCTTACATTAATTTCTATAAACCACATTTTCATTTCTTGTTAAAGAAATTCAATGTCTTTATGTATTTACTTATTTACAAATTTCAAAACTCAGTTAATAAAGAAACTTAGTTCACTTACTCAGAAGTTCAATTCTACTTATTAACTTACTTAAATAATTTCCCAAAACTTAATAAATAAGAAACCCAATTACATTTATTAACATATTTCAAATTCACTTTTTCAAAAGTTCAATTTCTCTTATCAAAGAATTCAAATTTTTATTTAATTATCAAATAATTCAATCTTATTCAATTATTAAATAATTTTGAACTTAATTATTAAGTATTTCAAAACTTAATCGTTAAATAGTTTCAAAACTTAATAATTAAATAATTTCAAACTTAATTATTAAATAATTTCAAACTTAATACAATGAATAATTCTAAATTTTATTGTTAAATAATTTATTATAAAACAACGTTCTTTCAACGAGTACTTGTTAATATTTTGTTTCAAATATTAAATATTAACATCTTCTTTCATTAAATTCAAATTCCAACTTCCTTTCAAAACTTATTATTTATTCAAATAAAATCTTCATTTTATTTTTAAATCAAATTATTGACCAATCGGGTTTTTATTTAATTCTCTATCCTAGGTCAAATTTATTTGGGTATTTATCATTTCAACCCGATTCCAATTCAATTCAAAAATCAAAACATAGCAAGGGGAACTTGCAGTGTGATAACTGGGACGGTATCGAAGTAAATAAAAAGAAATAGCAACCATCAATAACAATCCAATAATTAATTTAAAATTTTCCCGAAATAATCATATTAACTGACATTGTTGTTTGTGCAAATTAATATAATTATTCCTAGCATCTACACTATCATTTCATGTAGAGTAAACGTTATTACACTATTATTTATACGGTTCTTCACTTGACATTTATTATTTGATTTCATAAATTCAAATGGTTCAAGGGTAATCAACCATTTTTCTACGTGGTAAATAATTAAACATTTAAGGACTCATATTATATAAATTTAACTAATCAAATTTAACATTTAACTATTCTATACCAAATTCAATTGCATACTATTTAACACTTTAACATTAACAATTTAACGTCCAATATAAACATCAACAATTAATCAATTATCAGCTAAACTGTATTATCATCGCATAAATAATTAATAGATAATGGTGTCAGATGTCGTAGGTGAACAGATACATGTAATAACATATATATCAATGAAATTAACATACAACAGCATATTTCAATTTGTCGTTTCAATTGAAATCAAATTCAATAAACAAAAAGAATGTTAATCGTGATTGATTGCTCACTGTTAACCCTGTTCTTCCAACGAGATGAAACTTGGGCCGACTCATCCACTTAAGGTCTTTAACGACTCATTGGATTTACGACTCAAGGGGTTTAAGCAACTTAAGGAAAGGACCGACTCAGCTGGTAGCGACTCAATTGGCTGACGAGCTAAGGCTCAAAGCGACTTAGAAGAAGTTGAACGACTCATGGAGGTTAGCGGTTCATGATACAGGCCGACTCATTGAGTTACCGACTCAACGAAGTTCACGGCTCATACGAGACGACTCAGGAAGCCTCACGACTCATCGAGTCACCGACTCAATAAGTCAATGACCTAAAGCCCAGAGCGACTTAAAGGGTTACGACTCAAGGGGTTAACGGTTCACAAGGCAGACCGACTCAGTGCATTACCGACTCATCAAGGCTATCGCCTCAGCGACTCAACAAGTCCACGACCCATCATAAGAAACGACTCAAGAGGATTGACAAACTAAGAAGATAAGTCCCTGAGTCGCTTCACCTATGCACCGCTACCTGATAAGTCGTCAACGACTTAGCGACTCATGACTCAGAATGACTCGTCCGCGACTTAAAGCCATTGAATCATATTCCATTGCCACAGTACCTATTCCTATGAGAACTGACTCGTAGGCGACTCATGACTTGGAATTCTGGAAAGCGAACTATTGAGAGACCAAAGGCTTAAGAAGCTAAACCGGCCACGACTCAACTTGACTCGGCCACGGCTTAGCCTAAGTCGGTCACGACTCAGGACTTGGGCGAAAAACTTCTATCCAGATTTGCCTATAAATGCATAGCCACCCCCAACATTCAAGGGACTTTTTGGCTGATTCATTTCAAGCGCCGTTACTCTGCTGCATTCTAAACTGCTTCAACACCTTCAAGAAACTCCACGAAGAAATCAAACATGTCAAACATGTGTTCAAAGATTTGGATCGACATTGAAGTTTAGGCTACTTGTTCAAAGTCACTTGAAACTCAAAGAGTGTTGTAATCAAATTGTAACTGCATTGACTTGTAATCAAATCGTCAATAAAGATATTCAAAGTGGACATAGGCTATCTCTCAAGCCGAACCACTATAAAATTGCTGTTGTTTGCTGTTTTTTCACTATTATCTGCTTATAATCTGTTCCCGAGTTATCGGGTGGTGCTTTCACAATCTCACTTTATACACCAGGGTGTTAGCGTTCAAATTTTAGCGTTAACATTTTTGGTGCTTCCACTGAGAACTCGAACTCAGGCGAGGTATCATCATTGCTTCGCAGAGGATTGTAGAGAGAATTTCCTTGAAAACCAGTAGTCTATCCGAGATTATGGCTCCTTGAAGGAAAAGTAGATCTGTCAGATCTGGGAATATTCAAGAGGGAACCTCCGCTTCCCCTATATCGAATCAAGCCACTCCAGCTGTCGGAGTTACAAAGGCAGAGCTGGATGCTGCAATCTTAGGGCTGAACCAACAGATAAATGCCCAAAATGCACAATTCGAGGCTCAGAATGCCCAGAATGCCCTAATTCTGAATAGGTTGAACGATTTGCTTGGGGCAAACCGTCAACCGGCAGGTAATGAAAGGAATTTTGCTGGCAACATTCATGATGCTGAAGAAAGAAATGCTACTGAAAGGGCTGCTAGCCCCTTTGAACAAACACTTCCAGAGGTTGGCCGATCTAGAACTTGACATGATGAGGAGTATCTTTCTGGAATGGTCCGACAAATTATGAAAGAGAGTATGCAGAGGGTTGAAGACGAGAAAGAATGGGGTTTCGCCCCAAGTAAAACTCCATTTACTGAGAAAATCTTAAAGGCTGAATTCCCAAGGAAGTTTGTCCCTCCAACCATTCCAGCTTACAAGGGGACAAGTGATCCGAACGAATTCTTATACAAGTATGATTGGCACATGACAGGTGCCAGAGCCTCTGATGAAATAAAGTGCCGATATTTTCATGTGTATCTCGAAGGTGTAGCTCTGCTTTGGTTCACCAAACTTCCAGTCCGATCTATCGACCAGTTTTCTGACTTAACCCGGAAGTTCAAGGAGCAGTTCAGACTATACGCCTCAAAAGCCAAGGATATCATGTCACTGTCAAGTTTGGAGAAGAATCCAGGAGAGACTATCAAATCTTTCTTAAACCGCTTTAATATAGCGCTAGGTGAGGTGGACAATGCAGAACCGCGAATGATATTGACTTATCTGATGAAGGGTATTGACAAGTCGAGCGAGTTTGGGAAATGGCTAAACATGAAGGAACCAAATTCCCTTGAAAAGTTCTATAAAAAAGCAGATGAATTCATACGCTTAGAAAGCCGTCCCGTACCGGTAAAGGCAGTGTTGGAAAAAGCCGAAGATAACACTGTTGTTCCACGCAAGAATGAATCTGTAGGGCAAAAAAGGGAAAATAACAACGGGAAGAAGCAGAGTAATCTGAAGAAGCCCCGATCCTTCAAGCCATCAGAATATACTCCTTTATCAGATACGCCGGAACGTATCTACCTTGCCACTAAAGATTCTATTGACTTTCCTAAACCTCCTCCTCTAAGGACCGGGAAAAAGGCTATACAGAGTGGGAAGTTCTGCCGCTTCCATAATCAACCCGGTCACGAAACCGATGAATGCCGCCAGTTGAAAAATCTGATTGAAGAGTTGCTAAGGAAAAACAAACTACAGCAATTTGTGAAAAAGAATAGCAACAATCCTGCTTCATCTAGTCAGGGGCAATAGGCTCCTACTCATCAGCATAGGACGACTGAGAAGGCTGCAGGGCATGAATCTGAAAGGCCCATTATCAATGTCATTACAGGAGGACCTCACCCAGCGGGCAGAAGCTGGGGTGAGATGGAAAGGTATACCCGAGCTTTAAAGTATGTACCGACAGAGGAAGATGTATTCGTTTTGGAAGGTGCTACGCCCTTGAAGCAACAAAGAACTCTTGATGATGATATTGTATTCAAAGCTAAGGATTCCGCAGGTATTGAAGCTCCTACCTTGGACCCCTTAGTCATCTCGGCTGGTATCGGGCCAGCTATTGTCAGAAGAATTCTCTTTGATTGTGGTGCATCCTGCAATATCCTCTTCAAGAAAACATTCGACCAAATGAAGATCCCTATGGCTGATGTGCAAGCCTCATCGCAGAAAATTGCTGGTTTCACTGGTGAGCCAAAGCAGCCGGTAGGGACCATTGATTTGTTTGTGGAACTTGGAGAAGGAGAGAGAAAAATGGTCCGCAAGCAAACTTTTGTGATTGTCGACGAATTTTCTGCTTACAATGCTTTCCTTGGTCGTCCAACTCTGGCAGCATTCAAAGCTGTTCTTGCTCCGTGGTGCCTCACTATTAAATTCCCTACAGACAATGGAGTGGGAGTTATAAAAGGGGATCAAAATGCTGGGCGAGAGTGTTATCTGACAAAGCTACGAGAAACCAGAAAAAGAGAAATGGGAAAGAATGCGGCAGCCCCAGTCCGCATCAAAGAACCAGCCTTGTAGCAATTGCAGGGCGGACCCTGCACTGGCGAGCACAGCGGAGCGAGGAAAGAGATGGACCCTAGAAAAGTCAGTGCAGGGGAAAATAGAGTGGTACCAGTGGAAACGACAATACCAATACCTGTTGACCCAAAGGACCCAAACAAGGTGTTGAATGTGGGTTCACAACTTAATGTGTCAATTCAGAATATCTTAATATCTTTTTTAAGGGCAAATCTGGATTTTTTTGCTTGGACTCATGCCGATATGTGCGGAATATCCCCAGAAGTTGCAGTGCATGCTCTAAATATTGATCCGAAATTTACACCTGTGAAACAGAAGAGAAGAACTCAAGGTCCAGAAAGGTCGGCGGCATTAAAAGAAGAAGTTGATCGGCTCATGGAGAGTAATTTTATCAAAGAATCTACCTATCCGAATTGGGTTTCAAATCCAGTGTTGGTTAAGAAAGCCAACGGAAAATGGAGAGTATGCATCGATTTTTCGGATCTAAACAAGGCCTGCCCCAAAGACTGCTTCCCATTACCCAGAATCGACCAACTGGTAGACGGAACAGCGGGACACGAATTGTTATCTTTTATGGATGCTTACTCCGAATATAACCAGATCATGATGCATGAGCCAGATTAGGAGAACACGAGCTTTATCACCGACGTTGGTCTTTACTGCTACAGAGTTATGCCCTTCGGGCTGAAGAATGCAGGGGCAACATACCAAAGACTCGTTAATGCTATGTTCAAACCGCAACTGGGCAAGACTATGGAAGTCTACGTCGATGACATGTTAGTAAAGTCTAAAAAAGCAGTGGATCACATAGAACACTTAGCAGACATGGTCGCAGTCCTCCGGAAATACAGAATGAAGCTCAATCCTTTAAAATGTTCATTTGGAGTGGAATCCGGCAAGTTTTTAGGTTTCATCGTGAGCGCTAGGGGCATTGAGGCCAGTCCAGCTCAAATTACTGCATTAAAAGAAGTCAAAGCTCCTAGAACAAAGAAGGAATTGCAAAGTCTCAATGGAAAAGTCGCCGCCTTGAGTCGGTTCATTTCCAAGGCCACAGATAAATGCATCCCATTCTTTGACGCCCTAAAGAAAGGAAAGAAAACTTCGATTGGACTCCCGAATGCCAAAAAGCTTTTGATGAATTGATTCGCCATATGGAAACGCCTCCAATACTTTCTAGGCCTGGCGATGGCGAGGATCTTCTTATATACTTGGCAGTATCATCTCATGCTTTAAGTGCAGCGCTGATACGAGAAGACAAAAGGATTCAACATCCAGTTTACTATATCAGCAAAAGACTCACTGGGGCAGAGATGAATTACTCTAAGTTGGAAAAACTCGCCTATTGCCTACTAATTGCATCTAGAAAATTGAGGCAATATTTTCAAGCTCATCCTATCAGAGTCCTCACTGATCAACCTTTAAAGCAGGTCCTGTTTCGCCCTGAGACTTCGGGTCGTCTTCTGAAGTGGAATATTGAACTCAATCAGTATGACATCACTTATCATCCCCGAAAGGCAATCAATGGACAAGCTTTAGCGGATTTTATCGCAGAATTCACAGATAAGGGTAACAGTGAGGAGGAAACGGACAACGATTCCACAATCCAATGGAAATTATATGTTGATGGAGCGAGAAACGACTACTGTTCTGGAGCCGGAGTTGTACTTGAGACCCCTGAAGGCCGATCATTATGCTATGCGCTAAGATTGGAATTTCCTTCGACAAACAATGAAGCAGAGTACGAAGCCCTTATCGCTGGCTTAAGGATTGCTAAAGAATTAAACATCCGAGCGTTACAGATATTCAGTGATTCTCAGCTTATTGTATGCCAAGTCAAAAAGGAATTCCAAGAAAAAGGGGGGAACCTGCCCGCCTACTTGTCAAAGGCTTGGGAACTCCTGGGTGATTTCGATCATTACATGATAAGTCACATTCCTCGAGAAGAAAACATGAAAGCGGATTCTCTCGCAAAGTATTCTAGCACGGGCGAAGCTCAATTTCTTGGGTTAACTCCGGTGGAGGTCCTATTGACTCCTAGCATTGATGAGATGGACATTGATTGGATCATGAGCATGTCTCCAGAGCAAGAATCATGGATGACTCCGATAACAGAATATCTGCTCAATGGATCCTTACCAGGGAACTCAAAAGAACGACAAAAGCTACAAAGAAAAGCCTCTCGATACATAATCCAGGATGGCCGATTATACAGACGGGGATTCTCAATGCCATTACTTCGATGTGTATCCAGGGAAGAGTCCAAAGCAATCCTAGCAGAGGTACACGGAGGAGAGTGTGGTGATCATTCAGGTGGCCAAACATTAGCAAAGAAAATTCTCCGATACGGATATTTTTGGCCAGAAATTAATCGAGATGCAGCAGAGTATTCCCGAAAATGTGACAGATGCCAAAGATTCGCCAAAATTCCTAGAGCTCCTTCCACTGAACTCACACAGATGGTCAGTCCATGGCCGTTTGCAATATGGGGGATAGACCTTGTAGGACCGTTACCAACTGCCAAATCTGGAATTAAATATGCCATTGTTGCTGTAGATTATTTTACTAAGTGGGCAGAAGCTGAACCACTGGCTACTATCACCTCAAAGAAGATGATAAGTTTTGTGACTAAAAACATCATTTGCAGATACGGTGTGCCTCAAAAAATAATTACAGACAATGGTACTCAGTTTGAAAGTGAAGAATTCCAAGATTTTTGCAAGCAATTCAAAATCCGGAAAAGCTTCTCAGCGGTGGCTCATCCGCAGGCAAACGGGCAAGTGGAAGCCGTGAACAAAATTATTAAGTCAACCATCAAAAAGCAACTTGAAAGAGCAAAAGGTGGTTGGGTCGATAAGCTACCACTGGCACTATGGGCATACAGAACCACTCACAAAACTGCGACTGGGCACACCCCGTTTTCATTAGCATACGGGTCAGAGGCAATGATTCCGGTAGAAATAGAGGTTCCTTCACATAGAAGAGTCCATTTCAATCAAGCAGAAAACGAAAAGCTACAGCTTGAAGCGCTAGATCTCCTTGATGAAAAAAGAGATGAGGCTAATCTCAGAATTGCAGCTCATCAGCAAAGGATAGCCAGACATTTCAATTCCAAAGTTCGCCAACGCAGCTTTGAGATTGGAGACCTAGTCCTGAAGAGAATTATGACAGCGACAGGTGTGTTTGGGCCAAATTGGGAAGGACCATATGTCATAGGTCAGAAGCTTCTTGACGGCACATTCAAACTCACTACTGTTGAAGGAGATCAAATTCCAAGGGCATGGAACAACAATCATTTGCGTCCATACTTTACTTGAAAATTTTGTCGAAATATTGTAAAAAGAATTATGAATGTATGATTCTTGTAATTGAAGGCAATTGTAAAACTGATGCAAGTAAATAATAAAAAAAATATAAAGTGGATGTAGGCCCAATTTCCTGGCCGAACCACTATAAATCTTGTGTTCCTTATTATTATTACATGTTTGCTTTATTTTCGATATAAAAAGTACATAGAATGTATTGCTGAAATGTCGATTTAATTTTTTGCAGACAATGGAAGTGAAACTTGCACATAATAAGACCCAGTGATTCTCGCCAAATTTCAAGTCACAAAAGCTCCAAATTCAAATCCTAGATAGGAAGTACTTCAATTGAACGGCCTATGATTTCAACAGAAACGGGCCTTTGCTAATAAATTGAGATCGTTTGAACAAACAAACATCCAATTAAGAAGCTGATGCTCGTTCTCACAAACTTGCCCGACAATGAAGTACACTTCCTTGGATTAAACAAGTTACTTGTAAAAAAAAGAGGATCGCTGAAAAGGCATAAGCAAGTGGACAAGGGAACAACCAAAGCCATCATCGGCAGCACAAGTCCTCTTCGGAGGCATAACTCTTCGGAGGATAAAGACCTCTAATGGGTCATACGCCACAAAAAAGAAAGTTCTCTACTCAACAAAAAAGATTGGAGGAGTCATGACCCTACAACCATGAGAGAGTAACTTCCAGGCGATGAAAACCTTCTCTGAGGCACATTTCACCAGGAGTTGAAGTGTAACAACCGCTCTTCGGAATTTCACTTCACCAGAGTCGAAATGTAAACAAAATAAAAGCCCTCTTCGGAGGCCCATTTCACCAGGAGTTGAAGTGTTACGACCGCTCTTCGGAATTTCACTTCACCAGAGTTGAAATGAAAACAAAATAAAAGCCCTCTTCGGAGGCCCATTTCACCAGGAGTTGAAGTGTTACGACCGCTCTTCGGAATTTCACTTCACCAGAGTTGAAATGAAAACAAAATAAAAGCCCTCTTCGGAGGCCCATTTCACCAGGAGTTGAAGTGTTACGACCGCTCTTCGGAATTTCACTTCACCAGAGTTGAAATGCAAACAAAATAAAGACCTCTTCGGAGGCACATTTCACCAGGAGTTGAAGTGTAACAGCCGCTCTTCGGAATTTCACTTCACCAAAGTTGAAATGCAAAACAAAATAAAAACCTTTCTGGAAGCCCACGTTTCACCGAGATTGAAATAAAACTTCCAAGTGTTGAAACGTGGAAAGGCTTTCTTCAAAGGCACAACTCTTTGGAGGTACATGTTTCGCCAAGATTGAAATAAAACTTCCAAGTTCTGAAACGTGGAAAATCCCTCCTCAGAGGTACAACCCCCTCCCGGGGACACAATCAAAAAGAAAGACTCCTTCGGAAGCCCACGTTTCACCAAGATTGAAATTAAACTTCCAAGTGTTGAAACGTGAAAAGGCTTTCTTCGAAGGCGTAATTCTTTGGAGGTACACGTTTCACCAAGATTGAAATAAAACTTCCAAGTGTTGAAACGTGAAAAATCCCTCCTCAGAAGTACAAATTTCTATTTCAAAAAAAAAAAAAAAAAAGAGAGGAAGAAAGTTAAAGTACCCTTTAGAGGCCCGCTTTACCACATAGAAGAATTCACTTGGCAAAATGCATACATAAGTAAAAAAAAAAAAAAGAAGTGATTTCTTCGAAGGACAAAGCGTAAGGATTTATGTGAAGGAAGTTGTACTCTACGAAAAATTTCTTCAAGAATGAAGTAAATACTCTTCAGAAAATAAGAGTGCAAGTCCCCTCAAAGTATAAAATATTGCAGCAAGCTTATGGTATGGGGGCAACATGGTATAGTTACATACAAAATGGTATAGCTATATCGGTAAAATACGCTCAAGCAACATACCACAAGTTCACCGCAATATCATATAAATAAACTCGTGCAAAAAAGAATAATAAATGCATTCTCAAATTCAAACAAAAGTCTGTACAAATAAAGGGTCATTTTATTCAATTGCAGATACAGGTTTCAAACTAAAAAAGCAGGGGCCGATGCCTGCACAACATCCGACCATTACACAAAAAAGTAGTCAAAAAGCCCGAAGTCTGACTCTTCACTTCTTCTTACCACCTTTGGACCCTTTGCCTGGCCGAATGATTAGTTTTTCAGGTCTATCTATAGGCATAAGGGAAGAAGGAGAGGGAGGTGCAACCGGTGCAACTTCTGGTTCCTCTTCAGTAGTGATGATTTTGTTCCCACTCCTCTTCGATGTTCCGTGCTTCTTTCTTCTCTTCGAAGAAGACTCACTCCCTGGAGTAACAAGAGCGGACAAAACTACGTCATCAGAAGGAGTCCGCTCCGGAGAGATCTCGCCTCCTTCAAGTCCCTCGTCCTTCTGCTCTTGCGAAGCGATAGGGTCATCCAAGCCATGAAGAGCCTCAATCTGCTCCTCTTGTGACCCGGGCTGTGAAGCAGAAGGAGGAGTCACCTGAAGAGACGGAGGAGGGATAACCGGAGGAAGTGAAGTCTGCGCAGCACTTGGTGTTTCAACTGCAGAAGAAGAGAAATTAAAAATATTAGTATCTCCCCGAAAGAAGGGAGATATTGGTTCGTCGAGATTCAAGAAATAATCGAGAAGCTCATCAAACTTTTGAGGAGTAAGCAAGCGATCCACCTGAATCGGACCAATGTCAAAATTACCTGAACATGTTTGTTTCGTTAATTCAATCTCATAATTCTGAGCCCCGATATCCTCCAAAGCCTCATCATCAGTAGGGGTGATCACCCCGGTTCTTGTAGGAGGCAGCGAATGAGCACTGGAACCTGTAATGTCCACTTCGGAAGAAACTAAAGGACGTTCAGAAGTGGTAGGTGGTATTTCTTTCTCAGAACGTTCCCCTTCCGCCATTCCGGCCCGTACCCTGGCAAGTTGCTCTTTTCCCTTGGCAAGAGCGGCGCGGGCATCATCATCGAGATAATGCTCTTCAAGAGCTGTCTCAGCGTAGCCAGCACCTTTACCACCTAGCATATCGAGTGCTGCCTCCCAAACTTCAGCTAATGTAATTTCATACTTAGGGCCTAGAAAGGCAAGGCTGCCACGCCCCAAAATGCTGTGCAGATAGAAATCAAATAATGTGGAGCTAATGTCAGCTTTGGTTGCTTGATGGGCCTCTTCGGCCGCGAGTTTACCAGCAACAGCCTCGTCATGCTCCTTTTCGGCCATAGCAAGTTGAGCTTTTAGCATCTCTATCTCCAAGCTTTGAGAGCCGGTCTGTTCTCGCAGCTGTAAAGTTTCAGCGCGATATTCTTCTATGACCTTCTCCTGGTGTGTAAGCTTATCTTCGACTGCCCTTTGACTGGCATGCGCATCTCGTACTTATTGCTGAAGCATGCTCTCCTTTTGAGAATGGAAAGTAGATGAAGTAGCTAATTCTTCCTTAAGCTTTTCCACTTCCGTTTCTAGCTTTTCACTATAGGAAGCAATACTTCTCATTTCGGCGTCATGCTGTTCGAGAGTCTTCTGCCACTCAGCCTTATCGTTCTCCATTGTGAGCATGGCCTCGAGATTGGCTCGGTTAACCCTCTGAAGCTCGTCGACAAGTTTTTGCCAGTTCGACATTCTTTCAATATCGGTCCTGACAGCGTCAAGATTTCGTAGCATAGCCGATTTGTCAAGAAGAACCAAGTCGAGATCAAATCGAACCCCTCTCAGGCACCACTGAGGGAATCGACTTTGAAGAGTGGGAGGACCTTGCCCAACTTGGTATGCGGGCCGGTTGATGATTGTTTGAATGTCGGAACGAACGGGGGCAGGAGATTCAGCAGGAACATTTTGAGAAACTGTCGGCATTCTTTCTTCAGTAAGTTTAGCCCGCTTGCTAGAAGAATCGTCCATGTGACCTTTACCTCTCTCATCGTGAGTCTTTCTTTTTTGGGTATCATCATCTCCGTGGGGAGGGTCATTCTTTCTTGTTCTCTTCGGTGACGTTCTTCATATGCTCGTCTCTCGTCTGCTTTCCTGATGGCCCTCTCTTCATCCGATTCTCTGTAAGAGGGGAGGTGACGCCTGTAATCATATTGGCTACGCCTCCCGTAGCGTTGGAAATCATCATAATATGAACTGCTGCGCCCCATTGGAGAATCTGGAATAAAAATAATAAGCTTTAGAAATCTTTAAAGTATAAGAAGATGAATGCGTAGAAGTGCTGAAAAATCCTAAGTGTTGTGTAACGTGTAAACTACACGCATCAAGTTATAGACCACTCTGTGGAGTAGAGGTAGTAATAACTTGAGTAGAAGGAGTTGACATTTGTTGTAGAGAAGATGTCGCCTCAATTACAGAAGAGATAGTTTTGGAAGCATCATCTTTGAAAAGTTCTTGAGAAGTCACAATTAAATCGCTCAACCCCTCGAAAACATCATCACCATCATGTTTTTTGGGACTGGCTTTCTCAACTCCTTCGTCAGCAGATCTTCCGGAAGATCGTGGAGTTTCTTCCTCTTCGATAACTGGGGCAAGTGCAGACTTGTCAGACGGCCCCGCAACGTCCTTCGGAATTGAACACTTCACTAGTGGAGTTTCTATAGAGGTTCCTCTCTGTATGTGCTCTTTAGTAGAGACCGGGGCATCAGGGGTTTCCGCCGGAGAATCGGGAATTTCAGTTGGGATTTCACGAAGCTGAGTGAAGCGAGAGGAATGAAGAAGCCCATATTGATGTAGAGATCCATCATTTAACAAAAACTTTATACTCCTCTCTTCTGCCGCCACAGCGTTCAATCTCTCAAAAATTTGTTTATAGCATGGATCTCTAGAGGGAGGAGGAAGCGCTAAAACAGGAAAAAACAAAGAAGCCAAGTTAGCATTCAGCATCTCAGATTTCGAAAAGCCCAAGAATGGAGAAATGAAAACAGGAAAATCTTACTTCCTACTCTCCAGATGGCATAAAACCCTGGAGGGCAACGAACAAAGAAATACTGGTTTAGAAATCCATGAACACTTTCAGGAAGATCGGTGATGAGCTTGCGGTTTCGAGCACTCCTTATAACTACGATAGAGGGATGATCTTTAATTTTTGTGAATGAGCAGAAGTAGCAGATTTCCTCAAAGCTCGGTAATCGGCCCAGAACTCTATTAAATAGCACACATAACCCCATGAGAATGGCATGACCATTGGGGTGCAATTGGAATGGAGAGATAGATAATCGAAGCAGGAACTGCTGAAGGAAGTCATTGAAAGGTGGTATGGCACCGCTCAAGCACATTTGGCGGTTGACAGCAATAAAGCCAGAAGGTGGCCTATCTGCAGTATCATTTGGCCCCGGCAGTAAGGCATCAACTTCGGCAATGCCAAACTGGATGAGAAATTGGTTAAACACGCGCTGATTCAGAGTTGTGGGAGTTCTCTCCGGAGGGTTATCCAACAAGTTGGCTACTGGGAAGACATCTTCAGCCTGGCCCATCGGTTCTTCTTGTTGAGATGTCATTCTACACAAGCAACTGGGTGTTCAAATGCGAAGGTGCACGTTTCCTAAAAGTGTGAAGTGTTGTGCAGAACTAATGAAAATAACAAGTAAATATAACTGGAATTAAACTGGTTGACGATTGATCGACTATGGTAACTTCAGAACTTGTTAATTTAAAATTCAAACATAATATTAGTGCAGGCTGGTCAGTTTCAATTGACTGTTTCAGTGTTGCTTTAATATTCTACTTGAAATCGATAGCACTTCGTTCACACGATTTGTTTAAGTTAATTATCTGTTATTAACTAATCTGTCATTTGATATGGGCAGTCGATGACAGTATATTCGTCCCAGTTTTCTGTGAATGTTGTATTGAACAGATTGTTAGCCTGCAAGTCAAAATAACCTGTGAATGAATGCAATAAAATTCAACAGTTCAAAGTTAATGCAATGGTCCAAAGTTCGAGCAGAATTCACACAAGTCCTAACTCGTCAACGGTTCAAAAATTTTGAGTCGGCAGTGCCCTAAGTCGTAAGTCGTATAAAAAGGGAGAAGCTCTGGTTCAGCTCAAGGCTTAGGCCGTTAGTCGTAAGTCGTGAGTCGTGAGTCGTAAGCCGTGAGTCATAAGTCGTATCTCGGCCACGATTCAAGGCTTAGGCCGTGGATCATGTTGGGACGGATCATGGTTGTTGGATCATACAAAAATGACCGAGTCATACCAAAAGCAGTATTCGAATCAATCTGACCAACTAATCACCTAACTCCTAACCAGATTGCCTTCTAACCCATAAACCATTTCACTCCTAACTCCTAACCCGTTAATCTTCCAACTTTTAACCCATTAACCCAATAAGATCTCAATCAACAATCCTAGCTCTATCGTACCACTAAACCGCCTCGAATCGTAAACCATCAGAACAAATAACCCTAAGTCCATTGACGACCAGAGCAACCAAATTCGCAGGGCTCAGAGGGGCAAATCGAAGATGGAGATGGGACGCATAAGCTAGGGATAATCGAAAATCATAAGGAGAGCGAGATCGCTTACGCTATATGATGATAGGGATGATCAATGGAGAATTTGGTCGAAATCGCTTTTGAAAGCTTGAATGCGCGTTAATGGCAGACACGGTTTAAAGGATAGGGAATGAGAAGAAAAGGTGAACGACTTATGTTTTTATAACGTTGAGCAGTAGAGTTTGAGTCGGCACACGAGTTAAGATAAGTCGAAGCACACGACCTATGACTTAGGCGTGTACTTCGAGGGGAAAATGTTAACCCTGTTCTTCCAACGAGATGAAACTTGGGCCGACTCATCCACTTAAGGTCTTTAACGACTCATTGGATTTACGACTCAAGGGGTTTAAGCAACTTAAGGAAAGGACCGACTCAGCTGGTAGCGACTCAATTGGCTGACGAGCTAAGGCTCAAAGCGACTTAGAAGAAGTTGAACGACTCATGGAGGTTAGCGGTTCATGATACAGGCCGACTCATTGAGTTACCGACTCAACGAAGTTCACGGCTCATATGAGACGACTCAGGAAGCCTCACGACTCATCGAGTCACCGACTCAATAAGTCAATGACCTAAAGCCCAGAGCGACTTAAAGGGTTACGACTCAAGGGGTTAACGGTTCACAAGGCAGACCGACTCAGTGCATTACCGACTCATCAAGGCTATCGCCTCAGCGACTCAACAAGTCCACGACCCATCATAAGAAACGACTCAAGAGGATTGGCAACCTAAGAAGATAAGTCCCTGAGTCGCTTCACCTATGCACCGCTACCTGATAAGTCGTCAACGACTTAGCGACTCATGACTCAGAATGACTCGTCCGCGACTTAAAGCCATTGAATCATATTCCATTGCCACAGTACCTATTCCTATGAGAACTGACTCGTAGGCGACTCATGACTTGGAATTCTGGAAAGCGAACTATTGAGAGACCAAAGGCTCAAGAAGCTAAACCGGCCACGACTCAACTTGACTCGGCCACGGCTTAGCCTAAGTCGGTCACGACTCAGGACTTGGGCGAAAAACTTCTATCCAGATTTGCCTATAAATGCATAGCCACCCCCAACATTCAAGGGACTTTTTGGCTGATTCATTTCAAGCGCCGTTACTCTGCTGCATTTTAAACTGCTTCAACACCTTCAAGAAACTCCACGAAGAAATCAAACATGTCAAACATGTGTTCAAAGATTTGGATCGACATTGAAGTTTAGGCTACTTGTTCAAAGTCACTTGAAACTCAAAGAGTGTTGTAATCAAAGTGTAACTGCATTGACTTGTAATCAAATCGTCAATAAAGATATTCAAAGTGGACGTAGGCTATCTCTCAAGCCGAACCACTATAAAATTGCTGTTGTTTGCTGTTTTTTCACTATTATCTGCTTATAATCTGTTCCCGAGTTATCGGGTGGTGCTTTCACAATCTCACTTTATACACCGAGGTGTTAGCGTTCAAATTTTAGCGTTAACACTCACTTTTCGAGGCTAGAGATGTACGAGAGTGGGATTAGCTACAACCCAAGCATGAATTCCAAATCAAAGCTATATGGATACGGATTCGACAGAGAAGCTGATTGATAGAAATCAATGAAAACAATTTTGAATTAGCTTGATATGAACGGCAATTATATATATAATTATAATCTTTGAAATCAATATTTAATTGAAGGCATATACTAAATATATATATAATTAAAATCATCATTTCAAATTAGAACACCTATACAAAAAAACAAATTTATATATACATAATATATACGCATGTACTTATCATATTTCAAAAAAAAAATCAATTTTAAACGTATATATATATAAGAAATTCGAACTCATACTACTTACCAACATAACTCAATATTCAATATATATACGACCTATCCATCTTTAAAACAAGATCACTCACTTTTATTAAATAATCAACCATCCAACCATAAAACTCACTTCATTTCTATATATATATATATATATATATATATAAACAGCAGATCTATATATTTACTAGTATAGGCCTGTACAACCTAAACACTATATATATAGATAACACCAAGACAGGCTTCAGCCCAAAATATATTTCTTTAATATTAAAAAGACTAACTTTATACAAATATATATGAGCATCCAGTTAGAACAACAAGCTTATGATATACATTATAAACATATGAACTTCACAGACATAAACTTATACATATAATACTATATATACTTAGACATAACCAACAAAAGACTAACTCTATACAAATATAAATAACAACAGACTTATATAATCGAAAAACTAACATAGTATGTAAATCTTATATAAAACCATCATAGCTTTATAATATATAAATAAAAACACTGACACATGTTTGCAAACTTTGGTACAATATATATTATAACTTAATATTCACCATGCTTATAACTTGACATTTTTTTAGTACTTTGCAAATGAATTTATACAATAACCTATTATCTACCCTATATAGTGACTGAAAATTAAACTATGTATAACACATTGTAAACAATTCATACATCAACATACATTTAGTATATATGATATTCTTTCAAGATCTGATATGGTCTCACCTATATAAAGCACTATGAGTCGAAGTGAGGGAAGAACGGCAAGGCAGTTGTGTCGCGTGATGGATCTCAAGTTGGGGTGGCCGAGCATGCTATGCTCGTGGCGGGTCTGGGTCGTGCGCTGCAAGGTTAGGGGAAAGGTAGGGTTCGGCAACAATGGGTGTTGGTAGCGGCTTGTTGCTCGACATGAGGAGGGTGTAGTCACAGAGAGTGACAGGACTTGGCTCGACCGAGCTGGTTGAGGTGGTTCACGGCACAATAAGGTGGAGCGAACTGAGTGCGGGAAGGTGTTGCTGCACTTGGCCGTGGTGGTCGAGCTACTGGAATAGTCGGAGTTGTTCGGCAGTTGTGGTGATAGGATGGTGGTCGCAGCTGGGTTTGGGCCTTCGTGTGGCGCGTGGGTGGCGAGACTACTGCGGCAGGGAAGAAAATGGTGCGAAGGCGGAGCTTGAGCCGGTGAAGGTGCGGGCGATAGTTGAGCGCTAGATGGAGATGATCGGTAGGGGCTGTAGCTCTGTCATTGTGGAGACGGGGACAGGGAGCTGCTGCGTGGGTAGCACGTATTTAAGAGGACGGACTGACGTGGGCTGTTGCCTCGGTTGTGGCGAGTGGACGGGAGTGAAGGAAAGAGGTCATGGTGGAGCTCGGCTGGTGGTTCTCGGCTTGCTGTTTGGCTTCGGGTTTGCGTGAGTGAGAGGGATGGGCGAGGTTGCATGCATGGTGAGATTTTTTGCATGCATGGGTGGGTTTAGTATTGTATACATATTTTTTTCTTTGGAGGCAGAGAACAAAAGAGGGAGAGGAGGGTGAGAGAGGAGGGGAGATGAAGAAAGAAAGTGAGAGGGAGGAAGAGAGAACGTGAGTATGCTACTTGAAAAACAAAGAACACAAACTAGAAAAGGGGAGATGAAAGGAGGGGAAAAGGTGGTTGGTTGGATAAAATGTGACAGAGAGAATGGAAGTGAATGAATAGGTTATAAGCAAGTTATAAGAGGAACAGGCTTTTACAATATAAGATTGTAAATTTCCATATATATTTATATTTTTCTTGGAACAGAACACAAGTAAAGGAGGAAAGAGAACTCGAAACGAACCAATATATAAATGGAAATAAAAAAAGCCGAGGAATAACAAAAGAGTCAAAAAAGCTGAATTTACCTAATAATAAAAGCAACTGTCCGTTTGTATTAAACGTTGGATAACGAATGGTCATGGAGAAACTTTGGTTAACTATTTTGCATGTTTCTCCACGTACCGGTCACTGAAACACACAAATGAGTATACTACTGAGATCAGCATGACAAGACGATCAAAACGGTATATGGATATTAGTGGTACGATTGAATTACAAAATTCAAAATTTTTATCTAGCGGAAAATGCATGAAAAACACGGAAAAATAAGATCGTCGGAGCTAAAGATGTCCGAATTTTGAAAAACGAAAAATGGTTTTTGCTCAGAAGATGGTTTAGAATTTTTCTATGTAAAAATATTTAGGTTCCGAAAACAATTTATTTTCATCGCTTTTTAACTGATTAAATTGAACTAAATTTACGTACGAAATAAACTTTCATATTTTCGGACGAAAATTTACCAACTGCTACGTTTAACTGGACGCATTTCAAAAATCAAATTTATATTTCAAAATTTTATTGTTTAAAATTTCACAAAATTTCAGTTAATAACGTTTATAAAATCAGTTAAATTTACGGGTCGTTACAATATATATGTAAAACCATATATTTCTTCACAAACCATAAAATCATTTCGAAAATATGTGTGTATATATATATATATATATCACGACGTCCATATGTTATTTTCTATCCTATGGTCAAGTCCTACAGATGTTTATCTTTTCAATCCGCAATTTAATATTTTACGGTTGTGTAACGATCCTGACTCGACCTTCGAAAATCGGCACCGAATACGACTCTCGTATTCCAATGTCGCAGATCCAAACGTCGAATCTAGTTCGCCGGAGCTAATAACACAATTAAGTAAAACAACACAGCGGAGGAAAAATGAATATCATATACAATTCCAAATGAATACAATATCCAATGATAATACTGATATCAATATCAGAGATACAAGATACAATGCTACAACGGGATAACAAATGATATAGCAGCGGAAAACAAAAATTCCAAACAGCAACTCTATCTCCAAAGCACCAATCCAGAAATAGCTCGAACCCCCATCAAATTGCACGAAGATAAACAAGTCTCGTTCATGAATCCAAAGACTCCAATATCCAAGATCTCCAAAGAATACCAAAGAGAAAGCCAAAAGCTACAGAATCGGTTCTATATCTACTATCTGAAAAACCCAACTCTAGACTGCCCGTGTGGAAAATAGTGGGCACCTAGAGTTTTGGAAAGTAACAATAAACTCCGGGTCAGTCATGGGACTAGTATGAGCAAACGAAAACATTTGGTCTTTTAAAACAAACAAAAGAAATTTTAAGTTGAAAACCGCAATGCTTTTAAAAAAATGAAACTACCATAAGGCCTCCCGCCACACATACAATGCAAACGCAGACTTGGGGGAGATTTCTCCTTGTGATAGTCAAAAATGCTTGATACGAGGAAACCATTTGATATTATTATTATAAGTGCAAGGTGCAGAAAATCATTTTGAAAATACAATATTAATCTTAGCCAGCATAGGTACCATTATATTATGCCTGCTATAACTACCATTTTAAATGGAAGGTTCTACAACTAAAACCGTACAGGGCGCGTATTGTTTCTTCAGACCCAACAAATGGTCAGGCCAAGGAACTTCCCATTGCCACATGGGTATGACTCTGGAGGGACTCCCCGAGAACCTAACCGGATCTATGCCAACACAAAGCCGGGTTACCTCTGTAACTAGGTAACTACTAACACGAGTATGCCATCCCCTAGTCGTAACCAACCTTTATCCCGGGATTCACCAACTACCACAAAGTAATAAATTTGCAGCAACCACATAGGTTAAGTATTTGGGCTCCATACCATGATACTACCTCTATCCAGAAGGAAATGAACATACCCTCAGGAGGCGCTACCTCCAAATAACCTTGCTGCATTCTTCTTGTTTCGACCATTCCGGGTTGTGAAGTTCGACAAAGTCTCGTCCACAAAGCTACCCATTTCACAAAAGCCATGCTTCGATCAACAAATGATCAGCAGCACTTCGTATGCCACATTACCAAATTGGGAATGTATCACTGGTAACCATCAACTACATCACCTCTGAGCTCGTATGTCTCAGAAAAGGGTGTTAAGCTAAGAGAATAAATCTCCGCCACCAAACAAAAATGTATTTGATAGAAACCGGTTTTACATCTCAAGGTGTAACGTCAGACACACAATCCATACAAGTCTGTTCCACGTTCGAACAGAACCGAAGGCACTTCCAAAGAAGTCCTTGCAAATCCGAATAATTTCTAATCACGTCCGGACTTCCCATCACAATGGGTGCTCGAATCTCCATACCGGAGATCAGCCGATGCAGAGACATTCGACAAGAAACCCTTTCGTTTTCGAAAGTATCCGATCTTCACCACCGGTCTTCAAATGCTATCCATATACGTCGTATCACTATTCGGAATGGGCTATATGACACAAAGGTCCTTTCCCGGCTAAACCGAATAGTGAGCGCAATATTAAAAAACATATGGATATGGGATCTCAGTTAAGTCACAACTTATTATCCAAAACTTTTCTTCCAAATGGTTAAACAAATTTACCATTTACAAATCTTTTAATAAAAAGATTCATTTCAGTAACTTACAATGGTTTAAACCATTTCCATATTTAAATCTTTTAAACAAACGATTCATTTTTAAGACCCCTTTCAAATAAAACAAGGTTCAACAATCTTTTGAACAAAGATTCATTCATAGCTTTTCTAACGATACCATTTCAAATTAGATTAACTTATCCAGTCTTTTAGTTAAAGACTCATTTCATAGCTTTCAAAACAGTTCCCGTTACCAATCTTTCATATATAAGATACACCATTTAAAATCTTCTTCAATTTCAAATTAGGGTTCAACTATCCTTTACAAAATTCAATTATAACTTCCAAAGCCATTCAATTTCAAATTTGAAATCATAATTTTGGAAATTCCATCCTCATATAAAAGCTATTATTATTCGAAACCACTTGTTCCGTGTCGGAAAACTCAATTATAATTGCATGAGTTAAGGCCTTTCAAAACAACTCTATTTCAAATTGGGTTAAATTCAAATTCTCAAAGTAATACTTTTAAAATGGTTTTAATTCCATATAAACACATTTATAATTTCATTTAACATTTTTACGTCATAAACACTAGATATAGGATTCAATATCAGATATTGAATTCCAATTTAAATCAAATTACTCAGATTTCAAATCTTTAATAAGTTACTCAAAATAACTTTTTAATTTTTTTTAAACACTTTTCCAAAAGTTTTCCACTTTAACCCAACCCATTTCCAAAATCAATTGAAATTAAAATTTCAATTAAATTTAAATCATCTGTGACTTAACCGATTTCCACATGAAACCCATATTTGTGTGTGTATAGTGTGGTCCAGGGGTTTATACACAATTGTGCACAACATCAATCATCACAGATGTAACAATATCAATAAGCGGTATAACTCATAATGCTTATCTTCATTTACAGATCATAGATAAATAAATTTATAAATCACAAAGATTCATCATTACAATTCGATGTGGGTTTCGTATAACCAACTAGAATCCGACTTCCTATCGCATCGAAATCCAAATGTCGTTTAACGGGTCAAGGGGTATCTACACATAAACATATCACAGAAATCACAGATCAATACAAAGAAACTCTCATCATAAAATATCATAAAGTATCACATATGAGAAATATTAACCATCCAAAAATTCAATAGAATCCAAAATACCCATAAGTAAAAATAAATTAAATTATCTAATTCAAATTAAATCAGATTAATTACTCATGAATAAATTTAAATCTTGATTAATTAATATAAATAATTACAAATCAATTTGATTAATTACTCCTTAATCATTTATTAATTAAAATTTTAATTTATAATTAATCTCTTGATTAATTATCCTTGATTACTTACAAAAATTTAATTAATCCTTAATAAATAATTATCCCTTAATCACTTTCATTAATGAACTAACCTTTAAGTACATTAATTAATTACCTTAACGACTTCTAAATTAATGCATAACTACGGATTAATTATCCTTTAATTGTTAATTAATAAAACCTTAATTATTAATTAATAAAACTTAATTACAAGTTAAGGACTTCTTAATTATTAGTTAAGTAACCTTTAATTACTTAATTAATTACTAGTAATTACTTAATTAGTAAATCTTAACAAACTGATTCAAAATTAAGTTTAATTACACTTAATTACTTGATAAATGAATCCCTAATCATTAATTAATAATCTAGTTAATGATCTTTCAATTACAACTTAATTAATCTTAAATCAAATAATCCTTTAATCCTTAACCCTTTATCAATCAAGTAAATTATTTTCCTTAATTAATTTCTTAATCAAACCTTTATAATTAAACTAATTAATTTAATTAAATTTCTTTAAATTTACTTAATCAAAATTAAGATAGTAAAACCTTAATTAAGATAAAACATTATCTTGTTAATATCCTTATTAACATAATTACCCAATTATCCCTAAAATTATCTTGGTTAAATCATTAATTAAGCTTTAATATAAATAATCATTTATCTTTAAAATTTAAAGTTATCAAAACTTAATTTTAAATAGCTTAAAATTCCACTATAACCATACTTCGGGCCTAATGCAGGATTACCCGAGAAAATCTCTTAAATACCCGAGCCCAAACTCGAGTCCTTTCCCCTCCTACGTTTGTAAAAATTGTATTGTTTTGTTTGTTTTTCTTTCTTTGAAAGTTTTAAAACCTGGTAACTTAATTCAAATAGCCCGAGATCATCAAACAAAAACCCTGGAAAAAACACGCTCTCCTTCGAGTTCGACCCCGAGCTCGCTTCTCCTTTCCAAAGCAACTACTGACACCACCAATGCACGTACATGCGCACATACGATCGGAGATCCTCCGATCGTCGTCAAGCCCATCCGATCGTCGTCGAGCCCCTCCACAAATCGGTGACTACCTCTTCAACTCAATCCGCCCAGCGTCGACTTGCTCAGCATAAAATCGAATTGAGTATTTTAGTACCATCTGTAACCAAACCCAGCTCCATAAAACTCACTCGCCAGATCCAAACTTCACCATACAGCGACGACCACGTCCCCTCAGGTGCGATCGATTGAATCGTGCTGATGACGACGCAAATACCTCACGATTTCAACCAATAAAACTCAGTTCTTAACCCTAATTCAATTCCAATCTTCATCAATGATGAATTAAAAAAAAATCTAGCATTTTTCTCGAATTCAACCATCGTTCCCGCACCTATTGACGCGATCCCGAAGTCCAACACTTGATTGACCACCAGAAACTCACTAAAACCCATTTTTCGTTCAGCTCATGATTACACAGTGAATATCTTCTTTAAGAAAATGATTTTATTTTTAAAATTCATGTTTTATTGAAGTAAACAGATCAAATTTAAGATTTTAATCAACTGAATTTTTTTGATAATTTTGATTTCTTCACTGTGTTTATACATTTCCCAGTAACCCATTTATTTTTAGTTCTCAAAAGTATTTTTAAAATTTAAATCCTGATATTTAAATTAAATTTTTTGTTCAAACATCAAACTTTAACAGGGATTGAGTAACGTTTTGAATTTATGGAATCAACTTATGTCTGCAATTAGGAACAGAGGAGTATAAGCTAATATGCAGGTCCTATGTCTGCATATACATAGATAAAGGCATGCAAACATATTCGCACAGATATTCAAGCACAATTCGTAACAAACTTCAAATACAGATAAACCATTAAGAAATCAAAACTGGGTCAGAGTGTTTGCTAACCTGGTCATGTGAATAGAGGACGGGAATTTTATTTTCTCTTATAGGTTTAATTTTGTTTTGCTCTAGTTACTGCATTGCCTTAATCATACTTTGTCCATTTTTTCTTTGATTTTCAGGTTAATGAACTCATTTTCTTTTCTGGATCTTGTTTTGCTGCTTTGATTTGCACTCTGTGTGATTTTATTTTATTTTTGATTTGCTATTTTGTTGAGTTGCTTAGAAATGCACTGATTTACAAAATTGTTTCCAGACTTTTAAATTTTCCTGAAGCTTCAAACCATGCTGATCTGCTATTTGATTTGTATTTGATTGAACTCTGATCTTACTTGATTACAGGTTATCTGGTTTCTTTAGTTTGATTTCCATAAATTTTCATTGCTTGAAACTTTAAGACAAAATAGCTTTGAAGCTTGTTTTCAGGTTGAATTCATTTTCCAAATTTGAAATTTTCTTTTACTTGAACTTGTTGACAATTTGAAACTGCCTGGAGTTTTGCCTTCCTCAAGTCTTTGAGTTGATTTGTTTTCAGATTGAATTTTTTTTCTATTTTAAATTCTGCAGTTTTCTGGTTTTTTTTAAATTCCGGAAACAATATTGACAAGAAAAAGTTTTCTTATTTTATGTTGAAAGAAACATATTCTTTTGCCACTTGTTCATTATGTTTACATTTGTTAGTTTCCCATATCTGTCTTTCAACACTTGTTACCATATAGTTAATCTTATGCTTATATCCTTATTCAATTAAATTTTACATATGTATATTTTTTTAAATTTGTTTTAAACCATTACTTCATTTAAATTTGAATTTTGTATTTAAAGCTTGTCTTGAATTAATTTAAACTTTTGTTTTTAAACCTTGCTTTAGCTTAATTTTATTTTATACAGCTTTTTGAATAGCTTTGTAAATTTTCTTATATAAAATTTAACACTTGTTAGTTATTTAAGTTAAATTTTTACAAATGTCATTTGTCACTTAAATTATGTTTAAACCTTATTTTATTTCAAATTTATGAAACATATTTACCTATTTTGTTTTCTTTACATTCATATATTCTTAGATATATACATATATACAAATCTAATTTTACATCTTAAATTCAAATTCAAAATTTGATATAAAAATCAATTTACACTTATAAATAAATAAATAAATTAATTTTTTTTTTATAAATATATTTTTATATTCCGTTTATCATCTATTTATAAAATATTCACTTTCGAATTCCAAACCATTAATCTTTATTTATTTTAAAGATAAAAACATTTATCTACAAACTTTATATATATTAATGAACCAAGTTATTAATATATATATATATATATACAGATATATATATATATATATTTTCAAATCTCCAAATAAATTTACAATTGAATTCTAAATTAAAATATTATTCAAAAATATTTATTTCAGAATTTACAATTTAAAATTCTATTTAAAAATCATATTTACATTCATTTTCATTAATAAACAAACAAATATTTTTTAAATTTTGGAAAACACCAGATTAAACCATAATTAAATTCAAAAAATTAAATTTATTTCCAATTTCAATTTGATTTAAAAATGGGAATGTTACAGGTTGTATATCAATTCAAACCGCAATCCCTAATTAATAATAATCCACAACGACTTGCAGTTTATAACGATATAAACTAAACATCCATTCAACAAATATGAACAATCAACATCCATCACAACCATCATCCAAAACAGTCCATAAATATCAATATAGAAACTGGTAATAAATAATAAGTATTTAACTGGCAGTTTATATGCAGTAATAAATTAAATAACAATTTAATTCAAATAAATTCAATTTAACTGGGAATAATGATTAAAATGTACCAAACAATCATAAATAAATTCCAAAACATGAATTAAATTTAACAAACATAAGAAATTTTAGATGTTGTGAGTGGGTTAAAACACTCACATTTGAATTTAAATTGAATTTAAATCCAATTTAAACCTAAAATTTAAACAGTTTTAGAATTCATCCAAACAAGAGTCGAAATGTCCAAAATTCCAATACGCTCCTAGTGGAGAAAACCGCACGTAAATCGGACCTCGCATGCGAAAGTTATACGTGTTAGAACATTAAGCGATTTGATTTAGAAATATTTAAATATTAATAAATGAAAACACGTCACCTCCACGTTATCTTCCCAGGCAGAACACGAGCACATAAAGAAAACCCTAGCCGAACATGATAAGCCGACCTAGCCGCCGCCACAAACGTTACCGAACGATGCCAACACCACCGCGCCCATATCCAGGCGAATCGCCTTCCCCCACACCACCGTCCTCCACCATCAAGGTGACGCCGATCGACAAGAAATCCCCAGCCGCCGGCATTTAACTCGAACCCTAACCCAATTTTTTTTGGCGACGATCTGATTGTCGAATCATCAGACAAACCATATAGAAGCAATACGCGTTCGACTCTCCACACAACCGTGTCATTGATTCCCCAATTAAACGTAGTTCATCTTCGAGCGATGAATGGCTGAAAATAAACTAACTAATTCAAGCAACATAGCAAACCCAAATAGAGAAATGAATTAGATAATTGACTTGCGCTCATCGAGAGTTTCAAATCCATATATAACTCGATATTGTTTGAGGAGATTAAATTTTGAAGTTGGATTTGGAAATGAATTGATATTAGAGAATTTTAGGGGTTTCAACAATTGAGGAAGAGGAGCAACAGAAATTTTTGTACATACAGGAATGAGAAATAGGAAGGCTGCTAGTGTTTATAACGATATAAAGGCAGAACAAAATAGAAAGAAATGGGCTCGATTGGTTTGAGTTTTGAACGATAATTAACCCGAAAAGCCCGTCTCAGTTCCGGAAGGGAAATGGGTCAACCCATATATCAAAATATATGTTTTTGAATATTTTATAATCGATGGAACCAGTTTCAAGTCCAAATTCTATCGTATGAAGAAGTTACGTTAAAATCAGCTTAATTCAAATTGATTTCAATTGATTTGATTTCAAGGCATTTCGAGTCCGTACGATCAAACGATAAGCCAGAACGTTACGAAACTTGAAATCCTACAATAATTCACCGTTACGGATCCGATGAAACTAGTTTCTTCGAAATCCGAGTCAGTGTCCAAAATGGCTATTTTCTAATTAATCAATAAATTAATATAAAATTAATGAAATCAAATTTTCAATTCCAATTCTATAACTAGCAATCTTTATAATCTTTGATTTCTTGAACAATTTCTATAATGACCCTGACTCGACCTTCGAAAATCGGCACCGAATACATCACCTATATTCAAATGCCGCAGATTCAAACGTCGAATCTAGTTCGCCGAAGCTTATAACACATTATGTGACGAGACGGATTTTGCCCGCTTGAAAATCGACATCCATACTTCATATCGTATTCGAATGCCATAGATTCGACCGTTCAAATCCGATTCGCCGGAGCTTATAACAACATTAAGTAAACAATACAGCGGAATAAAAAATATAATACATTGATATACAGCTTTGATACAATATCTGATACAACAGATGATCCAATAGATATCAATCTACATCAGAGATATGATACAATAAATAGCAGCGGAAAAGAAAATAGATGACATCTAGCAGCGAAACAAATAGCTCTAAGATAGTCTTCAAGGAAGAACTCCAGAAACTGCAACTCCATTTCCAAGAACCAATCTAGCAATATCTCGAACTCCCAATAACGATGCACAAAGATAGGCAAGACTGGTGTGATCCAAAGACTGAACTAACTCCAGATAATCTACTAAACCTGACTATCTGAAAAACCCAACTCTAGACTGCTCGTGTAGAAAAATTTTGAGCACCCAGAGTTAGGAAAGAAACAATAAACTCCGGATCAGTAGTGGGACTGGTGTGAGCAACAAAAACAGTTTATCTATTAAAAAGTTAATCAAAGAAAGAATTTTAAAGTCAATTCGCAATGCTTTTGAAAAATGAGACTACCATAAGGCCTCCCGCACACACACACAATGCAAACGCAGAATCGGAGGAGATTTCTCCTTATGATAGTCAAAGATGCTTGATACGCATTAAAAAGAAACATTTGATATTATTACTAGTGCATAGTGTAGAACATTATTTCAAAAATAAAGATATAAATCTTAGCCAACATACGACCGTTATCGTATGCCTACTATAGCTACCATCTAAACAGTGGTGACCACCATAAGTAAATGGCAGGTTCTACAACTAAAACCGTACAGGGTTTCGTATTGGGAATTGGATTTCCAATAAATGGTCAGGCCAAGGAACTTCCTATTGCCACATGAGAACGCCTCTGGAAGGACGTCCCCGAGAACCAAACCGGATCTCTGCCAACACAAGGCCGGGTTACCCCTAACTGGGTAACTACTGACACGAGTATGCCATCCCCCGATCGTAAACGACCTTTCTCACGGGATCCCGATAACCAACAACCACAAAGTAATAAATTCGCAGTAACCACATAGGTTAAATATCTGGGCTCCATACCATGATACCACCTCTATCCAGAAGGAAATGCACATACCCTAAAGGGAGCTACCCCTCGTAACCTTGCCGCATCTTTCCTGTTTTGACCATTTCCGGGGTGTGAGGCTCGACGAAGTCTCGTCCACAAAAACACGCTTTATACAAAAGCTGTGCTTTGGGTCAACAAATGATCATAGAAATGATCATAAAGATAAACGATCAAACAAATGATCTTATCACAAATGATCAACACAATGATCATTTCACAGCAACACTCAGCATGTCACATTACCAAATTGGGAATATATTGCTGATAACCTTCAACTACATAACCTCTGAGCTCGTACGTCTCAGAGAAGGGTGTTAAGCTAAGAGAATAAATTCTCCGCCACCAACAGAAATGTATTTGAAAGAAATCTGCTTTATATCTCAAATTGTAATGTCAGACATACAATCCATACAAGTCTGTTCTGGGTTGGAACAGAACCGAAGGCACTTCCGAAGAAGTCCTTGCAATCCGGGTATTCACAATCCCGATCGAACTTCCCATCACTTAGGAAATCTCTATACCGTAGCTACTCGGTGCAGAGACAATTGATAGGTCATCCTATCGTTCTCGCAAATACCCGGTCTTCACCACCGGTCTTCAAATGCTATCCATAACGTCGAATCACATATTCGAAATGGGTTATACGACACAAAGGTCCTCTCCCGGTTAAACCGAATAGTGAGCGAAATAGTTCAAAAACATATGGATACTGGGATTTCAATGAAGTCACAACTTAATAACTCAAAACTTTCTTTCAAATGGTTTAATCCAATTACCATTTCAAATCTTTTAAACAAAAGATTTATTTCATAAAGTTCACCTAGTTTCTCAAAGATTCATTCCTGGATTTCAAAACAACTCCAATTCAATTGGATTTAATTCATTAAATCTTTAAATTAAGATTTAACTTATATCTTTCAAAGTTCGTTCCCAAATATTCTCTTTCAAAATTTGTTTCCAAATATTCATCTATAACTTGGAAGACTATTTCAGTTTAAACTTGAAATCCTTTTAATACAATTTGAAATTCATTTCTCCTATGAAAGCTTTCTTTTATCATTTAGAAACAACAGTGTTATTTCGGAAAAAACCTTATTTCATTTATACAAGTTATAATCTTTGGGTTAATTCAAATTGTCAAGAGAAAAATACTTTAAAAATGGTTTGATTCATATATAACTAGTATAATATCGTTATAATCCCTAGTTCAAATCATAGAATTCAATTTCAAGTATTGAATTCAAATTTAAATCAAAATATTTAAATTTCAAATCTTAATCAAGTTATTCAAAATATATTTCATCTTTGAAATTCCATTTCAAAAGCTTTTCACTTTAAACCCACTCCATTTCCAAAACATTTGAATTCAAATATTCAACTTTAAAAATCATTTCAAAATCTGTGACTTATCACCCTCTCTAGGAATCAATGAAAGCTCAATCAACGTTTGGTCAACGTTGAACATTCCATCATCAAAACCAACAAGAAGAATCGATTTCCTTGTGAAACCCATATTATGTGTGTATAAGTGTGGTCAAAGGGTTTAACACAATAGTGCAACATTATTCAATTATCACAGATCAAACACAGAAATATAGTTGATAAGCGATATAACTATAAAGCTTATCGTCCATTCACAGATTCACAGGTAATATACAAATGTAAATAAATGAATAAATTATGCACATCTAAATCCACAGAACAAAATATCACAGATCAGACAGGACAATAAATTCAAGGCATCTCATACAATACAATCATTCATAGGTAAGGTCAAGCATTCAATAATCATTTATAAGTTAGATTTATAAATCATTTTAATCCTAATCAATTCAATTTATTTCCAAGTAAATTAATTACTTATGAATTAATTATCAATTTCTAATTTATTAATTACAAATCATTTGATATAAATTAATTTATCAATCAACTTAATTAATTGAATTATTCTTAATTAATCATATTTGTTCATTAACCTTTAAACCAATTACAAAATTAATTGACCCCTTAATTAATTAATTAGTCCTTAATAAATCACATTAAATAAATCAATTCATGATCACTAGTTAATGATTTTTTTAATTAATTGATAATTATTTATTATTCACTAATTACTTGTACCAAGTAATTCACATAATATTAATAAATTAATCTTTTCAATCTCATAAAGTGATTAACTTATAAATAAATTTTATTAATTAATTTGTCTTCAATTACCTCCATCTCTAATTGATTAAAGATAACTTCTTTTGTCTTAATGTAAAACTTAATCACAACGTTTAAACTTATTAGAAAAAAATATTTAGAAATCAAATATAATTGAAAAATGTATAATTTACTTTAACAAAACGAACTAAAGCATTTAAATTATCAATTATCATCTATAAACTTAAATATCATTAACCTTCGAATTTAAAACATTCTCTTTTATTTTCCTAAATAGCTTAAAGATTTAATTTAACAAAATTTAAGTTGAATCAAGACATTTATTTTGTATTAAAGAAATTTATTTGGGAAAAAATTTAAAACTTGCTTTTGTTTAGGCTTGAAAACTATTCAAACATTTGCTTTGGGAATAACCCTACTCCATTCCGTGTCATCACCGAGACACTCACGCTTCTACCTGACTTCGAGAAAATCCACCATCCCCTTCGAGTTCAAACCCGAGGACAAACCATCTTCTCCAAATTTCACACCCCAGACCATATACAAAAGTGCACACGTGCACTTGCACGATCACCGGAGCCATTTCTGACCAACATCGCGAACACCCACGAGTCACCAATGATCCCTTCAACTCCTCTGAGCATCCAGAACCCATGTTATAGCCGTGGTTCAAAATCGAGCCTGATAACATCCCACTGGAACTAAATGATAACCAGAAAATTGCTTTACAACGCCGCCCACCTCCACCAGAGGGCTCGCCATCAAGACCGAAGCTTCGCCTTGATCACGTGCCGCTATCCCCACCGGTCCTTTGAACTCCAATGCATCGACGTGGTGGTGCTGACGAGGCTTCCTGGAATCCAAAATCAATGGCCTTAAACCCTAATTCCACCTCGATCACCCACTACGGTGATCTGAAAATTTAGCAAGCATTTTTCCTAGACTCTACAACCTCTCAGCTAGCTACAGCTCCAATCACGAGGCGAACAAAGTCGCCGACCACCGTAGTTTGCCTAAATGGTCGTATCCATTCAATTCGCAATTTCTCACTTGAAATCGCACTAAAAATCGGGATTTTTGTTTTAAAAATCATGATTCGTAAAGGTAAACAAGATCATACACTCGAAACTTAAAATTTAATCAATTACATTTTCGCAAAAACATGAGATTCCACTGTGTTTGATATTTTCTAGAAAACTTATTCATTTTCAGTGCCCCCAAATATTTTTAGGAAAGAGTTCCTGGCAATTCTATCAAGTTTCCTTTGAACATCAAGATCAACAGTTGATTAGAGGGGAAGTTCTCGATTTTTAAACAGGATTGAACTCAGTAATATTTTAGAACAGAGACATATATCACAGACAGGCACAAACATACCCCTCTATACAAAAGTTCATATTCATGCAAGCATCCTTTATGTCATTCATTCATGGATCATCAGATGCCAACCACAAAGATGAACAAATGAGTTCAAGTGTTTTCTCACCTGTTTTTCCATGAAAAGAACAGAGTTGATAATGTTGAACATGCTTGAGTTCTTTGCTTGCTGAAGCTTTTAGGTCTTCAGTTTTGAATTGATTTAAGTTGTTTGTTTGTTTGAATCTTGTTTAAGTTTTGAGTGACACTTGCTTTTTCTTTTTTTTTTATTTTCTCAGTTTTGAAGAATGAAACTGTAATGATAATTTGATGTGTATATGAAGTTAAAGTATACAGGGTATACAAATCTTGTATAGGGTGGTGATATACTGTTGTTTGATAAATAGCAAGGAACTGACTTTAGTTATGGGCTAGAGGTGTAAACATTAAATGCATGTGTACTTATTCCATGCTTGCCTACATCTTTTTTTTTACTCGGCTGAGATGATGTAATGGATGCTGGCCTTTTTTATACTTGAATATATTTGCTTTGTTATTGTTTATTTACTTACTTTTCATATTTGTTTTATTTTATAATCTTAAAGATTTTTATACTGTTTTCATATTATATCTTATGTTTGTACAACAAGTATTGCTGAGATATCTTGCATGTTGCATTAATTGCTAGAGGTAGGTTGCTGCAAAGATATTATTTTTTTCTTCTCCAGTACTTGTTTTATACTTTATTTACTCCTTTACTTGCCTTTGCTTGGTCATATACTTGAGTATATCTCTTTCTTTTGCTTTAACATGGTGGCTACACTTATTATATTTGTATTTGTTCATATGCATACATTTGTTTTTTTCTTTTTTTTTACTTGCCTGCATATCTACTTTACAGTCTACATTATATTTTACCTGCCTTTGTCTAAGTACTTTCCATATTTATTTACAACTTTGTCTTTAGTTTTATGTTCTTTTAGCTAGCTTTGTATTGCAAATAAATTTCTATTTTAATTATGTTGTTTCAATTTATACTCCATGTATATAAATATAAAGCTATTATACTTATTGTTATAAAAATAACTCCTTGTTGATTTAAAATAATTTACAAAAGAAACCATTTTCTTATTAATAAATAACGCAAACCATTTGAATTTGGAAAACTCCAATCGATTATCATTTAATTTCACAATTTTAAATTAAAAATTAATTTAATTATCAATTTAAAATAAATTAAAATTCGGGATCGTTACAGACTTCCCTCCTTAAAAAGAATTTCGTCCCCGAAATTCGCAGGCACGAAATCAATGAAGAGATAGATAGATTTGATCTCCTATAATTCCTCAAACTTAAGATATGAATTCCAAATTCAAGTCGGAATATCTCAAAATATATACCAATTTGTCCCTCTTCGGACTTCGACCAACCCAAGAAATTAAAACAGAATTTCAAAATTTGGTTTTAAACAAAATTGTGGTATCGATATAATTCAAATTTATCCTTCATATTCCATTAACCAATTTAACTCAATTTTAAAATTTCCAATTCATTTAAAATTTTCAACTCCAAATTTCCAATTCATATTCATTAAGGTTTAAATCAAAAACTGATAAGAAATTGATGAAATACGAAGTAAGAATTTTCCTATTACGATTCATAGGGCCATCACTGCACCGAAACTTCTTCTTGCAACTGCCACGAAGCAATCAAAAGAATTTAGAATCGAATCAAAGGAGATTGACAGAGCAAGATTGTTTCAACTGTTGTTACAGAGTATTGACTAATTATCATCGTATTTCCCTGTCCCCTATCTCGTTCTCTTCTTGCACTCATACTTACTCTCAGTGAATAGTAAGATAATTTACTGAGGCATTCAAACAGATATCTTAGGGATTACTCATTCTAGGGATACTTCACCCTATCTCTAATGAGCTACTTAATGTGTTATACTCCTGAGCTAAAGTTTCACCTTAGTTCTGATACCAAATGTGACGAGACGGATTTTGCCCGCTTGAAAATCGACATCCATACTTCATATCGTATTCGAATGCCATAGATTCGACCGTTCAAATCCGATTCGCCGGAGCTTATAACAACATTAAGTAAACAACACAGCGGAATAAAAAAATAATACATTGATATACAGCTTTGATACAATATCTGATACAACAGATGATCCAATAGATATCAATCTACATTAGAGATATGATACAATAAATAGCAGCGGAAAAGAAAATAGATGACATCTAGCAGCGAAACAAATAACTCTAAGATAGTCTTCAAGGAAGAACTCCAGAAACTGCAACTCCATTTCCAAGAACCAATCCAGCAATAGCTCGAACTCCCAATAACGATGCACAAAGATAGGCAAGACTGGTGTGATCCAAAGACTGAACTAACTCCAGATAATCTACTAAACCTGACTATCTGAAAAACCCAACTCTAGACTGCTCGTGTAGAAAAATTTTGAGCACCCAGAGTTTAGGAAAGAAACAATAAACTCCGGATCAGTCGCGGGACTGGTGTGAGCAACAAAAACAGTTTATCTTTTAAAAAAATAATCAAAGAAAGAATTTTAAATTCAATTCGCAATGCTTTTGAAAAATGAGACTACCATAAGGCCTCCCGCACACACACACAATGCAAACGCAGAATCGGAGGAGATTTCTCCTTATGATAGTCAAAGATGCTTGATACGCATTAAAAAGAAACATTTGATATTATTACTAGTGCATAGTGTAGAACATTATTTCAAAAATAAAGATATAAATCTTAGCCAACATACGACCATTATCGTATGCCTACTATAGCTACCATCTAAACAGTGGTGACCACCATAAGTAAATGGCAGGTTCTACAACTAAAACCGTACAGGGTTTCGTATTGGGAATTGGATTTCCAACAAATGGTCAGGCCAAGGAACTTCCCATTGCCACATGAGAACGCCTCTGGAAGGACGTCCCCGAGAACCAAACCGGATCTCTGCCAACACAAGGCCGGGTTACCCCTAACTGGGTAACTACTGACACGAGTATGCCATCCCCCGATCGTAAACGACCTTTCTCACGGGATCCCGATAACCAACAACCACAAAGTAATAAATTCGCAGTAACCACATAGGTTAAATATCTGGGCTCCATACCATGATACCACCTCTATCCAGAAGGAAATGCACATACCCTAAAGGGAGCTACCCCTCATAACCTTGCCGCATCTTTCCTGTTTTGACCATTTCCGGGGTGTGAGGCTCGACGAAGTCTCGTCCACAAAAACACGCTTTATACAAAAGCTGTGCTTTGGGTCAACAAATGATCATAGAAATGATCACAAAGATAAACGATCAAACAAATGATCTTATCACAAATGATCAACACAATGATCATTTCACAGCAACACTCAGCATGTCACATTACCAAATTGGGAATATATTGCTGATAACCTTCAACTACATAACCTCTGAGCTCGTACGTCTCAGAGAAGGGTGTTAAGCTAAGAGAATAAATTCTCCGCCACCAACAGAAATGTATTTGAAAGAAATCTGCTTTATATCTCAAATTGTAATGTCAGACATACAATCCATACAAGTCTGTTCTGGGTTCGAACAGAACCGAAGGCACTTCCGAAGAAGTCCTTACAATCCGGGTATTCACAATCCCGATCGAACTTCCCATCACTTAGGAAATCTCTATACCGTAGCTACTCGGTGTAGAGACAATTGATAGGTCATCCTATCGTTCTCGCAAATACCCGGTCTTCACCACCGGTCTTCAAATGCTATCCATAACGTCGAATCACATATTCGAAATGGGTTATACGACACAAAGGTCCTCTCCCGGTTAAACCGAATAGTGAGCGAAATAGTTCAAAAACATATGGATACTGGGATTTCAATGAAGTCACAACTTAATAACTCAAAACTTTCTTTCAAATGGTTTAATCCAATTACCATTTCAAATCTTTTAAACAAAAGATTTATTTCATAAAGTTCACCTAGTTTCTCAAAGATTCATTCCTGGATTTCAAAACAACTCCAATTCAATTGGATTTAATTCATTAAATCTTTAAATTAAGATTTAACTTATATCTTTCAAAGTTCGTTCCCAAATATTCTCTTTCAAAATTTGTTTCCAAATATTCATCTATAACTTGGAAGACTATTTCAGTTTAAACTTGAAATCCTTTTAATACAATTTGAAATTCATTTCTCCTATGAAAGCTTTCTTTTATCATTTAGAAACAACAGTGTTATTTCGGAAAAAACCTTATTTCATTTATACAAGTTATAATCTTTGGGTTAATTCAAATTGTCAAGAGAACAATACTTTAAAAATGGTTTGACTCATATATAACTAGTATAATATCGTTATAATCCCTAGTTCAAATCATAGAATTCAATTTCAAGTATTGAATTCAAATTTAAATCAAAATATTTAAATTTCAAATCTTAATCAAGTTATTCAAAATATATTTCATCTTTGAAATTCCATTTCAAAAGCTTTTCACTTTAAACCCACTCCATTTCCAAAACATTTGAATTCAAATATTCAACTTTAAAAATCATTTCAAAATCTGACTTAATCGATTTCCTTGTGAAACCCATATTGTGTGTGTATAAGTGTGGTCAAAGGGTTTAACACAATAGTGCAACATTATTCAATTATCACAGATCAAACACAGAAATATAGTTGATAAGCGATATAACTATAAAGCTTATCGTCCATTCACACATTCACAGGTAATATACAAATGTAAATAAATGAATAAATTATGCACATCTAAATCCACAGAACAAAATATCACAGATCAGACAGGACAATAAATTCAAGGCATCTCATACAATACAATCATTCATAGGTAAGGTCAAGCATTCAATAATCATTTATAAGTTAGATTTATAAATCATTTTAATCCTAATCAATTCAATTTATTTCCAAGTAAATTAATTACTTATGAATTAATTATCAATTTCTAATTTGTTAATTACAAATCATTTGATATAAATTAATTTATAATCAACTTAATTAATTGAATTATTCTTAATTAATCATATTTGTTCATTAACCTTTAAACCAATTACAAAATTAATTGACCCCTTAATTAATTAATTAGTCCTTAATAAATCACATTAAATAAATCAATTCATGATCACTAGTTAATGATTTTTTATAATTAATTGATAATTATTTATTATTCACTAATTACTTGTACCAAGTAATTTACATAATATTAATAAATTAATCTTTTTAATCTCATAAAATGATTAACTTATAAATAAATTTTATTAATTAATTTGTCTTCAATTACCTCCATCTCTAATTGATTAAAGATAACTTCTTTTGTCTTAATGTAAAACTTAATCACAACATTTAAACTTATTAGAAAAAAATATTTAGAAATCAAATATAATTGAAAAATGTATAATTTACTTTAACAAAACGAACTAAAGCATTTAAATTATCAATTATCATCTATAAACTTAAATATCATTAACCTTCGAATTTAAAACATTCTCTTTTATTTTCCTAAATAGCTTAAAGATTTAATTTAACAAAATTTAAGTTGAATCAAGACATTTATTTTTTGTATTAAAGAAATTTATTTGGGAAAAAATTTAAAACTTGCTTTTGTTTAGGCTTGAAAACTATTCAAACATTTGCTTTGGGAATAACCCTACTCCATTCCGTGTCATCACCGAGACACTCACGCTTCTACCTGACTTCGAGAAAATCCACCATCCCCTTCGAGTTCAAACCCGAGGACAAACCATCTTCTCCAAATTTCACACCCCAGACCATATACAAAAGTGCACGCGTGCACTTGCACGATCACCGGAGCCATTTCTGACCAACATCGCGAACACCCACGAGTCACCAATGATCCCTTCAACTCCTCTGAGCATCCAGAACCCATGTTATAGCCGTGGTTCAAAATCGAGCATGATAACATTCCACTGGAACTAAATGATAACCAGAAAATTGCTTTACAACGCCGCCCACCTCCACCAGAGGGCTCGCCATCAAGACCGAAGCTTCGCCTTGATCACGTGCCGCTATCCCCGCCGGTCCTTTGAACTCCGATGCATCGACGTGGTGGTGCTGACGAGGCTTCCTGGAATCCAAAATCATTGGCCTTAAACCCTAATTCCACCTCGATCACCCACTACGGTGATCTGAAAATTTAGCGAGCATTTTTCTTAGACTCTACAACCTCTCAGCTAGCTACAGCTCCAATCACGAGGCGAACAAAGTCGCCGACCACCGTAGTTTGCCCAAATGGTCGTATCCATTCAACTCGCAATTTCTCACTCGAAATCACACTAAAAATCGGGATTTTTGTTTTAAAAATCATGATTCGTAAAGGTAAACAAGATTATACACTCGAAACTTAAAATTTAATCAATTACATTTTCGCAAAAACATGAGATTCCAGTGTGTTTGATATTTTCTAGAAAACTTATTCATTTTCAGTGCCCCCAAATATTTTTAGGGAAGAGTTCCTGGCAATTCCATCAAGTTTCCTTTGAACATTAAGATCAACAGTTGATTAGAGGGGAAGTTCTCGATTTTTAAACAGGATTGAACTCAGTAATATTTTAGAACAGAGACATATATCACAGACAGGCACAAACATACCCCTCTATACAAAAGTTCATATTCATGCAAGCATCCTTTATGTCATTCATTCATAGATCATCAGATGCCAACCACAAAGATGAACAAATGAGTTCAAGTGTTTGCTCACCTGTTTTTCCAGGAAAAGAACAGAGTTGATAATGTTGAACAAGCTTGAGTTCTTTGCTTGCTGAAGCTTTTAAGTCTTCAGTTTTGAATTGATTTAAGATGTTTGTTTGTTTGAATCTTGTTTAAGTTTTGAGTGACACTTGCTTTTGCTTTTTTTTTTCTTTTCTCAGTTTTGAAGAATGAAACTGTAATGATAATTTGATGTGTATATGAAGTTAAAGTATACAGGGTATACAAATCTAGTATAGGGTGGTGATATACTGTTGTTTGATAAATAGCAAGGAACTGACTTTAGTTATGGGCTAGAGGTGTAAACATTAAATGCATGTGTACTTATTCCATGCTTGCCTACATCTTTTTTTTTACTCGGCTGAGATGATGTAATGGATGCTGGCCTTTATTATACTTGAATATATTTGCTTTGTTATTGTTTATTTACTTACTTTTTATATTTGTTTTATTTTATAATCTTAGAGATTTTTATACTGTTTTCATATTATATCTTATGTTTGTACAACAAGTATTGCTGAGATATCTTGCATGTTGCATTAATTGCTAGAGGTAGGTTGCTGCAAAGATATTATTTTTTTCTTCTCCAGTACTTGTTTTATACTTTATTTACTCCTTTACTTGCCTTTGCTTGGTCATATACTTGAGTATATTTCTTTCTTTTGCTTTAACATGGTGGCTACACTTATTATATTTGTATTTGTTCATATGCGTACATTTGTTTTTTTCTTTTTTTTACTTGCCTGCATATCTACTTTACAGTCTACATTATATTTTACCTGCCTTTGTCTAAGTACTTTGCATATTTATTTACAACTTTGTCTTTAGTTTTATGTTCTTTTAGCTAGCTTTGTATTGCAAATAAATTTCTATTTTAATTATGTTGTTTGAATTTATACTCCATGTATATAAATATAAAGCTATTATACTTATTGTTATAAAAATAACTCCTTGTTGATTTAAAATAATTTACAAAAGAAACCATTTTCTTATTAATAAATAACGCAAACCATTTGAATTTGGAAAACTCCAATCGATTATCATTTAATTTCACAATTTTAAATTAAAAATTAATTTAATTATCAATTTAAAATAAATTAAAATTCGGGATCGTTACACATTAAGTATAACAACGCAGCGGAAGAAAATAAATATATCAATATACAACATTGATACAATATTTGATACAACTGAATATCAAATACAAATGACTATCAATATATGTAAGTTAGACACAAGACAAAAACAAAGACAACAGTAGCTTAAAGACCATGTCTTCAATGCCACTCCAAAACTCCATCACCAATCCAAAGCTAGCTCAAACCCCTAACAAGTTGTAACAAGCTAAGCAAGGTCATAATCCGAAGACTGAAGAAGATTCCCAAAGACAGAAAGCTGAAAGCTACTGAATCAATATCTACTATCTGAAAAACCCAACTCTAGACTGCCCGTGTGGAAAATTGTGGGAACCCAGAGTTTAGGAAGGGAACAATAAAGTCCAGGTCATTCCTGGGACTGGTATGAGCAAAAAAAAAACAGTTTATCTTTAAAGCGAACAACAAAGGAATTTAAAATTTAAATCCGCATTGCTTTTGGTAAATGAAACTACCATATTGCCTCCCACCGTACACACAATGCAAACGCAGAATTGGAGGAGATTTCTCCTTATGATAGTTAAATATGCTTGATACGCGAAAACCATTTTTGATATTATTATTAGTGCATAGTGCAGAAATAATTTCAAAAGTATAATATTAATCTTAGCCAGCATAGACATTTCGAACTATGCCTACTAGAGCTACCATCTAAACAGTGGTGACCACCATGAGTAAATGGCAGGTTCTACAACTAAAACCGTACAAGGCACGTATTGAAGATTGGATTTCCAACAAATGGTCAGGCTAAGGAACTTCTTACTGCCACATGGGTATGCACCTGAAGGGACGTCTCGAGAACCTACCCGGCTCTCTGCCAACACAAGGCCGGGTTACCTCTGTAACTAGGTAACTACTACTTGAGCATGCCATCCCACGGTCGTTTGCGACCTTTATCCGAGGCGCCTCTACACCAATAACCACAAAGCAATCATAAAGTAATAGATTTGCAATGACCACATGAGTTTAGTATATGGGCTCCATACCATGATACCACCCTTTTCCAAAAGGGAATGACACACCCTAAAGGGCGCGACCCTTATAACCTTGCCGCATCTTTCCTGTTTCGACCATTTACAATGTGTGAGGTCCTATTATGATCGCACTTTTGAAGAAGCCCTTGCCAATCCGGGCATCCACAATTATGATCGGACTCCCCATCACATATGGAGAACTCTATACCGAAGCAACTCAGTGCAGAGTCACTCGACAGGTTATCCTATCATTCTTGAAGACACCCGGTCTTCACCGCCGGTCTTCAATTGCAATTCATAACGTCATATCACTATTCAAAATGGGTTATATGACACAAAGTCCTCTTTCGGCTACCGAATAGTGCGTGTAATATTTAAAAACATATGGGTATAGGATTTCTGTTAAGTCACAACTTTTAAAAACCCAAAACCTTTCTTCAAATGGTTTAAACCATTTCAAATCTTTTAAACAAAAAGATTCATTTCACAAAGTTCACCCAGTTTCACAATGATACATTTACAGATTTTCAAAACAATTGCCATTTCAATTAGGGTTAACTCATCCAATCTTTAAATCAAAGATTTAACTTATAGCTTTCAAACCCATTTCCAAAGATTTATTTATAACTTGGAAAACCATTTTCATTTCAAACTTGAAATCCGTTTAACACAAATTGGAAATTCATTTCTTATATGAAAGCTTTTATTATTTGAAAACAAATAGTTTCATTTCGGAAAAATCCGATTTCATTTATACAAGTTAAAACCTTCGGGTTAAATTCAAAGTCCCAAAACAACACTTTAAAAATGGTTTAAAACCCATATAAACTTGTATAACCTTTTTAAATCATAAATAGAATTCAGTTTCAAATTTTGAATTCAAATTTAAATCAAATTTTAAAACTAAATCAAGTTATTCGAAAATAACTTTTATCTTTGAATTTCCTTTTCAAAAAATTTCACTTTAAACCCAATCCATTTCCAAAACCATTTGGATTCGAAAATTCAATTTTAAAGCTATTTCAAAAATCTATGACTTAACCAATTTCCTCTTGCAACCCATATTTGTGTGTGTATAGTATAGTCCAGGGGTTTTACACAATAAAAGTGCAACATCATCAATCATTACAGATACAATCACAACAATATCAAAAAGCGGTATAATCCTATAGCACTTATCTATATACATAGAATCACAGGTAGATAACATAAATTCATTACAGATAAATAAATTAATTATGCACAATTCAATTCACTGAACAAGATATCACAAATCAGCTAGGACAATCAATACAAGGCATCTCATATAATACATTCATTCATAAGCAATTCAAGCATTGAATAATCATTTATTAGCAGGATTAATTAATTGTTTAATCCTTAATTACTTCAATTTAATTTCCAATTCAAATTTGATTTAAAAAAACGGAAATGTTACAGATTCCCCCTTAAGAAAATTTCATCCTCGAAATTCGCTGGGGAGACAACAAAGAACAGATAGACACACAAAGATAGAGAAACGGTTTTCTAGATCAAACTGAGATATCCATTCTGTATTTGGCTTACCAAATCAGAATATCACCAATAATTATGAGAACAAACTCATTCAATACTACACAAGGTACTCGGGTCATCCAGTTTACGAATTATGCATGGGCTTCGATTAGTTCGAAGGGATAACTAATCGTTCGTAGCATATATCGAGACCCAGACAATAGATATATGGATTTAATCTTCTATAATTTTCAAACACTTGATATAAACTCCAAACTTGTGTCGGAGTATCTCAAAGTATATATAACTTGTCCCTCTTCGGACTTTCATTCTCACCAGAAATTATAATAGAATTTCAAATTTGGTTTTGACCGAAATCGTTTATCGATACAATCCAATTTTTAACTTCATATTTTAGTTAACCAATTTATTTCAATTTAAAATCTCCAATTTATTAGAGTTAACAATGATAGGAATCGATGAAGAAAATACGAAATAGAAACTTATTTACACGATTCGCAGGGCCATCACCACACCAAAGTTTCTCCTTGGAGCTGCTACGAAGCATTCAAGAAATTTGAAAAGAGATAATGAACAAAAGAGATTGATAGAAAAAGTTATTACCACTGTTGCAGGGTATTGTCCATTTGTAGCGGTACTCCCCTGTCCCCTATCACGTCCTCTTCTTGCACTCATACTTACTATCAGTGAATAGTAAGAGAATTTACTGAGGCACTCGGATGGATATCTTAGGGATATACTCATTCTAGGGTATACTTCACCCTATCCCTAATGATTTACTTAATGTGTTATACTCCTAAGCTAAAGTTTCAACCTTCATCTCTGATACCAAATATAACAACCCTGACTCGACCTTCGAAAATCGGCACCGAATACATCACCTATATTCAAATGCCGCAGATTCAAACGTCGAATCTGGTTCGTCGAAGCTTATAACACATTAAGTATAACAACACAGTGGAAGAAAATGAATATATCAATATACAACATTGATACAATATCTGATACAACTGAATATCAAATACAAATGACTATCAATATATCTAAGATAGATACAAGATAAAAACAGAGACGACAGCAGCGGAAAGACAATGTCTTCAATGCCAACTCCAAAACTCCATCTCCAATCGAAAGCTAGCTCGAACCCCCAACAAATTGAAACAAGCTAAGCAAGGTCAGTCATCCAAAGACTGGAGAAGATTCCCAAAGATAGAAAGCTGAAAGCTACTGAATCGATATCTACTATCTGAAAAACCAAACTCTAGACTACCCGTGTGGAAAATTGTTGGCACCCAGAGTTTAGGAAGGGAACAATAAACTCCAGGTCAGTCATAGGACTGATATGAGCAAACAAAAACAGTTTAACTTTAAAAGAACAACAAAGGATTTTAAAATTTAAATATGCAATGCTTTTTGGAAAATGAAACTATCATAAGGCCTCCAGTCGCACACACAATGCAAACGCAAAATTGGAGGAGATTTCTCCTTACGATAGTCAAATATGCTTGATACGCGAAAACCATTTTTGATATTATTATTAATGCATAGTGCAGAAATAATTTAAAAGTATAATATTAAACTTAGCCAGCATAGACATTTCGAACTATGCCTACTACAGCTACCATCTAAACAGTGGTGACCACCATAAGTAAATGGCAGGTTCTACAACTAAAACCGTAAAAGGCACGTATTGAAGATTGGATTTCCAACAAATGGTCAAGCAAAGGAACTTCCTACTGACACGTGGGTATGCCTCTGGAGGGACGTCCTGAGAACCTAGCCGGCTCTCTGCCAATACAAGGCTGGGTTACCTCTGTAACTAGGTAACTACTACTCGAGCATGCTATCCCCTGGTCGTTTGCGACCTTTATCCGAGGCGCCTCTCAACCAACAACCACATAGCAATCACAAAGTAATAGATTTGAAGTGACCACATGAGTTAAGTATCTTGGCTCCATACCATGATACAACCCTTTTCTAGAAGGGAATGACACACCCTAAAGGACACGACCCTCACAACCTTGCCGCATCTTTCCTGTTTCGATCATTTTCGGTGTGTGAGGTCCTGATGCAGTCTTGTCCACAAATCTATGCTTTACCCAAAAGTCATGCTTTGATCAACAAATGACCAACAACACATAGCAGCACTTAGCATGCCACACTACCAAATTCGGAGTATATCACTAATAACTATCAACTACATAACCTCTGAGCTTATACTTCTTAGAGAAGGGTGTTAAGCTAAGAGAATAAATTCTCTGCCACCAAACAGAAATGTATTTGATAGAGATTAGTTTTATATCTCAAAGTGTAATGTCAGACATACAACGATACAAGTCTATTCCGGGTTCAAACCGAACCGAAGGCACTTCCGAAGTAGCCCTGGCCAATCTGGCCATCTACAATTCCGATCGGACTCCCCATCACATATGGAGAACTCAATACCGGAGCAACTCAGTGCATAGTCATTCGACAGGTTATCTATTGTTCTTGATGATACTCAGTCTTCACCACCGGTCTTCAATTGCAATTCATAATATTGTATCGCTGTTCGGAATGGGTTATATGACACAAAGTCCCTCCCGGCCAAATCAAATAGTGAGCGCAATATTTAAAAACATATGGAATAGGATTTCAGTTAAGTCACAACTTTTAAAAACCCAAAACCTTTCTTCAAATGGTTTAAACAAATTACCATTTCAAACCTTTTAAACAAAAAGATTCATTTCACAAAGTTCACCCAGTTTCACAAAGATCCATTCGCAGATTTTCAAAACAATTTAAATTTAAATTAGGGTTAACTCATCCAATCTTTAAATCAAAGATTTAACTTATAGCTTTCAAACCCGTTTCCAAAGATTTATTCATAACTTGGAAAACCATTTTCATTTCAAACTTGAAATCCCTTTAACACAAATTGGAAATTCAAATCTTATATGAAAGCTTTATTATTTGAAAACAAATAGTTTTCATTTCGGAAAAATCCAATTTCATTCAAACAAGTTAAAATCTTTGGGTACAATTCAAAGTCCCAAAACAACACTTTAAAAATGGTTTAAAACCCATATAAACTTTTATAACCTTTTTAAATCATAAATAGAATTCAATTTAAAATTTTGAATTCAAATTTAAACCAAATTTCAAAACTAAATAAAGTTATTCAAAAATAACTTTTATCCTTGAAATTCCTTTTCAAAAACTTTTCACTTCAAACCCAATCCATTTCCAAAACCATTTGGATTCAAAAATTCAATTTTTCAAAAATCTATGAATTAACCAATTTCCTCGTGCAACCCATATTTGTGTGTGTATAGTGTAGTCCAGGGGTTTTACACAATAAAAGTGCAACATTATCAATCATCACATCATCAATCATTACTGATAAAATCATAACAATATCGATAAGCGGTATAATCCTATAGCGCTTATCTATATACACAGAATCACAGATAGATAGCATAAATCCATTGCAGATAAATAAATAAATTATACACAATTCAATTCACAGAATAAGATATCACAGATCAGCTAGGACAATCAATATAAGGCATCTCATACAATACAATCATTCATAAGCAATTCAAGCATTCAATAATCATTTATAAGCAGGATTAATTAATTGTTTAATCCTTAATTATTCAATTTAATTTCCAATTTAAATTTGTTTTAAAAACGGGATGTTATAATTTCAATAATTTAAACAAGTTTAGATGTCAATTTAAAGTTGATTAATCCATCAATTTCAGTGTAAAATTTCAATTTCATTAAATTTTGAAATTATAAATTAAAATTCCAAAATCCATTTATTATATTTTTAAACCTTGTTATTCAAGTCTATCTGTAACGATCCCGACTTGACCTTCAAAAATAGACATTGAATACGACACTCATATTCAAATGTCGCAGATCCAAACGTCGAATCTGGTACGCCGGAGCTTATAACACCATTAAGTACAACACAAAGGAAGAAATAAATATCAATATATAAACATTGATACAATGACTGATACAACATCTGTTATAATATAATACAGCAGAATGATATAACAAATATCAGTACTATCAGAGATACAAGACACAGCGAAAAGAATATCTTCAATAGATTGCATCTCAAATCCAATGCTCCAATCCAAAGCTAGATCGAACCAACATACGTTTCACCTAGACAAGCAAGTCCTGTCGTGATCCAAAGACTGGACTAACTCTAGATAATATACTAAACCTGACAATCTGAGAAACACAACTCTAGACTGCCCATGTGGAAAATTATGGGCACCCAGAGTTTAGGAAAGGAACAATAAACCTTGAGTCAGTCATGAGACTGGTATGAGTAACAAAAATAGTTGATCTTTAAAAACAGATAACAAGAGAATTTAAAATAAATCCGCAATGCTTTTTTTTAGAAAATGAAACTACCATAAGGCCTCCCACCGCACACACCATGAAAACGCAGATTTGGAGGAGATTTCTCCTTATGATAGTCAAACATGCTTGATACGAGGAAATTTCATTGATATTATTATTAAGTGCACAGTGCAGAAAATATTTCGAAAGTATAATACAAATCTTAGCCAACATACGACCATTATCGTATGCCTACTATAGCTACCATTTAAACAGTGGGGCGCCACCATAATTAAATGGCAGGTTCTATAACTAAAACCGTACAGGGTGCGTATTGTTTCTTTTGGATTTCCAACAAATGGTTGGGCTAAGGAACTTCCCATTGTCCATGGGCACGCCTCTGGCGAGACGTCCCGAGAACCTAACCGGATCTCTGCCAATACAAGGCCGGGTTACCTCTGTAACTAGGTAACTACTTCTCGAGCATGCCACCCCCCGGTCCTTTGGGACCTTTATCTGAGGCGCCTCTAAACCACAAAGCAACAACCACACAGAAATGAGATTGAAGCCCACCAAAAAGGTAAATATCTGGGCTCCATACCATGATACCACCCTTTTCTAAAAGGGAATGACACACCCTAAAGGGCGTGACCCTCATAACCTTGCCGCATATTTCCTGTTTCGACCATTTCCGGGTTGTGAGTTCTTGAGCAGCCTCGTCCACAAAGCTATGCTTCATACAGAAGCCATGCTCTGATCACAAATGATCAACAAATGATCATCAACACACAGCAGCACTCAGCATGCCACACTTCCAAATTGAGAATATATCGCTGATAACCTTCAACTACATACCCTCGGAGCTCATACGTCTCAAAGAAGGGTGTTAAGCTAAGAGAATAAATTCTTCGCCACCAACAGATATGTATTTGAAAGAAATCTACTTTATATCTCAAAGTGTAGTGTCAGACATATAACCATACAAGTCTGTCCCGGTTTCTAACAGAACCAAAGGCACTTCCGAAGAAACCGTTGCAAATCCGGGTATTCACAATCCCGATCGGAATTTCCATCACTTATGGAATCTCTATACCATAGCTACTTGGTGCAGAGTCAATCGATAGGTTATCCTATCGTTCTCACAAAACACCTGGTCTTCAACACCGGTCTTCAAATGCAATTCATAGCGTCATATCATTATTCGGAATAGGTTATATGACACGAGGTCCTCTCCCGGCTAAACCGAATAATGAGAGCATTATTCAAGATATATGGATATGGGATTTCAGTTAAGTCACAACTTATAAAATCCAAAACTTTCTTTTGAATGGTTAAACAAATTACCATTTCAAATCGTCTTAAATAAAAAAAATTATTTCACAAAGTTCACCCAGTTTCACAAAGATCCTTTTACGGATTTCAAAACAATTTCCATTTCAATTGGATTAACTCATTAAATCTTTGAATCAATGATTTAACTTATAGTTTTCAAACCGTTTCCAAACTTGGAAATCATTTCTCTTTCAACTAGAAATCCTTTTAACTCAATTTGAAGTTCATTTCTCATGTGAAAGCTTTTATTATTCTGAAAACAAACAGCTTTCGTTTTGGAAGAATACAATATATATTTGCACGAGTTAAAGCCTTTGAATTTAAATTCCAATTTCCAAATTAATACTTTTGAAATGGTTTAACCCGTATATACTCATTTATAAGTTGAATAGCCTTTTTAAGCCCTAGTTTCCAAATCATAGAATTCAATTTCAAATATTGAATTCAAATTTAAGTCAAAATATTTAAATTTCAAAGCGTTATCAAGTTATTCAAAAATAAATTTTATCGTTGAAATTTCATTTCAAAAGCTTTTCACATTTAACCTGATTCCATTTCCAAACCGTTTGAATTCAAATTGTCTATTTGAAAAATCATTTCAAAAATCTATGACTTAATCGATTTCCTCATGAAATCCATATTTGTGTGTGTATGGTTTGGTCCAGGGGTTTAACACAATAGTGCAACAACATCATCATCATCGATCAAAACACAGAAATATAGTTGATAAGCGGTATAAACTATTACGCTTATCATTCATTCACAGATCGCAGATTAATGTACCAATGTATCACAAATAAATGAATAAAATACACACAGCTCAATCCATAGAACAAACTATCACAGATCAGATAGGACAATCAATTCAAGGCATCTCACACAATACAATCATTCATAAGTGATCAAGCATTCAATAATCATTTATAAGTAGGATTAATAATTGTCTAATCCTAATTAATTCAATTTATTTCCAATTAAATTAATTACTTATGAATTAATTATCCAATCCTGATTTATTAATTACAAATCATTTGATATAAATTAATTTATCAAACACTTTAATAAATTATTCTTAATTAATCACGTTAATTAAATTAACCTCTAAACCAATTACATAATTGATTAATCCCTTAATTAATTATTTTAAGAAATTAAACTTTTAATTACTTACCATAAAGTAATTACGCATACACAATCTCATAAATGATTATCATTAATTAATTTATCTAATTAATTGTAAAAATTAACCGCATTAATTAATTATTAAATAATCTTAGTTAATTATATTCATTAACTAAAACAATTCTTTAATTACTTTGCTAATTAATCTCTAATTATAAATTAATCTAAATCATTAATTTATAATTTAAATAAATAAGTCATTCCTTAATTATCTTATAAAATAAATCATTTTAATACCTTAATCGTCTCTAAGGTAATCCATTTCTTTATTAATGACTTCATTAATGTTAAAGTGTATTTAAACATTACACTTCTAAACTTACATTCAAATTTCATTTTGAATTTAAGATTCAGAATGATTATATATTTAAACATTAACCAAATTTAATTTAAATTCAAATAAAATTAAAAATACTAATCATTCAAATTGTTTAAAACAATTTAAATTTAAAACTTCTTTTATTTCAAGACTAAGATTCAAATTTATTTTTTTGAGTTCAGATTTAAACCTTTGATTTTAACTTTACTTACAATTCAGACTTCCTTTTAAAATTTCGAACTACTTAAACGTTTTAAAATAGTTAAAACAAATTTAAATTTTAAAATTTTATTTATTTTTGAACTGAGATTCAATCTAACTTAATCAGATCAAACTAGGATTTAAACTTTTTTAAAATCCTGCTTTACAATTTAAAAATCCAGTTTAAATTTAAAAGAAATGCTACATGTATGAAGCCTGTAACAACACATATGACTCAAGCAACCCAAACCCGGCTTCGAGTGCAAAACCAGATAACTACGAGTCTAAGACTCGAATTACTCGAGATTGTCTCGACATCTAAAACTTTGCAACCAAACCCAAAAAAACTTCAACAGAACAACACGCGGTGCACATGCACAGCAACCTTAGTCGATTCCGACCATCGACGACGATCTTCCCACGTCGACCAACATCTCCACACAAACCCAATCATCAGTTTCCCTCCAACCTAACCCGAAATGGAATTCGAACTAAAATCCATGCCTGGAAACACAAACAGGACCATCACCTCAAAACCTGACATCACCTCGTTCTCGCCACTCCGACCACCTGAAGATCTGCAACTCCGGCCTCGACTTCGTCTACAACTCGACTACCATCAACCAGAAAATCACTGCACTCGATGTACTACACACGTCGTGGTGATCGATACTTCAAACCCAGTAAAAATTAGGGTTCTAGACGAAATATCATCACCGTTGTCTCCTCAATGATCTGCACCACAACCAAGAATTTTTCCTAGATGCTACGATTGCTCCTCCATTAACAGAAAGAACCTCGACCCCTCCGGTCACATAAATCACCAGAAAAACCCAAATTTTCATATTTTAATGAACCCAGAACAGCACCTTCAATGCTTAACTAGAAATAGTGATTCTTGTTTCAAAAATCAAGTTTTTGTTTAACCATTTGATTCATATGCCTGAATCCATGAATTACAAAAATTAGTTTAACCACAATCAAGAATTTTTCCGAGATGCTACGATCTGTATTTTTGGTGGCTAAGTAGACTTTTGTTTGTATAATTAAGAGCAGAGATTTTTCTTTGTATATTGGCTAATAAGATAAAATGTGTGCTAAGATATTTTTTTTGTATTAATTAACTTTTTACTTTTTTTTCTTATGTCTTCTTATGCAAGCTTAAAGGTATTTACATTCCTTCTTTAACAATATTTATATGTATATGTTTACTTGTTTCAGATTTGTACTTTATTAGCTTGTTCTTGCATTCTTTTGCCTTATTACTTTATAGTATAAATAAATGTCGTTTTAATTTATTGTTAAAATTTAGTTGTGTGTTACTTTATATTTTATAATTTATCATATGTATATATGTTGCTATTTTAAATATGTATTTCTAACTTAAATATTTATTTTAACTTACACATTTATTTTACATTGTGCATTCATATATATATATATATATATATATATATATATATATAACTTATAAAGGAATCGATTTTAAAACATAATTATACTTCAATAAAATAAACACACCTATTTTTATTCGAATTTGGAGAAACTCTAGTCGATTTACGAATTATTTTCACAAATTTTATTCAAAAATTAAATTAATTACCAATTTAAATTCAGTAAAAATACGGGATCGTTACAGATTCCCCCCTTAAAGAAATTTCGTCCCCGAAATTTGCAGGCATGAAACAACAAAGATAGATACACAAAGACAAAGAAACAATTTACCAAGTCAAACTAGATATCTATCCTGTATTTGGCTTACCAAACCAGAATATCGACAATAGATATGAGAACAAACTCATTCAATACAGGATACTCGGGTCATCAGATCTATGAAATATGTAAGGCACTGGTTAGTCCGAAGGAATAACTAACCATTCGTAGAATATATCTGGACCCCAAAGAATAGATAGATATATTCAATCTCTATAATTTCTCAAACACAAGATATGGATTCCAAACTCAATTCGGAATACTCCAAAGTATATACCAACTTATCCCTCTTCGAACTTCAATATTTACAAGAAATTACAATAGAATCTCAAATTTGGTTTTAACCGATAACGTTTTATTGATACAATTCAAATTTAGCCTTATATTCTATTAATCAATTTAACTCAATTTAAAATTTCCAATTTATTTAAAATTTCAATTCCAATTTTTCCAATTCATTAAAGTTTAGATCGAAAAGCTGGTAAGAAACCGATAAAGATACGAAGTAAGGGTTTTCTACAATGATTCGTAGGGCCACCATCACACTGAAACTTCTTCTGCAGCTACCACGAAGCAAAGCGAAGAAATTGGAAAGACGAATCAAAGGATATCGATAGAGAAAATTGTTTCCACTGTTGCAGGATATTGACCATTTATAATGGTATTCCCCTGTCACCTATCTCTTTCTCTTCTTGCACTCACACTCACTATCAGTGGATAACAAGAGAATTTACTGAGGAATTCGAACGGATATCATAGGGATACCCTCATTCTAAGGTTTACTTCACCCTATCTCTAATGAGCTACTCAATGTGTTATACTCCTGAGCTAAAGTTTTAACCCTCAGCTCCGATATCAAATGTAACGATCCTGACTTGACCTTCGAAAATCGGCACTGAATACGACACTCATATTCAAATGCCGCAGATCCAAACGTCGAATCTAGTATGTCGGAGATTATAACACCATTAAGTACAACACAACGGAAGAAATAAAAATTAATATATATAAACATTGATAGAATGACAGATACAACATCTGTTATAACATAATACAACAGAATGATACAACAGATATCAGTACTATCAAAGATATAAGACACAGCGGAAAGAATTTCTTCAATAGATTGCATCTCAAATCCAATGCTCCAATCCAAAGCTTGCTCGAACCAACATTATGTTTCACCTAGACAAGAAAGTCCTATCCTGATCCAAAGACTGGACTAACTCCAGATAATATACTAAACCTGACTATCTGAAAAACCCAACTCTAGACTGCCCGTGTGGAAAATTATAGGAACCCAGAGTTTAGGAAAGGAATAATAAACTCTGAGTCAGTCATGGGACTGGTATGAGTAACAAAAACAGTTGGTCTTTAAAAACAGACAACAAGAGAATTTAAAATAAATCCGCAATGCTTTTTTTAGAAAATGAAACTACCATAAGACCTCCTACCGCACACACCATGCAAACACAGAATTGGAGGAGATTTCTCCTTTTGATAGTCAAACATGCTTGATACGAGGAAATTTCATCGATATTATTATTATAAGTGCACAGTGCAGAAAATATTTTGAAAGTATAATATAAATCTTAGCCAACATACAAACATTATCATATGCCTACTATAGCTACCATTTAAATAGTGGGGTGCCATAATAAGTAAATGGCAGGTTGTACAACTAAAACCACATACGGTGCGTATTGTTTCGTTTGGATTTCCAACAAATGGTCGGGCTAAGGAACTACCCACTGTCTGTGACGACCCAACTTCCAAACTCCAGGAAGTTGCATCGCTAAGAAGAAAGAAAGGGATAGAAAAGAGAAATGAAAGGAAAGAAAGAAACAAACAACATCAGAATCTCACAGCGGAATCGAATAAATTATATTATATCACATAAACATTACATAGTATCATATACATCAGAGTTATATAGCTAATACAACACAAACTAGACAGTTATAATCATCTGCCTAGCTATTACAATTCAAGTATATCAGAGAAAACAGATACAACTCAAACACAGCGGAACCACTACATATATCTACACGTTGAAGCCTCCTGCTCCATTATCTCCTCCAGAATTCGTCAAAGCAATCCTGAAACACTTGACTACTCATACGTAATATGAGTACCCAAGAGTTTAATAAAACAGAAAATAAACACTCGGGTCAGACATGAGTCTGGTGTGAGTAAACGGGGATAAAAGTTGCTTAACTTTAGAAAATCCTTTGAAAACAAAAGGTATCACATAAGACTTCCTACACATAAACATGGAAAAGTTTTTATCTTACGCTAACCAAAACATTTGATAGGAAATCCAGTGATATTATAATAGTGTCTAGGGTTTTCAAATAAATAAGAAATAGCCGAAATTGTTACATGATTAAATTCCAGCTACTAGCTACAAAAGTGGGTAATACAATCAAAACCGTAGGGTCTCGTAGGAAGAATGGGTTTCCATCAATGGCAGGGCTGCTGGGGTACCTTCCATCACAGTATGTGGCCTAGGTCACCGTACCGAGGAGTACGCCCGCTCTCCTGCAACACAAAGCCGGAACCATTCCTTACTAAACAGTTCCGAACAAGACCACCCCGCAGATTGGCCGTCGCCAACTGCCACACAACCGAATACAAAGGGACCTCTAGACAGGGATAAATCTTGCTTTCTAGTGGGAGCTACCCACGAAGCCTTGCTGCACCTCCCCTGTTTTAGCCATTCCTGGTTTATGAGGCTTGAGGCTACGATTACCTTTATAGGACACATCAATCTTAGAATGCTTATCGTCCACCTGACGATGTTCTGAAAGCATTCAATCCGTACAAGTTCGTTCCGGGTTCGAATGAAACCGAAGGCATTATCCCATTACACTCATATTGGAATCACCCTTAGAGTTAACGATGATAACCCTTGCACTCTAAATCACCATCTCGAACCTATAAGCACTATTCCGTCAACACATTACGGAATCACCCACAGAGTTATACTGACGTATAGCCCTTACACCTCGAGTCTTCACTTGCTCCTCTTAGATTCACGACCTAACTTTTAATTGGAATCGATGTGTTTTTCGGATATCCAAATATGGAAACCCGATCCCGGTCTCACCGAAACCAAATGCCATCTTAATGTCTAAGTTATACTTAAGGGTTTTAAATAAATTAACTCATTTCATTATCATCCATTTCACACAGATAGATAAACTACATATCACAATAGATAATCACATTTATATCATAAACAGATAACCTGTATCATCATCACAAACAAATAATCATCGCAACCAAATAATCCATCACAAAACATCATACTTTAACCAAGCATCCATATCATACAGATATAACTCATCTCATTACTGAGATCTCAACCATTCAATCAATAATATCCACAAGCAATGTTTATTAACCATCAATTATAATTAATTTAAAATAAATTAAATTAATTACTTCTATCCTTAATTAATTTAAATTGAATTAAATTAATTACCACATTTAAATCCTGCTTAACATCCATTAATTAATTAACCCAGTTAATTAATTATTTCCTAAGTATTCAACTTGATTAAATATCTTTGATTAATCCTCCTCTAATTACAATTAGTCTTTAATTAATTTTCATAAATTAATTAACCTTAATCATAAGTAATTAAAATTAATTACTTCATTTATTAATTAATTATAATTAATTATATTTGTCCTTAATTAATTACAATTAATTAATCACTTAATTAATTAATTATTACTTAATTAAACAATCATTTATTTTATCATTAGTATTAATTAATGATCTCTAATATTTAAATAATTAAATAAAATTAATTACATTTATTAATTAATCTATTTATTAATCACTTTGATTAATATTCAATTCAGTGATTAACTATCTTTAATTTCTCATTAATCAAATTAATTATCCAATAATTAATTATCTTAATTAATTAATCTCTTGATTAATTACAAAAGTAATTATCCAAATTACTTATTACATTTCAGTAATTACCATCATTACTTCTCTAAGTAATCCTGCTCCATTAATTACATTAAGTAATTACACTCTTAAAATCATTAGATGATTTACATAAATTGATTAAACTAAATTAGTTAACTTAAACAAACCACAATATCAAAATTAATTACAATAAGTAATTAATTCCTTAATTACTTTTATCAAACCAATTACAATTGATAGTATTCACTTAATAAATTAAGTTAGTTATCAAAATTAATTACATTAGTTAATTACTTAATTATCCTCAGATAATTATCATTATTAACTAACAACATTTTCTTTAATTACTTCCTTAAGAAAAATTATTTTAGATTAATCTACTCTAATTATAAATTAATCTACATCATTATTTAAAATCAAATAAATAAGTAAATTCCTTAATTATCTTAATTATTTCCAAAATAATTCATTTACTTATTAACGACTTCATTTATATTCAAATGTATTTAAACAATACATTTCTAAATGTAAATTCAAATTCCATTTTAAAAGTTTAAGATTTTCAAATGTTTTACATTTAAAACATTTATCCAAATTTAAATAAATTTGAAATCCTTAAATAGAAATAAATGATAGAGAACGTTCATTACTTAAATACATAAGAAAAGTTTAAAACCAAATTACTTAATTTTATTAAAGAAACAAGTTTTTAAAATGATTGTTAAACTTTTCAAATTAAAGTTAAACACCTCATATTTTTAATTCCAAAATACTAAAGGAAATAATTCTTTCAAGTTTAAAACTTATTTGAAATCAAATTCTTTTAAAACATTTGAATATGTTCATTTTTTTTTATTTACAAACTGTTTGAATTCAAAATTGGTTTCCAAAGTAAATCTGAAAACTGTTTTAATTTGATTTCAAAACTAATTTAAATATTGCTTAAAAGCATTTAAATCTGTTCAAAATTTAAAAACTTACAAAAACTGTTTGAATCAAAAAAAAATCTGGTTTTCAAAAGCAAACCTGAAACTATTTTTAAACTTGATTTCAAAACTAATTTAAATCTTGTTTAAATTTTAAATTTTCATTTTTAAAGCTCTGAATTTCAAACTTCATTTGAATTTAGATTCAACTTACATTTGAATCAAATTCTAACTTTAAAAATATGAATTCATTCAATTTTTTTAAAACTGCAAAACTTCAGGTTTTTAAACCTGCAACTATTCTAACCTGAGTAACACATTATTTACTTTGAGTTTCTAAACCGCCAGCTTCGAGTCAAGAGCCCAAAAACCCGAGGTCATCTCCGAGTTAAAATACCCTGCACACCGAAATGTCCACCAAGCTTCAAACATGAATGGTGCATATACATCGGAGCTCTGATCAACTCTTCACACACTATGCTATTCCTCCTAGTCGCCGACCATCTCCTAACATGGTTACGACCACTTAATTCCCACTCCAGATCAAAACTTGAAATCCAAGATTCTAACCAAACCGGAAAAACTTCACAGCACAAATACTCAAACCTGTCAACAGCCATAAACTCGCCTCCTCCGATCATCATCATCACTGCAACTCCGGCTAATAACCCATCTACATCCCCTTTGCAATCTCCCAAAACCCAATCTTACTCGATGCAGCAGAGAGCATGGGCAAAAACTAAGAACTGCAACACTCAAATACTAGTGTTTGAAACCTGGAAATCAAAATTTCCATCTCCTCCTTCCTCTGATAACTTATTGCCAAAATTTCCTCCATTCTTACATCAATACTCCACTAATAGGAAGCATCTTAACACCTAAAATTAACTAGCCTAACAGTCAATTCCAAAATTTCTAATTCTGTTCAAAACAGAATTGTTAATCCCACGGTTACTTTTAAAAATGGTATTTTGTTTCAGAAATCATGATTTCATTAATGTATTCAGGTTATAAACCTGTTTCAATGATTTAAGAAGTTTAAGATTCTTGATTTTTTTTATGTTAGCTGTCCCTTACAGTTGACAGTGAAAACAGTTTTCAAATTTAATCTTAATTATGATTTATAAATTTAATCTATACTAAACAAACATCCTTCATTTTCATAACAAATACAACAGAGAATCAATTCAAGAGGTCATGGTTTCTTCTTTTTTTTTCCATTTAAAGGTTTAGTTTCTAAAAACAGAATCAGGTAATAAGATACCTGTAACACATATATATGTGTTTATATATATAATCTTACAGAATATCCATCACAATAGAAACCATACAAGCAAACTTAGTCCAATTTATCCACATGCAACAGAAAATTCTAAGTAACTTTTCAATTGTGAACTTACTCACTAAAAATAATAATAATGGTACTGCAGTTTATTTCATAGCAGTTTTGATTATTAACTATATATATATATATATAAACAATTTGTATTAGAATCTTTAGTGCTAATACTTTCTTAAGCATTTATTTTAAAGGAAACTGGTTTTTTTAAAATACAAGTTTACTCACTTCTTTTTAATGAAGGTGCAGAGAACAAATTCAGGTGCAGATTTCAATTTTCCAAGACCCTGATTTGAAATGCATGATGAATCTGGATTGCATTTGCTAGTTGTAGATGATTACTGAAGTTGCTTGCCTGATGTTGATAAATAAAATTGCAATTGCCTCCAATTTGATTTCAAAGTTATTGCATGCAGACCCCATTCTTCTTTGCTTGAGTTTGAGGTTGAAGATTGCTTTCAGATTGCAGATTTTTAAATGGTTTTGGGGTTTTCATAGATATGAAGTTTGTTTGCAGAATTTAGATGTAGATAGGTTTTGCAGATTTGAATAGAATTTGGTTTTGAATTTAGGTTTCAATTTCCTTTTCTAAAATCTGATTTTCAGATTTAGTTTGAAGATAATGTTTGAACAAAAATGAATTTCAAAATTTTCTTATCTAAAATAATTTATTTCAAAAATAAATTAACATGCCACTTGTTATCTAATGTTATAGAATGGTTACAAGTGTCTTCTTTATGTGTTAAATGCTTAACACATGTTTATCTTAATATTAAAAGATTTTTTTTTATTTATAAATGTATTTACATCCTTCTAAAGCCATTTCTAATTTTTTTTAGCATGCTTTAATTATTTATTAACATTAGCCTTGAAAATGATTACATGTCTACTTATAAACTCCTTTTAAAACTATACATTTTAAATGTTTGCTTGAATATTTTTCAAAATAATATTCTTTTAAAACTAAATTTCAAAAGAGAAGATTTTTAAAAGAAGAATAATGTTGAATTTATCTTATTCAAGAGTTTTAAATCAAATGTTATACTTTAACATGAATGAATTAAATTTATTTCAAAGAAAACAATTTTCTTTAAAATTAACAAAATAAACTTTTATTATAAAACAAAATTTAAACTATATTTATTTTTATAAACAAAATAAATACTTACTTACATTTGTATAAAAATTATAAGATATATTTTTAAAACAAACTTTTAAAAAGTTTTCAATACTAATTTAAATCAATTTACAAATTGTACATTTATATATAATAAGTTGGAAAATATTCTTTATTTAATATAAATTTAAATCAAAATCAAAATCCCTATTTACAATGTATACACATATATACATTATAAATAAATATTTTTTTATATCAGTTTAGAAAGATGAATTTATTACTTAAATATTTTAACATTTGAAAACAACAAGATTTTCAAATTAAACTATCATTATTAAAATTTTGAAAAGAAATCCTTTGACAAATTAAATGATTATTAATCTTCAAAAAAAATTCCTGTTTGAATTAGATTATTAAATCAATGTTTCACATTTTAAAGTAATTATCAATGAAATTATTAAATAAATATTGCCAAAATTTCCGGGACATCACATTCTTCCCCCCTCAAAAGAATTTCGTCCCCGAAATTTAAAAGAAAAGGTAATTTAATAATCCCATACAGATTTTAAATTTTAAAAGAGCAAATATGTACTATCAACCAAATACTAGCAACCATAGCAACCAATTCAAACAAACAATTCTAATTATCCAGACAAAATTCTGGATAAGATTCACTAGAGTTTCCCAGGTATAACACCGGGACGCTCGCCCTACAGAATCTAAACTAGCTACACCACTCAAATCTAGAGCTCCTATATATCTAGATCTGCAAATCTAAACAGGATACTGGACCTCAGACAAGTCCTGATTAACTTCCAAATTTCACAGAACTACTGATTCTAAAACCAGAGATAAACCATACACGTACTCCCTCAGAGATACGTGAAAAACAAAACAAAATTCCAGCCATCCAAACTGGAAATTCAATCCTGTAGATCAAACACTTAATCCTTAAGAGAAGACAGAAAGATCCAATCTCTTATCCACACATCTCTCAAATCGATCCTGGGTTGTCTTCAACTTCCTAGAACAATCAAATCTACCACACAACTCTTCTACACAAACATCAGAAGACTCCAACATACCACTCTTATCCGAAAAACAAAATAGATGCACAACAACAATCAAGCCTCCAGATTAAAACGAATTTCCTGTAGAAATCCTCTGATACAAGACAAAACTCAAATTCCCAAAGAATCGGGTGTTGCTTCTATCCTGGAATAGCTGCCACCATGCTTCCACTGCGCAACTCTGATCTAAGAATGCTGCTGATGAACACAAGTATAAACTTGATTAATCCATTTCGGAAACATTGTTCATCAAATTCCATAAATCTCAGTGACATATCCGATTCAGTTACAACACCACAGCAAAAATTCAACCAGAAAACTAGATCCGTTTAACCTGTCAGCTTAAACAAATCTCTTTCTCAAAGAGCCCTCCTACTATGCTGAACCACCGATAAAGTTCCAAGAACCAAGTCGAAACAGAACTCAAACTCTCGATATGGATGCAAATCTTAACTCCTTCGAAGATACTCAGAAAATATCACTTCGATAACTCAAACATCCACTAGAGATGCTTCAATCCAAACAAAGATTACTCAGAGAACTTCCGAACCATCGCATGTCACTTTTGCGATCCCACTCAGTTCAGATTCCAAGAAATCGTTCTCACTACAAAATCAGAACAGCTAAATCCTTCTAACCAAAGAAGAACTAGTGGTCTACCTCTAACTACAAACATCACACCCAGATAGGCTTCCAGAAGAAATGGACAAACTCCACCATCTTCCCGGCACACTGACAAAAGAATCATCAGAGATTTTTGAACCATCGAAGAAACAGGCCACTCACTGCTGCTACTGCTGCCAAAACTTCGTTATCCAAAAGCTCATCGAACCTCAAAGCTACACCTGCCTCTTCACAAAAGAGCCCTCAGAAGACAGATATCACTCAGGAAACTCGATCTTAAACCAAACACAAAACACTCTGCCAAACTGAGTCTCAAACTCAAATACAGACAGAACTCCTTCCTAAGGTTGCCAAAATACCAATTCTGGCTTCAGCACTGCCAACTAATCCAAACTCAAGAAAATCCACTCACATGAGTGCAAACAAACTTACAATCCAAAGATAACTCCAAATCTTGGAAAGATTCCTTTCAGAGATTGGTGAAATCCTTCACACCAAACTGCAGAACTACTCAAGATACCCAAACTGCCCTAGCAAACCACTTCCAACCTCAATCACTCGGACTCCAACCATTGGTAATTGTGTTACACACACCACTACACTATCTACCTTTATTACTTATATTGAAAAACCTGAACAGGTAACCCAATCAAATAGGTAGAAATAAATATTTATATATAGTTATATATAAAAATTACAAATACGCTCTCTCAAGAAGGACACCACTCTAGAGTCTAGGTATTAGCTCAACCTAGAGCTCTGATACCACAATGTGACGACCCAACTTCCAAACTCCAGGAAGTCGCATCGCTAAGAAGAAAGAAAGGAATAGAAAAGAGAAAAGAAAGGAAAGAAAGAAACATACAACATCAGAATCTCACAGCGGAATCGAATAAATTCTATTATATCACATAAACATTACATAGTATCATATACATCAGAGTTATACAGCTAATACAACACAAAATAGACAGTTATAATCATCTGCCTAGCTATTACAATTCAAGTATATCAGAGAAAACAGATACAACTCAAACACAGCGGAACCACTACATATATCTACACGTTGAAGCCTCTTTCTCCATTATCTCCTCCATAATTCGTCAAAGCAATCCTGAAACACTTGACTACTCATACGTAATATGAGTACCCAAGAGTTTAATAAAACAGAAAATAAACACTCGAGTCAGACATGGGTCTGGTGTGAGTAAACGGGGATAAAAGTTGCTTAACTTTAGAAAATCCTTTGAAAACAAAAGGTATCACGTAAGACTTCCCACACATAAACATGGAAAAGTTTTTACCTTACGCTAACCAAAACATTTGATAGGAAATCCAGTGATATTATAATAGTGTCTATGGTTTTCAAATAAATAAGAAATAGCCGAAATTGTTACATGATTAAATTCCAGCTACTAGCCACAAAAGTGGGTAATACAATCAAAACCGTAGGGTCTCGTAGGAAGAATGGGTTTCCATCAATGGTAGGGCTATTGGGGTACCGCCCGTCAAAGTACGTGGCCTAGATCACCGTACCGAGGAGTACGCCCGCTCCCCTGCAACACAAAGCCGGAACCATTCCTTACTGAACAGTTCCGAACAAGACCACCCCACAGATTGGCCGTCGCCAACTACCACAAAACCGAATACAAAGGGACCTCTAGATAGGGATAAATCTTGCTCTCCAGTGGGAGCTACCCACGAATCCTTGCTGCACCTCCCCTGTTTTATCCATTCCTGGTTGATGAGGCTTGAGGCTACGATTACCTTTATATGACACATCAATCTTAGAATGCTCATCGTCCACCTGACGATGTTATGAAAGCATTTAATCCGTACAAGTTCGTTCTGGGTTCGAACGAAACCGAAGGCATTATCTCGTTACACTCGTATTGGAATCACCCTCAGAGTTAACGACGATAACCCTTGCACTCTAAATCTCCATCTCAAACCTATAAGCACTATTCCATCAACTCATTACGGAATCACCCACAGAGTTATACTGACGTATAGCCCTTACACCTCGAGTCTTCACTTACTCCACTTGGATTCACGACCTAACGTTTAATTGGAATCGATGTGGTTTTCGGATATCCAAATATGAAAACCCGATCCCGGTCTCACCGAAACCAAACGCCATCTTAATGTCCAAGTTGTACTTAAGGGTTTTAAATAAATTAACTCATTTCATTATTATCTATTTCACACAGATAGGTAAACTACATATCACAATAGATAATCACATTTATATCATAAACAGATAATCTATATCATCATCACAAACAGATAATCATCGCAACCAAATAATCCATCACAAAACATCATACTTTGACCAAGCATCCATATCATACAGATATAACTCATCTCATTATTGAGATCTCAACCATTTAATCAATAATATCCACAAGCAATGATTTATTAACCATCAATTATAATTAATTTAAAATAAATTTAATTAATTACTTCTATCCTTAATTAATTTAAATTGAATTAAATTAATTACCACATTTAAATCCTGCTTAACATCCATTAATTAATTAACCCAGTTAATTAATTATTTCCTAAGTATTCAACTTGATTAAATATCTTTGATTAATCCTCCTCTAATTACAATTAGTCTTTAATTAATTTTCATAAATTAATTAAACTTAATCATAAGTAATTAACAATTAATTACTTCATTTATTAATTAATTATAATTAATTATATTTGTCCTTAATTAATTATAATTAATTAATTATTACTTAATTAAACAATCATTTATTTTATCATTAATATTAATTAATGATCTCTAATATTTAAATAATTAATTAAAATTAATTGCATTTATTAATTAATCTATTTATTAATCACTTTGATTAATATTCAATTCAGTGATTAACTATCTTTAATTACTCATTAATCAAATTAATTATCCAATAATTAATTATCTTAATTAATTAATCTCTTGATTAATTACAAAAGTAATTATCCAAATTACTTATTACATTTCAGTAATTACCATTCATTACTTCTCTAAGTAATCCTGCTCCATTAATTACATTAAGTAATTACACTCTTAAAATCGTTAGATGATTTACATAAATTAATTAAACTAAATTGATTAACTTAAACAAACCACAATATCAAAATTAATTGCAATAAGTAATTAATTCCTTAATTACTTTTATCAAACCAATTACAATTGATAGTATTCAATTAATAAATCAAGTTAATTATCAAAATTAATTACATTAGTTAATTACTTAATTATCCTTAGATAATTATCATTATTAACTAACAACATTTTCTTTAATTACTTCCCTAAGAAAAATTATTTTAGATTAATTATCATTAATCTACTCTAATTATAAATTAATCTACATCATTATTTAAAATCAAATAAATAAGTAAATTCCTTAATTATCTTAATTATTTCCAAAATAATTCATTTACTTATTAATGACTTCATTTATATTCAAATGTATTTAAAACAATACATTTCTAAATTTAAATTCAAATTCCATTTTAAAAGTTTAAGATTTTCAAATGTTTTACATTTAAAACATTTATCCAAATTTAAATAAACTTGAAATCCTTAAATAGAAATGAATGTTAGAGAACATTCATTACTTAAATACATAAGAAAAGTTTAAAACCAAATTACTTAATTTTATTAAAGAAACAAGTTTTTAAAATGATTATTAAACTTTTCAAATTAAAGTTAAACACCTCATATTTTTAATTCCAAAATACTAAAGGAAATAAATTCTTTCAAGTTTAAAATTTATTTGAAATCAAATTCTTTTAAAACATTTGAATATGTTCATTTTTTTATTTACAAACTGTTTGAATTCAAAACTGGTTTCCAAAGTAAATCTGAAAACTGTTTTAATTTGATTTCAAAACTAATTTAAATCTTGCTTAAAAGCATTTAAATCTGTTCAAAATTTAAAAACTTACAAAAACTGTTTGAATCAAAAAAAAATCTGGTTTTCAAAAGCAAACCTGAAACTATTTTTAAACTTGATTTCAAAACTAATTTAAATCTTGTTTAAATTTTAAATTTTCATTTTTAAAGCTTTGAATTTCAAACTTCATTTGAATTTAGATTCAACTTACATTTGAATCAAATTCTAACTTTAAAAATATGAATTCGTTCAATTTTTTAAAACTGCAAAACTTTAGGTTTTTAAGCCTGCAACAATTCTAACCCGAGTAACACATTATTTACTTTGAGTTTCTAAACCCCCAGCTTCGAGTCAAGAGCACAAAAACCCGAGGTCATCTCCGAGTTAAAATACCCTGCACACCCAAATGTCCACCATGCTTCAAACATGAATGGTTCATATACACCGGAGCTCTGATCAACTCCTGACACACCATGCTACTCCTCCTAGTCGTCGACCATCTCCTAACATGTTTACGACCACCTAATTCCCACTGCAGCTCAAAACTTGAAATCCAAGATTCTAACCAAACCTGAAAACTTCACAGCACAAATACTCAAACCTGTCAACAGCCATAAACTCGCCTCCTCCGATCATCATCATCACTGCAACTCCGGCTAATAACCCATCTACATCCCCTCTACAATCTCCCAAAAACCAATCTTACTCGATGCAGCAAAGAGCCTGTGCAGAAACTAAGAACTACAACACTCAAATACTAGGGTTTGAAACCTGGAAATCAAAATTTCCATCTCCTCCTTCCTCTGATAACTTATTGCCAAAATTTCCTCTATTCTTACATCAATACTCCACTAATAGGAAGCATCTTAACACCTAAAATTAACTAGCCTAACGGTCAATTCCAAAATTTCTAATTCTGTTCAAAACAGAATTGCTAATCCCACAGTTACTTTTAAAAATGGGATTTTGTTTCAGAAATCATGATTTCATTCATGTATTCAGGTTATAAACCTGTTTCAATGATTTAAGAAGTTTAAGATTCTTGATTTTTTTATGTTAGCTGTCCCTTACAGTTTACAGTGAAAACAGTTTTCAAATTTAATCTTAATTATGATTTATAAATATAATCTATACTAAACAAACATCCCTCATTTTCATAACAAATACAATGGAGAATCAATTCAAGAGGTCATGGTTTCTTCTTTTTTTTCCATTTAAAGGTTTAGTTTCTAAAAACAGAATCAGGTAATAAGATACCTATAACACATATATATATATATATGTGTTTGTATATATAATCTTACAGAATATCCATCACAATAGAAACCATACAAGCAAACTTAGTCCAATTTATCCACATGCAACAGAAAATTCTAATAACTTTTCAATTGTGAGCTTACTCACTAAAAATAATAATAATAATGGTACTGCAGTTTATTTCATAGCAGTTTTGATTATTAACTATATATAAAAAAACAGTTTGTATTAGAATCTTTAGTGCTGATACTTGCTTAAGCATTTATTTTAAAGGAAAGAACTGTTTTTTCAAAAATAGAAGTTTACTCACTTTTTTTAATGAAGGTGCAGAGAACAAATTCAGGTGCAGATTTCAATTTTCCAGGACCCTGATTTGAAATGCATGATGAACCTGGATTGCATTTGCTAGTTGTAGATGATTACTGAAGTTGCTTGCCTGATGTTGATAAATAAAACTGCATTTACCTCCAATTTGATTTCAAAGTTATTGCATGCAGACCCCATTCTTCTTTGCTTGAGTTTGAGGTTGAAGATTGCTTTCAGATTGCAGATTTTTAAATGGTTTTGGGGTTTTTGCAGATATGAAGTTTGTTTGCAGAATTTAGATGTAGATAGGTTTTGCAGAATTGAATAGAATTTGGTTTTGAATTTAGTTTTCAATTTCCTTTTCTAAAATCTGATTTTCAGATTTCATTTGAAGATAATGTTTGAACAAAAATGAATTTCTAAATTTTCTTGTCTAAAATAATTTATTTCAAAAATAAATTAACATGCCACTTGTTATCTAATGTTATAGAATGGTTACAAGTGTCTTCTTTATGTGTTAAATGCTTAACACATGTTTATCTTAATATTAAAAGAATTTTTATTATTATTTATAAATGTATTTGCATCCTTCTAAAGCCATTTCTAATTTGTTTTAGCATGCTTTAATTATTTATTAACATTAGCCTTGAAAATGATTACATGTCTACTTATAAACTTATTTTACAACTATACATTTTAAATGTTTGCTTGAATATTTTTCAAAATAATATTCTTTTAAAACTAAATTTCAAAAGAGAAGATTTTTAAAAGAAGAATAATGTTGAATTTATCTTATTCAAGAGTTTTAAATCAAATGTTATATTTAACATGAATGAATTAAATTTATTTCAAAGAAAACAATTTTATTTAAAATAAACAATCTAAACTTTTATTATAAAACAAAATTTAAACTATATTTATTTTTATAAACAAAATAAATACTTACTTACATTTCTATAAAAATTATAAGATAGATTTTTAAAACAAACTTTTGAAAAGTTTTCAATACTAATTTAAATCAATTAAATCAATTTACAAATTGTACATTTATATATAATAAGTTGGAAAATATTATTTATTTAATATAAATTTAAATAAAAATCAAAATCCTTATTTACAGTGTATACACATATATACATTATAAATAAATATTTTTTTAAATCAGTGTAGAAAGATGAATTTATTACTTAAATATTTTAACATTTGTAAACAATATGATTTTCAAATTAAACTATCATTATTAAGATTTGGAAAAGAAATCCTTTGACAAATTAAATGATTATTAATCTTCAAAAGAAAATTCCTGTTTGAATTAGATTATTAAATCAATGTTTCACATTTTAAAATAATTATTAATGAAATTATTAAATAAATATTGCCAAAATTTCCGGGACATCACACTATCCATGGGTATGCCTCTGGCGGGATGTCCCGAGAACCTTACCAGATCTCTGCCAACACAAGGCCGGGTTACCTTTGTAACTAGCTAACTACTTCTCGAGCATGCCATCCCCCGGTCCTTTGGGACCTTTATCCGAGGCGCCTCTAAACCACAAAGCAACAACCACACAGAAATGAGATTGAAGCCCACCACATAGGTAAATATCTGGTCTCCATACCATAATACCACCCTTTACCAGAAGGGAATGACGAAGCCTAAAGGACGCGACCCTCATAACCTTGCCACATCTTTCCTGTTTCGACCATTTCCGGGTTGTGAGGTCCTGATGTAGTTCTCGTCAACAAAGCGACGCTTCATATAGAAGCATGCTCTGATCACAAATGATCATCAACCCATAGCAGCACTCAACATGCCACACTTTCAAATTGGGAATATATCGTTGATAACCTTCAACTACATAACCTCTGAGCTCGTACGTCTCAGAGAAGTGTATTAAGCTAAGAGAATAAATTCTCCGCCACCAACAGATACGTATTTGAAAGAAATCTGCTTTATATTTCAAAGTGTAGTGTCAGACATACAACCATACAAGTCTTTCCCGAGTTCGAACAGAACCGAAGGCACTTCCGAAGAAGCCCTTGCAAATCCGGGTATTCACAATCCCGATCGGACTTCCCATCACTTAGGGAATCTCTATACCGTAGCTACTCGGTGCAGAGTCAATCGATAGGTTATCCTATCGTTCCCGCAAAACACACGGTCTTCAACACCGGTCATCAAATGCAATCCATAGCGTCGTATCATTATTTGGAATGGGTTATATGACACAAGGTCCTCTCCCGGCTTAACCGAATAATGAGCGCATTATTCAAAATATATGGATATGGGATTTCACTTAAGTCACAACTTATAAAATCCAAAACTTTCTTTTGAATGGTTAAACAAATTACCATTTCAAATCTTTTTAAATAAAAAGATTTATTTCACAAAGTTCACGCAGTTTCAGAAAGATCCTTTTACAGATTTCAAAACAATTTACGTTTCAATTGGATTAACTCGTTAAACCTTTAAATCAAATATTTAACTTATAGCTTTCAAACCGTTTCCAAACTTGGAAATCATTTCTATTTCAACTAGAAATCCTTTTAACCCAAATTTGAAGTTCATTTCTCATGTGGAAGCTTTTATTGTTTTGAAAACAAATAGTTTTCGTTTTGGAAGAATACAATTATATTTGCACGAGTTAAAGCCTTTGAATTTAAATTCCAGTTCCCAAATTAATACTTTTGAAATGGTTTAACCCATATACACTCATTTATAAGTTGAATAGCCATTTTAAGCCGTAGTTTCTAATTCATAGAATTCAATTTCAAATATTGAATTCAAATTTAAGTCAAAATATTTAAATTTCAAAGCGTTGTCAAGTTATTCAAAAATAAATTTTATCTTTGAAATTTCATTTCAAAAGCTTTTCTCATTTAACCTGATTCCATTTCCAAACCGTTTGAATTCAAATTGTCTATTTGAAAAATCATTTCAAAAATCGGTGACTTAATCAATTTCCTCGTGAAATCCATATTTGTGTGTGTATGGTGTGGTCCAGGGGTTTAACACAATAGTGCAACAACATCATCATCAGAGATCAAAACACAGAAATACAGTTGATAAGCGGCATAAACTATAACGTCTATCATTCATTCATAGATCACAGATTAATATACCAATGTATCACAAATAAATGAATAAAACACACACAGCTCAATCCACAGAACAAACTATCACATATCAGATAGGACAATCAATTCAAGGCATCTCACACAATACAGTCATTCATAAGTAAGATCAAGCATTCAATAATCATTTATAAGTAGGATTAATTAATTGTCTAATCCTAATTAGTTCAATTTATTTGCAATTAAATTAATTACTTATGAATTAATTATCCAATCCTAATTTATTAATTACAAATCATTTGATATAAATTAATTTATCAAACACTTTAATAAATTATTCTTAATTAATCACATTAATTAAATTAACCTCTAAACCAATTACATAACTAATTAATCACATTAATTAAATTAACCTCTAAACCAATTACATAATTAATTAATCCCTTAATTAATTATTTTAAGAAATTAAACCTTTAATTACTTACCATAAAGTAATTACGCTTACACAATCTCATAAATGATTATCATTAATTAATTTATCTAATTAATTGTCAAAATTAATCACATTAGTTAATTATTTAAATAATCTTAGTTAATTATCTTCATTAACTAAAACAATTCTTTAATTACTTTGCTAATTAATCTCTAATTATAAATTAATCTAAATCATTAATTTATAATTTAAATACATAAGTCATTCCTTAATTATCTTATAAATTAAATCATTTTAATACCTTAATCATCTCTAAGGTAATCCATTTCTTTATTAATGACTTCATTAATGTTAAAGTGTATTGAAACATTACACTTCTAAACTTACATTCAAATTTCATTTTGAATTTAAGATTCAAAATGATTATATATTTAAACATTAACCAAATTTAATTTAGATTCAAATCAAATTAAAAATACACTTAATCATTCAAATTATTTAAAACAATTTAAATTTAAACTTCTTTTATTTCAAGACTAAGATTCAAATTTATTTTTTTGAATTCAGATTTAAACCTTTGATTTTAACTTTATGTACAATTCAAACTTCCCTTTAAAATTTCAAACTACTTAAACATTTTTAAAATAGTTAAAACAAATTTAAATTTTAAAACTTTATTTATTTTTGAAACTGAGATTCAATCTAACTTAATCAGATCAAACTGGGATTTAAACTTGTTTAAAATCCTGCTTTACAATTTAAAATCCCAGTTTAAATTTAAAAGAAATGCTACAGGTATGAAGCCTGTAACCTCACATATGACTTGAGCCACCCAAATCCTGCTTCGAGTCCAAAACCAGATAACTTCGAGTCGAAGACTCGAATTACACGAGATTGTCTCGAGATCCAAAACTTTGCAACCAAACCCAAACAAACTTCACCAGAACAACACGCCGTGCACATGCACAACAACCTCAGTCGATTCCAACCATCGACGACGATCTTCCCACGTCGACCAGCATCTCCACACACAAACCCAATCGTCGGTTTCCCTCCAACCTAACCCGAAATGTAATTCGAACTAAAATCCATGCCTGGAAACACAAACAGGACCATCAACTCAAAACCTGACATCACCTCGTTCTCGCCACTCTGACCACCTGAAGATCTGCAATTTTGGCCTCGACTTCGTCTACAACTCGACTACCATCAACCAGAAACTCACTGCACTCGATCCGCTGCACACGTCGTGGTGATCGATACTTCAAACGCAGTAAAAATTAGGGTTCCGGACGAAATATCATCATCGCTACCTCCTTGACGATCTGCACCACAATCAAGAATTTTTCCTAGATGCCACGATCGCTCCTCCATTAACAGGAAGAACCTCGACCCCTCCAGTCACATAAATCACAAGAAAAACCCAATTTTTCATATTTTGATGAACCCAGAATAACACCTTCAATGCTTAACTAGAAATAGTGATTCTTGTTTTAAAAATCAAATTTTTGTTTTACCATTTGATTCATATGCCTGAATCCACGAATTACAAAAATTGAATTTTAACTTTGTGACGCCCCACCTCTATACCCACGCTAGCCAATGACACTACAAGGTAATGCCGTCAACTAACACGGAGAATAAGGCTGGTTGGGAGCGACCATTTATAGCCTTGCTCTAACTATCTATTGAAAACATCGACATAGACACAACAATAAGGTCGACATACCCAATGAATACTCAAAACAAAACCATAGGTGGTTGGATCTATCAGAACAGAATATAACAACTCAAATGTAATATACATCACAGAACAGTAGATCATCATATACACATATACAGATACATAACAGAGTTTACAAAACAATACAAGTCAAGTGGTATAGCAGACCACAATATACAGACGAGTCAATAGAATACATATAAGAGTTACTACAAAATGGGACTACACAAAAAGCTATGACAAAAAGAAGCTAGCGGAGTAGTCCATGCGGAAGCAAAATAGGCTAAGTCCAAACGCACCTAACCTGAAACATCTCGGTCTGACCCGAGTACAAGATACACGGGTTGGTCTAGCTAAACAAATCAGTTAGATAAACTGAACAACAATAAACCTACAAGGTTACAAAGTATAACAAATATCTCTAAAGGAGATAACACAATCATCCAACATAAGATGAATCATATCATATCAAAACAAGCCTCATATCATTGGCAACCCAGAGAAACAAAGGATAGGAATATCCCAAAACAAGCCATCAAGGCAAACAACAAATACCAACAAGGTAACACAAGTTCCACAAGGTAAACGCTATATTTCGTGTGGCTCAAAAGAACCAACACAGAAGAGCAATACCCAGGAATATACATATCAATGAAACATCATGAGCGGTGGTGAAGAAACCACTCCAATATCTCTTGAGCGGTGGTGAAGAAACCACTCCAATATCTCTTGAGCGGTGGTGAAGAAACCACTCCAATATCACTTGAGTGGTGGTGAAGAAACCACTCCAATATCTCTCGAGCGGTGCAAAGGACCAACTCCAAAAGCGATATTAAAGGCCACAAGCCAGAGGAGACAGTCCGAAGACACTATCCCAAAGGCAGCATGTGCCACAAACTCCCAGAAAGGAATCTGAAAAGTGGTAACGTGAGTCCCATAACCACCCGTTCGCACTAAACGGTTTACTATCCATTAGTTAATTTCACACTCAAAGCATTACAAAATTCACCTCATATCATCAGTAAACCAAACCCGAAGGTCAAAACGATCAATTGAATAGGTCGGGGATTAATCAGAATGATAAACGCACAGATTCATGGTCCGTGTTTTACCCAACCATTTAATCCCCTTCCACTTCGCTCGAAGTGTGAAATTGTGCGTGTGTTTTAAATAGGGTTTATAAATTGGAGAAACGAACCTTTAATACGATTTGAAGAATTTATTTATAAAAACCCATGAATGAATTCAAAAGGAATTATCATGGTCAAATATGCATAAACAACTAATTGGAATCAGTATACATCGATCAAATTTGGAAAATTAAACGAACAAGGCAAATTGGCCAAAAACAGCATGTTCAGACATCTAAAAGAAGGGATTCGACGTCTGAATCTGGAAATCAATTTGTTTTCCAAAACAGGATTCAGACGTCTGAATCCAACCGTCTAGACGTCTGAAACAGGCAATATTTTGCCTATTTCCTTTCTGGTCGAAATTTAGCCAATTCAGACGTCTGAATCTGGGAATGAAATTTCTTCCAAGAACAATATTCAGACGTCTGAAATAGGCAATTCAGACGTCTGAAACCAGATGGTCAGGCAATTCCTGAATCTAGGCCAACTATGGCCAAGCAAATCGAAAGCAATGGATGCGTGTTGATTATGGGCTTACGTCAAATGACTACCCAACCTTGACGACACACCCAAACACTCGAAACAACAAAAACATCAACCATATAAGTTTTTCATAGATTTGGCTTCAAAATTCAATATTTGGCAATTTCACCAAAGCAATCCAAATCGAAAGCAAATGCACATGAACAAGTATTAGGAATTCATTCCTAACATCAATGATATCAAAAGAAATAGATGTGAGTTAGAAACTCACCTTTTAATCTCATAAACAAAGAAGATGGAGGAGCTATTTCACAAGGAGAAAACCAACTAATCACTACTTCAACCCAACAAGCTTCAATCTAAGAACAAACAAGTATTTTCCTAAGTTAAGTTTAGGAAAACTTTCTGAAATTGAAGGAGAAAGAGTTGGAGAAGAAGAAGAGAGACTTACCAATAGCTTCTCTATGATTTTGGAGCAAGAATTTGGATTTGCAAGTAAACTAGGGCTAGGAGTTTCTAGTCCCCATTCTCTTCCACCATTATCAGTTTTTAGCTTAAGTTTTTATGAAATGAATAAGTGAATGGAAGGAGAGAAGGGCTGAATTGGTTTATAGAACAGTTTTGGTGAAACCCAAACCCAAAAGCCCACTTAGCACATAGCAAAATTCGACTTACTCCAAATATATCAAAGCTTATACTCAAAAAGATCGCAAACGACGTTTTGAACTCAATGGAAGTAGTCTTGAGACCCAATTCGACCGTTTGCAGAAAGTAACTTTTTGGATCATAATCCGACAAATGATGTTATATTTAAATAAAATATTTAAATATACAACTGATAAATTTGCGGGTTGTTACAGACTCCCCTCCTTAAAGAAATTGTGTCCTCGAAATTCTTAAGAAGAAATAAGAAGTAACAACCACAAACATATCAATACAAAAGAATAATAGAATAAGTAGTTCACCATAAAGTGCACGAAAGGATAAGTCCGAACTTGCTTGCTCAGAGAATTCTATGGATTCCTAAGCTCAAAATAATTTGGAACACCGACGTGGTACAAACAATACGTCGAATGATCCGAAGCTCAACAAAATGAAATACACAAGACGTCCGATGAACTTGGTAAAAAGATCATTCCATTCGGACATCAACAAAGAAACCATCACTTGTTGCTTACAACTAAATGCATTGGCAACACGATCCCTCTTACGGGAATTAAAATATCAAGATCATAAGATGCTAGGAACTCGAACCAACATTAAGTTCTCTATGAGAAAATAAACATTTCAAAATTATGATTGGTAAGGAGAGCAAAATCCCTCACCCAAAAGTAATGATGTCAATTACAAAAAGCGAAAACAATAGCTGCGAGCACTAGATCATAGGTGGCATATCTAGTATCGGTAAGCTTTAATAGTTTAGAAACATAAGTGATAGCGCGTTCTCTTTTGCAAGGGAACGACATTCAAACCAATACGATTAGCTTTGGAACAAAAGATAAAGTCTTGGTTCCCTTCGGGAATCCCAAGAATAAGGGTATCCAAAAATAGTTATTTCAAATAATATTCTTTACTGAAGAGATAAAGCTTCAAAATTTCATTTACCTTCATGAAATCATCTTTCTGGAAAAATTTCCTTATTTCAAATCAATTTATTGTGTCTGATTGTCTCATCAAAGTGTTTAGGAGATTCCTATCGAAAACGTCGATCAAGCGCATCGACCAGAACTCTTAAAGCACTCAATGGGAAATACAATCACAAAACAGTCTTCTATATGATAAACATGTTTCTAAAAACTTTTAAAAATTCTCTTTGTTTGTTTTAAAAACAAAAATCCAGTTATACTTATAAATAAATCTTATGAAAAAGATTTGCAAAAATTTTTAGATTGCGAATTTCACCCAAAATCAATAAACACGAGAATGAAGTCATCGAGATATTCGCAGAATACTCGATTCATAAAATGGATGAAATGAGCTAGACAAACTGAATGACATAATAAATCATTCATAAGAATCACAACGAGTGCGGAATGCGGTAAGTGGAGTGCTAACCTCCGCAACTCATAGCCAAATCAAAACCGGTGGCAAGGTCGAACTGAAAAGACCTTAATACCACTCAAAGAATTGCTTAGGTGATAATCCTAAGACAAGACTAAAAATACCAGAAAATTCTCAAACTTCAAGAATGAGAGAACCAACACTCTCCTCGTCATGAGGGCTTAAAGAATAAAATGATGCCATCAAATTGGAATTGAAATCACAAAGAAAAATAGAAACTTTTCAAAATAGATGGAGACATACCTTATCCCTGAGAAGAACCTCCAGAAGCATTTGTTACATTTAACTTGCCAGATGGTGAATTATTCGGAGCAATGGGACAAGTGGAACTACGATGACCTTCCTTCTTGCAATAGCGGCAGAAGAGAGGCTTAGGACAAGCTCGAATTATATGATCAGGAGAACCACAATTGAAACACTTCCGAATGGAAGGCGTTCCAGCAGGCTGAGATTGAGAATCAGATTCAACGGGCTTTTTCTTCTTAGAAGGGAAAAATTCCCGCTCATCCAAGGAAGACTGCTTTTTGTTGGGGTTCTTACGAACCTCAACCTCATTACCACTATCACACTCCTTCTCGCCGGTTTCAAGATGAAGTGCGGAATCTACCAACTCCTCAAAAGAAAGCTTAAGCTGGAGCAACAAAGACTTCTTAAGATATTTCTTAAGACCAGAGACAAACTTCAGATTCTTCTTATAAGATGTGCTAATGAATTCAAGACCATACTTAGATAAAGCCTCGAATGATGCAACATACTCAGAAATAGAAGATTTCCCTTGCTTCAACTCAAGGAAGCGCCGGGCCAAAAAACCTTTCTCAGATTCAGGAACGAACTTGAGTTCGAATCGTTTCCGAAACCGAGTCCAAGAAAGAGCACACTCATCAATTTCGGCTACAAGAAGCTCGTACCAATCAAGGGCACGCTCTTGCAATAAGCTAGAAGTTACAAGAACTCTATCATGGTCAGAAATATCCATTCTAGAGAAGATGCGCTCGCACGTGCGAACCCAAGCTTGGACTTCAAGAACAGACTCGGAGCCATTAAACGACTTTCCTCCAAGATGAACAAAATCATTGCACAGGCGTGCAAAGGTAGACTTGCGAGGTGGAGATACACGAGTAGGAGCTGGAGGTTGAATGCTCCTAAACAATTCCATAAACTGATTGGCAGACATATAAACGCCATCCGGATGTGAGCCACTGGATTGCCCAGCATCCGAACGTCGTCCCCTGCCTCTTCCAGCCATACGCTGAAAGTAAGAAAAGAACAAGATTACTCACAAGGTAGATAATTCAATATGGAATACTACGGAATTTAAATGCATTCCTAAGCATATTCCCAAATTCTATCTGACCCTTGATGGAATAGAGAGACAGGATGATTCAAAGATTTGTATCACTTATACACTTTGATGTATCGTAATATGTGCATCTATTATGTGTTTATCATACTCTATTTTGAACTTAGCTATGATACCACGCTGTGACGCCCCACCTCTATACCCACGCTAGGCAAGGACACTACAAGGTAATGTCGTCAACTAACACGGAGAATAAGGCTGGTTGGAAGCGACCATCTATAGCCTTGCTCTAACTATTTATTGAATACATCGACATAGACATAACAATAAGGTCGACATACCGAATGAATACTCAAAACAAAACCATAGGTGGTTGGATCTATCAGAACAGAATATAACAACTCAAATGTAATATACATCTCAGAACAGTAGATCATCATATACACATATACAGATACATAACAGAGTTAACAAAACAATACAAGTCAAGTGGTATCGCAGACCACAATATACAGACGAGTCAATAGAATACATATTAGAGTTACTACAAAATGGGACTACAAAAAAAGCTATGACAAAAAGAAACTAGCGGAGTAGTCCATGCGGAAGCAAAATAGGCTAAGTCCAAACGCACCTAACCTGAAACATCTCGGTCTGACCCGAGTACAAGATACACGGGTCAGTCTAGCTAAACAAATCAGTTAGAGAAACTGAACAACAATAAACCTGCAAGGTTACAAAGTATAACAAATATCTCTAAAAGAGATAACACAATCATCCAACATAAGATGAATCATATCATATCAAAACAAGCCTTATATCATTGACAACCCAGAGAAACAAAGGATAGGAATATCCCAAAACAAGCCATAAAGGCAAACAACAAATACCAACAAGGTAACACAAGTTCAACAAGGTAAACGCTATATTTCGTGTGGCTCAAAAGAACCAACACAGAAGAGCAATACCCAGGGAATATACATATCAATGAAATATCATGAGCGGTGGTGAAGAAACCACTCTAATATCTCTTGAGCGGTGGTGAAGAAACCACTCCAATATCTCTTGAGCGGTGGTGAAGAAACCACTCCAATATCACTTGAGCGGTGGTGAAGAAACCACTCCAATATCTCTCGAGTGGTGCAAAGGACCAACTCCAAAAGTGATATTAAAGGGCACAAGCCAGTGGAGACAGTCCAAAGACACTGTCCCAAAGGCAGCATGTGTCACAAACTCCCAAAAAGGAATCCGAAAAGTGGTAACGTGAGTCCCACAACCTCCCGTTCACACTAAACGGTTTACTATCCGTTAGTTAATTTCACACTCAAAGCAGTACAAAATTCACCTCATATCATCAGTAAACCAAACCCAAAGGTCAAAACGATCAATTGAATAGGTCGGGGATTAATCAGAAGGACAAACGCACAGATTCATGGTCCATGTTTTGCCCAACCATTTAATCACCCTTCCACTTCGCTCGAAGTGCGAAATTGTGCATGTGTTTTAAATAGGGTTTATAAATTGGAGAAACGAACTTTTAATACGATTTGAAGAATTTATTTATAAAAACCCGTGAATGAATAGAAAAGGAATTATCAAGGTCAAATATGCATAAACAACTAATTGGAATCAGTATACATCGATCAAATTTAGAAAATTAAACGAACAAGGCAAATTGGCCAAAAACAACAGGTTCAGACGTCTGAAAGAAGGGATTCAGACGTCTGAATCCGGAAATCAATTTGTTTTCCAACATAGGATTCAGACGTCTGAATCCAACCATCCAGATGTCTGAAACAGGCAATATTTTGCCTATTTCCTTTCTGGTCGAAATTTAGCCAATTCAGACATCTGGAATATAAATTCAGACGTCTGAATCTGGAAATGAAATTTCTTCCAAGAACAATATTCAGACGTCTGAAATAGGCATTTCAGACGTCTGAAACCAGATGGTCAGGCAATTCCTGAACCTAGGCCAACTATGGCCAAGCAAATCGAAAGCAATCGGATGCGTGTTGATTATGGGCTTACGTCAAATGACTACCCAACCTTGACGACACACCCAAACACTCCAAACAACAAAAACATCGACCATATAAGGTTTTTCATAGATTTGGCTTCAAAATTCAATATTTGGCAATTTCACCAAAGCAATCCAAATCGAAAGAAAATGCACATGAACAAGTATTAGGAATTCATTCCTAACATCAATGATATCAAAAGAAATAGATGTGAGTTAGAAACTCACCTTTTAATCTCACAAATAAAGAAGATAGAGGAGCTAAGTCACAAGGAGAAAACCAATTAATCACTACTTCAACCCAACAAGCTTCAATCTAAGAACAAACAAGTATTTTCCTAAGTTAGGTTTAGGAAAACTTTCTGAAATTGATGGAGAAAGAGTTGGAGAAGAAGAAGAAGAGAGACTTACCAATAGCTTCTCAATGATTTTGGAGCAAGAATTTGGATTTGCAAGTAAACTAGGGCTAGAAGTATCTAATTCCCATTCTCTTCCACCATTATCAGTTTTTAGCTTAAGTTTTTATGAAATGAATAAGTGAATGGAAGGAGAGAAGGGCTGAGTTGGTTTATAGAACAGTTTGGGTGAAACCCAAACCCAAAAGCCCACTTACGAAATAGCAAAATTCGACTTACTCCAAATATATCAAAGCTTATACTCAAAAAGATCACTAACGACGTTTTGAACTCAATGGAAGTGGTCTTGAGACCCAATTTGACCGTTTGCAGAAAGTAACTTTTCGGACCATAATCCGACAAAAGATGTTATATTTAAATAAAATATTTAAATATACAACCGATAAATATGCAGGTTGTTACAGACTTATTTAAGTTTTTCACAGTGGTTTTACATTTCCAGAACCCATACTAGTTGTTTTCCTTTTAAACAAATTTTTAAACATAGGGCTATGTTATAACAAACATTTTATGTTCATGACTTTAAGTTTTATCAAAGTTTGGATTGAGAGAAAATGAATTTTAGTGCATATTCAAGCCTGGAATCAAAACAGTTTTGTTCAGAGTCTACAACATGTGCACAACATCATACATATACACAGACAAATACATATACATCAGCATACTTAATTCAAATCTTAACCCTGCAAACAGTTTCATATGCTTAAGTCTCTTTTTTTTTAAAATGATGTTACTCACCTTGTTTTCCAGAAGAAAGAACAGAGGGCTGCTATTGTTTGAAACTGCTGTGAAAATAGCAAGCTGAAGCCTTTTGCTTCTTTGTTTTTAAATGAAGTTGTATTGTTGTTTAAAGTTTGAACTTTGTTTAAGTTTTGAAATAATATTTACTTTAGATTTGCTCAGCTTGAGGGAACGAACTGAAATGAGGATTGATATATAAGAAAGCAAGTTACAGGATGATTATTTTACTTGTACAATCATCAGAGATTTTTTTCTGTATTTTTTGTGGCTAAGTAGACTTTTGTTTGTATAATTAAGAGCAGAGATTTTTTTTTGTATGTTGGCTAATAAGATAAAATGTGTGCTAAGATATTTTCTTGCATTAATTAACTTTGTCTTTTTTTTTCTTATGTCTTCTTATGCAAGCTTATAGGTATTTACATTCCTTCTTTAACAATATTTATATGTTTGTGTTTACTTGTTTCAGATTTGTACTTTATTAGCTTGTTCTTGCATTCTTTTGTCTTATAACTTTATAGTATAAACAAATGTCTATTTTAATTTATTGTTAAAATTTAGTTGTGTGTTACTTTATATTTTATAATTTATCATATGTATATATGTTGTTATTTTAAATATGTATTTCTAACTTGAATATTTATTTTAACTTACATATTTATTTTACATTTTGCATTCATATATATATATATAGATATTTAACGTATAAAGGAATCGTTTTTAAAAAGGTAATTATACTTCAATAAAATAAACACACCTATTTTTATTCGAATTTGGGGAAACTCAAATCAATTTATGAATTATTTTCACAAATTTTATTCAAAAATTAAATTAATTAGCAATTTAAATTCAGTAAAAATCCGGGATCGTTACACTTTCATTACAATAAGTGTATAACTAACATTGGTTTATCTCTTAGCACATTAATGTTTCCCAAGTTCATCTTAATTTCCTATTATCGTAATATTTAAATATTTAATTTCATTTATTTGCACTAAATCCAATTACTTTCTTTTAAGTTCAAATAAATAAATAAATCTCTATTTCCATTCTTTTTATTTAACCAATTATCATATTATGAATAAAATTAACATTACTTCCCGATATGAACTTAATTTACATTAACATAATATTTAATTACATTTATTGAAATTTATTTCCAGTTTAAATTAACATGTTAAATAGAGGGTAACATACAACAATTGTTACCATTAGCTTTTAATTACACTTATAAGTTATTATTAACAAACAAATGTTACAATTTTACCTAACCCTGTTTTTATCCAATTATCAATAGTTATATACTAATCCACCAATTGATTCAATATTACACTTGTTTTCTTATATTCACTTTATAAACAAGTTATAACTTTTAAATTATTTTGTTTAATTGGAATTTCATTCAAGTTCATTAATTGTTAACTTTAATTAACCTTGTTCCGTTTGATCTTAGTTATTTTCTTTCATTACTACCTTACAACTTTTTATTTCTTCCAATATTAAGTAACAAGATTCATTAAATTAACAAATTAAATTATCGAAAATTTATGGGTCATTACACTCTCCCTCACTCAAAACTTTTCGTCCCTGAAAAATAAAAAGAAGGAAAGAGAAAGAATTAAATAAACAATACATTTTACTCAAAAATATTAACATTATAAACAACTAAATTTAAAAAATTAAGTAATTTTAATAAAACATAACAATTTATAAACATTAGATATTTTATACTCAAGTTAATAAGGTTTGGAAAACATTTTTCAAAACTTTTCTAGGTCCAAAATTTACGGAAAATTTCGGCAGAGTCTCCTCTGTACGGAGAGACTCGGGAGAAAATATAATATCAAATATAACAATATTATTACAGCATCTCAAAATAATATATCCCAACAATGAAAAAAACAATATACTAACACTATAAAACCGTAATATGAGAACGTACTATTTGTCGGGCAATTTACGCTTATTTTATGAAACCAAAAGCAGTAGAAATTGCTTCCATAACATGTATTTCACTTATATAATCCCAAAAAGATTAACAATTATATAAAATGAAATATTTAAAGTTGTTTCAATCACAAACAAACAAATCAACAATAATCACTTGCAATCACAACATACAACCATCATATGAAATCAATAAAATCAACTATCCATATATCCATAGGAAACAAAACAAATAGTTGTTCGGGTTTAAAACTTTATATTGTACAGAATGGAAAATAAACTACTAAGTGCACCATTTACTCAACAGTTTTAGATGAAACTAAATAGACTATTCATACATCCAAATAATTTTAAAGTATCCTTGCCAAAACAACCATAAACGAAACAAACAACAACTTCAAACAATAGATCAAGTTCTTTCTTATTAATTTCATTTCATACATTTGTTATTTGATTTCCTTTTCATTCATATAATGATTTATCTTTTTAATTTACATTTAATTCTTGTAAATTTTCATTTCCATCCATTGATTCAGTGTTTATTTCACTTATTTGCACTTATACTTGCATAAATTCATCTTTATTTATTCATATCATGTAAATTTTCTTTTTATTGCATTAGATTAATTCATTTCTCAATTTCATTTATTTTCATTCATTTATCCATAGTATTCATGTTCAATTCAGTTACTTGGCATATTAATTTCATTTACTTAAGTTTAAAATCATTTATTTACAAAACTTGCCTGCTATCATATTTTATTATAGTAACATTTCAATTGTAACTTAAGTTTATAACTCTATAACATCAATACTTATTTATTAAAGAGTTTCATTGAATACTTACATTATTTTAAGTTTTACTTGTATAATATCCTATTACATTTTCTTATTAAACATTACAAATCTTAATTAAGTTATATATATGCCTTTAAGGATGTAACCGAAAATTACACAAGTTTATCTTATTTCTTTTAATTAATCTAATGTTCAATAATCATATCCTTTTCTTTTTATAGATTACAAATTTCAAAATTCTTGTTATTTTATTTATAACATAGCATTAAATCTCTTATTTAATTAAAGCTTCTAATTATTAATTAGCTACATTCCATTTAACTACAGTAATTGAAACTATTAATTAACGGAAACTTAAGAACTAAATACTGGGTTAAATTTCAAATCATTTTAAAATAATAGATATATGTAGACACTTACAATTTATATATCCAATTATATTTAAAAAAAACTGAAATTTATATTTGTTTATCAAAATAAATCTGTAGTAAAAATACTACAGTGGCATTCCCACTTTGAAACTCGAAAATGAATGTCGATGATGCGTGCACTCACAACTGAAATTATTTCCCAGCGACATAGAGAGGAGTCTAGGACTTATTTCTTTTCAAAGTTTCTTTAAAACAATTCTTTCAATTTATATTGAAATATTTATATCAAAAAATACGTATATACAATATTATTATATTCCAAAATCCTTTAAAAGAAATTTTCAAAATCCCGGAACTTAAATTCTAAAATTTTCAATTTTCATTTATTTTATTTTCTTCAAATTTTATTTCCAATCAATATTAGTAAATTTCACTACCTAACAACCAATATATTACATCCAATTATAACCTTTTTAAAAAAAAAAAATTATATATAGAAAATATAATAGGTAAAATTATTTCATTCACCTATATTCAAAACAAATATTATGTCGGTCTGTCCTATGTAGTGTTTAGAAATCCCTATTAATGTCATAGCGTCCTTTGCACTAACCAGAATTTATAAATACAAAACGGAACAAATTAACACAATGTCAAAACCTTTTATAACACTAATGAATACGCTCTCTCATATATACTCTCAACGACTCATCATAGGGTATTGCTGCCCTATTAATAAGGAGTCAGACACCACAAAGCTAAGGTTTATCGCTAAAACAAAGCTCTGATACCAACTGAAATGTCCAGCCTTTTTGTACGTTTTAAATCGACAATAAACCACACACGTCAAACTCAAACCATAAAAAAGAGCGGATTGTTATTGGGGTAAATAAGAAATACAGAGAAAGAAATAAAATAACAGAATCTCACAATGGAATGACAAAATATAATAATCAAATAACATTTCATGAAGCTGTTTTACAAAACATTTGATTTTACTTATACAACATATATCAGAGTTACACATACCAGAGAATAATAAATAATGCAGCGGAACAGTATGATGTAGTGGAAAAATATAGTAAATAATAGAAATACAATCTTCGTCTTCGTCCTCCAGAAGTAAGGTCTTCAAACCCTGAAATGCTCCAGCTGACCTGAGCGAATTGAAAAGACAAAAAACTCGAGTCAGAACTAAAAGATCTTATGTAAGTTAAGTCAACGGTGAAATATGAGTGGAACAGCGTCAGAGATATTTACGGGATTTGACATCTCCTATCCAGTGTCTGACGTGAGTGCAGTAACTTAAGAGATGTTCTTGATTTACATCTCCTAAGGATCCATTAAACTATCTACTATGTAGTAATATATATATATAATAATGTCTAATAGTAAAACAAACTTACTTTAAAATAGCGTTAAGGCTTTACATTTTCCACCTTAACACATATATAGTGCCAATAGTCTATACAGTACCGTAATACCTCCTGATCAGAGGCTACCAGAGGATACTCCATAGGTACGACACAAATCAAACTCGTACAAGGCGCGCTAGGGTAGGTGACCTAACACAACTAGGCAATGCCAGGGTAGATATATCAATTACGCTTTCGGACTGGTGGTAACGCGTAGCAGCTACTACCGCCCATCTCGATCCACACCCCAAAATCAAAGGGGCCCAATCAATCGTAAAGCAATAGAATTGTATAGAAGGAGTGTGTCATATAAGAGGTGCTACCTCCTTTGCCTGTCAATCGCTCCTGTTTTAGCCACCTTGTGCGAACTCATGGGAGTCGGGTCCACGTATATACCTCAAAGGAACGCCGCCACCATCCTGCTTCATTTTGGAATCTCCACCGCATACACGGTTGTTAAAGTGGTTTTCAGAGTTGGCAGAGAGTATGACAACTTCCGATCCCGGTCTCTTTAACAACCAAACATTATTATTACACCGTGGTCATTTCAAAATAATTTATACTTTAAACCGAAATATCATTGCCATTTCAAAACCATATAAATATGATATCATTTCCATTTCAAACTAAATCAATATAATATCATTTTTATTTCAAATATATCCTTTTCCAAAAATCATAGCACTTTCAAAGTTATACACTTTGAAACCAAAACACTTGAAATTATAATACTTTCAAATCATAATACTTCGAAACTCGTAACTTTGAAACATAACTTCCATCACTTAAATGGTTTAAATATTAAAATACTTTATATAATAAATAGCTTCTTCAATTTCAAAAATCAATTCCAAAACAACTCGAATTCCAAAATTTTAGATTTAACCAAAATCAAAAATTTCAATTCAATTCAGTTTCCAAATAAACCATTCCAAGCTATATTGATTTCAAAACAGATTTGATCCACAAAATAAACCATTTCAAATTCAGTATATTTAAAACTTTAAGTATTCAACAATTTCAAAACTAAGTTCGATAATTTCATATATACATCAAATTAAATTTTCTATTATTTAGTTTCGAAACATTTACTTAATAAATCCATTACCATTTAAATAAAACCCAGATTACAAATAACTAAATGTTTTGTTCAATTAGTTTATACTTGAAATATTTATTTAATTCACCTTAACCCAAAATCAAGCTATGAAAATCATACTTTTAAATTTTCAAATTTAATAAATTTCACATTAAACTTATTTGAGTTAAATTTTTAAATATATTCAATTTCAAATAAATTTCAAATTTATCTTCCACCCTTAATTCATTTAAATCATTATAAACTCTATATTAAAATATAATTTAAATACTTCACCATATTATCTTCAATAAAAATCAACTTAATTATTAAGCTTATTCTATATTAAAACAAATTCATACATAGCTTAAAAATCAAGAATAAAATAACATTTATATAATATCTAAAATCAATATTTATATAAAACCATATATTTCTTTACAAGCCATAAAATCATTTAAAAATATTTTTATATATATAGACCATGGTGTCTGTATATAATTTTCTATCCTATGGTCAAGTGGTACAGATGTTTATCATTTCAATCCGCAATTTAATATTTTACGATTGTATATCATTTCAAACTGCAATCTCGAATTAATAATAATCCATAACGACTTGCAGTTTATAACGATATAAATTAAACATCCATTTAACAAATATCAACAATCATAATCCATTACAATCATCATCCAAAACAGTCCATAAATATCAATATAGAAACTGATAATAAATAATAGGAATTTAACTGCAGTTTATATGCAATAATAAATTAAATAACAATTTAATTCAAATAAATTCAATTTAACTAGGATGATGATTAAATATACCAAATAATCATAAATAAATTCCAAATCACATCATGAATTAAATTTAACAAACATAAGAAATTTTAGAAGTTGTGAGTGGGTTAAAACACTCACCTTTGAATTTAAATTGAATTTAAATCCGATTTAAAATTAAATTTAAACAGTCTCAGAATTCGTCCAAATAAGAGTCGAAATGTCCAATACGATCCCAATGGAGAAAACCACACGTAAATCGAACCTCGCATGCGAAAATTATACGCATTAGAACATTAAGCGATTTAATTTAGAAATTATAAAATATTAATAAGTGAAAAACATGTCACCTCCACGTTATCTTCTCAGGCAGAACATGAGTGTACGAAGAAAACCCTAGCTGAACGCGATAAGCCGACCTAGCCGCCACTACAAACGTCACAGCGTGACGCCAACACCACCGTGCCTACGTCTAGGCAAATCGCCTTCCCTCGCTCCACCATCCTCCACCATTGAGGCGACGCCGATCGACGAGAAACTCCCCAGCCGTCGCCATTTAACTCGAACCCTAACCCAAATTTTTGGTGACGATCTAACCATCGAATCACCAGACAAACCACATAGATGCAATACGCGTTCGACTCTCTACACAACCTTGTCGTTGATTCCCCGATCAGACGAAGTTCATTGTCGAGCGATGAACGGCTGAAAATAAACTATCTAATTCCAGCAACACAACAACCCAGATCTGGAAACAAATCACATAATTGAATTCCGCTCATCGAGAGCTTCAAATCCATATATAATTCAATATTGTTTGAGGAGATAAAATTTTGAAGTTGGATTTGGAATTGAATTGATATCAGGGAATTTTTGGGGTTTCGGCCATTGAGGAAGAGAAGCAACAGAAATTTTGTACATATAGGAATGAGAAATAGGAAGCCAGCTAGGGTTTATAATGATATATATATATATATATATATATATATATATATAGGCAGAACAAAAAAGAAAGGAATTGGCTCGATTGGTTTGAGTTTTGAACGATAATTGAACTAAAAAGCCCGTTTCAATTCCGGAACGAAAATGGGTCAACCCATATATCAAAATATATGTTTTGAATGTTTTAAAACCGATGAAACCGTTTTCAAGTCCAAATTCTATTGTATGAAGAAGTTACATTAAAATCAGCTTATTTCAAATTGATTACAACTGATTTGATTTCAAGGCGTTTCGAGTCCGTACGATCAAACCACAAGCCAGATCGTTACGAAACTTGAAATCCTATAATAATTCACCGTTATGGATCCGATGAAACTAGTTTCGTAGAAATCCGAGTCAGTGTCCAAAATGGCTATTTTCCAATTAATCAATAAATTAATATTAAATTAATTAAACCAAATTTTCAATTCCAATTCTATAATTAGCAATCTTTATCATATTTGATTTCTTGAAAAATTTCAATAATTTAAACAAGTTTAGATGTCAATTTAAAGTTGATCAATCCATCGATTTCAGTGTTAAATTTCAAAATCCATTTATTAAATTTTTAAACCTTGTTATTCAAGTCTTTCATTACAATAAGGGTATAACTAATACTGGTTTATTTCTTAGCATATTAATGTTTCCTAAGTTCATCTTATTTTCCGATTATCACAATATTTAAATATTTAATTTCATTTATTTGCACTAAATCCAATTACATATCTTTTAAATTCAAATAAATAAATAAATCTCAGTTTCCATTCTTTTTATTTAACCAATTATCATATTATGAATAAAATTAACATTACTTCCAAATATTAACTTAATTTCCATTAACATAATATTTAATTACATTTATTGAACTTTATTTCCAGTTAAATTAACAGGTTAAATAGAGGGTAACATTTAACGATTGTTACCGTTAGCTTTTAAGTACACTTATAAGTTATTATCAACAAAAAGACGTTACAATTGCTTACCTAACACTATCTTTATCCAATTATCAATAGTTATATACTAATCCACCAATTGATTCAATATTACACTTTTTTTCTTATATTTACTTTATAACCAAGTTATAACTTTTAAATTATTTTATTTAATTGGAATTTCATTCAAGTTCATTAATTATTAACTTTAATTAACCTTGTTCCATTTCATCTTAGTTATTTTTTTCTATTACCTTACAACTTTTTATTTCTTCCAATATTAATCAACAAGATTCATTAAATTAACAAATCAAATTATCAAAAATTTATGGGTCGTTACATGTGACGACCCTCTGATCTCTGGGAAACGATACTTAATACATCCTCAGTATTCGTGTGTCGTTGCCCTAAGCACCTGAAAGAAAAGTTGCCTTGGCGTAAAATAAAGAACAGAACAAGACAGAATAGTAAACCTCACAACGAAATGGGTACATATGATATAAAAGGATATAGTAAAAAATGTTCTCTTTGTAAGGAGTTATCAGAGCTATAAAAAAAAGTACTACAACTAACAAATTTGCAGCTATACATTTTGACTTTACATTTTTAAGATACGAAATACGTCTTCATAATCATATAGTAGAAATAAATAACTAGATAACTAAGGAGCCGCCTGCTTGATCACCTTCTTCAGAGAGCTCCAAAGAAAACCTGGTATTTTCAGACTACCCAAATATGATTGAGTACCTGAGAGTTTAGGGAAATTAAACAACTCGGGTTAGATAAAATGTCGGTTATTAGTAAAATTATGAAAAAATGAGGTGCATATAAACATAATATGTGGGACCACGCCGCTAACGCGAAAGGGTTTTCTCCAACATAAACAACAACCAAACATAACAAAAATTGGAAATGAAAAATAGGAACCAAATCCAAAATCGATGATGGGTACAATTAGTATAATATTCAGACTTGAAAGAACGGAAATAGTCGTAATAAAAATCCACATTGGATAGAATGGACAAAACAAGACAACAATCCAAACTCGATAGAATTGACTAAATAAGATAACTATCCAAATTCGATAGAATTGACAAAACCAATAATTGAACACCTCGAAGAGTAGTTGACTCTTCCCATTATAATTAAAGATAATAGATTCAAAGGTTCGAATCAAATAAGAAAAGGAAATTTTCCAACAACGACTAGGAAGGTGCACCTCTCCTTGAAGTATACCTCTAGTAATATACTTCTAAGAAGCTCATATACTGCATGACACTTCTCGGACAATTTCAAGCTGGCCTCGCCAATCCTTACCGAGTATCCGAATATTTCACATTTGAATCTGAACCGGTTTTCGCATGATGGTACACAAAAATCTAGATTAGATGTGAAAATGCCCTAATAAGAGCGACAAATCATCTTAGAATGAGGATAATAAAGAAGCCGAAGTAAATGATAGCTAAGAAACCAACTATCGAGGATATAAAGCGATCATATATGGAAATTAAGTCTTGTATACTTATCACCATTCATCGAATTCAAACTTGTACTATTTCTTGGTTAATAATAATATCAAACAAGTCAGGTAGTGTTAACTCAAAGTCATGTTTCACAACTATTCTCAACTTTCAAAATAGAAGCAAGTCTACTTCTTTGATGTTTAGAGCTAAGTATACAAATAAGTCATTTTCATATAAGTGATATACTTTACGGAAATTAATTCATTTCCATAAATGAATCAAACCTTTTCTTTTAAAAACCTGAATTCGTGCTTAGCCTCACATTACAAGTATTAGCTTTAAATCACTTTGTTTAAAGAGTTTATTAACTTCAAAACATTAATTTAAAATAACTTAAACATCCTTATTGCACTGATTAATTAACGTTAAAGTTCATCGCACACTTTGATTTTTGAAATGAAAATGTCTTCAAAAAAACAAAAACGGTAAATCACTCTGAAACCTTATTAATTCAATTAATTAGTAGTAATTAATTGAATTAATAAATAATTAATTATCATTATTTAAAATGAATAACAAAGTCGAAACATCCTTGTTGCTTTGATAAATGCAATTTGAAACTTTATAAATTAAGTTGATTAATTAACTCCAATAACCTTTAATTAAAAACGGTAAATTACCTTCAAAACATCATTAAATTGATTAATTAATAATATTTAAATATAACTAATTTAATTAATTAATTAATAATTAAATATATTTTAAAATGATTAATCTATTTAAACCATCATTAAGGAAAGATTAATTAAAGTTAAAACAAGTTAATTTCCTTCTAAAAATCATTAATTAAAAAGATTAATTAATTTTAAAAACATCATTAATTAATTGATGAATTAAATTTAATCCATCATTTTCAAAAGATTAATTAGCTATAAACATCATTAAATAAAATGATTAATTAAATTTAAAACATCATGAACTAGGACATTATTTAAATTTAAAACACATCATTAACTGAGTAATTAGTTAACCTTAAACCTTATTAATTAGATAATGAACTAATAATAATAAAATAATTATTAAAATAATTAATTATTTTTGAAAACATCGTTAATCAAAACCTTTCTTAACATGTAAAATAATTCCAAGCATGATAACGAAAACAAATGGTTTTGATAAAGATGATTTTTCGAAATTGCCGATATAGCGTCTATCGCAACACGGGCGATTCGAAATTCAGGTAAACGACATTATCAACACAACTAACCATCACAAAGCGAGGGTATGAGAATATAGACAAATTAACCATGATACAATATGTAATAAATATTTACTAACAATCTTGTTGACTTTAACTACAAACTTTTCAAATAGCAAACCATATGCTTACTAACTTTCAAATGCGACAACTTTTCAAAGCATGAAACAAACAAACAAGCAAACCATCATCAAGCACATAAAAAATCATTCATAGGCAATAAATATGAACGTTGATATAGTTTTAAAAGCTTTAGCTTGAGGGTAAAATTTTACCTGCAAATATGTAACCAAACGAAGTCGAATCGCTACACGATCTCGCTGCTCGAACCAAACTTCCTATTCACCAAAGCTTGGACTTTTGGGCCATATGGGACTGTTTGGGCATGGCGGGATGTTATGGCTTGGCCTTGGCTAAATACGAAGAGGTATAAGTCTTGTTTGAATGTGGAGTGACTTTGGATAATCAACTAATTCTCTAAAAATAAACTTGAAAATAGGTCATTTTAAAACTGATTTTTGAAATATTTTCTCCCAGATTTTGTAAAGGTAGTCTAAAGAAAGGTTTTCGGAAATTCTTTTCTCTACTATTTGAAAATAATAAAATCTCAATTATTTTTGAGGAAGATATGGCCAAGATAAGAGAAGCTATTTTCGGGCTTGAATTTCTGATCCCAAAAATACACTACAAAGAATTCACTTTTTTAGTATAGCAAACCTTGAAATTAGAAAAGGTGATGTACTGGAAATTTCTGGCCACTAAAATTGTACATGGTTTACAAAAAGAAAATCTTGCTTTGGAGAATTATAGTGGATGTTAGGGCTGAATAAAATGGGGGTGAAAATAGAGGAATTTATAAATGGAAAGTAGGAGTTTAGCAAACTTTGGAAGTGGTTTTAAAGTGAACGTTCTCTCGTTTTTTTTTATTCCTTTGAAATAGTATAGGAAGCCATGAAAGATGCTTAAAGGCTTTAGGAAATAGTAAATGAACTAATGAAATGAGAAAGTGAAGTGAAGTTTCATGAAGTAGTTTTTATAAAGCATGAAATGCAAAAATTACCTAAATGTCCTAAAGTACTTACCCACCACACAAAAATGCCACCACATCAACTAAGCCACTTTTATCATAAAATTTCGAAAATTACATGTCTCCTCAATGTACTCTTGGTACCACATGCATTTATTGAGCTTTGTACCTTATTTTGGACATGTTTAAACATGTCTTGTACTTTTGTCTGCCTATGATGTGACCGATACCTTTTGTTTCTAATATTATATTTAAACTTAATTAAATTATCTTTAATTCAAATTAATTCACTAATCCATGATTATAACTTTGCATATATGTGTAAATATATTTACAAATATGTACACAACATTTCAAGTAGCTTTTATACGATGAAACGTTAAAAATTCGAAAAATGGTTTCCGGTCGCATTTTTTGTTTTTCATCGATCTAAATATTTTTGTAAACTAAATTTTAAACTATTTTATCTTCAATATTTATTATTTAAAAGTGTTTTGACTTTAATTATAAAACCTACTATTTTAATATTTAAAATTAATTAAATATTCAAAAATTGATATGGTGAAATTTCGGGTCGTTACAATTTTGTTCGGCCTTGTACTAGAGAGGGAGAAGAGCTAGTGGTGGCTCTTGATGAGTTCGGCCAAACAAGGAGAAAGAAAAGAAAGAGATCGCTCACTTTAATTTCAAACTATGGCGATGTCTTTCTATATTTGAAAGAGTACTTTTAGAAGAGCTTTGCTACGGTTATGGGATAATTTATGAGGACGTGGAAGCCATCAATAAAGAGGAAGAATAAGCTTAGAAAGTGGAATGGAAGTGTGAATAAAATGAGAAGGTATGCCTTGTATTTATAGGTAAAAATATTTAAACAAATATCTTTTGCAGAGACCATACTACACTCACCCACACCCCTTCCATGCACACGCTAGCCCCATGTGATCAACCACCCTCCATTTGTCCTCCTCATATCATATCCTAGGTGTGTAGGTTTGTAAGGAGGTGATGTTTGACGTGTGGTTTGCTTATATGTGAACATATGTTATAAATATCATGATATTTTATGCTTATATATAGGTGTATATATGTATTTGGTATGCATATATATATATATATATATATATATATGTATGTATGTATATGTATATGTATATGTATATGTTGCTACATGTATGTGCACATTATATATGTGTACAAGATATATAAATAATGTTGCGATCACTTTGATCAACTTCAGTTCGTTAAACCGTTGAAAATCTAAAATAGATTCACGGTCACATTTTCACTTATTAATTAAATTACATCCAAATGAAAAAAAATTCAAACCAATTTCTTATCATTATAAACTAATTGAAATGATCACATTTGAATTATAAACCTATATTGAGCATGTGGCGCCCCACCTCTATACCCACGCTAGCCAAGAACATTACGGTGAATGCTGTCAACTAGCACGGAGAATAAGGCTATTGAGGAGCGACCATCCGTGTAATTGCTTTGCGCGAGCATTGATATGTCAGATAGTATAACAATCCGACATACCGACACAAACTCAAAGCTACTACACAGTGGCTGCAATATCTTCAGAAACAAATGTAGAAATAAACATAACATAAATCAATCACAGATAATTCATATCACAAAGGCGGAATAAGATATGAATATTACACATAAAAGTGTACATCAGAGTAGTGGTCTAAAAAGATCCACAATATCACAAAAGAATAGTTACACGAACTACACAAAAGAATAAGTATACATTATGGAGTCTATATCTCAAATGTATACAAACCAAAAACTACTAATCTAAGTAGTTAACCAAAAGTCAGAGAAATCAATCCCAAGTGAGAGGTCAAGCTGAAGCACCTGCAACGTCTCAGTCTGACCCGAGTATTATTTAATAAGAAAATAATAAACGGATCAGTCTAACTATAAATATCAGATGAAACGATTTAGAAAAAGAGATATGACTAAACGCATAATAATCATAATGCCAAGCTGTGATATATATAAGTAATTGAAAATCAACAAGAGATTAATCAATATCACAAAATCTACACAAGAATAAAAGAAATGTCATACTCCTTATTTCGTTCATCAAACAACAAATATTGACGATTATATCAATGTCAATCACAAAAGTCAATGACACACAAATTCACCAATGCACAAATATTGATAAAACTTATCAACGGAAATCACGAAAATTGGTGAAACACAAATTCTAGAAATCATCTCAAGAAATCCAGAAATCACAAAAGGGGGGAAAAGGCCTATCACAAACGGGTGCATAAAGCTCACCAACGTGTGTATCACAAACGGAATGCTAATTCCATGGTTGCTAACCATCACAAATTGAGCCGAAGCTCCACAAACGGCCCGAAGACCATGGGTTGCTACCCCACCAAATTGAGTCGAAACTCCACAAAACAGGGTTTAGTCTCCCTCGTAGACAAAGAGACATCGCACATTGCTAGTCTAAATCACAAAGATGATCGTCATGATCAACGAGAAGTGTCGATTACAGTAAGCTAGTAAATATATGAGCTTAGCATCATGTCCCATAACCACTAGCTTAACTTAAATATTTACGAACAAATTGTAGATCTCCACTAGAAAATTGTCACAAGAGTTTCAATCGAACAAGTCCAAGAATTAACCGACGAAGTAAACGCAAGCATTTCATACCACTTGTTTTACTAAGTCGTTTAATTGGATTTCTCATACGAGTGAGGTAAATGTTTGTATATACTAATAGAATAGAAATCGGTTTGAGAAAACGATCTTTGTAATAAAATAGTGTTGAAATCATTTGAAGAAAGAGTTTTGATATTTACTACTATTATAGAAAACCTTTATATTTTTAAAGTGACAAATCACAAAGAAGATTGTAGGAACAATCAATCACTAAAATTCACGTTCGAAGACGTGAATAAAATCCAAAGAAACCGATAAAGAATCCATCAAAATGGATATTCAAAAATCCCTAAAAAGGAGTCATCAAAGTCATAAAAATTGATAACAACAAATAGGATCATCACGAATCGATTCAAATTGGAATTCTCAAGCGAATAGGCAAGTAGGTAAACACTGCAGTTTCAGACGTCTGAAACAAGTGGTTCAGACGTCTGAATCTGGAAATATAAAGAATTCCAGAACACAATTCAGACGTCTGAATCAAGTGTTTCAGACGTTTGAAATAGGCATATTTTAGCCTATTTTCTTTCTGTTTGAAATAGAACCAATTCAGACGTCTAAAACCATATATTCAGACGTCTGAATCTGGGAATAGAAATCTTCCCAGATAATATTCAGATGTCTGAATATTACGTTTCAGACGTCTGAATCTGGGGTTCAGGGCATTCCCTGAACCTAGGCCAAAAATGGCCAAACGAATATCGGAAACGATCGAACGAGCAAATGGCGATGACTAAGGAATTACGTCGAACGACAACCCAGCCTAAACGGCTCTTCGATACGCCTCAAATATCAATGTCCAAATATCCATAATAGGATTTTCATAAATTAGACCAAAACACCAAAAATTGGAATATACACCAAATCAATCCAAACCAAAATCAATTCCACAAAAATAAGTGTTAGGAATTCATACCTAACAATCGAAGATAATTATAGACAAAGATGTGAGATAAAAATCTCACCTTTTTACAAAATCAAACAAGAAGAAGCTTGAAAGAAAATGGAGAATCAACCTCTCTTCAACACAACCCAAATGAGCTTGAATCTATGCTCAAAACAAGAACATTTCCAAAATTAGGTTTAGGAATTTCTGAAATTGGTAAGAGAATAAGTTGGAGAAGAAGAAGAGAATGCTTACCAATGGGTTCTCTTGAATTTGGAGCTAGAAATTTGAGGTTGCAAGAGGAACTAGGGTTTTGGAGTTTTTAATTTCCAATCTCTCCCACCATTATTGCCTTAGAACTGAAAAGAGGAAGAAGTGAGGGTGAATGGGGAAGAGTGGTTCAGTTTTGAGTATAAGTTGGCTAGTGGGCTGAACCCAATCTAAAATCAAAAGTGAAAAGATCAAATTTTTTGACTAACTCCAAACATATCAAAGTTTATACTCAAAAAGGTCGCAAACGGCATTTTGAACTCAATGGAGGTGGTCTCGAGTCCTAATTCGGCTGTTTGCAAAAAGTAGCTTTTCGGACTAAAATCCGACTAACGATAAAATATTTAAATAAAATATTTTAATATAAAATCGATAAATATGCGGGTTGTTACAGACTCCCCTCCTTAAAGAAATTGTGTCCTCGCAATATTTAAGAAGGAGATATGTAGTAACAACCATAAAAGCATATTCAACACAAAAGAAATTCGAAATAAGAAGTTCACCTCAAAGAGCACGAGAAAGTAAGTCCGGATGTGTTCGCTCGATGTACTCTCTAGATTCCCAAGAACAATCCTTCGGATTTGAAGACCATTGAACTTTAACAAGCGGAACATCTATATTTCGAAGTCGTTTGACCTCCGAAGCAATGATACGAATAGGATGTTTCTCATAAGTTAAATTAGGCGAAACTTCAATCTCTTCCACAACACCGGGCTCAAGAATAGAATCGGAATCTCGAAGACATTTCCGAAGTTGAGAAACGTGAAACACGTCATGGATAGCAGAAAATTGAGCAGGTAATAAAAGGCGATAAGCCATGGAACCAATACGTTCAGTGATAGGAAATGACCCAATATATCGTGGCGCCAATTTTCCCGATCGACTGAAACGTACAACACCCTTCATTGGTGAAACACGAATAAAATCAGAATCTCCAACAGAAAATTCTAATTTCCTTCTTCGATTATCGGCATAGGATTTTTGTCTACTCTGGGCTTCTTTCATCCTATGACGAATAAGATCAATCTTTTATGTGGAATCACGAATAAAATCTGGACCTAAAACCAGCTTCTCACCGGTCTCAAGCCAACAAGAAGGAGATCGGCATGGCCTTGCGTAGAGTGCCTCAAAAGGTGCCATACCAATACTAGATTGGAAGCTATTATTATAGGAGAATTCAACAAGGGAAATATGATCTTCCCAACTTCCCCCAAAATCAAGCACACAAGCACGATGAAGATCTTCAAGTGTTTGATTCACACTGTAAGGACCCGATTCTTCGACTTTCGAAAATTCAACATCGATACTCACTTTATCGACTGCCGAGCAATGGAATGACGGAAAACCGAACACTTAGGGTTTTAAGAAAAAGAAAGAGCTAGAAGAAGAGATAAGAAGGTAGAAAAATAGAGAGAAAAGAGAATAGAAAATAGAACAGAATAGAAAACAACAGAACAACATCGGAATCTCACAATTCGCAGCGGAACAACATATAATAATAAATGAATAATCTTTAAACAAAGAACTATATCAGTTATTACATTTTATACATTACATTTCATTACATCATATCATCAGAGTGTACAACTACAAACAACAACAAACAATGCAGCGGAAAAAAAGAAATACTATATACTAGTGATACGCCATGTCATCCATCTTGCCTCCAGCAACTCCTGAATATCCAGAATATCCTGATAAACCTTAACTCTTGACTGCCCGTGTGAAAATTGGTGGGCACCCAGAGTTTAGGAAGGAAAACAATAAACTCCGAGTCAGTCATGTGACTGGTGTGAGAACTCAAAACAGTTTATTTATCTTTAAAATCAAAATAGAAGAATATTTTTAAAGTCAATTCGCAATGCTTTTAAAAATGAGACTACCATAAGGCCTCCCGCACACACACACAATGCAAACGCAGAATCGGAGGAGATTTCTCCTTATGATAGTCAAAGATGCTTGATACGCATTAAAAAGAACATTTGATATTATTACTAGTGCATAGTGTAGAGAAAAATTCATTTCGAAAGTAGAATATAAATCTTAGCCAGCATAGACATTTCGAACTATGCCTACTATAGCTACCATCTAAACATTGGTGACCACCATAAGTAAATGGCAGGTTCTACAACTAATACCGTACAGGGTTTCGTATTGGGAATTGGATTTCCAACGAATGATCAGGCCAAGGAACTTCCCATTGCCACATGAGAATGCCTCTGGATGGACATCCCTTAGAACCAAACCGGATCTCTACCAACACAAGGCCGGGTTACCCCTAACTGAGTAACAACTGACCGAATATGCCATCCCCCGGTCCTTTGGGACCTTTCACCCGAGCGCTCGCAATCAATTCGCACAATCATAAAGTGTTTTCAACCTGAGTAAGTATCTGGGCTCCATACCATGATACCACCCTTTTCCAGAAGGAAATGCACATATCCTAAAGGGCGCTACCCCTCAAACCTTGCCGCATCTTTCCTGTTTTGACCATTCCCGAGGTGTGAGGCTCGACGAAGTCACGTCCACAAAAACATACTTTATACAAAAGCCATGCTTTGGGTCAACAAATGATCATAGAAATGATCACCAAGATAGACGATCAAACAAATGATCCTATCACAAATAATCAACACAATGATCATTTCACAGCAACACTCAGCATGTCACATTGCCAAATTGGGAATATATCGCTGATAACCTTCAACTACATAACCTCTGAGCTCGTACGTCTCAGAGAAGGGTGTTAAGCTAAAAGAATAAATTCTCCGCCACCAACAGAAATATATTTGAAAGAAATCTGCTTTATATCTCAATTTGTAATGTCAGACATACAATCCATACAAGTCTGTTCCGGGCTCGAACAGAACCGAAGGCACTTCTCACGAAGCCCTTGCAATCCGGGTATTCACAATCCCGATCGAATTTCCCATCACTTAGGGAATCTCTATACCAGGAGCTACCCAGTGCAGAGACAATCGATAGGTCATCCTATCACTTTCGCAAATATCCGGTCTTCAACACCGGTCATCAATGCTATCCATAACGACGTATCACATATTCGGAATGGGTTATACGACCCCATGATCCTTTCCCGGTTAACCCGAATAGTGAGCGCTTATTTAAAAATAAGTGTGGCATTCAAATTCAAACAAATCACATCAATTACCCATTCAAAGGGAAATATTGATAGTCGGTTATTGAACTATCAATGGATATGCACACATCACCAGTTTCCAAATAATTTTCCAATTATTTATTTTCCAAAATATCTTTACTAGATATATAATTTCACACTTCAAAAATAAATCAATATTTATTTTTAAACAAGTTCCCTTTTCATTTATAAATTCCATAGTGAATTTTCATTCCAAAATATCCATGCATATACGATTTCAATTATTCATTTCAATTTTATCTTCAAAAAGATAAATTCTCAAAATATTCACTTTATATTGGAAAACATTTCCATACTTATTTATTCATAAGTAATTCACAAATTTTATTTATTTTCAATACTTAGAAAATATTCAATATACTTAAATCGAGATTAAGTATATATTTCATTCTTTAAGGAAATCATTCTCTTAACATATTTATTTGGGCCAAAACGAATGTTACGTAAAACATCGTTACGACGTCCCAAAATCACTAGTATAGGGATTCGAAATTAAAATAGATATATAAATCCCAATACTATACAAAACATTTCCTTTCGGAAATCATTTACTATAACAACAGTGTTATAGTCCACTATTTCCTTTTATTTCTCGAAAACGTCTATTTCAACAATAGATGTTGAAATCTATGGTTTCGAATCTCAACACATTTAAAACATCGTTAGATCGTTTTAATTTCTATTTAAAACATCAAATCTAAACATTTTCTTTAACATATTATTCACTATTCAAAAACGTGAATATACTACATTAACACATTTCATCCTTTTATACATTTTATCTCAAAGGATTATTCACAGTCAAAAATGTGAATATAACTCCATAAATAAGTTATAACAATTTACTTATCAAAATAAGTCGTTTGCGAATTTATAAAACAATGTTTATAAATTCCATTTCTATTTATTTTATAACTCCTTTTTATAAATCTCCTTTATTAATCTATTCGATTTATAACTCAATTATAAACCAAAAGTCCATATTATAAGTGAAATACTTATAATTTATTTGCTTGCAAAAATCGTTCCTTTGAACTTCATACTTATAAATCTTATAACTTATAAGCTTCAATTATTTATCCAAAACCATTCTTTTAATAATTTTGCAAATTTTATAAACCTACTGCTTATAAAATTCCATTTATAACTTCACCGTTTATAATTCTATAAATTTCTTTCATTTATGAAATTCATTCACAATTCATTCTAACACTTATAAAAACTCATTTTATAATTCAAATGTTTTAATTTATAAATATCAATTTATAAATCCTTTATAAAATCAATTTATACTATTATTTTAAAACATCTTTAATCTCCTTTATAATTTCACCATTCTCTTGATTCATAAAATAATCAAATTTTATAAATCCTATATTTAAACTTTTCACAATAAATTCAAAAATTCCGATTTAACTATTTTATAAAATCATTAATCCATATTTCTCAAAAATAAATCTTTAACCGTATTTCTCAAAATCATAATTCTTATAAATTTAAAAATTATAACGTTTATTTATTTAAAATGGATCAATTCCAAAAATATTTTATAAACGTTTTCTTTCAAAAATCACTTTAAAATCCCTTTTAAAACTCCAAAATTTGGTCCAATGATGCTACATACCAAATAGTCAATCACGACAAACAACGATATCATATATCGATATGATAATCCATCAAATATCAAAATATCTGAAATCAAATAAATACTGTTGAGGAATCCAGTTGGATCCCTCCAACCTGTTTTCCTGCATCCAAAAACATTAGCACAATACTAATTCCGCTCCAGTACGAAATTATCGCGGTATATGGGATTTAAAATATTATCCGCTTAATAGACGGCGCAATAGGGTCTCATCCGCTATACAAATGCGGGAAATCAATAACTCCAATATATACATATGCCGATATATATATATTGCTATTATATATAATACCAATTTCACTGTTTATGAAATATTCGCGGTATATGTTTTTACTAAATAACATCCGCTTACTAACGGCGCATAATGTCTATTTTAACAATCAATAGATAACAATCATCATTCAAACATGCATTCAAATATTTTAAATCTAACTATTTAAAATAAAAATCGAAACTGATTCGATTGAGTGAGAAGTTCTCACCTTGATTTTATTTCCGTTTTAGCGATTTATTTCGAATAAAATTAAACGAACGTTTAATTTTACCCAAAATTTTCACTAACTCCAAACGACTCCAATCCAATTCCATCGCGTAGTGCTCGTCCATACGATTCCAACGCTTCTTGTTTCGCGTGTTTTCGGCCTCGTATGAAAAAGTTATGATTTTATGAAGTTTTACACAATTTTAATAACTAATTTACAACTTTAATTAAAATTTTTAAACCTAAACTAATCTGGGCCGTAGGATCCACTGCCCCCCAATCATCACCGTGCATTCCCTCCAACTCCCTCTCGTTCTCCATAGCCGCACACAAGAACCCATTTACATAGAACTAGGGTTTAGAAATTCGACCACCACGAGCATCGAAACGTCATCGCTCCGCCACCATGCTGACCCCCTTCGCAAGAGCCACGCTCGACCTGAAGAGCTTCGAGCTCGGTCACCCATGATCCTCGAAAACCGTGTAGGAACGCACGCCATTCTCACCCCCCTAGCCGCCACCCCGTTGCTCCAATTTCGATCTTGACCGTTGACCACGTAGAGCTTGCGAAGCTCGACAAGTTTGCAGTTGAAGCCTTAGTCTAAATGTTGATGGATTGGGAGATCGGAGGGGAAGAGGATGGTGAATCTCTGGCCGTCTATTTAGGTGGAGGCGGCTGCTTGCTTCTAGGGTTTTATTTTTTTTTCTTTTATTTTATTTGTGATGGTTGGCTATTTATAGGAAAATCAATCGACACTATTCATTCCGGAAATTCCGAACTCCGATTCACGCGCCGTAACCAGCATTTCTAGGGTTTACCCCACGTTCCGGACACAATGGAACAGGTTTCGAAAGCTAATTCGGACATCTGTGCGAGTTATGGCAATAAACGTTCAATTTAAATTAAACCGATTTAAACGATTTTCTAGGCGTTTTAATTTGTACCGGACAAACGGTAAATCCAATTGACACGAAATTTGAAACCTTACAATAATATCACATTATGGATCCGATGAAACTGGTTTCGTCGAAATCCGAGACTTTTTGAAAAATGGCTATTTTAACTCGCCAAATTAAAATTAAAAATAATTCGATGCGTTTCGAGCTGCCACGATCAAACGATAACTCCGATTGACACGAAAATTGAAATCCGATAATAACTAAATATTACGGATCCAATGAAACTGGTCTCGTCCAATTCTGAGACTGTTCAAAAATTGGCTATTTTCACCAGTCGATTAAATATTAAAATATTCAATTTTCACAAATTAACTTTTAATTCGATTTTAAAAGTTCTAAAATATCATTCTAACTTCAATATGATAAAATAAAATTTTACAAATCATTTACAATTATATTTAACTCAATTTTCAATTATTTCCATAATTTCACATATTAAATTATTGACTTAATTATTCAATTAAATCCATTTATTCGAAATAAAATTTATTCGACTTATAAATTTACTTATTAATATTTAAAATTAATTAAATATTCAAATTTTAATTAAATAAAATCCTGGGTCGTTACACACACGCTCGGTTTGTCCATCGGACTGAGGATGATAAGCGGTGCTAAAATTGAGCTTCGTTCCCAAAGCTTTTTGAAGACTCTTCCAAAACTGATGCAGTGCAATCTGAAAACTCTGAAAATTCTCAAGTTATAGGTCGCTCACGACCTAATGAAGGTCGGCCACGACCTAATGGCTCACGAGAGGAGAAGCAACGACCTAACAGAGGCCTGAGTCATTCGGGTTTTATAGGTCGTAAGGAGGAAGACTCGGTTTTAGGTCAGCTACGACCTAAGAGAAGCATTTTAGGTCGTCTACGACCTAGTGGGTATGCTGAAGGAGGAAGTTCACGACCTAAGATAAGTCGCGAGGAACGACCTAACGAGATAACACAAAAGGAAGCAAATATGGGTCGCGAACGACCTAACACGTCCAGTAAGTCGCTCCAGCGACCTTATGCTGAAAGTGAGCTGAAATTAGGTCGCGAGGAGATAGGTCGCGTGAAGGAAGGTAGGTCGCGTGATTCTTTGTTGCCGCATCTTTTAGGTCGCGAACGACCTAACTCATATAGGTCGCAAGAAAATCGCTGAAGCCGCTCCTTTAGGTCACTATGTGTTGTACATATGTGTGTTAGGTCGCTAACGACCTTTGTAAGTCGTAGGTCGTATACTTTTGTTTGTACTGTGTTGTAAGTCATTGTATTGTGTATATGTGAATATATGATGTTGTGATAGGTCGCTAACGACCTTACTTAGGTCGTAGGCCGCTCTGAGTTAGGTCGGTGGGTGTTTGTTAGGTCGGGGAACTGTGTTAGGTCGCATGCGACCTAGTGGTGCGTGAGTTGTAAGCCTATAAATAGGCCGATGGTGTCATTTGTAAGGGGGTTGATATTTTGAATAAAATTCTCTTTTGTTAGCTTTGTGCTTTCATACAAATTGGTAGTTGAGTGTGATCTCCTATCTCCTCTTTCGGTTAATCGATTGCGCTCGATTCAACGATCGTAGAAGCCGATTCACGGTATCTAGTGCGCTAGATCAACGTGCGAAGAATCGTAGATCTTCTTTCTCGGCATCGTGCGCGATCAACGAGACGAAGATAGCTAGAATCCGGTATCTTTGGATCAACGGATTTGGGCCTTGCAGTATTCTCAACTCACCGATTGCTACATTCCATCAATTGAAGTTTGTTTCGATTTATCCGCTGCGTCAGTTTTGGTATCAGAGCCATACTTAGCCAATCATAGCTAAGTTGGTTCTTGGAGCCAAGTATTTGGAGTTTATCGTGTTCATCTTGAAGTTGCAACGAGTTTGAAGATTCCGATCCATTCCATTTTGGATCTAGAGTGGAGATTTGTTTGAATTTGATTTGTGTTGAAGTACTTGAGCTTGAGCCGAGCTAAGTTGTGTAGTGGTATAGGCCGAGCCAAGAGAAGTTTAAGGCCGAGCCTTGTGAAGTTGTGTGGAAGCTTGTGAAGCCGTGACTTGAAGATTTTGTTGTTCAATCAAGCCGCCTAGAAGAGCTAACCGACATCAAAACATTGAAGCTTTGTATCGACGAGAAGAAGCCGACCAAATGGAACAACGTATGCATGAGAAGATTGATGAAGGCATTGGTAGGTTGGAGAAGTTGATGATCGATATGAATCAAAGTCGAAGAAGAAATTCACCTGAATCCATCCGTGGAGGAAGTAGAGTTTCACAACATTCAGATCGGGAGAGGTGAGAGAGCCAAGATCATCGAAGTGTTGACAATCGAAGTAGGAGGAATGTTGATGATCATGATAGAAGGGATGTTGGAAGTAGGGGTGGTGGTGGTAGAGATGTTGGAGGACGTGAAAGACAACGATATACATCAGACTTTGATGAGGAGTTTGACGGTGAGAGGGGAAGTATTCATTTCAGAGACCGAGATCAGGGACAACGTCAGTATCGGGTTATTGATGATGATCGACGCTGGGAATCGGGAATGAAGATGGAAATTCCGGAGTTTAAAGGAGGGATGGTTGCTGAAGAATTTTTAGACTGGTTATCTAATGTAGAGGAAATCTTTGATTTCAAGGAGGTTCCGGAGAATCGAAGGGTGAAGTTAGTTTCTACAAGGCTGAGGGGGAGAGCTTTGGTGTGGTGGCAGCAAACTAAACTTACTCGTGAACGAATGGGGAAGTCAAAGATAGAATCTTGGGAGAAGATGAAGAAATTGATGAGATCTACTTTCTTACCATACAACTATCAATCACTTATGTACCAGAGATTGCAGAATCTACGGCAGGGGACAAAATCAGTAAATGACTATACAGATGAATTTTACCAACTCATTGCCAGGAACGATATAATGGAGACAGAAGAACAGCTGATTGCTAGGTTTGTTGGAGGGTTGAGAATGCAGATCCAGAATATGGTTAATATGTTCGATCCCAGATCTGTAGCGGAGGCACATCAAAAGGCGTTAGCTTGGGAAAAGCAAGGAAGGCGTGGAGGTGGTGTGTTTACTAATTCTAACAATCAAGCAAAGGGTGTCGGTGGAAGTTCTAATGTCATTAAAGCTGTTGCCAAACCAGTTGTGAAGGAGGGTGAGAAGGCGAAGGTTGGCAGTGGATTCAAATGTTACAACTGCCAGGAGATGGGTCATAAAAGCAATGAATGTCCGAAGCCGAAGAAGAGAATTATGATAGCTGAAGCTGAGGATGAGGAGGAAGAAGCTGAATGTTCTAATTCATCTTATGTTGAGGGGGAAGAAGAAGTGTCGGGAGACGAAGGTTGTAATCTGATGATGAGGAGGTCTTGTTTGACGCCAAAACAAGAGGAGGAAGATAGTTGGTTGAGGAATAACATATTTCAATCTACTTGCACTATTCTTGGGAAAGTTTGTAAATTTGTCATTGATGCTGGGAGTTGCGATAATATTATCTCTACAGAGGCAGTGAGGAAATTGGAGTTGAAAACCGAGAAGCATCCTAAACCATACAAGTTAGCTTGGTTAAGGAAGGGTGGTGAAGTGAAAGTTGGGAGAAGAGCTTGCGTGAAATTTTCTATTGGGAAGAAATACAAAGATGAAATCTGGTGCGATGTAGTGGACATGGATGTGTGTCATCTGTTGTTGGGCAGGCCATGGCAGTTTGATCGAGCAGTACAACACGATGGTCGGGCCAATAGGTACGATTTCATGTTCGAAGGTACTAAAATCACTTTGGTTCCCAAGAAGCAACAACAGAAGGAGAGCAAGCTGGAGGAGATTGAGGAATTGAAAACTCTGTTGACTTTGAAGGAGTTTGTTAAGGAGGTTGAAGAGGAGCCTGAAGTATACTTGTTGATTGGGCGTGAGAGCAGTGAAGAGGTTGAAATTGCCGAAGAAGCAAAGCCAGTTTTGAAAGAGTTTGAAGATGTATTTCCAGAAGAGTTGCCAAAGGAGTTACCGCCACTGAGAGACATTCAACATCAAATCGATCTTGTTCCGGGAGCAGTATTACCGCATAGACCACATTATCGAATGAGTCCGAAGGAACATGAAGAGTTGAGAAGGCAGGTGGAAGATTTGCTTGAACAGGGACGTGTGCAGGAGAGTCTGAGTCCATGTGCTGTGCCAGCTTTATTAGTCCCAAAGAAGGATGGGACGTGGAGGATGTGCACTGACAGTCGAGCATTGAATAAGATTACTGTGAGATATAGATTTCCCATGCCGAGGTTGGATGACTTGCTAGATCAGTTGAGTGGGGCGACTATCTTTTCGAAGATTGATTTGAAGAGTGGTTACCACCAGATTCGGATTAGACCTGGAGACGAATGGAAGACACCGTTCAAGACGAGAGAGGGGTTATACGAATGGTTGGTTATGCCATTTGGTTTATCAAATGCACCTAGTACATTCATGCGGGTGATGAATCAAATCTTTAGACCATTCATTGGGAAGTTCGTGGTAGTTTATTTCGATGATATTCTGATATATAGCAGGAGTATGGAGGAGCATGTTCTACATTTGAGGAAAGTGTTGATTATTCTTCGCGAGGAACAATTTTATGCTGCTACGAAGAAATGTGTGTTCATGGCAAGAAGTGTTTTATTTCTGGGGTATATTGTTTCGGAAGCAGGAATTCAAGTTGACCAGAATAAAGTGGAAGCAGTCAGGAATTGGCCACAGCCGAGGACGATTACAGAGGTGAGAAGTTTTCATGGGCTAGCATCATTCTACCGAAGATTCAGTCCGCACTTCAGTAGCGTGATGGCTCCAGTTACTGATTGCATGAAAGGGAAACAGTTTGTATGGTCAGAGAAAGCGGCGGTTGCTTTTTAGAAGATCAAGGAATTGTTGACGTCTGCACCAATTCTTGTTTTACCGAATTTTCAGTTATTGTTTGAATTGCATACTGATGCATCGAAGGTCGGTATTGGAGGAGTTCTGAGACAGAATGGGAAGCCAGTTGCTTATTTCAGTGAAAAGTTATCAGGAGCAAAGATGAGATACAGTACATATGACGTTGAATTCTATGCTGTGGTACAAGCTGTTAAGCACTGGAGGCACTATCTATTTCAGAAAGAATTTGTTCTGTACACGGATCATGAGGCATTGAAGCATTTACAGGGGCAAGACAAGATTTCAGCGAGACATGCATCATGGATTGCTTATTTACAACAGTTTACTTTTGTCGTGAAACATAAGTCAGGGGTGACGAATCGTGTAGCAGATGCATTAAGAAGGAGGAGTCATTTATTAACGACATTGAAGGTTGAGGTGACAGGGTTTGAAATGTTGCCAGAGCTGATTGAAGAAGATCCTTACTTTGTGAAATGTGTAGAGAAAGTCAAGGAAGGAAATACCGATGAATTTGTGATGGTTGATGGATTCTTGTTCAAGGGGAATCAATTATGTATTCCAGATTGTAGTTTGAGATTGAAAATTATCAAGGAGTTACACGAGGAAGGGCATGTGGGCCGTGATCGTACTTTGCAATTGATTTCACAGTCTTACTTTTGGCCGTCGATGAGGAAAGAAGTGGGAAAGTTTGTGGAGCGATGTCATATTTGCCAAGTTTCGAAAGGAACCGCGACCAATGCTGGGTTGTATATGCCGTTGCCTATACCGGCTAAACCATGGGTTGATGTGAGTATGGACTTTGTGTTGGGATTGCCGAGGACTCAGAGGGGAAATGATTCCATCTTTGTTGTGGTGGATAGATTTTCTAAAATGACACATTTTATTGCTTGTAAGAAGACGGTGGATGCTGTTCGAGTTGCACAGTTGTTCTTTAAGGAAGTCTATCGCTTACATGGGTTGCCGGATTCTATCGTTTCAGACAGGGATACCAGATTTTTGAGTCATTTTTGGCTTAGTTTGTGGAAGATGGTGGGAACGAAGATAAACTTTAGCAGCGCTTATCATCCGCAGACAGATGGACAGACAGAAGTAGTTAACAGATCGTTGGGAAATTTGTTACGATGTTTGGTGAAAGATAATCAGAAGAGTTGGGACATGAAGTTATGCCAAGCAGAGTTTGCTCATAATCATGCGGTTAATAGAAGCACAGGTTATAGCCCATTTCAGATTGTATATTCAAATTTGCCTAAGGGACCGTTGGATTTGGCGGTAGTACCACAACCAAAGGGGACGATTAAACGGGCTGTAGATTTTGTTGATGGATTGACTGAATGTCATAAAATCGTTCAGGAGCGATTGGAAAAGGCAAATGAGAAGTATAAACGATCTGCAGATTTGAAGCGACGAAGTGTTGAACTTAACGAAGGTGATTTGGTTTATGCAGTGTTGACAAAAGATCATTTTCCGGTTGGAACATATAATAAATTGAAGGCGTGGAAAATTGGTCCAATTAAAATTTTGAAGAAAATCAATGAAAATGCTTATCAATTGAATTTACCAGACGATGTTCATACTTCTGATGTTTTCAATGTCAAACATTTAATTCCGTATCGTGGAAATGAAATTGTTGTGGAAGAAGATGTTGAGAATTCGAGGTCGAATTTTTGTCAACCCGGAGAGGATGATGCAGTGCAATCTGAAAACTCTGAAAATTCTCAAGTTATAGGTCGCTCACGACCTAATGAAGGTCGGCCACGACCTAACGGCTCACGAGAGGAGAAGCAACGACCTAACAGAGGCCTGAGTCGTTCGGGTTTTATAGGTCGTAAGGAGGAAGACTCGGTTTTAGTTCAGCTACGACCTAAGAGAAGCATTTTAGGTCGTCTACGACCTAGTGGGTATGCTGAAGGAGGAAGTTCACGACCTAAGATAAGTCGCGAGGAACGACCTAACGAGATAACACAAAAGGAAGCAAATATGGGTCGCGAACGACCTAACACGTCCAGTAAGTCGCTCCAGCGACCTTATGCTGAAAGTGAGCTGAAATTAGGTCGCGAGGAGATAGGTCGCGTGAAGGAAGGTAGGTCGCGTGATTCTTTGTTGCCGCATCTTTTAGGTCGCGAACGACCTAACTCATATAGGTCGCAAGAAAATCGCTGAAGCCGCTCCTTTAGGTCACTATGTGTTGTACATATGTGTGTTAGGTCGCTAACGACCTTTGTAAGTCGTAGGTCGTATACTTTTGTTTGTACTATGTTGTAAGTCGCTGTATTGTATATATGTGAATATATGATGTTGTGATAGGTCGCTAACGACCTTACTTAGGTCGTAGGCCGCTCTGAGTTTGGTCGGTGGGTGTTTGTTAGGTCGGGGAACTGTGTTAGGTCGCATGCGACCTAGTGGTGTGTGAGTTGTAAGCCTATAAATAGGCCGATGGTGTCATTTGTAAGGGGGTTGATATTTTGAATAAAATTCTCTTTTGTTAGCTTTGTGCTTTCATACAAATTGGTAGTTGAGTGTGATCTCCTATCTCCTCTTTCGGTTAATCGAGTGCGCTCGATTCAACGATCGTAGAAGCCGATTCACGGTATCTAGTGCGCTAGATCAACGTGCGAAGAATCGTAGATCTTCTTTCTCGGCATCCTGCGCGATCAACGAGACGAAGATAGCTAGAATCCGGTATCTTTGGATCAACGGATTTGGGCCTTGCAGTATTCTCAACTCACCGATTGCTACATTCCATCAATTGAAGTTTGTTTCGATTTATCCGCTGCGTCAAAAACCCACTAGTAAACAATGGATCACGATCACTAACAATAGAAGTAGGAACTCCATGCAATTTAACAATCTCATTAACAAAGAGTTTGGCCAAAAGAGGAACGGTTCGGTTAGACCGAACGGGAATAAAATGGGCGGATTTAGTAAGTCTATCAACGATCACCCATAAGCTATCATGACCCGAACGAGAACGGGGAAGGCCATCTATAAATCCATGGAAATTTGGTCCCACTTCCAAATTGGAATTTCTAAAGGTTGCAATAACCCACCGGGCCTTTGATGTTCGGCTTTAACAGGCTGGCAAGTCATGCAACACTTAACAAAGTTAGCAATATCAAATTTCATTCCCTCCCAATAATATAGTCGCTTCATATCCGCGTACATTTTACTACTACCGGGATGAATGGTGAATTTAGAACGATGAGAATCTTCTAAAATATCCTTACGAAGATCAATAATATTTGGTACGATAAGTCTACCAAATTTTTGAATGCCGCCACGAGAATCGATATCAAATTCTTTCAATCCTTCAATATCAATTTTATCCCTAATATTTTGGCCAAGAAGAGCCATTTCGGGATCTAGCCTTTGAGCTTCAAGAATGCGGTCTAAAAGAGAAGGATGAGCTTCAAGGCTACATAACACAAGTGATGAACATAAATCAGAGACACGGTCTCGAATCTCACAAGAGGATAATATCTCGAGATCATTCCATTCAGATATCATCATAGAAACAACCGCTTATTGCTTGCGACTAAGTACATCGGCAACACGATTTCCCTTTCCGGGAGTATAAAGGATGTCGAGATCATACTGTGACGACCCGGAATTTGTAAGTATTTAAAATTGGAATATTTAATTGATTTTGCATATTCGATAGATTAATTTCTACTTGAATTACGAATATCACAATTTATTTGGTAATTGAATTATTAAATTTAATAATTTAAAATTTGATGAAATGTTGAATCTATAATTTTAAGCCTATTAAAAATAATTTGGAAACTTATAAAATTTATATTGATAATACTGAGGGTAATAGAAGTTTTAAAATTCAATTTAACAGTAATCTGTTCAGTTTTGTAATTTTAAAGTTTAAATTGAATTTAAAAATAGCCTCCTGAGGCAGAGTCTCGGAATTCAACGAAACCAGTTTCATTGGGTCTGTAATATTGAATTATTATCGGATTTCAAATTTCGTATAGATTGGAGTTGTTGTGTGAGCATACGATAAGTAAGCGTGTTGAAATTTATATCGAAAATCTAATATAAACACCTGGATTCAAAAAACACGTGTTGCCTTCTTCGGTATGCTTCATTGTTAATAAAGAACATTTGTTGTTTAGGAGATTATAAAATAAAATATTCATATCAAAGAAAAATCAAACATATAGTCAAAATCTTTTGAAAGAAGCCTCACCCCTTTAGCTTCTAATGCAAGCCATTTTTCTTTTACCCCTCACTTTAGATTCATCTCAACTTAGTATTTGGCCGATTCCTCCTTCTTCTTTCATTCGTCCACCTCGTTTTATAAAAAAAAATAAAAAAAAAAAAAATGGCCGAAGCCTAAAATCAAATCCATCATAAAAAAAGGGGGGAATCGAGACTTCTGTTTTCAAATGTCAAGACCCAGTTTTATCCAAATCGAATTTCGTCCTCCCCTCCTCTTACTTTAGATTGAAGATTATCTGCCATTCGAAATCAATCGAATCGCGCCCATGCTCCTACATCGGTGTATACTCGTTCCAGATTATGAAGCCAAGTTTCAATTCGTGCTCGAAGGTAATTTTGAGGTGTCGCGCATGGAGGTGTTGTGGTCGGGGCGTCGAAGGCAGCGATAGCGATCTCGAGGGCTAAGGCAGTACAACTCATGAGCAAAGACAAGGCTGGATGTGCCGAGTTGCGCAACAGGGGATAGCGAAGAGAGGGAGGGGCTGGGTTGGTGGTTTCCGATCTGAGGTGGTGGGTCATTCATCTGGGTGAACTGATAGATTAAGTTACTTTCTCATTAAGGTAAAACTCTACCCAAATTTGATTTAATTTAAGGTGAACATAAATTTAGCAATTACAGTTTGTTTAAAAATTTACAACTGGTTATTTTAATTTAATCCAATATAGATAGTCAGTTTGGAAAATTATAAAAAAATTAATAATATAAATCATTATTTCAGTAAGCTAACATTTTACTTTTGCCTTTACTGTAGAGAAATTACAATAATGATGATATATAAATATATATAACCTGTCACAAAAACTTACAAATTGGGGAAAAAAGGAAAATTTAAATTAGGTTGGTCTAATTATCATTTTAAATCAGAAAATTTAATTTTTCGTTTCCAATGATAATTGATCGTTCGGTTATTTCAAGTGTTAATAAATCATCTTATATGTTATACAAGATCAAGAAAATGGTGGAACAAGCCATGATGGAAGTGGGTTAGATGATTATTTGATTTCTTATGATGAGTTATATTGGGATATTGAATGTTATGGTTCGATTGGATATTTGGGTATAATAACTACCAAATTATATGAATTGGATTGTTGAAAAGAAATTAAAAAGAAGTAATTTTGTAATCGAAATAATTATAGAAAGTTTGAATAAATTAAGAATGAATTGAAGAGAAATGGAATTTTGAATAAAATGAAATCGATGAATTGTAAACTTAAGTTATATCAATTAAAGAAATAAAGAATTATTTCAAATTTCAAGTTTAACTTTATTTAAAGGAACGAAGAAGTAATTGAGAATTAAAAAAAAATTGAATCAAGAAATGAGATCTGAAATTAATAGATTCTGAATTTAAAGGGAATAAATTGGAAATCAATTTGGGAAATTGATTTAAGTGATTGAAGCTAGGATTTTACTCTGGATAACCAAGTACATGTTTAAAGTAAATTCTTAAATAAATTTAAAGGTTTTAAAGTTGTTGTAAAAAGCAAGTTTTAGAAAATTTATTATTTATAAAATTTAAATTCAATAGAAAGTATTTTCCTAAATCTATTATAGTAGTAATTACTTAAAAAGTGACCTAGTATTTTGTTTTCACAAGTGAAAATCTAGTTTTATATTCTATTAAGTAACTTTATTTTCAAATACTCATATAGTATGTATTTTACAAAATATTGAAGCAATTTAACTTAAATGTTTAAAAGTATATATTTTAAAAGTAAACTGTTCTAAATTATTTTAAAAATCTATTTTTGTGCTTGGCGATTTCAGAGGGAATATAAAATATTTGGGAAAGTTGATTCTGAGAAGAAAGATGGTTTGAAACTATTTTCAAAGGATTGAAAATAGAAATATATCTTATGAAGATATTTTTGAGATTAATAAATAATTTGGAAAATTATTTTTTGTTGGATGGTTGTTTGTGAATATAATTGATAATTAAATCACCGACTATCAATATTGGACAAATGCGTTGATCGTTTCGAAGAGACCGGGATCGAGATTTATTTCTCGAAAACCACTTCGATCCGGTTTGTACGTTTCGTGCGAAAAACGTGTACGGAGTCGAAGATGGAGCAATGAAGTGCAAGGGCTAGTCGCTACTAATCCTGAGGATATTTCCAAAATGGATGTAGTAGGAATGGTGCCTTCGGTTCCGTTCGAACCCGGGACGGACTTGTGTGGACGAATGCTTGCGAAACATCGTCAGGTGGACGATGGGCATTCTAAGTGAAAACGTTCTAAAGGTAACGCTTAGCCTCAAGCCGCATCAACCGAAAATGACTGAAAACCAGGGGATATGCGGCAAGGTTAGGTGGGTCATACCCAAGCAGGACAAGATATTTCCCCTATCTAGATGTCCCTTTATTATTTCGGCTTAGTGGGTGGTTGGTCGCGCCAACCACGGGGTTTATCTTGTTCGGGACTGTTCAGTAAGGAATGGTTTCGGCCTTGTGTTGCAGGGGATGAAGGGAGTAATCCTCGGTACGGTGATCTAGGCCCCGTACTGTGACAGGTGGTACCCCAGTGCCTAGTCATTAGTTGGAAATCCATTCTCCCTACGAGCCTTGTACGAGTTTTGTTTGTATTACCCACTTTTGTGGCTAGTAGATGGAATTTAATAGATGTAACAATTTCGGCTATTTTATAAGTATTTGTATATAGACCCTATTATAATATCAGAGGATTTCTATAAAAATCGTTTTAGCTATCGTAAGGTAAAAACCCGACATGTTTTTTTGTGGCGTGGTCTTACGAGATGCTTTTGTTTTCAAAGGATTTTTGAAACTTTAATAATCAATTGGGTGTGATTTTCTCATGCTGGTAATCCAGACTGACTCGGGTGTTATTTAACTGTAATGCTCGGGTCAGACCGAGTATTATAGAATACAGGATATGATGCTGTGGAGCTCAGGAGACGAGCTGGATGACGAAACGTACTCTCGTACTCGTATATTTATATACGTATTCCGCTGTGTTGAGTTGTTGTGTACCCATTTGTATGATATTGATGTTGAGTTGTGACTGATGTATTCCGATGATGTAATGTATGTAAACAGATATATTTGATTTTGAGTAAAGATTATTTACTATCTATTATATTTTATTCCGCTGCGATGGTTAGATTCTGATGTTGATTTTGTTTTCTCTTCTTCTACCTCCTCTTCTTTAACCCAAATGGTTCGTATTTCTGTACAACTTGAGTTGATTGTTGTAGAATAGTGTTGAGTCAAGGGGTATGGATTTGTGGTCGTTACACTTGGTATCAGAGCATAGGTTGGTGATAACCTTGGCTCTGGTGGGAATTACTCATAAAATAGAGTCTATAGTACTCTAGAATGAGTTTGAGCGTATTAATAGATATGAGCGCGTATTTGTTAGTGAATATAAAGTGAATTTATATTGTGTTGATTGGTTTATTGAGTGGTTTATGGATTCTGGTCAATACAAGTAATTAACGTTATTGATAGGGATCTCTAAATACTTGAATAGAACAATTCGACACAATATTGTTTTAAACAGGGTAAATGAAATAATTTTACCCAAATTATTTTTGTATATGAAAGATATAATTTTTGTAAAGTATTATAGTATTTGGATGCTTGATTGTTAAGGAATGATAATATTAAATTATTAACACTATTGTGAAGAAATTGAATAAGAATTGGAACTTATAACCAAAGTTAAGGGAATAAACACATTATAAAATATAAAATTCGTAAATATGAATTATAAATGAAACTTATAAATTGAAATATAATCAAATAAGAATTTGTATGAGCATAAGCTATGCAAATGATTGATAGTAAAATGGATTTAAGCAGGATTTGGAAATTTAAATCCCGGGAATTTTGGAAGTGTTTTAAAGATAAATGATAGCATTATTATTTTTGAAAGTATTTCTGAAAGGAAATTTGTTTTAAATGGGTTTTGAAAGTGAAATAGCATTGAAATCACTTGGATTATTGGAAAATAATTCTGATGATGACGATCGCATCATCAGTATTCATTTTCGAATTTCGAAATGATGATTGCTGCCAAATTGTTTTGTTCAGGAAAAGCTGGTTGTTTGAAATTTTCAAAAGGAAATTTGTTGAAAGTAAAGGCCAGGTTTGGTTTAATTTTTGAGAAGTGTGATTGCGATGTTGGAGATTTCAAAATGTTTTGAAACCAAAAGCCGGTATTTTAAAAAAAAAACAAAATCCTGATAAGATGGGTTATAAGTTTATAGGTTAGGATGATTTTAAGTCAGGAATGGAATATAAACTTTGAAGGTTGGAATTTAAATTTAAAGAGAAAAGTTGAAAATGAAAATTAACATGGAGTTGGAAATAAAAATTTGATTGGATTGAAATTTATAGAATAAGCTGAGATAATATCCAGTTGTATTCGAATCAGATTGGAATCGAATTGAGTTAAATAACTCCAAATTAAGATAAAATTGAATTGGAATAAAAATTCAGCTGAATTTTTGAAAGGAATTAAATTCTTACCTGGATGAAAAAAAAATAAGTTGGATAAGGATTGAATTGAAGTAAATACATTAGAGTAACTTGTAAGAGAAATGAAGAATCCATAGGAATAAATATGCTTGGGTTATAAATAAGCATAAAGCTTGAGTTAAAAATAAAAGAATAATATATTCAAGCCTATGATGAATGGAATTGTGTAAATAATAAGTTGTGACTTATTAAATTTGAAAAGTAAGATACAAAATTCCAAAATAAATATTATTGATGAATTAAATGAAAATCCAAACTTGAATTATCGAATAAATATTGAACTTAAGAGAATAAAATGAAATGATATTTGGAATAAAAATTCAAGTGTTGGATTATGAATAAGGGGAGAACTAATTGGATAATAAATTAGTTAATGGAATTGAATTATAATTTTATGATGAAGTTGGAAATAAACTCAAGTTATAAATTAAAATTGATTCAAATTGTTGATGAAGTGAAAATAATTGAGAATGAGGTTGAATTGTGAGTTAGTAAATTGGATGGTAAATTAAAAGTGAATAATAGAATCAGAACTTGAGTTATTAATTAAAATAGACTTGAAGTGTAAACAAAGTAAATATAATTAGGGAAGTATAGAATAAAAATGAAATGGATTAAAATAGTGATGGAATGAATTACAAATAAAATCCATATAAGTGAAAGTAAATTGGAAACGGCCTTGTAATATGTTGAATGAGTGAATCTGGAAAGTTAAATTTTATAATAACCAATCAAATGAGATTGCAGATTTTAAAAAAAAAAAGAGATTTACTTGAGAGAGGGTTTACTTGAAAATGAAAATGAGCTTAAGTATAAAATTTGAATAAATTGAAGTAAATTGACTTAAGCTAAATAGATGAGAAGTTGGATGGAAATCAAATTGAGCAAAGTTTAATGATATTGGATTGGTTTTAAATCAAGTAAAAACAAGTTTTAATTGTAATAAAATTCGGTGAGTTGCCGATAATTTTCAAAGGAATGAAATTCTTAAATAAGAAATTGTAAACCGTTTAACATGGAGTCAATGAGAAAAATAGAATGGTTTTAAATGAAATACAAATGAATAGATCATGAATATAATTGAAATGGTTATTGAATGAAATAGTTTGGATTGTCTTTGAGCTAAATAAAATAGTTTGGAATAAACAATTACGGAATGGTTTTAAATGTAAATGAATGGATGTGAATGAATTAAAAATAAAAAGGAAATTTAATTGGTAATGGCGATGTACCTAATTTGTTAATAGTTTAGAATGAACTAATTTTGGTTAATAAAATTGAAATGCAATGAAACTGAGAATATATGGATTGTGAATAAATCTGAAATGGAATAGAATTAAGTATAAATTGAGTTGGAGTCAATTTAAATTGGTTATAAACATAAATACTTATTTATTCACATAAATCTTGTCAAATTGGATAGAATAAATTATCATTGGATGTAAATGGAGGTAATTAAAATTCTATGAATTAATAGGAGTGAAATAAATTGATTTTGAAAGCAAATGAATTAACTAGGAGTTCAGTTTGCTTAAGAATAAATTAAATGTAAGCAATTAAGTTTTAAACCATTCGACTTGATGAAGTTGTGTACGAATGGATTGAAAACCATTCAAATTGCATATAAATGGTTTATAAATTAATTGAAAGCAGTTGAATCAGCATGGAAACTATATAAATTGCTTACGGAAAAATGTTTGGTGTGAATTGCTTTTAGAATTCATATGTTTTAACTATTGCTAAATAGTGGAATGTGTTAAACTTCTTATATTTGGCACTTACAAGTTTAAACTGAGTAAGTACAGGTACCTGGAAGCCGTATGGCTGGATTTGGGTTCGGCTATTTGCTAAAAATAATAAGCCGCTTGCTTAAAAATGCTAAATAAGGTACGCCTACGCAATTAAATAGGAAATATGAACTGTTATTGGTTTTTCCGACCGTGTGGGTCGATGTATATATATTTATCTCTTTTGTCAAATTGCAAAAGCTCATCCGTACAAAGGGGACTCTGCCAAAAATTTTCAGAAATTTTGGGAGTTAGAAAATTTTTGAAAATTTTGGAAAATTTAGTTAACAGCAAAACGATTTCAAACTAGAAATTGAAATTAATTAGTAAATGAAACTAACTAAAGTAATGACATGAATTAGTAATAAATGAAAAATTAAATTCAAATGTTTCAAGTTAGAGATAAATTGAATTCATATGAAAATGAAAGAATTAATTTGAATAGAAATAAGTATAAATTAAAAGAGGTAAAGAGAAATAAAGATAAGAAATATATAAAATGTTTATACTAACTTAAGAAAAGAATGGAAAATTCTAGATTGGAAATTGATAATACAAATATAATCTAAGATAATATTGAAATGAATAGATATTGGCATTTTGTGAGGAAGTCGATAAAATATTTTGGAATATTGTGTTTGGATATTGGTGCTAAGCAGGTATGCAGATATTATAAAGGGGAAAAGAGAATTGGATTTTGATTCAGAAGATAAATTTGAATTGCCCGACAAAAAGGTATGTATGTAAATTTGGTATGAAATTTGATTGGGACTTGGATTTGGATTGAGCCACTTGGCCTTTTTGTTTTCTTTTTGGATTTGGGAGGCCGTAGAGCCATTTTGTAGTTGTACCGAGTCAGCCGCGCAAAGGAGACGCTGGCGAAATTTTTCAGAAATTTAGGGAGTTAAAAAAAAAATTGAGAATTTTGATAATTTAAATTTGGTTTTAGGATTAAAAACTTGAATGGTTGGGCAAATAGGATTGTTTACAAACAAGGGAAAGGTTTGGAAAGTTAATAAGAATAATAATGGGTCTTTTATGAAATTTTTTTATAGTGGTAAGATGTTGAATTGTTAGAAACTGTTTGGTTTTGGAAAAGTAACGGGTCTAGGGCCATTCTTCCTAGTTAGAAATTTCGGGGACGAAATTCTTTTAAGGGGGAGGAATGTGACGACCCGGAATTTTTAAGTATTTAAAATTGGAATATTTAATTATTTTGCATATTCGATAGATTAATTTCTACTTGAATTACGAATATCACAATTTATTTGGTAATTGAATTATTAAATTTAATAATTTAAAATTTGATGAAATGTTGAATCTATAATTCAAGCCTATTAAAAATAATTTGAAAACTTATAAAATTTATATTGATAATACTGAGGGTAATAGAAGTTTTAAAATTCAATTTAACAGTAATCTGTTCACTTTTGAAATTTTAAAGTTTAAATTGAATTTAAAAATAGCCTCCTGAGGCAGAGTCTCGGAATTCGACGAAACCAGTTTCATTGGGTCCGTAATATTGAATTATTATCGGATTTCAAATTTCGTATAGATTGGAGTTGTTGTGTGATCATACGATAAGTAAGCGTGTTGAAATTTATATCGAAATTCTAGTATAAACACCTGGATTCAAAAAGCACGTGTTGCCTTCTTCGGTACGCTTCATTGTTAATAAAGAACATTTGTTGTTTAGGAGATTATAAAATAAAATATTCATATCAAAGAAAAATCAAACATATAGTCAAAATCTTTTGAAAGAAGCCTCACCCCTTTAGCTTCTAATGCAAGCCCTTTTTCTTTTACCCCTCACTTCAGATTCATCTCAACTTAGTATTTGGCCGATTCCTCCTTCTTCTTTCATTCGTTCACCTCGTTTTATAAAAAAATAAAAAAAAATGGCTGAAGCCTAAAATCAAATCCATCGTAAAAAAAAAGGGAATCGAGACTTCTGTTTTCAAATGTCTAGACCCAGTTTTATCCAAATCGAATTTCGTCCTCCCCTCCTCTTACTTTAGATCGAAGATTATCTGCCATTCGAAATCAATCGAATCGCTCCCATGCTCCTGCATCGGTGTATACTCGTTCAAGATTATGAAGCCAAGTTTCAATTCGTGCTCGAAGGTAATTTTGAGGTGCCGCGCGTGGAGGTGTTGTGGTCGGGGCGTCGAAGGCAGCGATAGCGATCTCGAGGGCTAAGGCAGTACAGCTCGTGAGCAAAGACAAGGCTGGATGTGCCGAGTCGCGCAACAAGGGATAGCGAAGAGAGGGAGGGGCTGGGTTGGTGGTTTCCGATCTGAGGTGGTAGGTCATTCATCTGGGTGAACTGATAGATTAAGTAACTTTCTCATTAAGGTAAAACTCTACCCAAATTTGATTTAATTTAAGGTGAACATAAATTTAGCAATTACAGTTTGTTTAAAAATTTGCAACTGGTTATTTTAATTTAATCCAATATAGATAGTCAGTTTGGAAAATTATAAAAAAATAATAATATATATCATTATTTCAGTAAGCTAACATTTTACTTTTGCCTTTACTGTAGAGAAATTACAATAATGATGATATATAAATATATATAACCTGTCACAAAAACTTACAAATTGGGGAAAAAAGGAAAATTTAAATTAGGTTGGTCTAATTATCATTTTAAATCAGAAAATTTAATTTTTCGTTTCCAATGATAATTGATCGTTCGGTTATTTCAAGTGTTAATAAATCATCTTATATGTTATACAAGATCAATAAATTGGTGGAACAAGCCATGATGGAAGTGGGTTAGATGATAAAACTATTTTAATTAACTTATTTAATAATTGAGTTACCAAAGATACTTTGTAAAGAAAATTTTTGGTTTAAATTTTAGGTTAAAATAAATGAAGACATATTAGTTAATTATTGGGTTTATTCAAGTTTTAATTAACTATATAATGTTATAAAAGGTCTAAAATCGAGAAACAAGCCAGTTTGGAATGGATTGCAAACAGCAGAACAAAGGTGAGTTAATCTCACTCAGTTAATTGAAATTTAAATGTTTAAATTTAAATAATTGTTTGGATGGATGAATTGAGTGATGTGATCTAGTATGATATTTTAGAATTGACATATTATATTGTGCTAACATTTGTGGATGCAGGGAAAACAGGTTGGAGGGATCCAACTGGACCCCTCACATTTATTTAAATCATTCAATATTCTCTGTTGTGATTATTTGATATCTTATGATGAGTTATATTGGGATATTGAATGTTATGGTTCGATTGGATATTTGGGTATAATGAACTACCAAATTATATGAATTGGATTGTTGAAAAGAAATTAAAAAGAAGTAAATTTGTAATCGAAGTAATTATAGAAAGTTTGAATAAATTAAGAATGAATTGAAGAGAAATGGAATTTTGAATAAAATGAAATCGATGAATTGTAAACTTAAGTTATATCAATTAAAGAAATAAAGAATTATTTCAAATTTCAAGTTTAACTTTATTTAAAGGAACGAAGAAGTAATTGAGAATTAAAAAAAAATTGAATCAAGAAATGAGATCTGAAATTAATAGATTCTGAATTTAAAGGGAATAAATTGGAAATCAATTTGGGAAATTGATTTAAGTGATTGAAGCTAGGATTTTACTCTGGATAACCAAGTACATGTTTAAAGTAAATTCTTAAATAAATTTAAAGGTTTTAAAGTTGTTGTAAAAAGCAAGTTTTAGAAAATTTATTATTTATAAAATTTAAATTCAATAGTAAGTATTTTCCTAAATCTATTATAGTAGTAATTACTTAAAAAGTGACCTAGTATTTTGTTTTCACAAGTGAAAATCTAGTTTTATATTCTATTAAGTAACTTTATTTTCAAATACTCATATAGTATGTATTTTACAAAATATTGAAGCAATTTAACTTAAATGCTTAAAAGTATATATTTTAAAAGTAAAGTGTTCTAAATTATTTTAAAAATCTATTTTTGTGCTTGGCGATTTCAGAGGGAATATAAAATATTTGGGAAAGTTGATTCTGAGAAGAAAGATGGTTTGAAACTATTTTCAAAGGATTGAAAATAGAAATATATCTTATGAAGATATTTTTGAGATTAATAAATAATTTGGAAAATTATTTTTTGTTGGATGGTTGTTTGTGAATATAATTGATAATTAAATCACCGACTATCAATATTGGACAAATGTGTTGATCGTTTCGAAGAGACCGGGATCGAGATTTATTTCTCGAAAACCACTTCGATCCGGTTTGTACGTTTCGTGAGAAAAACGTGTACGGAGTCGAAGATGGAGCAATGAAGTGCAAGGGCTAGTCGCTACTAATCCTGAGGATATTTCCAAAATGGATGTAGTAGGAATAGTGCCTTCGGTTCCGTTCGAACCCGGGACGGACTTGTATGGACGAATGCTGGCGAAACATCGTCAGGTGGACGATGGGAATTCTAAGTGAAAACGTTCTGAAGGTAACGCTTAGCCTCAAGCCTCATCAACCGAAAATGACTGAAAACCAGGGGATATGCAGCAAGGTTAGGTGGGTCATACCCAAGCAGGACAAGATATTTCCCCTATCTAGATGTCCCTTTATTATTTCGGCTTAGTCGGTGGTTGGTCGCGCCAACCACGGGGTTTATCTTGTTCGGGACTGTTCAGTAAGGAATGGTTCCGGCCTTGTGTTGCAGGGGATGAAGGGAGTAATCCTCGGTACGGTGATCTAGGCCCCGTACTGTGACAGGTGGTACCCCAGTGCCTAGTTATTAGTTGGAAATCCATTCTCCCTATGAGCCTTGTATGAGTTTTGTTTGTATTACCCACTTTTGTGGCTAGTAGCTGGAATTTAATAGATGTAACAATTTCGGCTATTTTATAAGTATTTGTATATAGACCCTATTATAATATCAGAGGATTCCTATAAAAATTGTTTTAGCTATCGTAAGGTAAAAACCCGACATGTTTATTTGTGGCATGGTCTTACGAGATGCTTTTGTTTTCAAAGGGTTTTTGAAACTTTAATAATCAATTGGGTGTGATTTTCACACGCTGTAATCCAGATTGACTCGGGTGTTATTTAACTGTAATGCTCGGGTCAGACCGAGTATTATAGAATACAGGATATGATGTTGTGGAGCTCAGGAGACGAGCTGGATGACGAAATGTACTCTCGTACTCGTATATTTGTATACGTATTCCGCTGTTTTGAGTTGTTGTGTACCCATTTGTATGATATTGATGTTGAGTTGTGACTGATGTATTCCGATGATGTAATGTATGTAAACAGATATATTTGATTTTGAGTAAAGATTATTTACTATCTATTATATTTTATTCCGCTGCGATGGTTAGATTCTGATGTTGATTTTGTTTTCTCTTCTTCTACCTCCTCTTCTTTAACCCAAATGGTTCGTATTTCTGTACAACTTGAGTTGATTGTTGTAGAATAGTGTTGAGTCAAGGGGTACGGATTTGCGGGTCGTTACACATACGGTGCAAGAAATTCGAGCCAACGATGTTGACGCAAATTAAGTTCCTTCTGAGAGAACAAATACTTCAAAGACTTATGATCGGTATAAAGAACAAATTTCTCTCCTAGGAGATAATGACACCAAATCCGAAGAGCGAAAACAATAGCCGCGAGCTCTAAATCATGAGTGGCATATCTAGTCTCGGCTGGCTTCAATTGCCTAGAAGCATAAGCAATAACACGTTCTTTTTGCATAAGAACGGCACCCAAACCAACGCGACTAGCATCGGTATAAACAATAAAATCTTGGTTTCCCTCGGGAATCACAAGAATAGGAGCATCAGAAAGGAGTTCTTTTAATTTCTGAAAAGAAGTTTCACATTTGTCCGACCAAATGTATTTAATGCCTTTCTTGGTTAAGCCAGTGAGAGGCACGACAATTTTAGAAAAGTCTTTGATAAAACGGCGGTAATAACCCGCCAATCCAAGAAAACTACGAATCTCCATCACACTCTCCGGTCTCTTCCAATCTTGAATCGCTTCAATCTTTAAAGGATCCACGGAAATTCCGGATTCGGAAATAATATGACCGAGAAACTTCACACGAGATTGCCAAAAATGGCATTTAGAAAATTTTGCTTTCAGTTGATTACTCCTAAGAGTTTCCAACACAATCCGAAGATGCTTCTCATGTTCCTCTTCGGTTTTTGAATACACAAGAATATCATCAATAAAGATGAGAACAAACTGGTCGAGGAAGTCCTTGAAAAATCTATTCATAAGGTCAACGCAATAAGCCGGGGCATTTGTTAACCCAAATGGCATAACAAGCCATTCATAAGATCCATAACGAGTACGGAACGATGTCAAAGGAATGCTATCCTCTGCAATACGAAGTTGATGAAATCCAGTAGCTAAGTTTGATTGCGAAAAGACTTTAGCACCACTAAGCTGATCGAATAGATCATCAATCCGAGGTAAAGGATGTTTATTTTTGATAGTAAAATCATTAAGCTTGCGGTAGTCAACACAAAGCCTAAGTGTTCCATCGGATTTCTTCACAAAAATAGCTGAAGCTCCCCAAGGCGAGGAACTAGAGCGAATAAATTGCTTCGTCTCCAATTCAGATAATTGTTTACGCATATCCTCATTTTCTTTATTGGACATACGATACGGAGGACGAGTGATAGGTTGAGCTTCAGGAATAAGATTAATTCTGAACTCAATTGCTCGCTTAGGTGGTAATCCTAAAACGGGCTCGAATATGTCAGAAAATTCACAAACGACGTGAATAAGAGAAATAATATACCCTCATCATCATCATCGTCATCACGAGGATTTAAAGAATATAAAGATGCAACCAAGCTAGAATCTGAATCTTTAAGATTAATAGAAATCTGCTTAACAGATTGAGGATGTCGAAGATGAATAGTCCGCTCAGGACATAGGATATGAGCTTCATAACGGTTAAGCCAATCCATTCCCAAAATCATTCCAAAGCCTAAATAACACATGACATGCAAATCGGCTCGGAAAGAAAAATCACACAAAATAATCTCGACATCATTACACAATAAACTGATTGTCGCGGATACACCAACCGGATTCGCAATTCTCAAAGAAGTCATTAAACACAAAACATCCAAAGAAAAAGTATCAACAAGTTCTTTTGATATAAAAGAATGGGACGCACCCGTATCAAAAAGAACTCGAATAGGATGTTCACGAAATAAAATAATTCCATCCAGAATAGAATGAGAAATACCTTGGCCACGAGATGTGTTGCCAGGGCTTGAGCAACATTAAGCTTTCCCTCTTTCCTGCCCTGAAGCTTGGGGCATGAGGATATAACATGACCGGGACCTTTGCAGTAGCGACAAGAGAGAGACTTTGGACACTTGTTCGCGTAATGGTCCTTTGAACCACAATTATAGCATTCCCCACGACCAAAGGAAGAAGTCTTTGCCACGGAGGTTGCTTGCTTCCCTTTCTTACTAGGATAGGGGCCTTTGAATTTGTTTGGCCTCTTCTTGTTGTTGTTGAAGCTTGGTTTGGAACCCACCACTTCAACATCATTCTCCCTATCTGCCTCTTCAAGGCGAAGAGCGATATCAACAAGTTGGTCGAAAGAAACTTCTAATTTTAGAAGTAATGGCTTCTTGAGATTTTTGTTTAAGCCATAGACGAACCTCTGGTTCTTCTTTAAAGGGGTGTTGATGTATTCAACCCCATATTTGGAAAGCGACTCGAAGGAGGCGACGTAATCAGTCACGGAGGACTCACCTTGAACAAGGTCTATAAATCGTCGAGCCAATGTCACTTTCTCTGCTTCTGATACAAATTTCAACTGAAGCGTTCTCGGAATTGCCCCCAGGTGAGATCCGCTTCATTAATCTCAGAAATAAGAAGCTCGTACCAGTCCAATGCTCTTTCTCGGAGCATACAAGAGGCCACCTGAACTCGGTGAAGGTCAATAAGATTCATGCGAGAAAAGATTTGATCGCATGACCTTAGCCAAGCCTGTACTTCAGTAACAGTTTCGGAACCTTTGAATGGCTCCCCACACAAATTAGTGTAATCGCTGCACAAGCGTGCAAAACCCGACATTGGGTGAGTAGGTTCCGGGTTAGCTCCAGCTGCTTGAGCATTAGTTACCAAATCAAGAAGATGTTGAGCAGTCATAAAAACTCCATCCTGAGGTGGAGTACTAGATGGCACGGCTCTGGGGCGACCTGGTCTAGACATTTCTCTTCCTTTAGAAAGAAAGAAAGAAAGAAGAAGAAGAAAAAGGTTATTCACCAAACAATTATCAAGAAATCTTGATAAATAAAACAAGGAATCATAAAAGAAAATAGGATAGAAAGGTACGAAGACTCGAATTAATCCTAAGGTATAACTCCTAAGATGGACTTAGGACGATGATCCTTGTTAAGTTATTCTACATTGTTCCGAAGTTTGGCTTTGATACCAAGCTGTAGCGCCCCACCTCTATACCCACGCTAGCCAAGAACATTACGGTGAATGCTGTCAACTAGCACGGAGAATAAGGCTGTTGAGGAGCGACCATCCGTGTAATTGCTTTGCGCGAGCATTGATATGTCAGATAGTATAACAATCCGACATACCGATACAAACTCAAAGCTACTACACAGTGGCTGTAATATCTTCAGAAACAAATGTAGAAATAAGCATAACATAAATCAGTCACAGATAATTCATATCACAAAGGCGGAATAAGATATGAATATTACACATAAAAGTGTACATCAGAGTAATGGTCTAAAAAGATCCACAATATCACAAAAGAATAGTTACACGAACTACATAAAAGAATAAGTATACATTATGGAGTCTATATCTCAAATGTATACAAACCAAAAACTACTAATCTAAGTAGTTAACCAAAAGTCAGAGAAATCAATCCCAAGTGAGAGGTCAAGCTGAAGCACCTGTAACATCTCGGTCTGACCCGAGTATTATTTAATAAGAAAATAATAAACGGATCAGTCTAACTATAAATATCAGATGAAACGATTTAGAAAAAGAGATATGACTAAACGCATAATAATCACAATGCCAAGCTATGATATATATAAGTAATTGAAAATCAACAAGAGATTAATCAATATCACAAAATCTACACAAGAATCAAAGAAATGTCATACTCCTTATTTCGTTCATCAAACCACAAATATTGACGATTATATCAATGTCAATCACAAAAGTCAATGACACACAAATTCACCAATGCACAAATATTGATAAAACTTATCAACGAAAATCACGAAAATTGGTGAAACGCAAATTCTAGTAATCATCTCAAGAAATCCAGAAATCACAAAAGGGGGGAAAAGGCCTATCACAAACGGGAGCATAAAGCTCACCAACACGTGTATCACAAACGGAATGCTAATTCCTTGGTTGCTAACCATCACAAATTGAGCCGAAGCTCCACAAACGGCCCGAAGACCATCGGTTGCTACCCCACCAAATTGAGTCGAAACTCCACAAAACGGGGTTTAGTCTCCCTCGTAGACAAAGAGACATCGCACATTGCTAGTCTAAATCACAAAGATGATCGTCATGATCAACGAGAAGTGTCGATTACAGTAAGCTAGTAAATATATGAGCTTAGCATCATGTCCCATAACCACTAGCTTAACTTAAATATTTACGAACAAATTGTAGATCTCCACTAGAAAATTGTCACAAGAGTTTCAATCGAACAAGTCCAAGAATTAACCGACGAAGTAAACGCAAGCGTTTCATACCACTTGTTTTACTAAGTCGTTTAATTGGATTTCTCATACGAGTGAGGTAAAGGTTTGTATATACTAATAGATTAGAAATCGGTTTGAGAAAACGATCTTTGTAATAAAATAGTGCTGAAATCATTTGAAGAAAGAGTTTTGATATTTACTACTAGTATAGAAAACCTTTATATTTTTAAAGTGACAAATCACAAAGAAGATTGTAGGAACAATCAATCACTAAAATTCACGTTCGAAGACGTGAATAAAATCCAAAGAAACCGATAAAGAATCCATCAAAATGGATATTCAAAAATCCCTAAAAAGGAGTCATCAAAGTCATAATAATTGATAACAACAAATAGGATCATGACGAATCGATTTAAATTGGAATTCTCAAGCGAATAGGCAAACACTGCAGTTTCAGACGTCTGAAACAAGTGGTTCAGACGTCTGAATCTGGAAATATAAAGATTTCCAGAACACAATTCAGACGTGTGAATCAAGTGTTTCAGACGTCTGAATCAAGTGTTTCAGACGTCTGAAATAGGCATATTTTAGCCTATTTTCTTTCTGTTTGAAATAGAACCAATTCAGATGTCTAAAACCATATATTCAGATGTCTGAATCTGGGAATAGAAATCTTCCCAGATATTATTCAGACGTTTGAATATTACGTTTCAGACGTCTGAATCTGGGGTTCAGGGCATTCCCTGAACCTAGGCCAAAAATGGCCAAACGAATATCGGAAACGATCGAACGAGCAAATGGCGATGACTAAGGAATTACGTCGAACGACAACCCAGCCTAAACGGGTCTTCGATACGCCTCGAATATCAATGTCCAAATATCCATAATAGGATTTTCATAAATTAGACCAAAACACCGAAAATTGGAATATACACCAAATCAATCCAAACCAAAATCAATTGCACAAAAATAAGTGTTAGGAATTCATACCTAACAATCGAAGATAATTATAGACAAAGAGTGTGAGATAAAAATCTCACCTTTTTACAAAATCAAACAAGAAGAAGCTTGAAAGAAAATGGAGAATCAACCTCTCTTCAACACAACCCAAATGAGCTTGAATCTATGCTTAAAACAAGAACATTCCCAAAATTAGGTTTAGGAATTTCTGAAATTGGTAAGAGAATAAGTTGGAGAAGAAGAAGAGAATGCTTACCAATGGGTTCTCTTGAATTTGGAGCTAGAAATTTGAGGTTGCAAGAGGAACTAGGGTTTTGGAGTTTTTAATTTCCAATCTCTCACACCATTATTGCCTTAGAAGTGAAAAGAGGAAGAAGTGAGGGTGAATGGGGAAGAGTGGTTCAGTTTTGAGTATAAGTTGGCTAGTGGGCTGAACCCAATCTCAAACCCAAAGTGAAAAGATCAAATTTTTTGACTAACTCCAAATATATCAAAGTTTATACTCAGAAAGGTCACAAACGGCATTTTGAACTCAATAGAGGTGGTCTCGAGTCCTAATTCGGCTGTTTGCAAAAAGTAGCTTTTCGGACTAAAATCCGACCAACGATAAAATATTTAAATAAAATATTTAAATATAAAATCGATAAATATGCGGGTTGTTACAGAGCAAGTGTTTATAAAAAGTGTTGTTGTAGTGCCTAAGTGTTGTGAATTTTCTTACATTTTAAAAACAAGTATATATCTTTATAAAACTATTATAAATGGTATATTATTTTTATATAAATGGTTAAAATGAATTATTATCATTTTAAAATTTAATATTTAAACTTAATTTAAAATTCTAAAGAATTTATAAAAGCGTTGACATCCCTGAATCATATCATATAGTCATTTTATTCCCAAAAATAAAAAAATTATTACACATTCTTTCTTAAATGGTGAAATAAGTGTGTGTGTATAATTTCTCATCATCTAATATTAAGAAGATATCAATTGACGAAAATTGATTTTCATCGCTTTTTTGAATGAAATCCCAAATATCTATATTTGTAAATATAACTTAGAACAAGTTTACCATCACTAATGTGATTGATTTATAGGTCGTTACAACTGTAAACATCATTCACTTAATGTTTGCTTTGCAATCCATTCCTATTCAAGATTTCAAATATAAAAAACATCAAAACCATCTTGAATTTTCTTATTCTATCGCTAGAGAGTTGTTTGTCTGGTTCATAGTTTATTTTAAAAATGGCTATTGAATTTTCCATCGCGTGTTTTTGGAGAAATTTAATTATAACAGTAAATGGGCAAATTCGTGCTTGAAATGTGTATATCAAATCCTCCTGATTTGAGAAGAATTAATCGACGCGGTATGTGTCATTGGGTTCATATGGCGATTTAATATTTTTTTTGTAAGTTTGGTAGCATTTAATGGTGGACGGGACAAATGTTCTGGACTAGGATTTGAGCTAGATGGAGCGAATGACTGCCATTAGTGAAATGGAGGTTGCGATTGAACTTATGGTGCAGAGGGGAGTCAGCGACACTATTTGGCAGAGTGTGGTGCTCGGTTGGTGTTTGCATCATGTAATAGCCGAAGGGGTGAGTTTTAGGTGGATGTTGGAGGAGACGTGTGGACCGTAGTTGGTGGGCTTGGTCGAGTGGAGATTGCGAAAGGTCCTCGAATGGTGGAGTCAATTCATAGAATAATTGCATTTAGCTCCATATCACTTGAATTCATGCACGCCATGCACAAAACTGAGCATGTATAAGATGTGGAGAGGTGATTTGGGAAAGCAGGGCTATTTATTTTCAGATACGGGTCTTGGTTTTGTTATTGGGCCTAGGGCCCATATGTATCTTGGTTTAAGAAAGGATTTTTAATTTAAACATGGAAAATGCATATTTCATTCATTCGCAATCCTTTTGACACATGGTTTCCAGTGTTGAGTTCGTATTAATATATAGAACACGTCATGAAATCATATGACCCATATATTGTAGTGAAATTAAATGGTAAATTAATATGGACAACGTATAACTACGTCATTTAGTAATTGCATTTTATTGGTGACATCCTATTAGCCGAATAAAACACCATTTCTCTATTTTTAAATTGAATAGGTTTTAATGGACATCTATTTAGAAGAATAAATCAACGTTCTACAACTATGTAAATTTCGACCATTTATTACCTTCTAGATGAATTATATTCAATTATCTGTAACGAACCAGAATTTTCGACCCTCGGGAATCGACACTAAGACGTTCACTGTATTGCATGCCGAGCAATCAAAATGCCGAATAACCCCATTGTTAGGGAAGAAGAAAGAAGGTAGAAGACAAGAAGAGGAGAAGAAGAGGAAAAGAGGAGAGAAAGAAAAATATCTGCAAAGAATCTCACAATGGAATGAATTATCTATATTATACAACAAATCTTTACACAAAGAAAATTATAATATTTATATACAAACTTCAATTAGAGTATGCTAACCTATTCAGCCCGGACAATCATAACAATATGTCCTCACAATTGCTGAGAAACACAACAATAAATGCAGTGGAAAAATAACCATGTACGTGAATACGTCTTTGGGCCTCCAACTCGTCTCCTAAAGATCCAATTCATCCAAACTAAATCACCATTATACTCGGTCTGACCTGAGCATTATAATAAAATAACCCTCAATCGGTCTGGTAAACAGCATGAGAAAAACACACCCGGTTGAATTTTAATGTTTCAAAATTCTTTTGAAAATAAATGTATCTCGTAAGGCCACACCGCATATAAATATGGACAGATTATTACCTTACAATAGCCAAAACATTTTCGATGGAAAATCCACGATATTATAATACCATCTAGAGGTCAAAGTAAAATATGAATATAATGAAAACGCTTACATATCACGTTTCAGCATAGTTAGGCATAACTAAGTCCGTATGACGCTTATAGGAAAATGGATTCCGTACAATGACTGGGCTACTGGGGTACAACACGCCATGGTGTGTCTTTAGATAAAATAACACAGACGTCGAACCTATCAACCCTTGCCAACACAGGATTGACCTATCCTTCACTGGATGGTTTCGAATATGACCACCCTTTATTTGATGGGCCCTGAAGCATATAAATAAGAGATAATGTTGACTCAAAATAGGGATAATCATTCCCAATTTGGGAGCGACCGACTTAGCCCTATTGCGACTCCCTTGTTTGTCATTACTCGTTGATGACGCTCGAGTCTATGTTTTACCTTTTATATAGTACTTCCTACGTGGAATACTAACACTACCCTCTAGACAACAATGCAATGTCAACATTAATCCATACAAGTTCATTTTGGGACTGATTGAAATGAAGGTGCCACTTCTACAACATCCATTTTTGCAATCACCCCTAGGATTAGTAGCAAGCAGCCCTTGCACTTTAATGGCTCCATTTCAATTCCATCATCTTCAAATTTTTACTTCACAACACTTGAGTTGGATCAAAGTGGTTTTTTGGATAATATATCCGAACCCAGTCTCTTCGAAACAACATTCGATAGTTTTTACTAAACTCCATACCGGTACTTTAGGAATAAACAGTCAAAGATGAGAAATGGAGATCTCCTCGTAACTATTAGTGGATGGATTTCCTTATCATTTGTCCTAGGAGAACGAAATGAGATTTATATGCATAGTACAATATCATAGGAGGTGACTGTGCTATATAACTCACGTGTTTCTCTTAGATATCTCCAAAGTTACGTTTTGGGCCCAAACTCGATAGTTGGTTATTTTCAAATCAGGGATTTATTTCAAAAGGAAAAACCAACATTAGTTAAGCACATAAGTAACCACTACCCTTCTTTCAGTTAATCTTTTCATTAATTAAATTCATTTCGTAAATATTTATATCATAGTCCTCTCTATGTTTGTGTGTATCCACAAATCCATATATTTCGATACTTAGAATAATATCCATATACTTATCTCAACGGTATAGGTATATTCACCACACACTAGGAAAATTTCCTTCTTATACACTTCTAAAATCATTTATAAACTCCATTATAAATTTTAAAACAATTTTATAAACCACTAGAACCATTTATAAAATTCTTTTATACATTCCTAAAATCATTTATAACGCCTTTCTAAATTCGTAAAATCATTCACAAAACTCCTTTTATAAATTTATAAACCCATTTCTAAAATTCTTTTATAAATATGTAAAACCATTTATAAAAACTTTTTACATTGTAAATAATATTCCTTCGAGTTTTCAAACCATGTTATAAACTTCTCTTACAAAACTCAAATCTGTTTATAAACCTCTATTTATAAATGCCGAAAACATTTATAAATAACTTCTAATCATTTACTTCAAAACATTATTATATAATAATAACTAGTGTGAACCCCTGCTTCGCACATGGGTTATAGTTATATTTTTGTTTAATTTTTTTTATTTAGTTATACAGATTCTAACTTTAAAATACAGTATTTATTTCATATGAGCAAATCTAAGATTTAGTATACTTCTTTTGGTTACTCAAACCAATTTTTTTTAGTAAAATACAATCTTTTTTTCTGAACATTATTTTAATGCCTTTGCGCATATGTTAACCTATGATATTTTTCAAATATTATAACCTGATGAAAACCTAGAAGATGGGTTGTACATAAGCTATTTGTTTTAAATTAGTTTGCAACTCATATATAATTATTTAAAAGACAATATTTAAGTATTATGCACAGTGGATAGTTCAGACTCAGTAGCACGAAACAACCACTATTAATGGTAATGGCCATTAATTGTGCTGACTTATTGCCCATTCTAAAGCTTCCCATTAAATGCACATCTATGAGATGATTTCACAGCTTTATGCATACATTTGAGCACAATAGTTATCCTATTACTATTAAATAATTCTTCAGAATAGTGTGCATGAAGATAGCATATCTACGTATCTTAGATGAGAAAGTTATAAACAAAAACCCTTATTTAACCATAGAATGGTCCTTTAATTTTAAAACATCTTCACATGACACATTGAATCACAAAGTCATCATTTTAGTAAAGTGAAGTAAAAATATTGAGTTCAGAAGTACATTACATCATACGCAAGTATATGTTTTGCTAATTTGTACACCATAAGTAAAATTACTACATCCTTTATAACATTCAGGTTTCATGTTCCATTACCTAAATATTTCTAAGTTGTTACAATAGAACATCATTTGATCAAATTTTGTGACAATGACAGCCGTTATTACAAAATTAATTTTGGTATGGAAGAAACGGAAGTGAAGTTTGAAAAAAGAAATAAATGATTTCACTTAGATAATTTACCCATATAGTGATAGTCCTTATATGTCACTTTTTAAAATTTCACGTTTTATTGAAACCTTGGGTTTCAAAATCGTGCTTGGTTTGTTTTATAAGTTAAATGAATTTTTGAAATAATAATATTTCAAATTTGATTAATTATTTTATTAATGATTTTTAAGTTTAAATACTTATTTAAGTATTAAGGTAAACTAATTATGTAACGACCTTAAATTTTCGACTTCGAAAATTCGACACTAATACGTTTACTGTAGAAGTGCCGAACAATCGAATGGCGAAAATCTCAGATTGTTAGAATAAAGAAGAAAGAGGTAGAAGAAGAACTGAAAACAAAACACAGAATCTCACATTTCGAAGTAGATCAAATATAATATCAAATAATAGCATTTATACAAGAAAGTTGTAATTGTTAATTTATGTCAATACATAAGAGTTACAACCAACAAATAAATAAACTGGACAGTTGTACAACATGTCCCAGACAACTGACAATACAAATCTAATACATAGCGGTAAACTCCATACGTTCCTGCCATCCAACTCGTCTCCTGAGCTCCAGAACGTCCTAACCTGAAAATCTGTAATACTCGGTCCGACCCAAGCATTACATCAAAGTAACACCAGGGTCAGGCTGGAAACTAGTGCGAGTAAACCCATAAAATTGAAATACTAAGTTTCAAAACATAACATAAACCCGGGGTAACTCGTACCTTACTACGAATTCTTTTCTTGTTAAAGCCAATCGCTTATTTCACAAACAATTACTAAGTACCCTTACGTAGTTTCAATGGTCCGGTTTACTTAAATTATTCCATTCCATCATATTTATTGCACATATCAAATCAATAAAGAATCATTGTAGATTTCAATTCGAAGTGGTTTCGGGTATTTACTGATACCCGACCCCGGTCTCTTCGAATCCAATGTTAATATTAATCCAAGTTATTTAAGTGCAAACAATTTAATTCATATTCAGAGTAACAAATTCACATAACAATTCATTATAGATGGATCATCCATATTCCAAACATCATATAACATAGCATCACAATCACACACCAGGGATAACAAATAATCCAAGGCAATCCATATCGTTCAATCATCTATAAGCAAGACGAATTAGTCACACCATTTCTAATTAATTTTAATAAATTAAATTAATTACTTTAACCTCCTTTAAATCCTTCTTAGTTAACATCAATTAATTATAAATAAATTAATTAGTTAATCATCCTTTAATTACCATCTTAATTACATTATGTAATTTGTCCTTTAATTAATTACACAAATTAATTAACCTTCGACCATTCACATTAATTAACCTTTAATTCCTCTTATAAATTAATGAAAAATAATTTATTACATTAATCCTTAATTAATAACTCTAATTAATTATTCTATAATCACTACATTGATTAATTATCCTTTAATTAATCGTATTTATTAATTAACCAACCTTTAATTAATTTCCTTAATTAATCTATCCTTTAACTAATTTCACTAAGTAACTAATCCTTAATTACTTCCATTAAGTAATTTCCTTTTAATTACTTTCATTAAGTAATCATCCTTTAATTACAAATTTAATTAATCTCAAATCACAAATTAATTAATCCATAATCACTAATTTAATTTATCCTTAATTTACTCAAGACCTTAATTATATTGAAGATGAACCATTTATCCTAATCAAATTCTAAATTACTTCATTAAATTAAATTTGGAAATAATTAGCCTAATATAAAAAATTGCAAATCAAAATAATAGATCTTAAATATTTGATTTAAAATTTGAAATCTCAAAACATGTTTAATTGTCTTCTCTACCCTTGCTTTTGAAAGCACTTAACATTTCCTTTGGAACTTTGAACTTAGAAATTTTCTTCACTTATAAAAACATGGTAATAAAAGAAGCTCGAGCCTACAGCAGGAATACCCGAGCTACAACTCGAGCTAACCTCTCATCTCACCCCTCTCGACCAAAACACGAGAGCGTCTTCGTGCCTGAACCTAACTTCCCCGATGCCTCAAGCAATACAGTGAACACCTGATATAATCAAAAATTCGTGCAGTGCATGAAGCAACGACGATGCTCCAACCACGCTTGCCACCGCCGATGACTCGCCTACGACCTTAACCTTCACTTCCGACCATTAGATCGAACGATCGAATACGGAAACAAAATCGAGCTCAACGAACCCAAAATCTGGAACCTATCCCATCGGAAAACCTCCTTTGGCCATCTCCTCCGACCTCCGGGACTCACGCCGTCCAACCTAAAACCACGTCACGACACGACGAACCTTTTCCCTTTATACAATCGAGCCTGAAGCACCCACATCGGAGAAATCGACTTGAACATGACGACGAACCCAATACGCTTTAAAACCATGTAGCCATCTCGCCGCACCATCATGGTGAGTTATAAACCCGCCGACCAATTTTCCTGAGCACCTTTACCATAGAGATGACGCATCGTCGGACACGACGACCATCTCCTTGCCATTCGTCTGAAATCGTTGAATAACTCAAAACCTTGCATTCGAGAATTCTTCATTTTTACAAACTTAAAAATCACAAATTGGTTACCAAAATTCATCATTTTTCAATACTAATCTATTCATATAATCAAAACTTAAATTTTAGTTCTTTGATTTTACCGAGTAAAGTTGATTTCCACAGTAATTTATATTTCCAGAATATTTACTAAATATTTCTTCTTGATTTTATTTTAAAAATAATGTTACATTCATTAAATCATTTCATCTTTAGTGATCTTGACCCAACATTTAATCTACGAAGAGAAAAGGATCTATTTAGGTGATTTGTGCCTAAAGTTTAACAGAAGAAGATATATATTCATATTCTCAGTCATGCACACAATATACAGAGAGTTTCAGCTATTTCCATTTCAAAAACATTCATGTACATATTATTTACCCCATTACTATACAATTTTATCACATACATCATGTATTTAAACCAATTTAAGCCTAAAAAAAATTAACAGAAATTTACTCACAGTTTAAAACAGAGACAGGCTTAATTGAAAAATCTGGAAGCTGCTTTCATTTTGATCTTGCTTCTTGATTTGATGATCCCGGAAACTGAAGTTGATACTCGTTTTGCTTTGATACCTTCTGGTTTTGTTTTAGGTTGAATTTGGTTCTTGCTTTAGGCTTTGATCTGGTTGTTGCTTTTTTTGTTTGGATCTTTGCTTTTGACCAGATTTGAGTTTGAGTATGAAGAAAATTTTGTTTGCAATTTTATCTCTTCTGGTTTGTATTTTCAACTTTTATAGATTTATTCCTTAAATGAAGATAATGAAGTGGTGAGGTGGGAAGATGTATATATTAACCTATTTTTAATTTTATTTATTTTTTTTGAAAAAAATGACACATGTTTAACTTGCTATCATTTGTCATTAGCATGTATTAATTGATTTAATTTGTTAAACTATATACATTTAACTTACAAGTGTAATTTCCTTGAATTAATAAATTTTAAATGATCTTTATAAAACTTATATATATATATTTTATATTAAGTAAATACATTATCTTAATTTATATAAATAAATCTTTCAAAGAAAATAATATAAAACTAATGATATAAAACAAATAAAATCATATACAATATATTTTTAAATCCAAAATAATTTAAGATATTTATCTTTTGAATTTTCAATTCAAATTCAATTTTAATTTAAAATCCAATTTAAAATTAACTGATATGTATATATATTAAACAAACACAAATTTAATTTGTTTGAAAATAATAATTTTTCTATTTTAAAATCTTTTTATATCTATATATATAAACAATCATTATTATATGCTTTTAAAAGAATAATTTGTCAATTTTAAGTAATTATATTAGGATATTATCAAATAAATATTTATCCAGGTCTTTATAATTCTTATATTTTCAAATTCATTTAGATATCTAGATATCTTTTATTATCAGAATTTTAATCTGTTCAATTGAATAAACTAGTTAATTATCCAATTATCAGATGTCCAAAATACGGGTTATCACATTCCTTCCCCCATTGAATCTTTTCGTCATCGAAAAGGAATGCAGCCAGAATTTATTTTATATCTATTATCAAATAAATTATCCTTTAAGCATTTTGAACTCTCAATTCCCATTATTTAAAATTTTTAAAACACCTTTAAAATCTACATAATATTGCCAAATAACTTTTATATAAAAATACTTTTTATAACTTGATGTCTCAACAAGTCCATCCTTGTTCTCATAGAAATTCAGTCATACGTTGATCAGGTGTAGGACTGAAAATCTATAAGTACTTAGCAAACCTGTTTTCAACATCCTGTGAAAATACTTGGAAAATATTTTGGTGAAAATATAGAAAACACTTTTGAAAATGTTTAAAACATCTTTGATGAGAATGCTCTGAAAATCATCATTCCCACCATGGTCGCTGTTAACATGCTAATGACAAATGTTAGCAAGTTAAACAAGTGTCATTTTTTTCAATAGTAATAAATAAAATTAAAAACAAGTTATATATATACACACATCTTCCTACCTCATCACTTCGTTTTCTTCATTTAAGGAACAAATCTATAAAATTTGAAAATACAAATTAGAAGAGATAAAATTGCAAACAAAATTTTCTACATATTCAAATTCAAATTTGGTCAAAAGCAAAGATCAAAACGAAAAAAGCAACAACCTGATCAAAGACTAAAGCAAGAAACAAATTCAATTTCAATTTAAAATCCATTTTAAGATCAACTCATATGTATATATATATATATATATATATATATATATATATATATATATATATGTTAAACAAACACAAATTTAATTTGTTTGAAAATAATAATTTTTCTATTTTAAAATCATCTTATATCTATATATAAACAATCATTATTATTCGTTTTTAAAAGAATAATTTCTCAATTTTAAGTAATTATATTAGGATATTATCAAATAAATATTTATCCAGATGTTTATAATTCAACTTTTATTATATTTTCAAATTCATTTACATACCTAGATATCTTTTATTATCAGAAATTTTATCTGTTCAATTGAATAAACCAGTTAGTTATCCAATTATCAGATGTCCAAAATACGGGTTATCACATTTCTTCCCCCTTTGAATCTTTTCATCCTCGAAAAGGAACGAAGCCAGAATTCATTTAATATCTATTATAAGATAAATTATCCTTTAAGGATTTTGAAATCTCAATTCCCATTATTTAAAATATTTAAAACACCTTTAAAATCTACATAATATTGCTAAATAAATTTTATATAAAAATACTTTTTATGCCTCGATGTCTCAACAAGTCTATCATGTTCTCATAGAAATTCGGTCATACATTGACCGGACATAGGACTGAAATTTTATAAGTACTTAGCAAACCCGATTTCAACACCCAATGAAAATACTAGGAAAATATTTTGGTGAAAATATAGAAAACACTTTTGAAAATGTTGAAAACATCTTTGATGAGAATGCTCTGGAAATCATCACCCTCTCCATGGTTGCAGTTAACCAGATGGTTACGTTGCCATTACGACAAAATCCATAGATAACTGTAGGCACTCCGCGCCCTCGATTACGCGATGAAACCCGCCACAGATCGCAGTTACATCCTGAGTTGCATTGCCATCACAGAAAAAATCCATGTAACTGTAGGCATCAGCGCTCTCGATTTTCGCTGCGAAATGAAACTTCACCGCGCCTACATAGGTCACAGACTACATCAGTCAAGTCCCAATGTAGCCTTAGGCTCTCACGGCCTCTCGACTTTCGCTAGGTCTCCATAGGTCACAGTATACCGATGTTACATTTCCAATACAATAAAATCAAACATAGACCGTTGGATCTCACGGCACACACGACTTCTGCTATGGTCCGCATAGATCGCAATGACATCGAGTTACATTGTCGTCACAGTATAACCCAAATGTCTCTGTAGGAATCAGCGCCCTCGACTTTGCTACCCACAACACAAAATCCATAGGAACTTTAGTTTTTTTGGACTTCCTCCCAGGATTCAATTTAGAGCCTCCCCCTTAGGGCTAAAGGCAGAACCACCTCGTGGATCTCCTATGAAGTTCAATTCCATAGGAGGTCCTTTTTCTCCAGAGCCAATCTCAAAACACTTTATACTATACACTTATAGTTTCTTTCAAATCATGCCTTTTATGATTTACATCAAAATCACCTTTACACAAAATCGATATCTCAAATCGATAGTTCCAAACTTGGCTTTCCAAACTCTCAAAATTGATATTCCCAAAAATCAAAAAACCTTTTCCAAAATCCATAGGTTCCAAAACCTTTTTCCCAAATTGATTCTCATAAAACAATTTATCTATATATAAATGTAAATATATATATATATATATATACAACTTATCCTTTCCAATTTGAAAATAATCTTTGGACCACTTTTATAGATTCCTCTTTTATACTTCAAATATTTTCAAAAACCCTTTCTTCTGGTTCTAGATTCAACGTAGGGGGAGCTTATCATATATAACAATGTATATAACTTTACTAGGCCAAATTATTCAAATTTGGTTTTCTTTTATAAAGTTACTTACCATATCACTTACTTTTCATAAAGTGAATTTCAAAAGATATCCCACTTCCACCTTTATTCATATATATTTCTTAAAGTATATTTCAAAAATCATTTCCATTTCTTTCAAAATTTTAACATCAATTTCATTTAAGCACGTACGATGTACATATACCATCCGTACGCAAATATGACAGAGAATTTCCAGAATCAATCAAAAATCTATATCCAGGGTTCGCCGTCGAAAATCGAGTGAAAAATCCTAACTCGGATTGATATACTATCTCCAAATTCTGTGATCGAATCTAGATCAAATAATTATACGAATGAAATAATATACGTACATCCTACGTATTTATCTTTATTGATTATTAGCTAAATCAATTCTCTTTTCTATTCACCTTCATTTTGATTCCATTCACTTATCTACAATTGCTCCTAATTTCCATTTGGGTTAACACTTCAATTCTTATCTCAATTGGTATTCAATTATAGACTGTTGCACTCTGACCAACTTGGATTAAGAAAATAGCTTGAATTTTTTTAAAATAGATAAGTAGTTGTAAAATAGTTATTGGTTGCAAAATGTCAGTAGAATAGTTAAGTAGTTATAAAATAGTTGTAAAATAGTCAAATAGTTGTAAAATACGTAGATAATTGAAAAATAATTATAAAATAGTAATTAGGTTCTAAAACAACCGTAAAATATTGTAAAATAGTTAATAGTTCCAAAAGTAGTTGTAAAATATATATAAGATAGTTCTGGTTTTTAAAAAGAAAAGTTGTATAGTAAATAGTTAGGAAAAATAGATTTAAAAACAGTTATATTAAAATAATTTATTTGGAAAAAATGGTTCAGAGCAAAACTTTTCAACTCCCAATCTCCATTTTCAATCAATTTCAAATTTCCCACTTCCCTTTAAATTGATTCAATTCCAATTCAATTTGAATTAACTTCAATTCCCTATCCCAAATTCAAATCAACTCTCATTTGAATTTAAACATATTCGACTTCAATTTCACTTCCAATTAATTCAATTCAAAATTTCCATTTGAATTTTATGCTTAACCACCTTCAATCACAATTCCAAATTAATTCAAATCAAATTCAATTTGAACTAATTCAATTCAAATCTTAACTTAAAGCCATCTCGAATTATATAATTTCGAGTTAAATTTTTAATGTTGATTTAATCCCTTAAATCAAATTAACCTTTACTTTTAAATCAACAACCTAAATCTTTAAACAATTTAATTCTGAGTCCAAATTTCAAAATTCCATTTTAAATTACCTTTACTTAACTCATTACAAGGTTCAAGTAAGAGTCCAAAAACTCTTTAAACAATTTAATTTTCAGAATCCAATTTACTATCCAATTTTTAACCTTGAAACCATTTCTAAACAATTTTAGTTTACAAGTTCCCTTTTGAACTTTTAAGCCTTCAGTTCAAAGTTATTCCCTTTTCATAATTACAATTTTACTTAAAAATCAAAATAGTCCTAAAATAAAGTTTTATTTCCATTTTATTTCAGTAATGGATGTATATTACCTCAATCCATTTCTTAATTCATTTAAAATAATCCAATTCTTAATTTCATAGATTATTAATAACAACAGGATGATATCAGGATAAGTCAATATAAATAAACATCAAAATTATTTAAAACATCCATCCATAACATCCAATTCCAATTTTCAGATCTCAAATCCATTTTGAGATAACACATATTCCCAATTCAAATCAACCACTTAACTTTCCAAGTTAAATCTCAATTTCATCTTGAAATTTCCAGTTCAGGTTGTTTGTTCTAAACTTATTTAACTTCCCCTATGTTAATTTCAGTTCAATTTAATCCAGTCAACTTTACCAAATTTGAATTCTCATTTCAAATTTTATACTTCATATTAATAATCTTCCCACTTATAAGTTCAAAAACTTATCACTTTGGGTTTTCATATCATATTCCAAGGAAAAATTTAAAACTCAACACTTAGAGGTTATTTCAAACTCATTACAATATGCGAGATTTTTGGCTTATAATGATTTATATTTTCTAGAAGGAATTAGTGTTGGCTCTAAATTCATATGGTTCGTAATAGCACAAAGTTAACTTGTACAAATAGTAACCTCTCATATGCATTTTGTTCAACTCTTGTAATTTTCCTTTGTGTTTCCAACTATCTTTTATTCTCCCTGATTTTAATAATAAATTATAAAATTTTAATGTTTATTTGTTATGAAGCAATTATGTATTTGGATGTATTAATATCTATGAACGGAAAAAATATACCTCACAAGCATCATAAAATGGAACTAAGATCAATGCATCTAGAGAAAATGATAATAATTCCATAAGATTGTAGGCTTACATCACTCTTCCTCATCTACAAAGAATATCAACCACCAAATCATATATAACAATATCTAATTAATTTTTTTATTTAGTATTAACAAGCATGAAAAATTTCAATCATTTCGCCATTTATGCCGGATGACTACATACATGGTAAGTTGAAAAATATTGCTCGATTAAGGTTGAAACCATACAATCTTTTTGCAAACACTTGCATAACTTCTATTGTGTAACAACCCGAATTTTTCGCCATTCAATTTTGAATATTTAAATGGTTTAAATATTGGATTTGGGATTTTAATTGAGTTAGTAAGATTTCAAAACTGAAATTTCAAGTGATTTCGTCAATTTTGAAAATCGTCGATTAAATCGACACATTAAAATAGCGATCCAGGGCACAGTCTCGGAATTCGACGAAACTAGTTCCATTGGATCCATTATATTGTATTATTATCGAATTTCAAATTTCGTAGCTTTTGGAGTTATCATTTGGTCGTACTGAATATAAACGTGTTGAAATTAATATTTAAATTTAATATAATAGTTTGGTGCAATAGGCTATCTTCTCCATACGATTGGCTTAAGACACGAAATATTTTCCATTGTGTTCGGAATAGGGGTATAACATTATGAAAGCCTAGCGGCACGCCTCGATAAGGATTCGAGAATTTTAGTTGCGTAAATCGAGACGTTTTAGAATTTAAATAGAATAATTGTCTAGTAAATATTCTTTTCAGCAGTAACTCCATATTTTCACTGTGCTGTAACCATTCAAACACACTACCTCCCATTGTTAAAAATGCCATTTTCCATTCTGCTGCTCTTTAATTTAAATCACATACCTTTACCCTCTATTAAAAATTAGTCCGACTTCAATTTAAACGAACGAATTGAATTCGTTCGAACAAATAAAAAAGGGGCAAGCTAATCCAATTGCGATCTCATTGAAGGTCGAATGACTCGACGACGATCATCGAATGAAGAGCGAGATGCAGGCAAAGTTCGAGGTACGGTCGAGTGAGGGTTCGTAAGTTGGGCGGTGCGATGGGGTTTGGCGTGGTGGCTGGTGTCGTGGCATGCAAGGTGGAGGTTGAGTAGTGGGGTGGTGACACCCTCGACCTGTATGGTCGGCATTCGTCGCTGAGGTAGGCATCGTGATTTCGGGAAAGGCATGCGAGTATGCGATGTTCGATGTAAGCTGCTCAAATACCTAGAAGGGTAGGATTGATTGAGGAAGTTTCAAGAATGCAGTTTGTTGGTAGGGTGTGGTCAGGCGACGTAAGCAGGGCGAAGGTGCCGGTGGCGCAGGGGATGGGAGACTGTGTCGTGGTCATAGGGAGGATGGAGTTGGATTGTATGTGGTGGTGAAATGCTATTCGTACTTGAGTTGTTGGAGGGCGTGGCGACAAAGTGGCAAGGGCTGAGCATAGGTGAATGTTTTGGTTGTTTCAAACTTGGCTGTTGGTCGTGCGCGATGATAACAGTTCTTTTTTTGGATGTAATTGTCAATAATGTGATATTTTCCTTCTGAGTAATTAATTTTAATTAAATTTAATACAGTCATAGTTAGTAAGTAATTGTTTACACTAATAAACTAGTTGTTAAATCTTAATTAAAAATGAGATCATTGATTTGTATAAATCCAAAAAAATATACAAGGTTTAAAATTTAACGGAATTAGACTTGGATTCGTAGCTATGGAATCTATGCAATAGAACCAAAGTTGGAACGATTAACAAACTCGAAAAAATCAAGGTGAGCAAACTCTCACTCATTCAGATTACTAAAATTTAAATTTTTAAATGGTTGAAATTAAATTTTGGATGCTTGTTGAATTTATAAATTTATTCTCCGTTAAATGATATATATAGTAGTGTATATATATTAGTTTTTGGAGTGACATTCCCGTACATTATAGCGAATGAGACCCTATGTGCCCCGCATAATAGCGGATGACCCTACATACCGTGATATCCCTATTGAAGTGAGATTTGTAAAATTTTTAATGTTGTATTAACATCTATGAATGTAGGAAAATAGGTTGGAGGGATCCAACTAGATTCCTCAAAATATTGAATTTAATTTCATATATTGTGATATATGAATTGTGTAGAAAATCTATTATAGATTATTGTAGTGATTGAAATTTTTGGATGCTGTTGTAGCACTAGCATGAATTTTAATATTTTTTAGATCCCATAAACATTTTTCTAAAATTTAAGGAATTTAAGGGAATATTTGATATAAAAAAAATTATATTGGAATTGGGGTTATTCTAACGAAAATGAGTTAGGAAAATTATATTTGATTTTTGGTTATACTTAACTATTGTGAATTATTAAACGGAGAATTTGAAAATGAATTATATAAGAGAATTTTTAAATGATATTCCGAAAATGTAATAGGAGTTGAAGTCGCTATTTAAAAATAGATTTGAATTTATAAATAGAATTATTAAGGTAATGGATCTAAAGAAATGGAATTTTATAAACAAGATTGGTTTTTAAAAAAAAAAGGTGAAACTCAAAGGATTTATAAGATTTATAAACAATGATATTAATAAGAGAAAAAAATCGATATCAGATAAAAAATTGGACATATAAATTTTAGGAAGAATTTATATTAGAATATGGAAATATAGCGAGAAAAATAGTGGAAATATTTTTTTGAAGTGAAGTTGGTTGAGGAGATCTGAATGGAAGTGATATGGTGTGATTGGAAAGGAATTTATAAATTGAATTAGTCATTAAAGTTTTAAAGATATATTTTCAATTCTAAGATGTTAATTTTACTATTAAAAAAATTTATTTCTTTAAAAATATGAAATTTTAAACTTGTTGGGATTGAAATAGTTTGGTGAGTAGATTTTCAATATTAAGCTTTTATTTTAGTAAATTCTAACTTTTAAAATCAGCTTCTGAAACTTATTGCTTTACCTAAAAATGAGTTTAAATAAATCATTGCTCGAAGATGATTTTAAAAATAATCATTATCCTTTTTAAATACTTATTTTACACACACACACACACACACACACACACACACACACACACACACACACACATATATAGTTTTGCAGTGATTGAAATTTTTATTTATAAATTCTCTCAAGATTCGTAATTTGGGTTTTTAAATGGATATGATTTGGAGGGGAGGAATTTTATAAGGAATTTGGAGGAAATGAAATTCCAAAATGTTGAATATATGAATTTTGAAAATGAAATCATAATTTATAAAAGGAGTTAGAGATTGTTGAATGGGGATATAAACAAATATAATCGGTTTTGGAAATTGTGAGAAGAAATTTGTTAATAATTTCGAAAACGCAGGGGTTAAGCTAAGAAAAATTCTTAAGTTTTGATACTTGAGATGATTTTGGAAAATGGACGTAGAATATTTTCCTACGTGTTGGAAAGTTTTGAAATATCCTATTATGGATTTAAATATTGAATTTTTTTTCAAATATTTGAATATGGAAAGAAATTTGAAATATATACCTTGTAAAGGTATTTGGAAAAGAATATTTTTGGCAAATGTATAATAAGGCCCGGTGTATACTTATGGATATTTTATTGATAGTTAAATAACCGACTATTAATATTCTCTTATTTTCGTTAATCCTTTCGAAGAAACCGGATTGGATTTATTTTGTGATATACAAGAATTTCATGGAATTTAAAATGTGATACTTTACTTATTAAATTATTTTAAATTGATAAAATTGTTATTTTCAAAGATAAATAACAAAAATAATTGATAATTTGATGTTTATATATATAGATAAATGGATTTTAAAATATAATTTTCAATTCAAGTTAATAAGGAGTTTGTTTAAATATATATATTTGAGTTGGTTTTAAAATAGATTTTAAAATTGAAATTGAAATTGAATTTTGATTTAAATTTAAATTTAAAGAATATATATCTTGAAATTATTTTGGATATAAAATATATGAATATATTTTTATTTAAATAAGATTTGTTTTCTTTAAAGAATATTATTTATATAAAATTGAAAAGTGTTTTTTAAATTGTAAAATAAATACAAAAGTTTTGTATTAACAATTAAAAATAAATTTAATGTATTATATATGATTTTATTTAAAATCTAATTGGTTTTATTTTATTTTCTTTTAAAAAATTTATTTATATAAAATTAAGTAACCATTTATTAATTTAAAAATGTATTTATTAGTTTGGAAAATTTATATAAAAGCTTTTAAAGTCTTTTAAAAATCAATAAAAATGAAATAATTACAAGTGTTAGGTTAATAAAGCTTGTAAATACACATGTAAGTTAATTAATAATGGGTAATGACAAGTGTTAGCATTTGAAACAAGTGTCAAAATTAATTCTTATTTTCTTTAATTTTTAAATAAATCCTAATCCACATTATATAACTTTATATCTCCTCTTACCCATCTTTTTTTCTACCTTCTTTCTTTATTTTTGAAAAAAAAACTCAGGAAAACTCAACCCTGTAAATATTTTACAAACCAGAAACAAACCTGAAAAATTTCTCAAAACAAAATCAAAACCATGTAATTCAATCAAGTTGCAAAAGCTTCAACCCAAAGCCTGAAATCTTTTTAAAGCCTGTAAACATTCTTTACAAATCAAACTCAGGCCTGTAACCTCTTCAAAAATGCAACCTGAACCAATCAGTAAAAAAAATTCCTCAAACCAAAAATCAAAAACCCTGCAACATTTTTCCAAAATCTGTAAGAGAACAACCCTGTATTCTTTTCGAAAGAAGTAGCTAAATAATTCAGTTTTAAAGGAATCAAAAGCCTGCACTATCTAGCCTTAAATCATCAGAGTGGTTTCCAGTAATCTAGCAGTAATCAAAGTCTTCAGTTCCAAGCATTCAAGTTTTCAACCCAGTTTTCATGCCTAAGCCTCTTTAAAATCTGGTGAGTAAATGCCTATTTAAAAACTTAAGTATTATAGTCTGATGCTTGTGAATATTTCTGAGATAATTGATTCTTGCTTGTGAATATTTATGTGGTGTTTCTATATGAAAGTTGATGTATATGATTAATATATATGTACGCATGTTATGTTTTTCCCTGTTCTTGATATATGGTTTAAATTTTAAAACAAAATTCCAATTCTTTTTATCTGATCATTGTTAAATTTTGGACTTCAAACAAATTAATTAAGTTTTAACTTAATCTGAGATTTAAAAATATGTACAAATGCTTTAAATATAAAAATATGCTAGAATCTGGAAATACAGTAGCAAATCATAATAAATTGATAAAACCAAATGTTGAATTTTATTGATTCAAGTTTATATCTTGAATCGTCTCTAGAAATCAGGATTTTTAAGACAAAAATCAAGATTTTTAGCAGTAGGATGGATGTACATTTCAGTGTTGACTGAAAATTGGTTTTGGGGTAAATTCTGGTTGCCAGGGGATCTATGGTGGTCGGGATCATCGGTGGAGGTAGATGAAGGTTCAAGGAGTTCGAAAAAATTGGCGAGGGGTGCTTGATCGTCGGGGCGTCGGCGACGAGTGGATTTAGTTTTTAACCCTAGATTTGGTCGAGCTGGGTAAATGGATCACTGCTTTCTCTCTGGTGTATCGAGTTCGATGGGACCTAGTGGGATAGGTTCGTGGATGATCAAAGAGTTCGTGGCCGGAAGTGCAGCGACTCTGGTGGTCGAAGGTGAGTGTTCGAGGAAAATTATGGCAAGGGTCTTGGGTTCCAGTTCATCCTCCTTGCTCGATTTCGATTGGATTCTTTTGCAAGCAATTCGAAGGTCTAGATCGAATGTCTGGATGATGGTCGTCGTGCCAGAGGTTACGACGATGGTCACCGTCGTCGCAGTTAGTTGTGTAGGTGCACAGAGGAGGTTTGATGTCTGATGTTTGGTGTGGGGTTTTGCTCGAAGCATTGCTCGAGTATTTGGGCAGAAGACTTGGGTTTGACTCGTGTGGTTTGTGGGGTTAATTCTGTAGGTTTTAAAACTTAAAAAAAAAAAATCAAGTTTTTTGAAATAAGGGGAGAAAGGAGAGAAAGCTCGAGGCTAGACCCGATGGGTCTTTCGGTTTGACCCGAAGCAAAGTTGATGAACAGTTTTTAAAATGTTTTAAAATCAATTTGTTTTTGAAATTTAAATTTAAATCTAGTTTAAACTTTTTTATTTAAATTTACTGTTTATATAATTATTTTCTTTAACTATTGATTAAGAACTTTTGAAAATTTGTTTAATTTAAATTTTGTAAAATTTAAAGTGATTTGAAAACTTAATTTAAAATGAAAGTTTAAGATTTTTATAAAAGCAAATTTTAAAATACGAATTGAAATTAGTTTTTAAAGCTTCTACTTGATAATGTTTTAAGTTATTTTAAAGGAAGTTATGTTTTGTTAAACTTCAATTTATCAAGTTAAATGATTATTTATTATAAAACTTAATTAATGATTTAATTAAGTAAAAATTAATTATGAAGATAAAATGTTTTAAAAATGTTAATAGTAATTAAGGCATTGATGAGAAAATGTTTTATCTTAAGGTTAGTTAAGGTTTTAGTGCCTTGAGATTAATTTAGTTGATTAAGAAATTTAAGTATAATTACTTAATTTAATCAATAAATGATAAGGGATTAATTAATTAAGATTAATTAATTGGTTTAATTAATTAATGATTAAGAATTATTAATTTAAGGGTTATAAGTAAATTAACTAAAGGTTAATAAATTTGTAATTAAGAATTATTAATTAGATAATTAAGATTGGTTAATTACTGAATAGAGATTAATTGATGGAGTAATTAAGTTATAATTAAGAATTAATTAACTAAGTAATTAAGATTGACTAATTAAGTGATTAGAGAGTAGTTAATTAAGTAATTAAAGGTTACTTAACTAATAATTAAGAAGTACTTAATTCGTAATTACATTTCATTAATTAATAATTAGGTTTTATTAATTAATACTTAAAGGAGGATTAATCTATAATTAAAGATTTATTGATAGATTAATCAAAGAGTAAATAAAGATTAATCAAAGAGTAATTAAAGATTAATCAGAGGGTAATTAAGGATTAATCAAATGGTAATCAAGGATTGATTAAGTGATAATTATGGATTAATTAATTTGTAATTAAGGTTATTAATTAATAATTAAGTTTTATTAATTAATAATTAAGGGATAATTAATTAGTTAATTAATGATTAATTAATTGATTATAAGAGTAATTATGGATTAATTAATTTGTATTAAGAAATATTAATTAATAATTAAGGTTATTAATTAAAAGTTAATGGATAATTAATCAGTTAATTAAAGGTTAATTAATTAATTGTAAAAGTAATGAAGGATTGATTACTTTGTATTGAAGGAGATTAATTAATAATTAAGGGTTATTAATTGATAATTGAAGGATAATTAATCTGCAATTAGGGATTAATTGATTGATTGATAAATTATTAAAGGGTAATTAATCAAGGATGATTAATTAAGCAATAATTAATTAAAGTAATGATTAATTAATTTGTCTATAATTAATTAACGATAAATTGGGCAGGATTAGTTGAATAATTCTTAAGTAATTAATTTAATTTAATTTAATTAAATTAATTATAACGTGAATTAATAATTCTTGTTTATGGATGATTGTTTGTGTAGAATGTCTGAATTGGATGATATCTATTGGATGATATGTTGTGATATTCTATGATGTGAATGATAAATGTGTGATATTTATCTGTGTTAAATGTTGTGTGAACTCAGAGTATTGAATTGAATTGAAATGAATTGTTTAACCTTAAACAACTTGCCCTTTAAGATATGTTTGGATTTCGATGAGACCGGGATCGGGTATCAGATTTGAATATCCAAAAACCACATCGATCCTTGTTAAACGTTAGGTCGTGAATTCAAGTGAAGATCAAGTTGAAGACTTGAAGTGTAAGAACTATATGACGTTAAAATATAGAGTTTTCAAATCTAGTATATTATTCAAAATATTTTATATTTGAATTCCAAATTTCAAATCACAATCTATACACACACACACACACACACACACACACACACACACACACACACACACACATAAACAACACAAATTCTATTTATTTTTGAATTTCAATTCCAAAATTCTATTTACAATCTATCTATATACATAGATATAGATAATAAACACATATACTATTTAATTTTTTGGAAAATTTCAAATTAATTCACAATTTAATTCAAAATTTTATATTAATTATCAAATTAAATTTGACTTAAAACCAGGATCGTTACAGATTCCCCCCTTAAGAAAATTACGTCCTCGATATTTGCTGGACAGGGAGATAACAAAGAACAGATAAAGAAATATTTTACCAGATCAAACCGAATATCTATTCTATATTTGGATTACAAAATCAGAATATCATCAATAAGTATGAGAAAAAATTTATTCAATAGTTTACAAAATACTCGAGTCATCAAGTCAACGAAATATGCAGGGGCATTGGTTAGTCCAAAGGGATAACTAACCGTTCATAGAATGAATCTGGACTCCAAAGAACATACAAATGGATTCAATCCAATTTAACTTCATATTTTATGAATCAATTTATTTCCATTTAAATTTCAAATTCATTAAAGTTAAAAATGAAAAGCTGGTGAATATGAAATAGGAATCTTTCTATAATGATTCGAAGGGCCACACCCATACCAAAGCTTCTTCTTGTAGCTTCCAGTAAGCCATCAAAAGAATTTAAATTGGTCGAATATTAAAGGAGATTGATAGAAAAAGTTGTTTCCGTTGTTGCATGGTATCGACCATTTGTAGCGGTACTCCCTTGTCCCCTATCTCGTCCTCTTCTTACACTCATACTCACTATCAGTGAATAGTAAGAGAAATAACAGAGGCATACGGGCGAATATCTTAGGGATATACTCGTTCTAGGACATTTATACCCCTATCTCTAATGAGTCACCTAATGTGTTTACTACTGAGCTAAAGTTCTTACTCAATCTTCAGCTCTGATACCAAAATGTCACGCTCGACGAGAGCGGCCATATAACGACCTGTGGTGGCAGGCAATGGTATCTCGAATTTGCTTTTACGGGCAGCCTTTCGACTCTCAACCTACCCGGTTAACCAACCCCTCCCCAGGGACATCCAGGGGTAAGAGTCTCCCGTTCTCCACCAAATGCGAAGCGAGAACCCCCTATCATGATGTAATTTAGCAAACTCAATGCTCAAACAATACAAAATCTAAATTAAATTTAGTAATTAATATAAAATTTTGGATTAAAATGTGAATTAATTTGAAAATTTGGAAATAAATAGATTGTGATTGGAATAAAATATATATTTATAAAAGTAACTTTGATTTGGAATTCAAAAATGAATGTCTTGAAAATGAATTGGATTTAAAAATTCTATATTTAAAACTAATAAGAATTTGTTTTCAAATTTTAATACATACATACATATATACATACATACATATATATATGTATATATGTATGTATGTATATTTATATTTGGAAGTTATGGTTTGAGATTGATGTAATAATTTTCGAAAGGCTATTTTAAGTTAAATTCTTATATATACAAATAGTTGTAAACATATTACTTTTTTAGAAGTTATTCAAAGTTAATTTTATATACTTTCAAAAATAATTGAATAAATATTTATTTATTTAATGTATGATAACTTAAGTTTAAAAATTTAAAATAAGATATTTTTCTCTTTAACATAATACCTATGCAAACATACTACATAAACAATAAAACTATAATACTTAAAATTTATATAAACATGTAAAACATAAGAATAAAGGGTTTAAAACAAAATTTATAAAATTATTAGAAGGAGAGATTTAAACATAAAATAAATACTTGTAACACTTGTAAATAAATTTTTAACATGTATAACTTGTAAATTAATTGTGTCATGAAATAAACAAGTGGAAAAACAAAATTTTCTTTTAAAATTAGAATTATATAAAACATTATGCCTAAGAGAAACTAGGCTTCATAGTTCACAAACCTGAAAGAAAATAGAAAAAAATAAAACACATCAAAAGAAAGAAAAAATCAAAACTTGGAAACTAAAACAAAAGCAAACCGAGAAATTAAAAACTAAAGAAAAATTCATTTTTCAAAAACAATCTTCCTGGAAACAAAAGTAGATTCCAGGTTCCGAAACCAAAACCTGTTCAAAATGAATACAAGGTAGCAGTTTCAAAACATCATGCACAAATTCATCTCAGCAGGTCAAAGCTTCAGTTCCATCATGATTCAAGTAAATAAATTTAGGGTCAAATTCAAACCAACATTCGAGCTTTAGATCAATCAAATACAAAATCCAGATTAAAAAGAAAAAAAATGGAAAACTTGTCCTCTGTTCGTATTCTAGGTGAGTAAACTCTTCTTTAAAAAGCTTTAAATTGGTTGAATACTTGATGCATATAACTAAATCTATGAAGTGATATTGCAAAATTAATTTTTATGGTTTTTTTTAAACTTAAATAAGTTTGAACTGGCGTGTACATAGGGTGTGCCTGTATATGTATATAAATGAGTCAGTTCAGTGTAACCGGTCTACAAATCCAAGGAAAAATTCATATCTTTTTATTTAAACCAATTCAAATCATGATTCCTAAAGAGAAATTGTTTATAACAATATAAAGTCATTTTTAAAAGTAACATCAAGTAAAAATAATTGGTAAATACCTTGAAATATAGAAATTATAGTGGGTATTGTTCAAATCAAAAAATTTGATGATCAAGATTTTTAGTTTTGATTATAGGAATGGACTCGCATGAGAAAATAATGAATTTTGATATGAATACCACGATTTTTAGTGTTGGATACGATGAGAATTTTCGGGATGAACGGATTTGTTTAAAATGTCGAATTCCGGCGATCGACGTTGGTTTGGGTGTCGAGCGTGATCATGGCGAAAGCATGGGTGATAGGGAGAATCGGAAAATGCTCGGAGAAATTATTAATAGCTATTGTGGCCGTACGTCGGCGATTTAGGGTTTTTTAAGCCTGTCTTGGTCGACGATGTATTTATGGGTCATGCATCGTCGTCGTGACACAGGTGGTGATCAGATGAGGGGGAGTCGATGTGTCGATTGGGATGTTGCTCTGAACGAGGTGGCGAAGCTTCAGATCATTGGAGGCGATGGTGCATAGCATTTTAGTTGATCGGTTTTGGGTTTCATTTGTGTCGAAGTGCTCGATTTAGGCTTCCAGGCAAATCGATGGAATCTGGGTGTTTGTCATGGATGAGGGTGTTGTCGTTGACTTATGGGTAGTGGCACCGTCGGCCGGAGTTGATCGAAACCTTCTTGCACGTGTACGCGTGCATTCGGTGTCAGAGAGTTTGGGGAAAAAATAGATGTGCTCGGGTTTGGCCTCGGGGATTTGGTCTGTTGGCCCGAGTTTGTTCTCATGTTGATGGTGAATAATTATGACAGTTTTAAAGTTTTAAAAAGAAAAAAATGTCTCGGGGATTTTGAAATTTGGTCTCGGGTTCACCCAAAGTGGTCTCGGGTTCAGATGTAAATCAGTTTTGAATTTAAATTTAAACAAGTTTTCATTAAATTAAGTTTAAAACATTTTCTTGTTTCATTTTAAAAAAAATAAGAAATGTTTTATTTTGGTTTTGGAATTGGTTAAAGGTTTAAAATAAATTAATTTTAAATTTATTAAATTTAAGGTATTTTATTTTATACCTATAATTTTAAAACTTATTTTTAAAAGTTTATTTAAATTTTCTGTCAATAAAGTTGTATAGTTCTTTAACTTAAAATTGATTAAGTTTTATTTTCTTAAGTTTATTTTGAAATAAAAATTTAATAGCTTAAGTTAAGAAACTGATTAAGGCGATAAACGGTTTATCTTAAATAACGATCTTGATTATTAATTAACTTAAAAGGGTTTAAGTTAAATTATATGATTTTGTTAATTTGGTTCAAAAGTTATTTAAAATAAGATGTAAATGATGATTATGTAATTAATTAAGATAATGGGTCATCTTAAGATTTAAGAATCATTAATTTGAGATTTAATGATAATTTCTTAATTCAAGGTTAATTAAGTATTAATTAAGGGTAAATTAATTTATTAAGAGTTAATTAATTAATAATGAGTAATTAAAGGATGATTACTTAATAAAATTAATTAAGTACAATTACTTAATATAATAAATAAAAGATTATTACTTAATGTAATTAAGGGGTAATTACTTTGTGTAATTATATTAAAGGATAATTAATTAAGATTAATTAATGTAAGTAATTAAAGGTAACTAATTACTTAAAGATAATTACTTAATGAAAGTAATTAAGGGTAATTAATTAATGATTAAAGGTTGATTAATCAAGTGATTAAAGTATAATTAATCAAGGATAATTAATTTAGGTGATTAATTAATTGAGGTAATTAATATGAGGGTAATTAATTAATAAAAGGTTAATTAATTAATAAAAGTAATTAAGGTGTGATTTATTAATTAAGAGATAATTAATTAATGTAATTACTTCAAGATGATTAATTTAAAGAATAATTAAATAATTAAGGGTTAATGATGTAATGATTAAAGGTTGATTGATTTATTAAATATGGTTGATTAATTAATTTATTATTAAAGGTTAATTAATTTACTATTAAAGGTTAATTAAGGATAATTAATGATTAAAGTTAAGTTAATAAAGTAATTAAAGGATAATTATTCAATGAGATTAATTGAGGATAATTAATTAATTAATTAATTAAGGTTAATTAATGAATAATTAATTAAGGATATTTAATTAAGGATAACTGATTAAAATGGATCAGTTAATTAAAATGATAACAATTGGTTTGTAATTAATGTTAATTGACCAGGATTAGTAATTTATTCATAAATAATTAATCTGATTTAAATAAATTATAATCAAATGATTAATTGATCTTACTTATGGATGATTGGATTCTATTGAATGCTCTGAATTGTTTGATATTTTTGATGTGTGACGTGCTGTGATATGATTGCTTTGAATTAAGCTGTGAACTATGATTTATTTATCTGTGATGGACCTGTTTGTTTGTTTGTGAATGAAAATAAGCGTTATAGGATTATATCGCTTATCGATATTGTTGTGCTTGAAGTTGTGATGGTTGTGATATGTTATTGTTGTGTGTAAAACCCCTGGACTACACCATACACACACAATTGTGGATTGCATGGGAAATTGGTTAAGTCAGAAGTATTTGAATTTGACATTATTTTATTCAAAATGGTTTTAAAAGTTGAATTTTGAATCCAAAATGATTTGGAGGTGATTTGGGTTAAACTTTTAAAAAGGGAATTTTTGGAAATAAAATTATCTTGAATATGATACGGTTTTTTAAAATAATTTGAATCTGAATTCATGATTTAAAAGTTGATATCACACACACACACATACATACATACATATATATGTGTGTGTGTGTGTGTTTATTTGAAAACTATGGTTGAAAGGGATTATACAGGTATATGGATTTTAACTATTTTTAAATAAATTATTTTGGAGATTTAAATTATACTTTGAAAGGCTATAACTTGAGCATATTTAATCGGATTTTTCGGAAACGAAAGATATGTTTTCAAATGATAATATCTTTCATATAAAGGTAGAATTTCCAGTTTTTGTTGAAAGTATTTCAAATTTGAAATTGAAATAGTTTTGAAAGCTATGAATTAATCTTTGTTAAAGATTGGTGAACCTTGTTTCAAAATAGAAAGCGATCTTAAAGGGTGAATCTTTTGTTTAAAAGATTAAAGTGGAAATTTTTGTATACCATTTGAAAAAATGGTTTTGGGTAAAAGTTATGACTTAACTATATCCCAATATATCCATACATTTTTAAAATTTGCGCTCAATATTCGGTTTAGCCCGGAGAGGACTTTATGCCATATAAACCATTTCGAATTAATGATACGACGAAATAGATAGCAATTGAAGAGGGTGGTGAAGACCAGGTATTTTCGAGAACGATAGGATTACATTTCGATTGTCTCTATATCAAATGGACGCGGTATATAAATCTCTGTATGTGATGGGGAGTCCGACCGGGATTGTGGATACCCATATTTGCAAGTGCTTCTTTTGAAGTGCCTTCAGCTCGAACCCAAAACATACTTGTATGGTTGTATGTCTGACATTACACTTTGAGATGTAAAGATGATTTCTATCAAATACATTTGTGTTGGTGGCGGAGAATTTATTCTCTTAGCTTAACACCCTTCTCTCAGACGTACAAGCTCAGAGGTTATGTAGTTGATCGAAGCATGGCTCTTGTGAAAAGCATAGCTTTATGGACGAGATTCGTCGAGCCTCACAGCTCGAAAATGGTCGAAACGGGAAGAATGTGACAAGGTTATGAGGGTCGCGCCCCTTAGAGTTTGTGCGTTTCCTTTTGGATAAAAAGTGATATCATGGTATGGAGCCCAGATATTTAACTTATGCGGTTGTTGGTGTCGAGGCCTTGATAAAGGTTGACGACGACCGGGGGATGGCATACTCATGTCAGTACTTACCTAGTTGCAAAGGACCCGGTCTTTTGTTGGCAGAGAGCCGTCTCGGGGGGTCTCTCCAGAGGGGTACCCATGTGGTGGGGAAGTTCCTTAGCTTGACGATTTGTTGGATATCCAATCATTCAATAGGCGCCCTGTACGGTTTTAGTTGTAGTACCTACCATCTAATATGGTAGCTATAGCAGGCATACTATAATGGTACGTATGCTGGCTAAGATTAATATTATATTTTCGAAATGTTTTCTGCACTATGCACTAATAATAATATCAAAAGGTTTTTGCATATCAAGCATGTTTGACTATCATAAGGAGAAATCTCCCCCAAGTGTGCGATTGCATTGTGTGTGTGCCGGGAGGCCTTATGATAGTTTCATTTTCCAAAAAGCATTGCAAATTTTTTTCCTTTTTTTTCTTTTGTTCAAGATAAACTTTTTTGTTGGCCCACACCAGTCCCATGACTGACCTGGAGTTTATTGTTCCCTTTTTAAACTTTGGGTGCCCACAATTTTCCACACGGGCAGCCTAGATTCAGATTATCAGATATTCAGCTAGTAGATGTAGATTCGGTAGCTTTTGAAATTTTTTGAAGTCTTTGGATTTCGGCGATCGCATTGTGTTTCAAGTTCATCTTGATGGTGGTTCGAGCTTCGGTCTTAGATTTTTGAGTTTTGGCATTGAAGATATTGTCTTTCCGCTGTGGTTGCCGTTTGTCTTCTGCTGTTGTTTCTTTCCGCTGTTGTATTTTGGCTCCGAAATTGATATTCATTTGTATCAGAATGTCGTATCCATTATGTATCAATAAAATGATTCATTCTGTTTCTGCTGTGTTGTATCATCTAATGTTGTTACAAATACGCTTCGACGAACCAGACTCAATGTTTGACTGCGGCATTCGAATATGGGTGATATATTTGGGTGTTGATTTTCGAAGGTCGAGTTAGGATCGTTAGAATTAGCATCAGAGCTGAAGGTTGAGAAAGAACTTCAGCTCAGGAGTATGACACATTAGGGGACTCATTAGAGATTGGGTTACAAATGCCCTAGAATGAGTACATTCTCTAAGATATCTATCCATATGCCTCAGTAAATTCTCTTACTATCCACTGATAGTGAGTATGAGTTCAAGAAGAGGTCGAGATAGGGGATAAGGAAGTACCAATACAAATAGTCGATGCCATGTAACAAAAGAAACAACTTTTCCCTCCATTGATCGTCATCCAATTTTAATTCTTTGATGGCTTCGTAGCAGCTACAAGAAGAAGTTTTTGTATGGTGTAGCCCTGCGAATCGTTGTAGAAAAGTTTCTAATTCCTATTTCATATTCTTATGAGTCTTTTCGTTCTTAACTTTGATAATTTTGGAATTTTATTTGAAATAAATTGATTAACAAAATATGAAGTTAAATTATATCGTATCGATAAAACAATTTCGGTTAAACCCAAATTTTGAGAATTTTTGTTGTAATTTCTTGTGGGGATCCAAGTCCGAAGAGGAACAAGCAAGTGCATACTTTGAGGTATTGCAACCTGAGTTTGGAATCCACACCTATTGTTTGTGCATTTCGAAAGATTGTATCCATTTTTCTATTCCTTTGGGTCCAGATATATTCTACGAATGGTTAGTTGCCTACCAGACTAACCATGCCCCTGCATATTTCGTAGATCTGGTCACCCAAGTATCTTGTGAAGTATTGAATAAGACCGTTCTCGTATTTATTGTTGATATTCTGATTTGGTAAGTCAAATATAGAATAGCTATTCAGTTTGATATGGTAAACCCTTTCTCTGTGTGTCCATCTGTTCTTTGTTGTCTTCCTTTCTAGCAAATTTCGGGGATGAAATTTTCTTAAGGGGGAATATGTAACGATTCCGTTTTCAAGTCAAATTAAATTTAGTTATTAATATAAAATTTTGGACTAAAATGTGAATTAATTTTAAAATTTGGAAATAAATAGATTGTGAATGGAATAAAATATATATTTATAAAAAGAATTCTGAGTTGGAATTCAAAAACAAATGTCTTGAAAATGAATTAGATTTAAAAATTCTATATTTAAAACTAATAAGAATTGGTTTCAAATTTTAATATATATATATCTATATATGTATATTTATGTTTGGAACTTATGATTTGATATTGATGTAACAATTTTCAAAAGGCTATTTTAAGTTAAATTCTTATATATACAAATAGTTGTAAACATAATACTTTTCCAAAAGTTATTCAAAGTTAATTTTATACATTTTCAAAAAAAATGAATAAATTTTTATTTATTTAAAAGTATGATAACTCAAGTTTAAAAATTTAAAATAATATATTCTTCTCTTTAATATAATACATATGTAAACATATAACATAAATAATAAAAACATAATACTTAAAATTTATATAAACATGTAAAACATAAGATAAACGGGTTTAAAACAAAATTTATAAAATTAGACGGAGGGATTTAAACACAAAAACACATAATTATAACACTTGTAAATAAATTTTTAACATGTATAACACTTGTAAATTAATTATGTCATGAAATAAACAAGTGGCAAACAAAAATTTTCTTTTAAAATTAGAATTATATAAAACATTATGCTTAAGAGGAACTAGGCTTCATACTTCAAAACCTTAAAAAAAACTAGATCAAAAGAAAGAAAAAATCAAAACTTGGAAAACAAAAAAACAAAAGCAAACTAGAAAATTAAAAACTAAAGAAAAATTCAGTTTTCAAAAACAATCTTCCTAGAAACAAAAGTAGATTCCAAGTTTCAAAATCAAAAACTGTTTAAAACAAATACAAGGTAGCAGTTTCAAAACATCATGTACAAATTCATCTCAGCAATTCAAAGCTTAAGTTTCATCGTGTTCAAGTAAACAAAGTCAGTATCAAATTCAAACCAACATTCAAGCTTTACATCAATCAAATACAAAATCTAGATTAAAAAGAACAAATGGAAAACCTGTCCTCTGTTCATATTCCATGTGAGTAAACTCTTCTTTAAAAAGCTTTAAACCGATTGAATACTTGATGCCTATGATTAAATCTATGAAGTGATATTGCAAAAATAATCTGTATGGTTGTTTTTAGACTAAAATAAGTTTGAACTGATGTGTACATAGGGTGTGCATGCCCGTATATGTATATAATGACTCTATTTAGTGTAACAGGTCTACAAATCAAAAAAAGATTCATATCTTCTTATTTAAACCAACTCAAGTCATGATTCCTAAAGAGAAATTGTTTATAACAATATAAAGTCATTTTTAAAAATAATATCAAGTAAAAATAATTGGTAAATACCTGAAATATAGAAATTACAACGGGTATTGTTCAAATCAGAAAATTCGATGATCAGATTTCATGTTTTGATTATAGGAATGGATTCGCATGTGAAAATAATGATTTTTGATATAGATACCATGATTTTTAGTGTAGGGTATGACGAGAATTTTCGGGATGAACGGATTTGTTTAAAACGTCGAATTTCGGTGGTTTGGGCGTCGAGTGTGATCATGGAGAAAGCTTGGGAGATAGGAAGAATCGAAAAAATGCTCGAAGAAATTATTAATGGCCATGGTGGCCATATGTCAGCGATTTAGGGTTTTTTAAGCCTGTCTTGGTCGACTATATATTTATGGGTCATGCCTCATCGTCGAGGCACAGGAGGTGATAGGATGAGGGGGGATTGATGCATCGGATTGGGATGTTGCCCTAAATGAGGTGGAGATGCTTCAGATCATCGGAGGCGATGGTGCGTGGAGTTTTAGTTGATTAGTTTTGGGTTACATTTGTGTCGAGTTGCTCGATTTAGGTTTCCAGGCAGGTCGACGGAATCTGGGAGTTTGTCATGAATGAGTGTGACGCCCCACCTCTATACCCACGCTAGCCAAGAACACTACGGAGTAGTGCTGTCAACTAGCACGGAGAATAAGGACGTTGAGGAGCGACCATCCATGTAATTGCTTATCACACGGTGGCTATAAATAATCTTCGGAAACAAACATAGAAATAAGCAAAACGCAAATCAGTCACAGACATCCATATCACAAAGGCGGAAGAAGATATGAATATATAACTAACACATGAAAGTGTACATCAGAGTAGTGGTCAAAAGATCCACAATAATACAAAAGAATAACAACACGTTCTATACAAAAGAATACAACTATGAGTCTATATCTCAAGTGTATACAACAAAAACTGCTAATCTAAACAGTTAGCCAAAAGTCAGAGTGATGAATCCCTGGGAAGAAGTCAAGCAGAAGCACCTGTAACATCTCGGTCTGACCCGAGTATTATTTACGAAAATAATAAACGGGTCAGTCTAGCTATAAATATCAGATGACATGATATAACATAAAAGATATGGCATAAACATAAAATATCCATAATGACATACCACTATAAGTATGTAAATAATGATCAACAGAAGACCAATCAATAAGAGATAATCAATATCACAAGAATCTTCTCAAAGATTCGGAAAGGGCATCATACCCTAAACTTGTACTCATAACAAGTCAATGACATAAATTCTAGAAATCAATGCAATAAGTCCAGAAATCATAGAAAAGAGAAAGAGGCCTATCACATGACGGTCCGAAGACCAAGGGGAGCTACCCCACATATGTGAATGGAATCACACAGATTAAGGTCCAGACTAACCAAAAAGCAAAAAGGTATGTGTGAGTGGAATCAGACAAGTGGTGTCTAGTCTAACCTCGCAACAAGAGACATCGCACAGTTGCTAGTCTAAAGCATCAGAATGATCGTCATGATCAACGAGAAGTGTCAATTACACTAAGCTAGTAAATATAGAAGTTTAGCTTCATGTCCCATAACCACTTGCTTAACTTAAATATTTACGAACAAACTGTAAATCTTCACTAAGAAAATTGTCACAAGAGGTTCAATCGAACAAGTCCAAGAATTAACCGACGAAGTGAACGCAAGCGTTTCATACCACTTGTTTTACTAAGTCGTTTAATTAGATTTCTCATCCGAGTGAGGTAAAGGTTTGTATATACTAATAGATTGGAAAACGGTTTAAGAAAAGAGCTTTGTTATTAAAAAAAGAGTTGAAATTGTTTGTTAAAAGAGTTTTGATATTTACTACTAGTATTGAAACCTTTATATTATAAAATGACAAAACACAGAAGCAATTGTAGAAACAATCGATCACAAAGATCGCATACGGAGATGTGAATAAAATCCAAGGAAATCAGCTCAATGTTTTTCAGATAAGATCCGCTACGGAGGGGGGTCCAGGGGGGTGGCAACCCCCCAAGGTGGGGGCGTGCGGGCAACGCCACCGCTTACGGTGTTCGACCTGCCCGGTCAGGTCGTGGGGGTCCAGGGGGCAGCGCCCCCGGCGGGGTGCGGGGCAGCGCCCCGTCCAAAATGGTACGACCTAAGTGAAGACAAGCGGCCTACGACCTAAAGCAAAATGAGGTCTAACGACCTAAGGGTTCACGCGACCTAACACAATGGCCGAGCGACCTAACTGGAGTAATGGGAGGCAAGCGACTTAAGGTCCAACGACCTATGACTCAAGCAAGCCGAGCGACCTAGTGTGGAGGGGTCGAGCGACTTAAGGAAGGCGAATGATCTAAGGTCCAACGACCTATGACTTAACAGAGTCGAGCGACCTAAAAGCACACGACCAAACTAGCAGAGGAGATTTAAGGTCGGTAACGACTTACGACTTACGAAATGGAGGGTAAACGACTTGACAAGGTTCACGACCTAAAGGGGGTCAACCCAACGAGTTATAGCTCCAACGACCAATCTGTTTAAAGGTCATGCGACCTAGGTGTTACGACCTAAGAGTCGAACGACTTAAGGGTTAGGCCAGGAGCGACCTAACGAGATAAGACCATGCGGCAGAACGAGTTAAGAGGGAAGGGGTCAAGTGACCAAGAGGTTACGCGACTTAAGGGTTAGGCCAGAAGCGACCTAACATGGCCGACCTAGCAGAGGTTGCGACCTAACATGGCCGACCTAACAGAGGTTGCGACCTAACATGGCCGACCTAACAGAGGTTGCGACCTAACATTATAAAGGCCAAACGACCTAAGGCTTAATTCGCGAACGTCCTACTGCCTAAGGATTAACTCGCGAGCGACCTACGGCTTAACTCGTGAGCGACCTACGACTTAAGGCTTAACTCGTGAGCGACCTACGACTTAAGGCTTAACTCGTGAGCGACCTAACTCCGAAGTGCCAATATTTCCAGAATGAGCTAAAGCCCTGCGACCTACGACCCAGCGACCTTGTGACCTATCACCGAACGAGTCAAGTGGCCAGAACGAGCTAAGTGCAGGAAATTTCCAAAAATTCTAAAAATTGGAGTTTTTCGCCAATCCAATCCAAACCAAAGGCAGATGTGCATGCAAAAGTGATAGGGAATCATTCCCATCAGTCCAATATAGTTATAGACTAGATTTTTGAGATAAAAATCTCACCTTTGCACAAATTCAATGAAGAAGGAGCTTGAAACAATGGAGAAGCAACTACAAGCTAGAATCCAATGTCTTCACTTTGATTTTGGAGTCGAATGATGGATTTAAAGTTGAAACCTAAGCTTGGAGTTTAAATTTTCTCTTTCACTCACCATTAATGCAAAAGCTTGGTTGTTAGGAAATTTATGAAGAGTGAGAAGAAGGAAGGGGGTTTGGGCTTGAGTTATAATGGCAATCTAACCCAAAGTCCAAAGCGGGAAAAGTTAGTGAAATTCCACTAACTCCAAACCTACCAATGTTTATACTTAAAAAAAATTGTAAACAGCATTTCGAACTCAATGGAAGGGGTCTCGAGTCTTAATTTGACCGTTTGCAAAAAGTAGCTTCTCGGACCAATATCCGATTAACGACAAAATATTTAAATATAAAATCGATAAATATGCGGGTTGTTACAGACTCCCCTCCTAAAAGAAATTGCATCCTCGCAATATATAAGATGGAAATAACAAGTAACAACCATAAAAGCATATTAACTGACGCAGCGGATTATTCGAAACAAAACTTCAATCAATGAAATGTAGCAATCGGTGAGTTGAAGATACCAAAATGCCCAAGTTCGTTGATCCAAAGATACCGAACTCTAGCTATCTCAAACACGTTGATAGCGCACTATACCGTGTTCTAAGATCTACGATTCTTCGCACGTTGATCTAGCGCACTAGATTCCGTGAATCGGCTTCTACGATCGTTGAATCGAGCGCACTCGATTAACCGAAAGAGGAGATAGGAGATTACACTCAACTACCAATTGGTATGAAAGCACAAAGCTAACAAAGAGAATTTTATTCAAAAATCAACAACCTCAAATGTACAACACACGCCCCTATTTATAGAGTTTTCACAAACTGTCCTTAAGTCGTATACGACTTACGGCTCTCCTTAACTCGGCAGCGACTGTGACGACCGCCCATGACTCCCGCACCAAAACAAGGTAATAATGCGCTAAAAGGTGTGCCAGGCAGCCATGGACGATAGTCAGGGTAAAAGAAAGTCGAAGAATCTCTATCGCATAACTCACAGCGCATGGATAAAATACAATAGAGAAATATAGTATAGTGAAGCTCCATAGAACAGAACATCATCATATAAGCATCACAGTAGTTTTGTACAACCATCTACTCAAATCCATACATGAAAGCCTCACTACAAATCACTCAACCAAATACAGCAGCGGATACCCAGTACATATAGTAAGAAAACTAATATGCAAAGCCTCCTGCTCGTCTTCGTCATCTTCAGCGTAGAACTCCTAGCACAGCACCTGTCACCTGCTACCTAGTCTGCCCATCCCAAACATGGATGAACAGCCCAAGGTAATAAGAGGAGACATAAAACCTTGAGTCAGACAAAGTCTTAGTGAGCAGTAAATCAACTATCAAGCATACCAAAAGAGCATAAAGGATAAAAGGAATAGGAACCAAACCATCCCACTCCACCTCTTTCTACAGTGATAGCCCCCAGACACACACTAAGGAGAAGCAGGCATATCACAGCAGGCAATTAAAGTAAAGTAATTATCACTCGAGTCAAGGTCGATGTTTTCCAAATACAAACCCCCAAGGCCTAAACCAAGATCAGATAAGCACCCAGAAAACACCGCTCTTGAGACCGAATGATGATACAACCAAACATCCATGACTCTGGCTATCACTGTTAACTTTGCCTTGATTTCACCGTTAGTTGAATGACCATCTGTCAAGGGCTAATGGTAACCCCGGTTCTAACCATAACTCCGCACACTGCCTTGTGCCTAGGACTTATCTACTTTGCCCAGAGTACTCAACTACCTACCTGTAGTCTTTTGGGTGTCCCGACTACCTACCTGTAGTCGTTATGGGCGCCCCATGTACTCTTGCTTTTGAGCATGCTAGAACCTTCAACAACGACGAGATCCAAGCCTCCTAGCCATCCTTCTTGACGACTATCCTCATACAAGCTCAAGCTACCTCTTGAACAATCCATTATCAACCAACTTGAACTACTCTTCAAGTTATCAACATGCTTGGAATGATCCCTGCTTGGATTAAGCCAAGACTCACATCATACTTCGCTTCATCGCATCAAAGCAAAGTCTCAACTCAACAACATGGTTTGCCTCATCAAATCATGGCAAAGTCCCATCTCAACATCATCCAATCTATACATATGAGCTTCAACATCCGCTACATATGCCTTAAGCAACTTTCACCATTCAAGAGCCTTCTTCCATAGCTTTTGAATCCTCTTCCATCCTCTTGTTCCAAATCAACTACTAGCTAACTTGGAAACAATCAAATCAATCATACATTCAAATATCAATCATTCAAACAAGATCTAACAAGCAATATAAGCAATATCAACTATAATGGCAATTTCGTAAATAAGTGAGCAAAAGTCCAACATATGTGAAATCATGGTTTTTAGCATAGATCTATCAAATATAAAACATGGGTTTTGTCTCTAATACTTGTTAAACAAATATGCATAGGTAAACATCTTCAAAAATGATGGATCTACATGCAGACTTAAGGACAATGCGAGAAAATGCTATTTCAAACACATAAACTAGCTACCAATCCACTACACTCCTTTGGGTCCGCGTGAGAGATAACTACCACTCACCAAATCACCAAAACAACCTAAAATCAAACAACTTCAGATCTGGACAGCAAGAACTTGAGCTTGATCCGGAGAAATTTCACTTGAAACGGTGAAATCTAGCTTCTTCGGATGAAAATCTTCAACTTTGGATCTTCGATCTTTGATCTTGATCTTCGATCTTCAATGGATGTTAGCACTTGATAGAAATAGAGAAAGAAGTGAAGAAAATACTGTAGTCGAGTCTTCAAAATGGCAGCACTTCGTCGCTTCAAAAACCGGTGCCAAAAAGTGAGCCAAACCCCTCTATTTATAGGCTGGAAACTCCTTAGGTCGTCGCCCCTTAGGTCGTCCCCGACCTAACTATGAGTCGTTGCCGACTCATCAGCCCCTACGACCTACGACCTAACCAACACAACATACAACCAAGGCCGACTTACGACTTAACCCAGACGCGACCTAAAACACAGGCCGACCTAACGACTCAACGCACTGCCGCATTTCCTAAGTCCTAGGTCGCCTGACGACTTAACTAGCATGCCGACCTACGACCTAAGACCCTGCCGACTCAACTCCTTGCCGACCTAACACAAAGTCGGTCACGACCTAAAAAGCCTCCGACCTAAAATACTGCCGCGTTCCCCAAGTCTTAAGTCGTATGACGACTTAACTATGACACACACGACTCAAGACCCCACGACCTAACTCACTGCCGACTCACTACCTAACTTAGGTCGTTTACGACCTAAGTCTGAACAGTACTCACGCGACCTAACAAACCAGACCGACTCAACGACCTAAGCAACTCAAGAACCCAAGGCCGACCTAACTATAAGTCGACTCAACCAACCACGCGACCTACGACTCATCTCATCCAACGACCTAACAAAACCATAAGTCGTTCACGACTTATCTCCCATACGACCTAACCCCTTAGGTCGTTCCACAGGCCTAAACCACCATCCTATGAGTCGTTCACCACTGAGTCGGCCCAAACCTTAACTCGGCAACCTTTTAGGTCGTTAGCTCCTAAATCAAACACTCCTATGACCCGTTCACTCCTTAAGTCGGTCATTCCTATAGGTCGCTCTACCGACCTATCTACCTTAGGTCGCTCTCCCGACCTATCTACCTTAGGTCGCTCCACACTAAACTCGGCCAGTTCCTAAGGTCGTCTACGACTTACTATAGGTCGGTCACCATCACTAAGTCGCCTAACTTTTAGGTCGTTGAATTTCTTAACCCGGCTAAGCCTACTAACTCGGCAACACCTATAGGTCGGTCCTCTATGAGTCGGTCACGACTCATCACTTGCACCCGGGTTAACTTCTAAACGACTCAAGCTAGAGACAACACAAACAACACTAACGACCTGCAAATTCTACGATCTATCGACACGTAAAATACGGGTCGTTACATTCTCTCCCCCTTAGGAATTTCGCCCCCGAAATTCCAAGCAAACAATCAGAAATCAAAGATATTCTGCATGCCTACCATCCAAAGCAATCAACAAACCATGCAACCAATTCTAACCTAGCATGCAGAATTCTAAGACTGAGAACAAGCTACAAATTCATGAGATGTCACGACACTTTAGGGCCATACCTCGAAGAGTCCGGGATGAGCTGCCTTCATCCTCTCTTCCTCCTCCCATGTACAGTCGTTAACATCATCACTCCATTGTACCTTGAGCAACGTAATCGTCTTCCTCCTAAGCTGTTTCGTATCGGTTTCAACAATACGAAGCGGCTCACGAGGTCTCGAAACCACTGGATCAACCTCTAAATCTTCACAGCTATCAGCAGAAACCACCGTACTTGGGTCATGCACATACTTCCGTAGATAAGATACATGAAAAACATTGTGCACACCCGCCATCTTTTCCGGTAACTCCAATCTATAAGCGAGCTTTCCAATTCGCTCGATAATCGGGAATGGTCCAACAAATCTCGGAGTTAACTTTCCTTTGTTCCCGAATCTAACAACATTCTTCAATGGAGAAATCTTCACAAAAACCATATCACCTACGTCGAATTCCAAATCCTTACGACGATTATCGGCATAACTTTTCTGACGATCTTGGGCTGCCTTCATTCGTTGTCGAATGATCTCTATACAATCTGAAGTCTGTCGAATCATCTCTGGCCCAAGTATCAGCTTTTCTCCAGTTTCCAACCAACATGTCGGAGAGTTACACGGTCTTCCATATAATGCCTCATATGGTGCCATACCGATACTCGACTGATAACTGTTATTATAAGCAAACTCCACCAAATGAAGGTGATCTTCCCATGATCCTCCGAAGTCCAAGACACATGCTCTAAGAAGATCCTCCAAAGCTCGGTTGACTCTCTCAGTCTGACCATCTGTTTGAGGGTGATAAGCTGTACTCAAACACAACTCAGTTCCCAAAACCTCCTGGAAGCTCTTCCAAAATCTACTAGTGAACAATGGATCTCGATCGCTCACTATACTCTTCGGAACACCGTGGAAACGAACTATCCACTTCACATATAATTCAGCCAACTTCGATGCATTCCTAGTCGATCGAACAGGAATGAACCTTGCACTCTTGGTCAAACGATCTACTATGACCCAAATCCCTTCATTCCCTGTCCTAGTTCTAGGTAGACCATCGATAAAATCCATCGACACTTGCTCCCACTTCCACGTAGGAACCTCTAATGGCTGAAGTAATCCACTGGGCTTCTTCTGCTCAGCTTTCACCAACTGGCAGTTCATACACTTGGAAATAAAATCTCCAACATCCTTCTTCATACCTTCCCAGTAGTAAGCTCTCTTCATATCCCGATACATCTTATTACCACCTGGATGAATTGTCAACTTCGAGTGATGACTTTCCCTTAGAACTTCATCTCTCAATCCATCCACATCGGGAACAACCAATCTTCCTTGCTTTCGAAGCCAACCCTCTCGATCGACCTCGAATCCCTTATCCTTCTCTGGAGTTAATCCAGCTTCCAAATCTCGGATAATCCTGACAAGCTTATCATCTCTCTTTTGGCTCTCACCAATCCTTTCCACCAGAGTAGGCCTTATCGATAAGTTTGCCAACATCTCAGGTTCCAACTCGCATCTAGGCCTGAAATCAAACTCAGCCAAATATTCGAGACTCCTCCACTCTGAAAACATGGCTCCCAAACCTGCATGTCTTCGACTTAACGCATCAGCCACTGCGTTACCTTTTCCCGGAGTATAGGCTATACCAAAATCATAAGATGCTAGAAACTCTAACCACCTTTGCTGTCGAAGATTCAAATCCTTTTGGGAGAACAGATACTTCAACGACTTATGATCTGTAAACAACTCAAATCTAACCCCCAATAGGTAGTGTCTCCACATCTTCAAAGCAAACACAATCGCCGCTAACTCCAAATCATGAGTTGGATAGTTCCTTTCATGCGGCTTCAGTTGTCGACTAGCATACGCAACAACTTTATCCTTCTGCATTAGCACTGCTCCAAGTCCAGTACCACATGCATCGGTGTAAACCACCATCTCATCATTCCCACTTGGAATAGTCAAAACAGGAGCACTCGTCAGTCGCTCTTTTAGGATTTCAAAAGCTTGCTCACACTTAGCATCCCATCTGAACACTTGGTTCTTTTTCGTCAATCCTGTTAACGGTGCAGCTATCTTGGAAAAGTCTTTGATAAACCGACGATAATATCCAGCTAATCCAAGGAAACTTCTCACATCAGATGCATTCTTAGGTCTAACCCAATCCTGGATCGCTGCTACCTTAGCGGGATCAACTGCTATTCCACTTCCAGAGATAACATGGCCTAAGAACCTCACTTCATTCTTCCAGAAGTGACACTTTGAAAACTTAGCCTTCAGCTGATGTTTCCGCAAGATTTCCAAAACAATCCTCAAGTGCGTCTTGTGCTCTTCCTCAGTTCTGGAATAAACCAAAATATCATCCACGAACACAAGCACGAACTTATTCAACTGATCTCTGAACACTCTATTCATAAGATCCACAAAATATGCTGGCGCGTTAGTCAATCCAAACGGCATTACCAGCCACTCATAAAACCCGGATGGTGTCCTGAAAGCAGTCTTCGGCACACTATCCTTTGCCACTCTCAACTGGTGAAATCCCGTTGCCAAATCCATCTGAGAAAACACCTTAGCCTCGTGAAGCTGATCAAACAAGTCATCTATTCTCGGCAATGGATACTTGTTCTTCTTAGTCACCTTATTCAGCTCACGATAATCAACACACAACCTCAACGATCCATCCGTTTTGGTTGCGAACACAACTGGCGCACCCCATTCGGACACACTTCTCCGAATGAATCCTTTCTGCAAAAGGTCATCAACTTGCACCTTCAGCTCTTGCTGCTCCCTCGGTGCCATCCGCCTAAGAGGCATCACAACAGGTCTGGCTCCCTCAACTAGATCGATACGAAACTCGATCTCCCTATGCGGCGGCAACCCTTTGACTTCCTCAAAGACATTCTCAAACTCAGTCACAATAGGCACCGATGACAGTCCATCCCGTGGAACAACTAGCGAATACATGAAGCTCATGAAGACGCCTTCTTCATGCTTACATCGTATCACAACCTTTCGCCCTTCCACATTCCCGACTGTCACCTCAAGCCTCTCACAATCAATCCTAGCCGCATACTTCCTAAGCCAGTCCATGCCCAAAATAATTCCGAACCCCGCAAAGTTCAGAACAAAGCAATCACAAACAAACGAGCAATCATGACTCGACACAACTAGACCACGGCATATCATACACAAACATGACGAACCCCCAACCGGATTAGTCACAACCAATGGCCTATCAACAATATCCGGTTTCATACCTAACCGGCTTACCAAATCATCACAAACAAAAGAATGCGACGCTCCAGTATCAAACAACACTCTAACTGGAACACCACAAATAGAAAGAGTACCTTGAACAACCACACTCTTCCCCTTCTCTTCAGCAGTAGGAGCTTTCGAAGACGATGGAACAGCCCCCAAAGCATAGGCTTGCACAACCTGCCTATCTTTCCTCGGTTCTGGACAATCCTTCTTGATATGTCCCAGCTTATCACAGTTGTAACACTTTCCCGGCACTTTGGGATTCTTACAATCTTTGTAAAGATGGCCCTTCTGCTGGCAGTTATAGCAAGTCATTTCGCTCTTCGGCTTCTTCTGGCCATCCTTGCCCCTCTGTTGCTGCTGCTTCCTCTTCTTATTTCCCCCCTGCTGTGGTTTAGATCCTTCCCTGGTTACAGCAACAACAGAACTTTCCTTAGGGAACAAACTCTCATGCCTCAAAGCTTTCTCCACCAGCTTCTCAAATGGATCGTCCAAGTGATCCACCAACTGCCTTCCAAGATAAGCATCCAGACCGGTCACAAACTTTTCATTCTTCTGGTAGGGAGAATCAATATACGATCTGGCATACTTAGACAAAGCTTCGAACTCAGAAATATACTCCAGAACTGGCCTCCCTCCCTGCTTGAGCTCTACAAATCTCTTGAACAAAACAGACTTCTGAGCCGTAGAGATGAACTTGGCTTCAAATCTAACTTGGAATTGCTCCCAAGTTATCTCCTCCTCTGGTGTATCTATAGTGATAGAATTCCACCAATCCGCAGCTCTCCCTTGAAGCTGCCTCGATGCAAGCTTTCTCTTGGTTGCATCCTCAATCCCTAGATCACCAAAAATCCTTCGGCAAGCATCCATCCATCTCTGCACTTCAATAGTCGACTCCGTCCCTAAGAAAGCTTTCCCTCCAAGAGCAGTATAATCCTTGCAAAGCTTAGCAAAATCCACCGGTCTTGGAGCTTGAACTTGAACTCCCACATCCACTGATGATCCTGAAGCTGGTATCCTTCTCATGATCGAAGTCATCATCGCTTCGAACATAGTTCCATAATCAACAGCTCCTTCATCAGCACGGCTTTCCTTTGCAGCTGGTCTCCCTCTTCGACTCATCCTTAATATCTGTAATAAGAATGATTAGAACACCTTAAGAAACAACTGCATAAGGAGTTCAAATCCTTCTAGGCTACTATATTATATATAGTAATCATCCATCAAAATACAATTACGTCTCTCATACGTAGTTACGTCAGCGAGCGTTGGCTGAAATCGATTAACCAAAGCTCTGATACCAAATGTGACGACCGCCCATGACTCCCGCACCAAAACAAGGTAATAATGCGCTAAAAGGTGTGCCAGGCAGCCATGGACGATAGTCAGGGTAAAAGAAAGTCGAAGAATCTCTATCGCATAACTCACAGCGCATGGATAAAATACAATAGAGAAATATAGTATAGTGAAGCTCCATAGAACAGAACATCATCATATAAGCATCACAGTAGTTTTGTACAACCATCTACTCAAATCCATACATGAAAGCCTCACTACAAATCACTCAACCAAATACAGCAGCGGATACCCAGTACATATAGTAAGAAAACTAATATGCAAAGCCTCCTGCTCGTCTTCGTCATCTTCAGCGTAGAACTCCTAGCACAGCACCTGTCACCTGCTACCTAGTCTGCCCATCCCAAACATGGATGAACAGCCCAAGGTAATAAGAGGAGACATAAAACCTTGAGTCAGACAAAGTCTTAGTGAGCAGTAAATCAACTATCAAGCATACCAAAAGAGCATAAAGGATAAAAGGAATAGGAACCAAACCATCCCACTCCACCTCTTTCTACAGTGATAGCCCCCAGACACACACTAAGGAGAAGCAGGCATATCACAGCAGGCAATTAAAGTAAATTAATTATCACTCGAGTCAAGGTCGATGTTTTCCAAATACAAACCCCCAAGGCCTAAACCAAGATCAGATAAGCACCCAGAAAACACCGCTCTTGAGACCGAATGATGATACAACCAAACATCCATGACTCTGGCTATCACTGTTAACTTTGCCTTGATTTCACCGTTAGTTGAATGACCATCTGTCAAGGGCTAATGGTAACCCCGGTTCTAACCATAACTCCGCACACTGCCTTGTGCCTAGGACTTATCTACTTTGCCCAGAGTACTCAACTACCTACCTGTAGTCTTTTGGGTGTCCCGACTACCTACCTGTAGTCGTTATGGGCGCCCCATGTACTCTTGCTTTTGAGCATGCTAGAACCTTCAACAACGACGAGATCCAAGCCTCCTAGCCATCCTTCTTGACGACTATCCTCATACAAGCTCAAGCTACCTCTTGAACAATCCATTATCAACCAACTTGAACTACTCTTCAAGTTATCAACATGCTTGGAATGATCCCTGCTTGGATTAAGCCAAGACTCACATCATACTTCGCTTCATCGCATCAAAGCAAAGTCTCAACTCAACAACATGGTTTGCCTCATCAAATCATGGCAAAGTCCCATCTCAACATCATCCAATCTATACATATGAGCTTCAACATCCGCTACATATGCCTTAAGCAACTTTCACCATTCAAGAGCCTTCTTCCATAGCTTTTGAATCCTCTTCCATCCTCTTGTTCCAAATCAACTACTAGCTAACTTGGAAACAATCAAATCAATCATACATTCAAATATCAATCATTCAAACAAGATCTAACAAGCAATATAAGCAATATCAACTATAATGGCAATTTCGTAAATAAGTGAGCAAAAGTCCAACATATGTGAAATCATGGTTTTTAGCATAGATCTATCAAATATAAAACATGGGTTTTGTCTCTAATACTTGTTAAACAAATATGCATAGGTAAACATCTTCAAAAATGATGGATCTACATGCAGACTTAAGGACAATGCGAGAAAATGCTATTTCAAACACATAAACTAGCTACCAATCCACTACACTCCTTTGGGTCCGCGTGAGAGATAACTACCACTCACCAAATCACCAAAACAACCTAAAATCAAACAACTTCAGATCTGGACAGCAAGAACTTGAGCTTGATCCGGAGAAATTTCACTTGAAACGGTGAAATCTAGCTTCTTCGGATGAAAATCTTCAACTTTGGATCTTCGATCTTTGATCTTGATCTTCGATCTTCAATGGATGTTAGCACTTGATAGAAATAGAGAAAGAAGTGAAGAAAATACTGTAGTCGAGTCTTCAAAATGGCAGCACTTCGTCGCTTCAAAAACCGGTGCCAAAAAGTGAGCCAAACCCCTCTATTTATAGGCTGGAAACTCCTTAGGTCGTCGCCCCTTAGGTCGTCCCCGACCTAACTATGAGTCGTTGCCGACTCATCAGCCCCTACGACCTACGACCTAACCAACACAACATACAACCAAGGCCGACTTACGACTTAACCCAGACGCGACCTAAAACACAGGCCGACCTAACGACTCAACGCACTGCCGCATTTCCTAAGTCCTAGGTCGCCTGACGACTTAACTAGCATGCCGACCTACGACCTAAGACCCTGCCGACTCAACTCCTTGCCGACCTAACACAAAGTCGGTCACGACCTAAAAAGCCTCCGACCTAAAATACTGCCGCGTTCCCCAAGTCTTAAGTCGTATGACGACTTAACTATGACACACACGACTCAAGACCCCACGACCTAACTCACTGCCGACTCACTACCTAACTTAGGTCGTTTACGACCTAAGTCTGAACAGTACTCACGCGACCTAACAAACCAGACCGACTCAACGACCTAAGCAACTCAAGAACCCAAGGCCGACCTAACTATAAGTCGACTCAACCAACCACGCGACCTACGACTCATCTCATCCAACGACCTAACAAAACCATAAGTCGTTCACGACTTATCTCCCATACGACCTAACCCCTTAGGTCGTTCCACAGGCCTAAACCACCATCCTATGAGTCGTTCACCACTGAGTCGGCCCAAACCTTAACTCGGCAACCTTTTAGGTCGTTAGCTCCTAAATCAAACACTCCTATGACCCGTTCACTCCTTAAGTCGGTCATTCCTATAGGTCGCTCTACCGACCTATCTACCTTAGGTCGCTCTCCCGACCTATCTACCTTAGGTCGCTCCACACTAAACTCGGCCAGTTCCTAAGGTCGTCTACGACTTACTATAGGTCGGTCACCATCACTAAGTCGCCTAACTTTTAGGTCGTTGAATTTCTTAACCCGGCTAAGCCTACTAACTCGGCAACACCTATAGGTCGGTCCTCTATGAGTCGGTCACGACTCATCACTTGCACCCGGGTTAACTTCTAAACGACTCAAGCTAGAGACAACACAAACAACACTAACGACCTGCAAATTCTACGATCTATCGACACGTAAAATACGGGTCGTTACAGCGACACAACAGGTACACACGACACATGACTCCTTATTACAACACACGACCCATTTGAGTCGGTAACGACTTATATACCCATGACTCAGCACAATTACTTCACAACACGACTCACGATTCATCATAAGTCGTACGTTACTTAGCAACATTCACACGGTGCCAAACAAGTCGACTTACGACTCAATACAGACGACTCAAGGAAAATACAAACACATTACAACATCACGACCAACAAGTTGCGACTCACGACTCAACTTCATGCCGACTCACGACTCATAGCTTCAGCGACTCAACGTCCTTCCTACGACTCAAGCCTTCAAGTCTTCTACGGCATAACCCTTCAAGCGGGTCAATTCTGGACGACTCATCTATGTCGTAACCCGTCCCCGCCTTATGGCCTCCAACTACTGTTATTCCTTTTTGTTTCCTGATGAGTCGTGGACGACTCATAGCCTTGCAGTTAGGTCGTAGCCCTCCTTCCTTGGCTCGGCAACGGCTCAAGCCTTTATTGACTCGCAACCGACTCAAATCCGATGCCTTCTCTATGCGACTTATGGTTATCACTCCTCCCTGTAACTCCTTAAGTCGGAAACGACCCAATACACTTCTGTTAGGTCGGTGACGACCCAATACTTCTCTGTTAGGTCGTGACCATACTTCGTCAAGTCGGAGACGACTCAAAGTAGATAAACGACTTAACATTGTGGCCTTCTCCAAATGACCAAAAGATCTTGAACTCTTTAACCTTATTGCTTTCGTAGATCGCTCTGCATCATCCTCTCCGGGTTGACAGAAATTCGACCTCGAATTTTCACCATCTCGTTTCACAACAATCTCTCCTCTATGATATGGAATTAAATGTTTGACGTTAAAAACATCAGACGTATAAACATCATCTGGTAGCTTTAATCGATAAGCATTCTCATTGACTTTCTTCAAAACTTCAACTGGACCAATTTTCCGTGCTTTCAATTTATTATATGTTCCCACCGGAAAACGGTCTTTTGTTAACACTGCATAAACCAAATCGCCTTCGTTAAATTCAACATTTCGTCGCTTCAAATCTGCAGACTTCTTATACTTCTCATTCGACTTTTCCAATCGTTCCTGGACGATTTTATGACATTTAGTCAGTTCATCAACAAAATCAACAGCCCGTTTAACTGTTCCCTTCGACTGTGGTACGACTGCCAAATCTAACGGTCCCCTGGGTAAATTTGAATAAACAATCTGAAATGGACTGAATCCTGTGCTACGATTCACTGCATGATTATGAGCAAATTCTGCCTGGCATAGCTTCATGTCCCAACTTTTCAAATTATCCTGTACAAGACAACGCAACAAATTTCCCAATGACCTGTTAACAACTTCCGTCTGTCCATCAGTTTGCGGATGATAAGCACTGCTAAATTTCAGTTTCGTTCCCACCATCTTCCACAAACTTAACCAAAAGTGACTCAGAAAACGAGTATCTCGATCAGAAACAATAGATTCTAGTAAACCATGAAGTCGATAGATCTCCTTGAAAAATAATTGCGCCACTCGAACTGCGTCCGCTGTCTTTTTGCAAGCAACAAAATGTGCCATCTTCGAAAACCTGTCCACCACAACAAATATCGAATCATTTCCCCTTTGAGTTCTAGGCAAACCCAAAACGAAATCCATGCTAATATCAGCCCATGGCTTAGACGGTACTGGTAATGGCATATACAACCCTACATTCGTTGCTGTTCCCTTTGAAACCTGGCAAATATGGCATCGCTCCACAAATTTTTCAACCTCCTTTCTCATCGACGGCCAAAAATAAGACTGTGAAATCAACTGTAACGTACGATCACGGCCCACATGCCCTTCCTCGTGTAACTCTTTGACAATTTTCAACCTCAAGCTACAGTCTGGAATACACAAACGATTCCCTTTAAACAGAAAACCATCAACCAACGTAAATTCATCGGTACTCTCACCCTTCACTTTCTCAACATATTTCACAAAGTAAGGATCTTCATTAATCATCTCCGGCAACATCTCAAAACCCGTCACTTCAACTTTCATTGTCGTTAATAAATGACTCCTCCTACTCAAAGCATCAGCTACTCGATTTGTCACCCCTGATTTGTGCTTAACGACAAAAGTAAACTGCTGTAAATAAGCAATCCATGATGCATGTCTCGCTGAAATTTTGTCCTGTCCCTGTAAATGCTTCAATGCTTCGTGATCAGTGTACAAAACAAATTCCTTCTGAAATAAGTAATGTCTCCAATGCTTAACAGCTTGAACAACAGCATAAAATTCAACGTCATATGTACTATATCTCATCTTTGCCCCTGACAACTTCTCACTGAAATATGCAATAGGTCTCCCACATTGACTCAGAACTCCTCCAATACCAACCTTCGAAGCATCAGTATGCAATTCAAACAATAACTGAAAATTAGGTAGAACAAGAATTGGTGCAGACGTCAACAATTCCTTGATCTTCTCAAAAGCAACTCCCGCTTCTTCTGTCCATACAAATTGTTTACCCTTCATGCAATCAGTAACCGGAGCCATCACGCTACTGAAGTGTGGAATGAACCTTCGGTAGAATGATGCTAGCCCATGAAAACTTCTCACTTCCGTAATTGTCTTTGGTTGTGGCCAATTCCTGACTGCTTCAATTTTACTCTGGTCAACTTGAATACCTTCTCCTGAAACAACATACCCAAGAAATAAAACAGTATGCGTCATAAACACACATTTCTTCGTAGCAGCATAAAATTGTTCTTCACGAAGAATGATCAATACTTCCCTCAAATGTAGAACATGCTCCTCCGTGCTTCTGCTGTAAATCAGAATATCATCGAAATAAACCACAACAAACTTTCCAATGAATGGTCTAAAGATTTGATTCATCACCCGCATGAATGTACTAGGTGCATTTGACAAACCAAATGGCATAACCAACCATTCGTATAATCCCTCTCTTGTCTTGAAAGCTGTCTTCCATTCGTCTCCAGGTCTGATTCGAATTTGATGATAACCACTCTTCAAATCAATCTTTGAAAATATAGTTGCCCCACTCAATTGATCTAACAAATCATCCAACCTCGGCATAGGAAATCTATATCGGACAGTGATCTTATTCAAAGCTCTACTATCTGTGCACATCCTCCATGTTCCGTCCTTCTTTGGTACTAACAATGCTGGCACGACACAAGGACTCAAGCTTTCCTGAACACGTCCCTGTTCCAACAACTCTTCCACCTGCCTTCGTAACTCCTCATGTTCCTTCGGACTCATTCGGTAATGTGGTCGATGTGGTAACACTGCTCCCGGAACAAGATCAATTTGATGTTGAATGTCTCTAAGTGGCGGTAACTCCTTAGGCAACTCCTCTGGAAAGACATCTTCAAATTCCTTCAAAATTGGCTTTGTTGCTTCTGGAATTTCAACTTCTTCACTACTCTCTTTCCCAATCAACAAAAATACTTCAGGCTCATCTTCAACTTCCTTGACAAACTCTTTCAAAGTCAACAGAGTTTTCAATTCCTCAATCTCCTCTAGCTTGCTCTCCTTCTGTTGTTGCTTCTTAGGAACCAAAGTGATTTTAGTACCCTCGAACATGAAACTATAGCTATTGGCACGACCATCATGTTGAACTGATCTATCAAACTGCCACGGTCTGCCCAACAACAGATGACATACGTCCATATCCACAACATCACACCAAATTTCATCTTTGTATTTCTTCCCAATAGAAAAATTAACACAAGCCCTTCGACACACCTTCACTTCACCACCCTTCCTTAACCATGCTAGCTTGTACGGTTTAGGATGCTTCTCAGTTTTCAAGTTCAATTTCCTCACAGCCTCTGTAGAAATAATATTATCACAACTTCCAGCATCAATAACGAACTTGCAAACTTTTCCCAGAATAGTGCATGTCGATTGAAAAATATTGCTTCTCAACCAACTACAATCCTCCTCTTGTTTTGGTGTAAGACATGACCTCCTCATCATAAGATTACAACCTTCATCTCCAAACAATTCTTCTTCCTCCTCAACATAAGGTGTATTTGAACATTCTGCCTCCTCACCATTATCCTCCTCAACTTCTGCAACCATGGTTCTCTTCTTCGGCTTCGGACATTCGTTGCTTTTGTGACCCAACTCCTGACAATTATAACACTTGAACCCACTGCTAGCCTTCGCCTTCTCAGCCTCCTTCACAACTGGCTTTGAAACAGGTTTAGGAACATTAGAACTTCCACCAACACCCCTTGCTTGATTATTGGAATTAGTAAACACACCACCTCCACGCCTTCCTTGTTTCTCCCAAGCCAACGCTTTCTGATGTGCCTCTGCAACTGATCTAGGATCAAACATATTAACCATATCCTGGATCTGCATTCTCAATCCCCCAATGAATCTAGCAGTTAGCTGTTCTTCTGTCTCCATAATATCATTCCTGGCAATGAGTTGGTAAAATTCATCAGCATAATCACTAACAGATTTCGTCCCTTGCCTCAGATTTTGCAACCTCTGGTACATAAGTGATTGGTAGTTGTAAGGTAAGAAAGTAGATCTCATCAACTTCTTCATCTTATCCCACGATTCTATCTTTGACTTCCCCATTCTCTCCCTTGTAAGTTTAGTTTGCTGCCACCACGCCAAAGCTCTCCCCCTCAACCTAGTAGCAACCAACTTCACTCTTCTATGCTCAGGAACCTCCTTGAAATCAAAGATCTCTTCAACATTAGAAATCCAATCTAAGAACTCTTCAGCAACCATCCCTCCTTTAAATTCTGGAATTTCCATCTTCATACCCGATTCCCATCGACGATCATCTTCAACATCCCGATAAGAATTTCGAACTTGGTCCCGATCTCGATAATGAATACTAGCTCTATCACCTTCTTCAACAAAATCAAAAGTACGTCTACATCGATCTCGACCATTATCATCCCTTCGTTCATGCATGCTTCTTTGACTATGTCTCTCTTCATCCCTATATGCTTCATGGTCAAATTCACGTTGACTTCTTCTCTCTTCATGTGCATAGTCATGATGATCTCTTCGTGATGAAATTGACGTTTCTCTTCTATCTCTACAAGAATGTGGCGATACCCTCCTCGCTTCCGTAACCGATGGCGAAACTCGGTTTCCTCCATGGTTCGAGTTTGGTGATCTCCTCCTTTGATTCAAATCATTCATCAATCTTTCCAATTTTCCAATGCCTTCATCAAATTTGTCGTTAATACGTTGTTCCATAAGTTCAGCTTCTTCTCTACGATACAAAGCTTCAACGTTTTGATGTCGGTTAGCTCTCCTTGGTGGCATGGTTGTAAACTTCACAAGACTTCAAAAATTCAACACAAGACTTCCAACTTTCCACTCAACAAAGCAATCTAGGCTCAACAATACACGGCTATGCTTGTCTCGGCTCACACTAACTCGGCAACGAGTTAACGATTCAAGTAAGGTCGGCTCCAACTTGTCTCGGCCTTGACACTTCACGGCTTGGCTTCACACTTACTCCAAAACCCTCCAAAAATTGGCGCGCAAACACCAATTAAAAATCCAAACAAAGTCCAACTCCTCGATCCAAAATGAAATGGATCAAACACTCCAAACTTGATGCAACTTCAATATGAACACGATGAACAACTTCAAACTTCAAAAACTTCAAAAACTTGGCTCCAAGAATCAACTTAGCTATGATTGGCTAAGTATGGCTCCGATACCAATAAATGACGCAGCGGATTATTCGAAACAAAACTTCAATCAATGAAATGTAGCAATCGGTGAGTTGAAGATACCAAAATGCCCAAGTTCGTTGATCCAAAGATACCGAACTCTAGCTATCTCAAACACGTTGATAGCGCACTATACCGTGTTCTAAGATCTACGATTCTTCGCACGTTGATCTAGCGCACTAGATTCCGTGAATCGGCTTTTACGATCGTTGAATCGAGCGCACTCGATTAACCGAAAGAGGAGATAGGAGATTACACTCAACTACCAATTGGTATGAAAGCACAAAGCTAACAAAGAGAATTTTATTCAAAAATCAACAACCTCAAATGTACAACACACGCCCCTATTTATAGAGTTTTCACAAACTGTCCTTAAGTCGTATACGACTTACGGCTCTCCTTAACTCGGCAGCGACACAACAGGTACACACGACACATGACTCCTTATTACAACACACGACCCATTTGAGTCGGTAATGACTTATATACCCACGACTCAGCACAATTACTTCACAACACGACTCACGACTCATCATAAGTCGTACGTTACTTAGCAACATTCACACGGTGCCAAACAAGTCGACTTACGACTCAATACAGACGACTCAAGGAAAATACAAACACATTACAACATCACGACCAACAAGTTGCGACTCACGACTCAACTTCATGCCGACTCACGACTCATAGCTTCAGCGACTCAACGTCCTTCCTACGACTCAAGCCTTCAAGTCTTCTACGGCATAACCCTTCAAGCGGGTCAATTCTGGACGACTCATCTATGTCGTAACCCGTCCCCGCCTTATGGCCTCCAACTACTGTTATTCCTTTTTGTTTCCTGATGAGTCGTGGACGACTCATAGCCTTGCAGTTAGGTCGTAGCCCTCCTTCCTTGGCTCGGCAACGGCTCAAGCCTTTATTGACTCGCAACCGACTCAAATCCGATGCCTTCTCTATGCGACTTATGGTTATCACTCCTCCCTGTAACTCCTTAAGTCGGAAACGACCCAATACACTTCTGTTAGGTCGGTGACGACCCAATACTTCTCTGTTAGGTCGTGACCATACTTCGTCAAGTCGGAGATGACTCAAAGTAGATAAACGACTTAACATTGTGGCCTTCTCCAAATGACCAAAAGATCTTGAACTCTTTAACCTTATTGCTTTCGTAGATCGCTCTGCATCATTAACACATAAGAAATTTGAAATATGAAGTTCACCTCAAACAACAGGAGTAAGTAAGTCCGGATGCGTTCGCTCGATGAATTCTCTGGATTCCCAAGAGCAATCCTTAGGATTTGAGGACCATTGAACCTTCACAAGCGGAACATCTTTATTTCGAAGTCGTTTAACCTCCGAAGCTATAATTCGAATAGGATGCTGCTCATAAGTTAAATTCGGCGAAACTTCAATTTCTTCCACAACAGCAGGCTCAAGAATAGAATCGGAATCCCGAAGGCATTTCCGTAATTGAGAAACGTGAAATACATTATGCATAGCAGAAAACTGAGCCGGCAATGCAAGGCGATAAGCCATGGAACCAATACGTTCAGCGATAGGAAATGGCCCAATATATCGAGGCGCTTACTTCCCCGATCGACTGAAACGTACAACACCCTTCATAGGTGAAACACAAATAAAGCCAGGATCCCCAACAGAAAATTCTAATTTCCTTCTCCGATTATCGGCATAGGATTTTTGTCTACTCTGGGCTTCTTTCAACCTATGTCGAATAAGTTCTATCTTTTCCGTGGAATCACGAATAAAGTCTGGACCTAAAACCAGCTTCTCACCGGCCTCAAGCCAACAAGAAGGAGATCGGCATGGCCTTCCGTAGAGTGCCTCGAAAGGTGCCATACCAATACTAGATTGGAAGCTATTATTATAGGAAAATTCAACAAGTGAAATATGATCTTCCCAACTTCCACCAAAATCAAGCACACAATCACGAAGAAGATCTCAAGAGTTTGATTCACACGCTCGGTTTGTTCATCGGACTGGGTGTGATACGCGGTGCTAAAATTAGGCTTCGTTCCTAAAGCTTTTTGAAGACTCTTCCAAAATCCACTAGTAAACAATGGATCACGATTGCTAACAATAGAAGTAGGAACTCCATGCAATTTTACAATTTCCTTGACAAATAGTTTGGCCAAAAGAGGAACGGTTCGGTTAGACCGAACCGGAATAAAATGGGTGGATTTAGTAAGTCTATCAACAATCACCCATAAGCTATCATGACCCGAACGAGAACGGGGAAGGCCATCTATAAAGTCCATGGAAATTTGATCCCACTTCCAAATTGGAATTTCTAAAGGTTGCAATAACCCACCAGGCCTTTGATGTTCGGCCTTGACAAGTTGGCAAGTCATGCAACACTTAACAAAGTTAGCAATATCAGATTTCATTCCCTCCCAATAATAAAGTCGCTTCATATCAGCGTACATATTACTACTACCGGGATGAATGGTGAATTTAGAACGATGGGAATCTTCTAAAATATCTTTACGAAGATCTCCAATATTTGGTATGATAAGTCTACCAAATTTTCGAATGCCGCCACGAGAATCAATATCAAAGTCTTTCAAACCTTCAATTTCAATTTTATCCTTAACATTTTTGCCAAGAAGAGCCAATTCAGAATCTAGCCCTTGAGCTTCAAGAATGCGGTCTAAAAGAGAAGGATGTGCCTCAAGGCTACATAAAACAAGCGATGAGCATAAATCAGATACGCGCTCTCGAATCTCACAAGTGGATAAAATCTCGAGATCGTTCCATTCGGATATCACCATAGAAACAATTGCTTGTTGTTTACGGCTAAGAGCATCGGCGACACGATTACCCTTACCGGGGGTATAAAGAATATCAAGATCATAAGGTGCAAGAAACTCGAGCCAACACTGTTGACGTAAATTAAGTTCTTTTTGAGAAAATAAATATTTCAGAGACTTATGATCCGTATAAAGAATAAATTTCTCTCCCAATAGATAATGACGCCAAATCCGAAGGGCGAAAACAATAGCCGCGAGTTCTAAATCATGTGTGGCATATCTAGTCTCGGCCGGCTTTAATTGCCTAGAAGCATAAGCAATAACACGTTCTTTTTGCATAAGAACGGCACCCAAACCAACGTGACTAGCATCAGTATAAACAACAAAATCTTGATTCCCCACGGGAATAACAAGAATAGGAGCATCCGAAAGGAGTTCTTTCAATTTCTGAAAAGAGGCTTCACATTTGTCCGACCAAATGTATTTAACTCCCTTCTTAGTCAAGCCAGTAAGAGGCACGACAATATTAGAAAAGTCCTTAGTAAAACGACGGTAATATCCCGCCAAACCGAGAAAACTACGAATCTCTGTCACACTCTCCGGTCTCTTCCAATCTTGAATCGCTTCAATCTTTGAAGGATCCACGGAAATCCCGGATTCGGAAATAATATGACCGAGAAACTTCACACGAGATTGCCAAAAGTGGAATTTAGAAAATTTCGCCTTTAATTGATTACTCCTAAGAGTTTCCAATACAATCCGAAGATGTTTCTCATGTTCCTCCTCGGTTTTTGAATACACAAGAATATCATCAATGAATATGAGAACAAACCGATCGAGGAAATCTTTGAAAACTCGATTCATGAGGTCAACGAAATAAGCTGGAGCATTCGTTAACCAAAATGGCATAACAAGCCATTCATAAGATCCATATCGAGTACGGAATGATGTCAAAGGAATGCTATCCTCAGCGATACGAAGCCGATGGAAACCGGTAGCCAAGTCCAATTGTGAAAAGACCTTAGCACCACTAAGTTGATCGAATAGATCATCAATCCGAGGTAAAGGATATTTATTTTTAATAGTCAGATCGTTAAGCTTGCGATAGTCAACGCAAAGCCTAAGCGTACCGTCAGATTTCTTCACGAAAATAGCCGAAGCTCCCCAAGGTGAGGAACTAGAGCGAATAAATTGCTTCGTCTCCAATTCGGATAATTGTTTACGCATCTCCTCATTTTCCTTATTGGACATGCGATAAGGAGGACGAGTAATAGGTTGATCTCCAGAAACAAGATTAATTCTGAACTCAATTGCTCGTTTAGGTGGTAAACCTAAAACTGGCTCGAATATGTCGGAAAATTCACGAACAACGTGAATACGAGAAATAATATCATCTTCATCATCATCATCGTCATCACGAGGATTTAAAGAATATAAAGATGCCACCAAACAGGATTCTGAATCTTTAAGATTAACAGAAATCTGTTTAACAGATAGTGAATGTCGGAGATGAATAGTCCGCTCAGGACATAGGATATGGGCTTGATAACGGTTAAGCCAATCCATTCCCAAAATTATTCCAAAGCCTACGTAACGCATGACATGCAAATCGACTAGGAAAGAAAAATCACATAAAATAATCTCCACATCCTTACAAAGCAAACTAAGAGTTGCGGATCCACCAACAGGATTCGCAATTTTTAAAGAAGTCATCAATGCAGTAACACTTGAGGAAAAAGTGTCTACCAGTTCCTTTGATATAAAAGAATGGGATGCACCCGTATCAAAGAGAACTCTAATAGGTTGATCATGAAATAAAATAATACCATCAAGAATGGAATGAGAAATACCTTGGCCACGAGATGTGTTGCCAGGGGCTTGAGCCACATTCAACTTTCCTTCCTTCTTGCCTTTACGCTTGAGGCATTGATGTATGTAATGATCCGGGCTCTTACAATAGCGACAAGATTTGGGCTTAGAGCACTTATTCGCATAATGATCCCCAGACCCACAGTTGAAGCAACTCGCACCACTAGGAGAAGGAGACTTTGCCACAGGGGTTTCCTGCTTACCCTTTTTGTTGGGATAAGGACCCTTGAATTTGCTTGGCCTCTTCTTGTTGTTGAAGTTTGGTTTAGCGCCTTCCACCTCAGCATCACTCTCTCTATCAGCCTCTTCAAGACGAAGAGTGATATCGACAAGTTTATCAAATGCGACTTCTAGTTTCAGGAGTAGTGGCTTCTTAAGATTCTTATTTAATCCATAAACGAACCTCTGGTTCTTCTTCAATGGGGTGTTGATGTATTCAACCCCATATTTGGAAAGCGACTCGAAGGCTGCGACGTAATCATTCACAGAGGACTGACCTTGAACAAGGTCTATAAAACGTCGAGCCAAGGTAACTTTCCCAGCTTCTGGTACAAACTTTAACTCGAAGCGTCCCTGAAATTGCTCCCAAGTGAGATCCGCTTCATTAATTTCTGAAGCAAGGAGTTCGTACCAGTCCAATGCTCTCTCCTGGAGCATGCTGGAAGCCACCTGAACGCGGTGGAGATCCATAAGGTTCATGCGAGAAAAGATTCGATCGCATGATTTTAACCAAGCCTGGACCTCGATGATATTTTCCGAACCTTTGAAGGGCTTCCCACCCAAGTTAGTGTAATCGCTGCACAAGCGTGCAAATCCCGACTTTGGGTGAGTAGGTTCCGGGTTAGCTCCAGCTGCTTGAGCATTAGTTACTAAATCAAGAAGCTGTTGAGCAGTCATAAAAACTCCATCCGGGGGAGCAGCACCAAATGATCCGGTTCTGGGACGGCCTGGTCTAGACATTCTCTTCCTTTAAGAAAGAAAGAAGAGAAGGAAGAAGGTTATTCACCAATGAACATCAAGCAATCTTGATAGATAAAACAAGGAATCATAAAGGAAATAGGATGAATCGGTACGAAGACTCGAATTAATCCTATGGTATGACTCCTAAGATAGACTTAGGACGATGATCGTTGTTAAGTTATTCTACATTGTTCCGAAGTTTGGCTCTGATACCAAGCTGTGACGCCCCACCTCTATACCCACGCTAGCCAAGAACACTACGGAGTAGTGCTGTCAACTAGCACGGAGAATAAGGCCGTTGAGGATCGACCATCCATGTAATTGCTTATCACACGGTGGCTATAAATAATCTTCGGAAACAAACATAGAAATAAGCATAACGCAAATCAGTCACAGACATCCATATCACAAAGGCGGAAGAAGATATGAATATATAACTAACACATGAAAGTGTACATCAGAGTAGTGGTCAAAAGATCCACAATAATACAAAAGAATAACAACACGTGCTATACAAAAGAATACAACTATGAGTCTATATCTCAAGTGTATACAACAAAAACTGCTAATCTAAACAGTTAGCCAAAAGTCAGAGTGATGAATCCCTGGGAAGAAGTCAAGCAGAAGCACCTGTAACATCTCGGTCTGACCCGAGTATTATTTAAGAAAATAATAAACGGGTCAGTCTAGCTATAAATATTAGATGACATGATATAACATAAAAGATATGGCATAAACATAAAATATCCATAATGACATACCACTATAAGTATGTAAATAATGATCAACAGAAGATCAATCAATAAGAGATAATCAATATCACAAGAATCTTCTCAAAGATTCGGAAAGGGCATCATACCCCAAACTTGTACTCATAACAAGTCAATGACATAAATTCTAGAAATCAATGCAAGAAGTCCAGAAATCATAGAAAAGAGAAAGAGGCCTATCACATGACGGTCCGAAGACCAAGGGGAGCTACCCCACATGTGTGAATGGAATCACACAGATTAAGGTCCAGACTAACCAAAAAGCAAAAAGGTATGTGTGAGTGGAATCACACAAGTGGTGTCTAGTCTAACCTCGCAACAAGAGACATCGCACAGTTGCTAGTCTAAAGCATCAGAATGATCGTCATGACCAACGAGAAGTGTCAATTACACTAAGCTAGTAAATATAGAAGTTTAGCTTCATGTCCCATAACCACTTGCTTAACTTAAATATTTACGAACAAACTGTAAATCTTCACTAATAAAATTGTCACAAGAGGTTCAATCGAACAAGTCCAAGAATTAACCGACGAAGTGAACGCCAGCATTTCATACCACTTGTTTTACTAAGTCGTTTAATTAGATTTCTCATCCGAGTGAGGTAAAGGTTTGTATATACTAATAGATTGGAAAACGGTTTAAGAAAAGAGCTTTGTTATTAAAAATAGAGTTGAAATGTTTGTTAAAAGAGTTTTGATATTTACTACTAGTATTGAAACCTTTATATTATAAAATGACAAAACACAGAAGCAATTGTAGAAACAATCGATTACAAAGATCGCATACGGAGATGTGAATAAAATCCAAGGAAATCAGCGCAATGTTTTTCAGATAAGATCCCCTACGGAGTGGGGTCCAGGGGGTGGCAACCCCCCAAGGTGGGGGTGCGGGGGCAACGCCACCGCTTACGGTGTTCGACCTGCCCGGTCAGGTCGCGGGGGTCCAGGGAGCAGCGCCCCCGGCGGGGTGCGGGGTGCGGGGCAGCGCCCCGTCCAAAACGATACGACCTAAGTGAAGACAAGCGGCCTACGACCTAAAGCAAAATGAGGTCTAATGACCTAAGGGTTCACGCGACCTAACACAATGGCCGAGCGACCTAACTGGAGTTAAGGGAGGCAAGCGACTTAAGGTCCAACGACCTACGACTCAAGCAAGCCGAGCGACCTAGTGTGGAGGGGTCGAGCGACTTAAGGAAGGCGAACGACCTAAGGTCCAATGACCTACGACTTAACAGAGTCGAGCGAGCTAAAAGCACACGACCAAACTAGCAGAGGAGATTTAAGGTCGGTAACGACTTACGACTCACGAAATGGAGGGTGAACGACTTAACAAGGTTCACGACCTAAAGGGGGTCAACCCAACGAGTTATTGGTCCAACGACCTATCGGTTTAAAGGTCATGCGACGTAAGAGTCGAACGACTTAAGGGTTAGGCCAGGAGCGACCTAACGAGATAAGACCACGCGGCAGAACGAGTTAAGAGGGAAGGGGTCAAGTGACCAAGAGGTTACGCGACTTAAGGGTTAGGCCAGAAGCGACCTAACATGGCCGACCTAACAGAGGTTGCGACCTAACATGGCCGACCTAACAGAGGTTGCGACCTAACATTATAAAAGCCAAACGACCTAAGGCTTAATTCGCGAATGTCCTACTGCCTAAGGCTTAACTCGCGAGCGACCTACGGCTTAACTCGTGAGCGACCTACGACTTAAGGCTTAACTCGTGAGCGACCTACGACTTAGGGCTTAACTCGTGAGCGACCTAACTCCGAAGTGCCAATATTTCCAGAATGAGCTAAAGCCCTGCGACGTACGACCCAGCGACCGTGCGACCTATCACCGAACGAGTCAAGTGGCCAGAACGAGCTAAGTGCAGGAAATTTCCAAAAATGCTAAAAATTGGAGTTTTCCGCCAATCCAATCCAAACCAAAGGCAAATGTGCATGCAAAAGTGATAGGGAATCATTCCCATCAGTCCAATATAGTTATAGACTAGATTTGTGAGATAAAAATCTCACCTTTGCACAAATTCAATGAAGAAGGAGCTTGAAACAATGGAGAAGCAACTACAAGCTAGAATCAAATGTCTTCACTTTGATTTTGGAGTCGAATGATGGATTTAAAGTTGAAACCTAAGCTTGGAGTTTTAATTTCCTCTTCTACTCACCATTAATGCAAAAGCTTGGTTGTTAGGAAATTTATGAAGAGTGAGAAGAAGGAAGGGGGTTTGGGCTTGATTTATAATGGCAATCTAACCCAAAGTCCAAAGCGGGAAAAGTTAGTGAAAATCCACTAACTCCAAACCTACCAATGTTTATACTTAAAAAAAATTATAAACGGCATTTCGAACTCAATGGAAGGGGTCTCGAGTCTTAATTTGACCGTTTGCAAAAAGTAGCTTTTCGGACCAATATCCGATTAACGACAAAATATTTAAATATAAAATCGATAAATATGCGGGTTGTTACAATGAGGGTGTCGTCGTTGACTTGTGGGAGGTGGCTTGGTCGACTAAAGTTGGTCGAAACCTTCGTGCACGTGTGCGCATGCATCTGGTGTTAGAGAGTTTGGGGAAGAAATAGATGTGCTCGGGTTTGGTCTCAGGGATTTGGTCTATTGGCTCGAGTTTGTTCTCGTGTTGATCGTGAATAATTACAACAGTTATAAAGTTTTAAAAAGAAAAAATGTCTCGGGGAATTTGAAATCTAGCTCGAGTGAAAACTCAAAGTGGTCTCGGGTTCAGATGTATATCAGTTTTGAATTTAAATTTAAACAAGTTTCCATTAAATTAAGTTCAAAACATTTTCTTGTTTAATTCTTTTAAAAATAAGAAATGTTTATTTTGGTTTTGGAATTGGTTAAAGGTTTAAAATAAATTAATTTTAAATTTATTAAATTTAAGGTATTTTATTTTATACCTGTTATTTTTAAACTTGTTTTTAAAAGTTTATTTAAATTTTCATTCAATAAAGTTGTATGGTTATTTAACTTAAAATTGATTAAGTTTTGTTTTTGTATGTTTATTTTGAAATAAAAATTTAATAGATTAAATTAAGAAACTGATTAAGGAGATAAACGGTTTAAGATAAATAATGATCTTGATTATCAATTAACTTAAAAGGGTTTAGGTTAAATTATATGATTTTGTTACTTTGGTTCAAAAGTTATTTAAAATAAGATGTAAATGATGATTATGTAATTAATTAAGATAAAAAGGTCATCTTAAGATTTAATAATCATTAATTTGAGATTCAATGATAATTATTTAATTCAAGGTTAATTAAGGATAAATTAATTTGTTAAGAGTTAATTAATTAACAATGATCAATTAAAGGATGATTACTTAATTAAATTAATTAAGTATAATTACTTAATGTAATTAATAAAAGATTATTACTTAATGTATTTAAGGGGTAATTACTTAGTGTAATTATATTAAAGGATAATTAATTAAGATTAATTAATGTGAGTAATTAAAGGTAACTAGTTACTTAATGAAACTAGTTAAGGGTAATTAATTAATGATTAAAGGTTGATTAATCAAGTGATTAAACAGTAATTAATTAAGGATAATTAATTTTGGCGATTAATTAATTAAGGTAATTAATTTGAGTGTAATTAATGATTAAAAGGTTAATTAATTAATGAATGTAATTAAGGGATGATTTACTACCCATTGGTTAATTAATTAATGTATTTATTTAAGGATAACTAATTTAAAGAATAATTAAATAATTAAGGGTTAATTATTTAATGATTAAAGGTTGATTTATTATTTATGGTTGATTAATTTATTATTAAAGGTTAATTAATTAATTATTAAAGGTCAATTAAGGATAATTAATGAATAAAGTTAAGTTAATCAAGTAACTAAGGATAATTACTCAATGAGATTAATTGAGGATAACTAATTTATTAATTAATTAAAGTTAGTTAATGAATAATTAATTAAGGATAATTGATTAAAGTGGATCAATTAATTAAAATAATATCAATTGGTTTGTAATTAATGTTAATTAACCAGGATTAGCAATTTTTTAATAAGTAATTAATCTGATTTAAATAAGTTATAATCAGATGATTAATTTATCTTACTTATGGATGATTGGTTCTATTGAATGCTTTTAATTGTTAGATATTTGTAATATGTGTTGTGATGTGATATGATTGCGTTGAATTAAGTTGGGAACTGTGATTTATTTATCTGTGATGAATCTACTTGTTTTTTATGGATGAAAGATAAGCATTATAGGATTATATCGCTTATCGATATTGTTGTGCTTGAACTTGTGATGGTTATGGTATGTTAACCCCTGGGATACACCACACACACACAAGTATAGATTGCATGGGAAATTGGTTAAGTGATGGGTATTTGAATTTGATATTATTTTATTCAAAATGGTTTGGAGCTGATTTGGGTTAAACTTTTAAAAGGGAATTTATTGAAATAAAATTATCTTGAATATGATATGGCTTGTTAAAATAATTTGAACTTGAATTCAAGATTTTAAAGTTGACATATATGTATATATGTATATATATATATGTTTATTTGAAAACTATTTTTCAAAGGGATTATACACGTATATGGATTTTAACTATTTTTAAATAAATTATTTTGGAGATTAGAATTATACTTTGAAAGGCTATAACTTGAGCATATTTAATCGAATTTTTCGAAAACGAAGGACTTTTATTTTCAAATGATAATATGCTTATATAAAGGAAGAATTTCCTGTTTACGTTGAAAGGATTTCAAATTTGAAATTGAAATAGTTTCGAAAGCTATGAGTGAATCTTTGTTTAAGATTGGTGAACCTTGTTTCAAAATTGAAAGCGATCTTAAAGGGTGAATCTTTTATTTAAAAGATTAAAGTGGAAATTTGTTTAAACCATTTGAAAGAAAGGTTTTGGGTAAAATTTGTGACTTAACCAAGATCCCAATATATCCATATGTTTTTAAAATTAGCGCTAATTATTTGGTTTTGCCTGGAGAGGACTTTATGTCATGTAACCTATTCCGAATAAATGATACGATGAAATGGTTAGCAATTGAAGACGGTGGTGAAGAACGGGTATTTTCGAGAACGATAGGATTACCTGTCGATTGTCTCTATATCGAATGGCCGCGGTATAGAAATCTCCATATGTGATGGAGAGTCCGATCAGGATTGTGGACACCGGGATTTGCAAGGGATTCTTTTGAAGTGCCTTCGGTTTCGTTCGAACCTGGAACGGACTTGTATGGTTGTATGTCTGACATTACACTTTAAAGCTGATTTCTATCAAATACATATTTGTTGGTGGCGGAGAATTTAATCTCTTAGCTTAACACCCTTCTTTGAGACGTACAAGTTTAGAGGTATGTAATTGATGGTTATTAGTGATATACTCCCAATTAGATAGTGTGGTATGCTGAGTGCTGCTGATCATTTGTTGATCGAAGCATGGCTTTAATGAAAAGCATAGCTTTGTGGACGAGACTTCGTCGAACCTCGCAGCCCGAAAATGGTTGAAACAGGAAAAATGCGGCGAGGTTTTGAGGGTCGCGCCCTTTTGGGTATGCGCATTTCCTTCTGGATAAAAAGTGATATCATGATATGAAGCCCAGATATTTAACTTATGTGTTGGTGGAATTTGTTGGTGTCGAGGCCTTGGATAAAGGTCGATGACGACCGAGGGATGACATACTCATGTCAGTACTTACCTAGTTACAAAGGAGCTGGTCTTGTGTTGGCAGAGAGCCGTCTCGGGGGGCCTCTCCAGAGGGGTACCCATGTGGTGGGGAAGTTCCTTAGCTTGACCATTTGTTGGATATCCAATCTTTCAATACTCTCCCTGTACGGTTTTAGTTGTAGTACCTACCATCTAATATGGTAGTTATAGCAGGCATACTGTAATGGTACGTATGCTGGCTAAGATTAATATTATATTTTTGAAATGTTTTTTGCACTATGCACTAATAATAGTATCAAAAGGTTTTTGCATATCAAGCATGTTTGACTATCATAAGGAGAAATCTCCCTAAAGTGTGCAGTTGCTTTGTGTGTGTGCCGGGAGGCCTTATGGTAGTTTCATTTTCCAAAAAGCATTGTGGATTTCATTTTCCTTCTTTGTTGTTTGCTTTTGTTTAAGATAAACTGTTTTTGTCCGCTCACACCAATCCCATGACTGACCTGGAGTTTGTTGCTCCCTTTCTAAACTCTGGGTGCCCATAATTTTCCACATGAGCAGTATAGTGTCAGATTATCAAATATTCAGCTAGTAGATGTAGATTTGGTAGCTTTTGGAAATCTTTGAAGTCGTTGGATTTTGGCAATCGCATTATGTTTCAAGTTCAGCTTGATGGTGGTTCGAGCTTCTGATTTGGTGTTTGGAGTTTCGGCATTGAAGATATTGTGTTTCCGTTCCTGTTGTCGTTTATCTTCTGCTGTTGTTTCTTTCCGCTTGTATTTTGGCTCTGATATTGATATTCATTTGTATCAGAATGTTGTACCCATTGTGTATCAATAAAATTATTCATTCTGTTTCCGCTGTGTTGAATCGTCTAATATTGTTGTAAGCTTCGGTGAACCAGACTTAACTTTGAATCTGCGGCATTCGAATACGGGTGATGTAATTGGGTGTCGGTTTTCAAAGGTCGAGTCAGGGTCGTTAGAATTGGTATCAGAGCTGAAGGTTGAGAAAGAACTTTAGCTCAGGAGTATATCACATTAGGGGAATCATTAGAGATAAGGTTACAAATTCCCTAGAATGAGTACATTTCCTAAGATATCCGCCCGTATGCCTCAGTAAATTCTCTTACTATCCACTGATAGTGAGTATGAGTGCAAGAAGAGGTCGAGATAGGGGACAGGGAAGTACCACTATAAATGGTCGATGCCCTGTAACAATGAAAACAACTTTTCCCTTCCTTAGATCGTCATCCAATTTCAATTCTTTGATGGCTTCGTAGCGGCTACAAGAAGAAGCTTTAGTATGCGGGTGGCCCGACGAATCATTGTAGAAAGGTTTCTTATTTAGATTTCGTATTCTTATGAGTCTTTTCGTTCTTAAATTTAATAAATTTTGAAATTTATTTGAAATAAATTGATTAACAAAATGTGAAGTTAAATTAGATCGTACGGATAAAACAATTTCGGTTAAAACCAAATTTAGGGATTTTTGTTGTAATTTCTCGTAGGAATCCAAGTCCAAAGATGGACAAGCTAGTGTATACTTTGAGGTGTTCCAACCTGAGTTGGGAATCCATACCTAATGTTTGAGAATTTCGAAAGATGGTATCCATTTGTCTATTCTTTTGGGTCCAGATATATTCTACGAATGGTTAGTTGCCCTTGAGACTAACCAATGCCCCTGTATATTTCGTAGATCTAGAGACCTGAGTACCTTGTGAAGCATTGAATAAGATCATTCTCATATTTATTGTTGATATTCTGATTTGGTAAGTCAAATATCTAATAGCTATTCAATTTGATCTGATAAACCCTTTTCTGTGTGTCCATCTGTTCTTTGTTGTCTCATTGTCTAGCAAATTTCGAGGATGAAATTTTCATAAGAGGGGGAATCTGTAACGATCCCGTTTTCAATTCAAATTAAATTTAGTAATTTGTATAAAATTTTGGATTAAAATGTGAATTAATTTGAAAATTTAGAAATAAATAGATTGTGAATGGAATAAAATATATATTTATAAAAAGAATTTTGATTTGGAATTCAAAAATGAATGTCTTGAAAATGGATTGGATTTAAAAATTCTATATTTAAAACTAATAAGAATTTGTTTTCAAATTTTAATATATATGTGTATATATATATGGAAGTTATGATTTGAGATTGATGTAATAATTTTCAGAAGGCTATCTTAAGTTAAATTCTTATATATACGAATATTTGTAAACATAATACTTTTTCAAAAGCTATACAAAGATAATTTTATATATTTTCAAAAACAATTGAATAAATATTTATTTATTTAAAAGTATAACAACTTACGTATAAAAATTTAAATTAAGATATTATTCTCTTTAACATAATACATATGTAAACATATTACATAAATAATAAAAACATAATACTTAAAATTTATATAAACATGTAAAACATAAGATGAAAGGGTTTAAAACAATATTTTTAAAATTTTTGGAAGGTGGGATGTAAACATAAAAATACATACTTGTAGCACTTGTAAATAAATTTTTAACATGTATAACACTTGTAAATTAATTGTGTCATGAAATAAACAAGTGGCAAACAAAAATTTTCTTTTAAAATTAGAATGATATTAAATATTATGCTTAAGAGAAACTAGGCTTCATACTTCACAAACCTGAAAATAAAAATAAAAAAATAAATCAGATCAAAAGAAAGAAAAAATCAAAACCTAGAAACCAAACATAAAAGCAAACCAAGAAATCAAAAACTAAAGCAGATTCAGTTTTCAAAAACAATCTGCAGGAAACAAAAGTAGATTCTAGGTTTCAAAATCAAAACCTATTCAAAACAAATAAAGGTACTAGTTTCAAAACATCATGTACAAATTCATCTCAGCAATTCAAAGCTTCAGTTTCATCATGATTCAAGTAAACAAAGTCAGGATCAAATTCAAACCAATATTTGAGCTTCAGATCAATCAAATACAAAATCCAAATTAAAAAGGAAAACAATGGAAAACCTGTCCTTAGTTCATATTCTAGGTGAGTAAACTCTTCTTTAAAATGCTTTAAACTGGTTGAATACTTGATGCCTACGATTAAACCTATGAAGTGATATTGTGAAAATAATTTGTATGGTTTCTTTTTAAACTAAAATAAGTATGAACTGATGTGTACATAGGGTGTGCATGCCTGTATATGTATATAAATAACTCTGTTTAGTGTAGCAGGTTTGCAAATCCAAGAAAAAATTCATATCTTCTTATTTAAACCAATTCAAGTCATGATCCTGAAGAGAAATTGTTTATAACGATATAAAGTCATTTCTAAAAATAATGTCAAGTAAAAACAATTGGTAAATACCTTGAAATATAGAAATCACCATGGGTATTGTTCAAATCAGAAAATTTGATGATCAGGATTTCAAGTTTTGATTATAGGAATGGATTCGCATGTGAAAATGATGATTTTTGATATGAATACCATGATTTTTAGTGTTGGGTATGACGAGAATTTTTAAGATGAACGGATTTGTTTAAAACGTTGGATTACGGCGATCGACGGTGGTTCAGATATCGAGTGTGATCATGGTGAAATCTTGGGTGATAGGGAGAATCGGAAAAATGCTGGAAGAAATTATTAATGGCTATGGTGGTCGTACGTCGTCGATTTAGGGTTTTTTAAGCCTATCTTGCTCGACAATGTATTTATGGGTCGTGCATCATCGTCGAGGCACGGGAGATGATCAGATAAAGGAGGATCGATGCATCAGATTGGGATGTTGCTCTAAATGAGGTGGCGAAGCTTCAGATCATCGGAGGCGATGGTGTGTGGCGTTTTGGTGGATCAGTTTTGGGTTTCATTTGTGTCGAGTTGCATGATTTAAGTTTCAAGGAAAATGGATAGAATCTAGGTGTTTGTCACAGAGGAGGGTGTCGTCGTTGACTTGTGGGAGGTGGCACGATCGACCGGAGTTGGTCGAAACTCGTGCACGTGTACGCGTGCATCTGGTGTCAGAGAGTTTAGGGAAGAAATCGATCTGCTCGGGTTTAGTCTCGGGGATTTGGTCGATTGGCCGGAGTTTGTTCTCGTGTTGATCGTGAATGATTACTATAGTTATAAAGTTTTAAAAGGAAAAAAAATGTCTTGGGGATTTTGAAATCTTGCTTGGGTTCACCCGAAGTGGTCTCGGGTTCAGATGTATATCAGTTTTGAATTTAAATTTAAACTAGTTTTCATTAAAGTAAGTTTAAAACATTTTCTTGTTTAATTCTTTTAAAATAAGTATGCTTTATTTTGGTTTTGGAATTGATTAAACATTTCAAATAAATTAATTTTAAATTTATTAAATTTAAGGTATTTTATTTTATACCTATTATTTTAAAACTTATTTTCAAAAGTTTATTTAAATTTTTGGTCAATAAAGTTGTATATTCATTTAACTTAAAATTGATTAAGTTTTGTTTTCTTAAGTTTATTTTGAAATAAAAATTTAATAGCTTAAATTAAGAAACTGATTAAGGAGATAAACGATTTATCTTAAATAATGATCTTGATTATCAGTTAACTTAAAAGGGTTTAGATTAAATTATATGATTTTGTTAATTTGGTTCAAAAGTTATTTAAAATGGAATGTAAATGAAGATTACATCTTAAGATTTAAGAATCATTAATTTGAGATTTAAAGATAATTACTTAATTCAAGGTTAACTAAGTATTATTTAAGGATAAATTAATTTGTTAAGAGTTAGTTAATTAATAATGAGTAATTAAAAGATGATTACTTAATAAAATTAATTAAGTATAATTACTTAATGTTATTAATAAAAGATTATTACTTAATGTTATTAAGGGGTAATTACTTTGTGTAATTATATTAAAGGATAATTAATTAATATTAATTAATGTAAGTAATTAAAGGTAACTAATTATTTAATGAAACTAATTAAGGTTAATTAATTAATGATTAAAGGTTGATTAATCAAGTGATTAAAGAATAATTAATAGAGGATAATTAATTTAGGTGATTAATTAATTAATATATTTGAGGAAAATTAATTAACAAACGGTTAATTAATTATGAGAGTAATTAAGGGATGATTTATTAATTAAGGGTTAATTAATGTAATTAATTAAGGATAATTAATTTAAAGAATAATTAAATAATCAAGGGTTAATTATTTAATGTTTAAATGTTGATTGATTTATTAATTATGGTTGATTAATTAATTTATCATTAAAGGTTAATTAATTTACTATTAAAGGTAAATTAAGGATAATTAATGATTAAAGTTAAGTTAATCAAGTAATTAAAGGATAATTACTCTATGAGATTAATTGAGAATAATTAATTTATTAATTAATTAAGGTTAACTAATGAATAATTAATTAAGGATAATTGATTAAAATGGATCAATTTATTAAAATAATAACAATTGGTTTATAATTAATGTTAATTAAACAGGATTAGTAATTTATTCATAAGTAATTAATCTGATTTAAATAAATTATAATCAGATGATTAATTGATCTTACTTATGGATGATTGGATTCTACTGAATGCTTTGAATTGTTCGATATTTTTGATGTGTGATGTGATGTGATATGATTTCTTTGAATTAAGCGGTGAACTGTGATTTATTTATCTATGATGAATCTACTTGTTTATCTGTGAATGAAAGATAAGCGCTATAAAGCCTATCGATATTGTTGTGCCTGAACTTGTGATGGTTATGATATGTTATTGCTGTCTATAGAACCCCTGGATTTCACCACACACAATATGGATTGCAGGGGAAATTGGTTGAGTCATGGGTATTTGAATTTGACATTATTTTATTCAAAATGATTTTAGAAGTTGAATTATGAATCCTAAATGGTTTAGAGGTAATTTGGGTTAAACTTTTAAAAAGGGATTTTTTCAAAATAAAATTATCTTGAATATGATATGGTTTGTTAAAACAATTTGAATTTGAATTCAAGATTTGAAAGTTGATATGTGTGTGTGCGTTTGTGTGTGTGTGCGTGTGTGTTTTTATTTGAAAACTATGGTCTAAAGGGATTATACAGGTATATGGATTTTAACTACTTTTTAATAAATTGTTTTGGAGATTTAAATTATACTATGAAAGGCTATAACTTGTGCATATTTAATCGGATTTTCCGGAAACGAAAGAATTTTATTTTCAAACGATAATAGATTTAATATAAAGGAAGAATTTCCAGTTTTTGTTGAAAGAATTTCAAATTTGAAATTGAAATAGTTTTGAAAGCTGTGAATGATTCTTTGTTAAAGATTGGTGAACCTTGTTTCAAAATTGAAAGCAATCTTAAAGGGTAAATCTTTTGTTTAAAAGATTAAAGTGGTAATTTGTTTAAACCATTTGAAAGAAAGATTTTGGGTAAAAGTTATGACTTAACTAAGATCCCAATATATCCATATATTTTAAAAATTTGCGCTCATTATTCGGTTTAGCCGGGAGAGGACTTTACGTCATATAACCCATTTCTAATTAATGATACGACGAAATGGATAGCAATTGAAGACCGTGGTGAAGATCAGGTATTTTCGAGAATGATAGGATTGCCTGTCGATTGTCTCTGCAATGAATGACCGCGGTATAGAGATCTCCGCATGTGATGAGGAGTCTGATCGGGATTGTAGATACCCGGATTTGCAAGAGCTTCTTTTGAAGTGCTATCGGTTCCGTTCAAACCCGGAACGGACTTGTATAGCTATATGTCTGACATTACACTTTAATATATAAAGCTGGTTTCTATCAAATACATTTCTGTTGGTGGTGGAGAATTTATTCTCTTAGCTTAGCACCCTTCTCTGAGACGTACGAGCTCAGAGGTTATGTAGCTGATGGTTATTAGTGATATACTCCCAATTTGGTGGTGTGGCATGCTGAGTGCTGCTGATCATTTGTTGATCGAAGCATGGCTTTTTTGAAACGCATAGCTTTGTGGAAGAAACTTCGTCGAATCTCACAGCCCGGAAATGGTCGAAACAAGAAGAATGCGGTATGGTTATGAGGGTTCCGCCCTTTAGGGTATGTGCATTTCCTTCTGGATAAAAAGTGATATCATGATATGGGGCCCAGATATTTAAGTTATGTGTTGTTGGAATTTTTTGGTGTCGAGGCCTCAGATAAAGGTTTATGACGACCAGGGGATGGCATACTCGTGTTAGTAGTTACCTAGTTACAGAGGTAATCCAGCTTTGTTTTGGCAAAGAGCCGGTTAGGTTCTCGAGGCGTCCCTCCAAAGACATACCTATGTGGTAGGGAAGTTCCTTAGCCTGACCATTTGTTGAAAATCCAATCACCCAATACGCGCCCTGTATGGTTTTAGTTGTAGACCCTGCCATCTAATATGGTAGCTATAGTAGGCATACTGTAATGGTATGTATGCTGGCTAAGATTAATATTATACTTTCGAAATGTTTTCTGCACTATGCACTAATAATAATATCAAAAGGTTTTTGCGTATCAAGCATGTTTGACTATCATGAGGAGAAATCTCCCCCAAGTGTACGATTGCATTGTGTGTGTGTCGAGAGGCCTTATGGTAGTTTCATTTTCCAAAAAGCATTATGGATTTCTTTTTCCTTCTTTGTTGTTTGATTTTGTTCAAGATAGACTATTTTTGTTTGCTCACATCAGTCCCATGACTGACCTGGAGTTTATCGTTCCCTTTCTAAACACTGGGTGCCCATAATTTTCCACACGGGCAACCTAGAGTCAGATTATCAAATATTCAGCTAGTAGATATAGATTCAGTAGCTTTTGGAAATCTTTGAAGCCTTTGGATTTAGGCAATCCCATTGTATTTCAAGTTCGGCTTGATGGTGGTTCGAGCTTCTAGTTTGGAGTTTGGAGTCTTGGCATTGAAGATATTGTCTTTTTGCTACTGTTGTCGTTTGTCTTCTACTATTGTTTCTTTCCGCTGTTGTATTTTGGCTCTGATATTGATATTCATTTATATCATAATGTTGTATCCATTGTGTATCAATAAAATTATTCATTCTATTTCTGTTGTGTTGTATCATCTAATGTTGTTATAAGCTCCGGCAAACCAGACTCAACGCTTGAATCTGCGGCATTGGAATACGGGTGATGTATTTGAGTGTCAATTTTCGAAGGTCAAATCAGGGTCGTTAGAATTAACATAAGGGTTTAAAACAAAATTTAGAAATAAAATAAGATGTTTAAACATAAATACGCACATCTAAACATTTGTAAACATTTTAACAAGTCTTAAAACAAGTGTAAAATTTTAGTAACATGTATTAACATTTGTAAGCTGCCTATGCAATGTGATAACAATTGTCCTTTGTTTTTTAAAAATTTAGTAAATAGAAGGAAATTCAAGTATATATACCACTAACTCTTCCTTTTCTCACTTCTTTATTAAAATTCAAAGCAAATTACAAAACCTGGAAAGATCAAAGCTAGGAAATAAAAAGTAAAGCAATCAAAACAATAATCAAAATCTCAAAATAAAATAAAATAGAGAAAAGAAAATGGAAAATCAAAACAAAGTTTCAACCTGAAGCAATCAAACTACAACCTGATCTAAAGCTAAGTCTAGCAACAAATTCAAGTTTCAAATGCAACAACAATTAGATTCAACTCAGTTAAATACAAGACTGGATCAGCAAGCAAATCAAAGTTTTCTAAACAAAGTTGTAGATCAAACAACGGTTCAGATCAACATCAAAAAAAATTCCAGATTAAAAGCTCAAGCCTACTTTTATATTATACAAAGACAGGTGAGCAAACTACCTTATTAAGGCTTGAAATCCGTTGAATCTGGTTTTTATATGATGTTGATATTGTAAAAAATATATTTATATAGATGTAAGTATGCCTAAATGTATATGTATACATGTAAATGATGTGTTCATGTCCACATATTCCTCTGATTCCAAGTTTACCAGGTTTTAAAACTGTTCAAAAAATTCATGTCATCCAAAAGAATTAATATTAGGCTTCGATCTCTAAACAAAATTTGATCGTAAGACTATAAAAAGAATTGTAAAAATGGTTTTAAGAATTCATATTAAGTAAATTGATCAACATGATAGATCACAAAGGAAATTGTGCAAATCAGGAAATTCGATGATATGGATTCCGAGTTCTGATTATAGGAATAGATTCGCATTTGAAAATTATGATTTTTGAAAATCATTTCATGATTTTTAAGTCTAAAATCATTGAGAAATCTCATGTTGGGTGGAATTGGAATTTTGGTCAACTCCTGGTTGTCGCGGAGGTCAGAGGCCTCGGGATTGAGGTCAGAGGGGGTTGAAGAGGGAGAGGACATGGGAAAAACGGCGAGAGAATTTATTTTGCAACATCTTGGCCGTACGTCGTCGAACAAGGGTTCGATGACCAGTTTTAATAAATATTGTTCTCAAGAAATTTAGCCATCGATGGTAAATCAGGGTCGATCGGACCCGAGGGGATTGATGCGTTGTCATGTGGCGAAGCTGTGGACGTGGTGGTGTGAGTTCAGGTGATGGGTGGCGACCAGAAGAGGTGGATTTATGGATCGAGGTTGATTCCGAGTGGAAGTCCACAGCTCGAGTTCGATTTCAGCGAGTTCAAAGGGGACTGGGTGGCCGTGACGACTCAGGGGAAAATTGCCGACTCGTCAAAGATTGAAGCAAAGATCAAAGGTGGTTGGTTATGGCGTACACATGCACGCGTGTATATTCGAGTCTAGGCTGTTGTAGCTTGGGGAAGAAAAGGAATTTCATGAGTAGTCTTGAAGTCAATCATGTTTTGGCTCGAACCAGTGAGGTGTAGGGTTTTGCTCGTGAGCTTCTCGTAGATAAGCTTGGGAATTATAAGGGTTGGCTGGGGATTTTATTTTAAGTTTCAGATTTCAAAATTTTAAAGGAAAGGATATACCAGGTTTTAAACATATAAAATGATAACCACATTTAAAATTTTAAAAGAATATGTTTTCAAAAGCACTGATAACCAAATTTCCAAAGTAATTGATTAAAACAAGTTTTAACAAGTTTTTCAAAGATTTAAAATTTTAGGTTAGATGTTTTAAATTTGTTTTCTCTTAAAGTAATTATACATTAGGTAATTTTGAAATTAATTTCTAATTTTTTTCATAAAGATGTAATTAAGTAATTAATTAAGAAAAAGGGTTTATCTTTACTTAACAAAGTCTTAATTAATTAAGAATCATTAATTAGTGAATAAAGGATAATCAATTATTGAATGTGATTAATTAAAGTTTAGTTAATATGAGTAATAGTTAATTACTTAATTTATGATGCAGCTCAGACCAGGGTCGAAGAATTGCAAGTTAACGGCATGAGTCGTTCATGACGTAGTGGGAGTTTAAGTCGTTCACGAATTAACAGATCCGAAGGCAAAGGCATGAGTCGCATACGACCGAAGGAAGAAGGGTTAGGTCGGTCACGACCTAACAGGCTAGGAGAAGAAGAGTTACGACCTAACAAAACGATAGGTCGTTCGAAATCTGAATCTTTAGATCATCTACGACCTATAACTACAAGTGCAAATGAAGAGGCCTTAAGTCGTTTGCGACTTAACAGGGTGAAGGATAACGAGTCACGGAGAAGTGGGTCGCTCGGAGATAAGTCGTTGGAGATAAGTCGCTCAGATTTAGGTCGCTGGACCGTGGGTGGGGATGCCTACAAGATGAGTCGCTTGATTCATGAGTCGTTGAGTCATTATGCTGAAAAGTGTTAAGTCGTGGTCTGTTTAAGTTGCATGTCGTGTACTTTGTTCTGTTGAGATACATGTATGTGTCGTATTGTAATATGAGTCGTGAGTCGTCTCGTCTTTGGTCGCATAATTGTAATGCCGTGTGAGAAGCTGTTGAGTCGCTGTCGACTTATATTTTGTGTTGTAATACGGGTGAGGGTTTTGAGTCGCGAGTCATGAGTCGTAAGTCGTGAGTCGTGTACGACTTATAGGCCAGTTGTGAAAAATGCTATAAATAGGCGTGGTCGTGTCACTTTGTAAATTTGGTTGATTTTTGAATAAAATTCTTGTTGATTGCTGTGTGCTTTCATCCTAAATTGGTAGTTGAGTGTAATCTCCTATCTCCACTTTCGGTTATTCGAGTGCGCTCGAATCAACGATTGTTGAAGCCGATTCGCGGAATCAAGTGCGCTTGATCAACGCTTGAAGAATTGAAGATCTTCCTTCACGGTATCGTGCGCGATCAACGTGTCGAAGATAGCTAGAATTCGGTATCTTCGGATCAACGAATTTGGGCATTTCAGTATTCATCAATCCACTGATTGCTACATTTCATCGATTTCATTGTTTTTCGTAATATCCGCTGCGTCAGTTTGGTATCAGAGCTAGACTTAGCCAATCATAGCTAAGCCGAGTCTTGGAGCCAAGAAATTTGAAGTTGAAGTTCATCGTGTTCATCTTGGAGTTGCAACAAGAGGAGAATTTTCGATCCATTCTATTTCGGATCAAAGTGTGGAAGTTGTTTGAATTTGACTTGTGTTGAAGTGTTTGAGTGAAGGCCGAACATAACTTTGTGTCAAGTGTTGAGCCGTGGTGAAGTTAGTTTTGAAGTTTGAGGCCGTGACTTGTTGTTTTAGAAGTTTGTTTGAACTTGTTGAAGTGTTTGTGTTGATTCAATCATGCCACCAAGGAGAGCTAATCGACATCAAAATGTTGAAGCATTGTATAGAAGAGAAGAAGCCGAACAAATGGAACGACGTATTAATGAGAAATTTGATGAAGGCATTGGAAAGTTAGAGAAGTTGATGAATGATTTAAATCAAAATCAAAGAAGGAGATCACCAATCTCGAACCATGGAGGAGAACGAGTTTCGCCATCGGTTACGGAAGCGAGAAGGTTATCACCGCAATCTTTTAGAGAGAGAAGAGAAACATCAGTTTCATCAAAGAGAGATCACCATGACTATGGACATGAAGAGAGAAGAACTCCGCGTGAGTTTGAAGAAGAGCCATATAGAGATGAAGAGAGACATAGTAGAAGAGACATGCGTGATCGAAGGGATGTTGATAGTCGAGATCGCTATAGGCGTACATTTGATTTTGATGAAGAAGGTGATAGAGCTAGTATTCATTGTCGAGATCGAGACCAAGTTCGAAATTCATATTGGGATGTAGAAGAAGATCGACGATGGGAGTCGGGAATGAAGATGGATATTCCTGAATTTAAAGGTGGGATGGTAGCTGAAGAATTTCTTGATTGGTTGTCTAATGTTGAAGAGATCTTTGATTTCAAGGAGGTTCCTGAGTATAGAAGGGTGAAGTTGGTTGCTACTAGGTTGAGGGGGAGAGCTTTGGTGTGGTTGCAGCAAACTAAACTTACAAGGGAGAGAAGGGGAAAGTCAAAGATTGAGTCTTGGGATAAGATGAAGAAGTTGATGAGAGCCACATTTTTACCTTACAACTATCAATCACTTATGTACCAGAGATTGCAGAATCTAAGGCAGGGGACGAAGTCAGTTAATGATTATGCAGATGAATTTTATCAACTCATTGCCAGGAATCACATAATGGAGACAGAAGAACAGCTGACTGCTAGATTTGTTGGAGGGTTGTGAATGCAGATCCAGGATATGGTTAATATGTTCGATCCAAGGTCTGTGGCAGAGGCACATCAGAAAGCATTAGCTTGGGAGAAGCAGGGAAGGTGTGGAGGTGGTGTGTTTACTAATTCCAATAATCAAGTGAAGGGTGTTAGTGGAAGTTCTAATGTTCCTAAAGCTGTCGCAAAACCAGTTGTGAAGGAGGTTGAGAAGGCAAAGGTTGATAGCAGTTTCAAATGTTACAATTGTCAGGAGTTGGGTCACAAAAGAAATGAATGTCTGAAGCCGAAGAGGAGAGCAATGGTTGCAGAGGTTGAAGAAGAGGATGTGGAAGCTGAATGTTCTAGTTCACCTTATGTTGAGAAGGAAGAAGAATTGTCCCGAGATGAAGGGTGTAATTTGATGATGAGGAGAAGTTATTTGGCACCGAAACAGGAGGTGGAAAACAGTTGGTTGAGGAATAACATATTTCAGTCCACATGCACTATTCTGGGAAAGGTTTGCAAGTTCGTCATTGATGCTGGGAGTTGTGACAATATTATCTCTACTGAAGCAGTGAGGAAGTCGAACTTGACAACTGAGAAGCATCCTAAACCGTACAAGTTAGCATGGTTAAGGAAGGGTGGTGAAGTGAAAGTTGGATGAAGAGCTTGTGTGAATTTTTCAATTGGGAAGAAGTACAAAGATGAAATCTGGTGTGACGTTGTAGACATGGATGTGTGTCATCTGTTGTTGGGCAGACCATGGCAGTGTGATAGAGCAGTGCAACACGATGGTCGTGCTAATAGCTACAGTTTTACGTTTGAAGGTACTAAAATCACTTTAGTTCCCAAGAAGCAACAACAGAAGGAAAGCAAGTTGGAGGAGATTGAAGAGCTGAAAACCTTATTATCTTTGAAGGAGTTTGTTAAGGAAGTCGAAGAGGAACCTGAAGTGTACTTGTTGATAGGACGTGAGAGCAATGAAGAGGTTGAAATTCCTGATAAAGTAAAGCCAGTTTTGAAAGAATTTGAAGACGTATTTCCAGAAGAGTTGCCTAAGGAGTTACCGCCACTGAGAGACATTCAACATCAAATCGATCTTGTTCCAGGAGCAGTATTACCGCATAGACCACATTATCGAATGAGTCCAAAGGAACATGAAGAGTTGAGGAGGCAGGTGGAAGAGTTGCTTGAACAAGGACGAGTGCAGGAGAGTTTGAGTCCGTGTGTTGTGCCAGCTTTGTTGGTACCAAAGAAGGATGGAACATGTAGGATGTGCACTGACAGTCGAGCATTGAATAAGATTACCGTGAGATATAGATTCCCAATGCCGAGGTTGGATGACTTGCTAGATCAGCTGAGTGGGGCTACTATATTTTCGAAGATTGATTTGAAGAGCATATATCATCAAATTCGAATTAGACCAGGAGATGAATGGAAGACAGCTTTCAAGACAAGAGAAGGGTTGTATGAATGGTTGGTTATGCCATTTGGTTTATCAAATGCACCTAGTATGTTCATGCGGGTGATGAATCAAATCTTTAGACCATTCATTGGGAAATTCATGGTGGTATATTTCGATGATATTCTGATATATAGTGGAAGTACAGAGGAGCATGTAGAGCATTTGCGGAAGGTGTTAATTATTCTTCGTAAAGAACAGTTCTATGCCGCAACAAAGAAATGTGTGTTTATGACGAGGAGTGTTTTATTTATGGGGTATGTTGTGTCCGGAGAAGGTATACAGGTGGACCAGAATAAAGTTGAAGCAGTCAGAAATTGGCCACAGCTAAGGACAATTATAGAAGTGAGGAGTTTTCATGGGCTTGCGTCATTCAACCGAAGATTCATTCCACACTTCAGTAGCGTGATGGCACCGGTTACTGATTGTATGAAAGGGAAGCAGTTTTCTTGGTCAGAGGAAGCAGGGGTTGCTTTTGAGAAATCAAGGAACTATTGACGACATCACCGATTCTTGTTTTACCAGATTTTCAGTTGTTGTTTGAATTGCATACTGATGCGTCAAAGGTGGGAATTGGTGGAGTCTTGAGTCAGAATGGAAGACCAGTTGCTTATTTCAGTGAGAAGTTGTCAGGAGCGAAAATGAGATATAGTACGTATGATGTAGAGTTTTATGCTGTAGTGCAAGCAGTGAAACATTGGAGACATTATCTGTTTCATAAGGAGTTTGTTCTTTACACAGACCACGAAGCTTTGAAACATTTACAGGGACAAGACAAGATTTCAGCAAGGCATGCATCATGGATTGCTTATTTGCAGCAGTTTACATTTGTCGTGAAGCACAAGTCAGGGATTACGAATCGTATAGCAGATGCATTGAGCAGAAGGAATCACTTGTTAATTACAATGAAGATTGAAGTGACAGGGTTTGAATTGTTGCCAGAACTGATTAAAGAAGATCCTTACTTTAAGAAATTTATTGAGAAAGTCAAGGAGGGAAGTTCTGATGAATTTGCGTTGGTTGATGGTTTCTTATTCAAAGGGAATCGATTATGTACCGGATTGTAGCTTACGAATGAAGATAGTAAAGGAGCTTCATGAGGAAGGACATGTAGGCAGAGATCGAACATTTCAGTTAATCTCTCAATGCTATTATTGGTCATCGATGAGGAAGGAAGTTGAAAGGTTTGTTCAAAGGTGTCATATCTGTCAGGTTTCGAAAGGAACAGCGACAAATGCAGGATTGTATATGCCGTTACCTGTACCGACTAAACCATGGGTTGATATCAGCATGGATTTCATTTTGGATTTGCCTAGGACTCAAAGGGGGAATGATTCTATATTTGTTGTGGTAGACTGGTTTTCAAAGATGGTACATTTTGTTGCTTGTAAAAAGACGGCGGATGCTGTTCATGTTGCTCAGTTATTTTTCAAGGAGGTCTATCGACTTCATGGATTGCCAGAACCTATTGTGTCGGATAGAGATACTCGTTTTCTGAGTCACTTTTGGTTAAGCTTGTGGAAGATGGTTGGAACGAAGCTAAACTTTAGCAGCGCCTATCATCCGCAAACAGATGGACAGAAAGAAGTTGTTAACAAATCGCTGGGGAATTTGCTACGGTGTCTTATGAAGGACAATCTGAAGAGTTGGGACATGAAGTTATGCCAGGCAGAGTTTGCTCATAATCATACAGTGAATCGTAGTACGGGATTCAGTCCATTTCAGATTGTATATTCAAGTTTACCAAGGGGACCGTTGGATTTGGCAGTAGTACCACAACCGAAGGGGACGGTTAAACGAGCTGCTGATTTTGTTGAAAGCTTGACGGAATGTCATAGAATCGTTCAGGAACGATTGGAAAAGTCGAATGAGAAATATAAGAAAGTTGCAGATTTGAAACGAAGAAATGTTGAATTTAACGAAGGTAATTTGGTTTACGCTGTATTAACGAAGGATCGCTTTCCAGTGGGTGCTTATAACAAGTTGAAAGCCAGAAAAATTGGTCCGGTAGAAGTTGTGAAACGAATTAATGAAAATGCTTATAAGTTGAAGTTGCCGGAGGATGTGTACACTTCTGACGTGTTCAATGTTAAACATCTTGTTCCATATTATGGAGATGAACAATCTGATGTAGAAGAACTTACATATTCGAGGACGAATTTTTCTCAACCAGGGGAGGATGATGCAGCTCAGACCAGGGTCGAAGAATTGCAAGTTAACGGCATGAGTCATTCACGACGTAGTGGGAGTTTAAGTCGTTCACGACTTAACAGATCCGAAGGCAAAGGCATGAGTCGCATACGACCGAAAGAAGAAGGGTTAGGTCGGTCACGACCTAACAGGCTAGGAGAACAAGAGTTACGACCTAACAAAACGATAAGTCGTTCGAAATCTGAATCTTTATGTCATCTACGACCTATAACTGCAAGTGCTAATGAAGAGGCCTTAAGTCGTTCGCGACTTAACAGGGTGAAGGATAACGAGTCACGGAGAAGTGGGTCGCTCGGAGATAAGTCGTTGGAGATAAGTCGCTCAGATTCAGGTCGCTGGACCTTGGGTGGTGATGCCTACAAGATGAGTCGCTTGATTCATGAGTCGTTGAGTCGTTATGCTGAAAAGTGTTAAGTCGTGGTCTGTTTAAGTTGCATGTCGTGTACTTTGTTCTGTTGAGATACATGTATGTGTCGTATTGTAATATGAGTCGTGAGTCGTCTCGTCTTTGGTCGCATAATTGTAATGCCGTGTGAGAAGCTGTTGAGTCGCTGCCGACTTATATGTTGTGTTGTAATACGGGTGAGGGTTTTGAGTCGCGAATCATGAGTCGTAAGTCGTGAGTCGTGTACGACTTATAGGCCAGTTGTGAAAAACGCTATAAATAGGCGTGGTCGTGTCACTTTGTAAATTTGGTTGATTTTTGAATAAAATTCTTGTTGATTGCTGTGTGCTTTCATCCTAAATTGGTAGTTGAGTGTAATCTCCTATCTCCACTTTCGGTTATTCGAGTGCTCTCGAATCAACGATTGTTGAAGCCGATTCGCGGAATCAAGTGCGCTTGACCAACGCTTAAAGAATTGAAGATCTTCCTTCATGGTATCGTGCGCGATCAACGTGTGGAAGATAGCTAGAATTCGGTATCTTCGGATCAACGAATTTGGGCATTTCAGTATTCATCAATCCACCGATTGCTACATTTCATCGATTTCATTGTTTTTCGTAATATCCGCTGCGTCAATTTATCAAGATAATTTATTAATGAATAATTAATAATGGTTAATTTAAAAATAATAATTAATTTTTGTGAGTAATTAAGGGTTAATTTAATTGATTAATATTTAAAGATTAATTACTTAACTAAAGGTTAATTATTTAATAATAATTAAAGGAAAATTAATTTATTAAAGGTTAATTAATTAAAGTGACTAATTAAAGGATAATTAATTAATGTGATTAATTAATTAATGTGATCTATTTGAGGTTAATTTGTTAATGTGGCTTATTATAAGAAATGTATTTAAAGAATAATTAATTAAACGATTATTAATTTATGTGATTAATTAATTAAGGTATGAGGATAATTAATTAATTAAAGGTTAATTAATTAATGAAAGTAATTAAGGAATGATTTATTAATTAAGGGTTAACTAATTAATATAATTAATTAAAGAATAATTGAATGATTAAAGGTTGATTATTTAATGATCATAGGTTGATTGATTTATTGATTATGGTGTATTAATTAATAATTAAAGGTTGATTAATTTATTATTAGAGGTTAATTAATAAATGATTAAAGGACAATTAATTAAAATGGTTTGTAATTAATTAATGTCAATTAACCAGAATTAGTAAATCATTCATAAGTAATTAATCTGGTTTAAATTATAATCAGGTGATTAATTGATCATACTTATGGATGTTTGGATTGTATGGAATGCTTTGAATTGTGTGATATCCCTGATGTGTGATGTTCTGTGATATGATTGAGCTGCGAAATGTGATTTATTTATCTGTGATGAAATTACATATTTATTTGTTAATCTGTGAATGAAGATAAGCCTTGTAAGATTATATCGCTTATCGATATTATTGTGCTTGAATTGATGATGGTTGTGATATTGTATTGTTGTGTGCAAAACCCCTGGACTACACCACACACACAAATATGGATTTCACGAGGAAATCGATTAAGTCACAGATATTTTGAATTTAAATATTATTTTGTTTAAATGTTTAATTTTGAATCCAATTGGTTTGGAAGTAAAATTTAGTTCAATATGAAAGGCTTTTGAAAAGGAAGTTTTGAAATTAAAATTGAGTCTGAATATAACATATCTTATTTAATTTTTTAAAATTATTTCGGAAATTGTGGTTTGAAAGGATTCTACAAGTTATACAATATATACATAAATACACACACACACACATGGATTTAGAATTATTTTAAATAAATTGTTGTGGGAGTTTGAATTTAATTCAAATAGAACTTGCCGATGATACGGCAGTTCGCTGATTTTCTGGTTTATATTTTTAAAGGCTATAATTGTGTATATTTGTCCAGATTTTTCTGAAACGAAAAGTATTTGTTTTCAATTGATAATTGCTTTCGTATAAAGAAAGAACTTCCAGTTTTTGTTGAAAGGATTTCGAGTTTTGAAATGGAAATTTTTTTGAAAGCTATGAATAAATCTTTGTGAAAGATTGGTGAACTTTGTTTTCAGATTAAAGAGGATCTTAAAGGTGTATCTTTGTATAAAAGATTTGAAATGGAAATTATTTTGAAAGCTTTGAATGAATCTTTGTTAAAGATTGGTAAACCTTGTTTTAAAATTGAAAAGGATCTTCAAGAGTGAATCTTTTATTTAAAAGATTAAAGTGCAAATTTTGTTAAACCATTTGAAAGAATGGTTTTGGGTAATAAGTTGTGACTTAACTAAGATCCCAATATATCCTATGCTTTCTAAAATAGGTACTTATTACTCGGTTTAGCTGGGCGAGGAATTTACGTCGTAAAACCCATTCCGAATAGTGATACGACGAAATGGATAGTGTTTGAAGACGGTGGTGAAGCCCTGGTATTTTCGAGAACGATAGGATTACTTACCAAATATCTCTGCACTAAGTTGCTCCGGTATAGAGATATCCATATGTGATGGGGAGTCCGATCGGTTTTGTGAATACCCGGATTTGCAAGGGCTTCTTTGAAGTGCCTTCGGTTCCATCCAGACCTTGGATGGACTTGTATGATTGTATGTCTTACATTACACTTTGAGATGTAAAGCTGATTTCTATCAAATACATTTCTGTTGGTGGCGGAGAATTTATTCTCTTAGCTTAACATTCTTCTCTGAGATGTACGAGCTCAAAGGTTATGTAGTTGATGGTTATTAGTGACATACTCCCAATTGGTAGTGTGGTATGCTGAGTGATGCTCATTTGTTGATCGAAGCATGGGTTTTGTGAAAAGCGTAGCTTTGTGGACGAGACTTTGTCGAACCTCACAACCCGAAAATGGCCGAAACAGGAAAGATTTGGCAAGGTTATGGGGTTAGCGCCCCTTAGGGTATGTGCATTTCCATATGGATAAAAAGTGGTATCATGGTATAAAGCCCAGATACTTAACTTATGTGGTAGTTGGAATTTGTTGGTGTTGAGAGATCTTGGATAAAGGTTGATGACAACCGGGTGATGGCATACTCGTGTCAGTTGTTACCTAGTTACAGAGGTAACCCAGCCTTGTGTTGGCAGAGATTTGGTTAGATTCTCGAGGCGTCCCTCCAGAGGTGTACCCATTCGTGAGGAAGTTCCTTAGCCTGGCCATTGTTGGAAATCCAATCACCTAATACGCGCTCTGTACGGTTTTAGTTTCATAACCTGCCATCCAACATGGTAGCTATAGTAGGCATACTATAATGGTACGTATGCGGGCTAAGATTAATATTATACTTTCGAAATGTTTTCTGCACTATGCACTAATAATAATATCAAAGGGATTTTGAATATCAAGCATGTTTGACTATCATAAGGAGAAATCTCCCCCAAGTGTGCGATTGCATTATGTGTGTACCGGGAGGCCTTATGGTAGTTTCATTTTCAAAAAGCTTTGCAAATTTCTGTTTACTTTTTTTGTTGTTTAAAACAACTTTTTTCGTTTGCTCACACCAGTTCCATGACTGAACTGGAGTTTATTGTTCCTTTCTAAAATCTAAGTGCCCACAATTTTACACACTGGCAGCCTAGAGTCAGGTTTTCACGTAATGAAATAGTAGGTGTAGGTTTTGGCAATTCTTTGGAGTCTTTGGCTTGATGATCGCGTTTGTTTCGAGTTCAGCATGATGGTGGTTCGAGCTTCAAGTTTTGAGTTTTGGAGCTTGGCATTCAAGATGTTGCTTTCCACTGTTGTTGCCGGTGTTTTCTGTTGTGTCTTCCGATATTGTGTATCTCTGATATATGTTGATCATTTCATTTGTATCATTTTTGTATCAATTGTTGTGTATCAATAAAATTATTCTTTCCTCTCTGGTATGTTGTTTACTTAATGTGTTATAAGCTCCGGCGTGAATCAAATTTCAATGTTTGAATCTACGGCATTCGAATACAGGTAAAGTATGGATGTCGATTTTCGAGTGCTGAAATTCAGGTCAGGACATTTTGGTAGAAGAGCTGAAGGTTGAGTAAGAACTTTAGCTTAGGAGTATAACACAATAGGCGACTCATTAGAGATAAGGATATAAATTCCCTAGAATGAGTATATACCTATGATATCCATCCGTATGCCTAAGTAAATTCTCTTACCATTCACTGATAGTAAGTATGAGTGCGAGAAGAGGGCGAGGTAGGGGACAGAGGAGTACCACTACAATGGTCGTGTGACATCCCGGAATTTTGGGCAATATCAATTTAATAATCTGCATTTAAAAATTAAATTGATTTGATAATAATTTGCTAATTGAATTTGAAGTGATTTAATAATCTTCTTTTAAATAAACATTTAACTGGTAATTTATCTTTTAAATGCGAATAAATTGTTTTCTATTTATAATGTATATATATTTGGATATATTATAAATAGATAAGCTTTGTTTTAAATTTAATAAATAAAGGCATACTTTCTAATTTCAATATTTTTGGTAATTTGGAAATTTGATTTAAGTTAATATTAAATAAATAACCATATGATTTAAAATACTCAAGACAAATGTTTGCATAGTTTATAACTTATTTAGCTCAAGTATTAGATTTAAATTTATTAACAAAAGAGATTTGTTTTGTTTTCATTTTAATATAGTTTGAGACAAGTATGATTTAAAATATATATAAGTTTAAATACAATTTTGTCAAATACTTTAACATACATAAATAAAATAAGTAGTTTATAATAAAAAGATAACTTCTTTTATTAATTATTTCATTTTTATAAATGCGTTTTTATGATATTAATAAGATGAAAAGTACATATAGGAATACAAGATTTAAGTAGTGTTTTTAAACAACAATTTTTATAATTTGAATAAGATAAGCTTATAAATATTTATACATAAGTGCAATCAAATACATGGCTGTAACATAAGAAACTATGATAAATGCTTAGTTTAAAATCTATAACATAACTAAAACAACATTTATCTATATGTATGAAGTATATAATCAAGTCAGGCCTTGTATATATGCAGCCTGTAGGATAGAAATGCAAGAACGCAAACAAAGTAAAATCTGGTAAGTGGAGTGGTTTTGTAGACAAAGTAAGAGTAAGAAAAAGTATCTATGTACAAAACATAAAAATAAACAAAGTACAATAGACAAGAAATATCTATGTACAAACCTGGCAGAGAGAGAAACATGTTGCCTGTAAATAATGTTAGGCAAGAACAAGCATCTTTGTACAAGCACAAAATAAGTAAACTTCGCAGATGCCTGTGGAGTATACAAGAACAAGTAAAAAGAAATAAAACTGCCAATCTTTGTAATAATTTGTTTCCAGTAAAATAGCAAATCAGGCAAGAGGAAATTTCTGCACATACGAAATAGGATAGGCATGGAACATAGTACCATAGTAATTAATGCTAGCCTACAACATGAAACTATCAGCCACCAAAATGTAAAGATCTTGCCTGATAAAACAATAAGTAGATAAGCATGTTCCAGTTGATGCCTCCCTGTACAACCTGTTTCTTTACATATATGCAATGCTTTTGTTCAACATAGCAACCAGGGAGAATAAGTTTATATTTCTTTTCAAACTGGAACAAGAAAAGCAAGCATATCTATTTTCTTATAAACTGAGACTTTATTCAACTTCAACTAAACAAAAGCAAGAAGATTAGAGGGAGAGCAAAACTGTTTACAGTGTTTAAAAAGTTCAAACTGTTTTCAAATACCAAGCTATGCTCAGTTCATCCTCTCTAAAGCAGGTGAGTAACACAACAAATTAAATAGTTTGAATTTAAACTTCTGTTGCATACTCATCTATAAAGATATGTTGTGATGCATATGTATAATTAGGTTCCTGTATAATTATGTGTGAAGTACTGATTTTTGATGTGCTCTGCAAATGTTTCTCAGGCTCAATAGGTTAACTATTATTCCCTTCCACTTGGCATTGCTCATGATAAAATCTGTTTAACTAACCAATATTGTTTGATTTAATTTAGACTAAGGTTTAAAATCTAAGATTAGTTAAATTTTGAGTTGTTTGTGTCTGGAACTAATAAAACAACTGAGTATACTAATTTCAATTGAAAACTCAAACCTTTAAAAATGTAATTCTAGTATTATAAAGTGAATATTTAAATCAAAAGATGATTTTTAAAACAAAAATTATATTTTTAGTAAAGGGAAATAGGTGCTACTCTGGTTTAAGCATATTATGGAAATATGCGACTTTCTGGTGATCTATGGTTAGTGGGGTCTCTGGGTTCTTCAAAGTGATGGAGGAGACTTAGTTGAAGCTAGGAAAAATACTAGTTTGTGTTGGAAATCGTTGTGGAAGTTGCGGTAGTAAAAATTCTTTTGGAACCCTAGTTTTAGTTAGGCTTGGGAAATCGATCACCACGGCTCGTATGGACGATCGAGTGTCTCGGGGCTTCTGGTGATAGTAGCTTGGACATGGACATGGTCGTAACCGGATTTGCAGCGTTTACGGTGGACGGGGTTGCGTGCACGGCGAGATGACAGGTTTCGTGGAGGGGTTGCTCATTTTGTTTCCAGGTTTGGGTTTGTGTTTATTTTTGATTTCGAGGCTTGAGCAAATGTTTGGGTGATCGTTGTGGGTTGCTGTGTGGTCAGGTGATGCGTTGGAGTGATCGTCGATGATCGGAGAGAGCTCCGGTGAGGGTACACGTGCACGTGCACTGTGGTGCCTGGAAATTGTTGAAGCAAGGGGTACTCGGGGTTTTAGGAATTTGACTCGGGATTTCTGCACGCAAACTCGAAGCCTGCTTGTTGTTGACTCGGAGTAGTAGGGGAGAGGGAAATCTGGGAAGTTGTACAGGGTAATTAAAAACCTGTAGTGTAATATTCTTTAAAACTGGGTTTTAAAAATGAAATATAAATGTTTGACATAGGTATTTAAACAAAAGAAAAGTTTGGATTCAAAATAAGTTTGAATCTCATTTTAAAATAAAATAAAGTTTAAAATTTTAAAATTTATTTGAAACCGGTTTAAAAAGGATTTCACTCGAGTGATTCGAGTGAAATAAATGAATCTCAGTTTGGATTTGTTGCTCGAGTTTCACTCGAGTGATTCGAGTGTCGGACTCGAAGAAATGCGGTGTTTTGCTCGTAAAAATAATTGTTTAACTCGGGTATTTTTTAGCTACGGGTTTTAAACCTGTAAATCTATTTCAGTTTCTAAAACCAGGCTTTTAAATGAAAAAAATACGTAGTTAAAACAAAGTTTAAACCAAGATAAGATTGGATTCAAAACGTAGTTTGAATCTCAGTCTTTGAACAAATAAAGATTTTTTTTATTTAATTTAAAATTTGTTTAAACTAATTTGAATGATAAAGTAAAATTTTAAATTAGATTTGAATTTAATATGAAACCGTGTGTAAATTCCTTTAATCTACTAATTTAAGATAACTATTATTTTAGTTGTAAAATAAAAGAAGTTTGGAATTGTTTATATAAATTTGATTTCATTTTAAATCTAAATTTAAAATGAATTTTAAAGTAAATTTAAATTAAATTTATTAAATACCTTATTAATGATAAATGGATCATTAAATGGGAAAGGTTTAAAACTTAAGAATTGTAATTATCAAATTAACTAAATGAATAATGAGTGACTAGAATTAATTAACTCCGAAATCAAGAGTTAATTTTATTTTAATAAGATGAAAGCTAAAGGTAAGTTAATTGGTACTTAAGGAATCGTTGGATTAATTTTAAATTTATGATTAGTAATCAATTAATGAATTAATAGAGGAAAAATTAATAAGTTATTAAGACTAACTTAAAATGTAAGTTAATTGCTTTAGAAAAGTAATTAAAGGATTATAATTAGTTATTGAAGGTCATTAACTAAAATTATGCAATAATAAATTAATGGGCTTATTTTAATAATTAATTAAATTATTTATTTAAGATAAGCAATTGTGAATTGTTAAGTATAATTACTTAACGGAAGTAATTAAGGAATTAATTACTCATTGTAATTAATTCGATTTAATATGAATTGTTTAAGTTAATTAATTAAGTTTAATTAATTTAAATAATCATTTGATGATGTAATAAGTATAATTACTTAGGGAAGTAATTAATGATAATTACTGGATGTAATTACCCAGGAATGATTTAATAGTGAAAGTAATTGGAAGATAATTACTTGGTATAATTAATCAAGGGGTTAATTGGAGATAATAAATTATGGAGTAATTTATTTATTTGATAAAGTAATTAAGGGTAGTTAATTACTAAATGGGGTTAATCAAGGGTGATTAACAATTTGGTTTAATTGAAGATTAATTACTTAATGTAATTAATTTAAATAGAAAATATAATTAGAAATCATAAATTATTATAATTTATGATGTAAATTAGAATAAATTATTTGGAAATAATTAATAAATGAATTGATTTACTAATGCAATTAATTGAGAAATAATGTAATTAATGTTAGTAAATTCAAGGTAAATTCCTGTGTTTAGTTAAGGGTAATAAATTTGTGAAAATAATTAAAGAATAATTACTTAAATATAATTAAAAGTAAATTAATCAAGGATGATTAATTAAATTGAATAATTGAGTGATGATAAATTAATTGATTGGTAATCGATTATTAGTGATATAAGCAATAGAATGGTTAAGTAATTAATTTAATTCACTTTAAATTAATTAGAGATGTAGGTGATTAATTTAATTCATTTTAAATTAATTATAGCTGATGTGATTGCTTATATATATAGATTGATGATATTGTTTACCCTGAATGGTTTGAGATCTCAATATGAGATTAATGATGCTATGTATGCTTTGTTTTAAGTATGATGATAATATCAATTAGCTGTTATTATGATAATATGAATTATCTGTTGTAGTGATAATATTGGTTATCTGTTTATGTTGATGTTGACTATCTATTATGATATTGTGATTTATCTATCTGTGTGTATGTTGAATTATTTTGAATTTAACTGGTAAGGCTAAATAGACAACTTGGCCCTAAAAGACACATTTTGGATTTCGATGAGACCGGGATCGGGTTTTCCGCATTTGGAAGTCCGAAAACCACATCGATTCCAAATTAACGTTAGGTCGTGAATCTGAAGTGAAGATGAAGATTTATAATGCAAGGGGTTATCGTCGTTAACTCTGAGGGTGATTCCAAAATGAGTGTAACGAGATAATGCCTTCGGTTTCGTTCGAACCCGGAACGAACTTGTATGGATTGAATGCTTTCAACACATCGTCAGGTGGACGATGAGCATTCTAAGAAATATGTTCTATAAAGGTAATCGCAGCCTCAAGCCTCATCAACCAGGAATGGCTAAAACAGGGGAGGTGCAGCAAGGTTAGGTGGGTCATGCCCAAGCAGGACAAGATTTTCCCCTGTCTAGATGTCCCTTTTTATTCGGCTGTGTGGACAGTTGTGAGCTCCAACTGTCGGGGTTGTCTTGTTCGGGACTGTTCAGTAAGGAATGGTTCCGGCCTTGTGTTGCAGGGGATGAAGGGAGTAATCCTCGGTACGGTGATCTAGGCCCCGTACTGTGACGGGCGGTACCCCAGTAGCCCTGCCATTGTATGGAATCCACAATCCAATAAGTGCCAACGGTTTTGATTGTATTACCCACTTCGGTGGCTAGTAGCTGGAATTTAATGAATGTAACAATTTCAGCTATTTTCTATTTACTTGAAAACCCTAGACCTATTATAATATCACAGAATTTCCTATCAAATGTTTTGGTTAGCGTAAGGTAAAAACTTACCATATTTATTCGTGGGAAGTCTTACGTGATACCTTTTGTTTTCAAATGTTTTTCAAAGTTAAACAACTTTAACCTGTTACTCATACCAGACCCATGTCTGACCCGGAGTTTATTTTTTTTTTTTTCATAAACTCTCGGGTACCCAAATTTTTATGGGTAGCCAAGGGATTCAGGTTAGGTTTGACGAATTCTGTAGGAGCAATGGAGCAGGAGGCTTCAGCGTTGTAGATACACATATAGTTCCGCTGTGGTGGTATCTCTGAGTTGTTTATCTACATTGTATATTGACTTGTATAACTAGACAGGTGTTTATAACTGTCTAGTATATGATGTATTATCTGTATAACTCTGATATATGTAAAATTATGTAATAGTTATGTGATCTATTATATTTTGTTCCATTCCGCTGTGAGATTCTGATGTTGTTGTTCTTTCTTCTCTATCTTTTCTATTTTCTCATCCCTTTCTTTCTTCATGATGATACGTCTTTCTGGGAATAGAAGGGCGGGTCGTCACAGTTGGTATCAGAGCGCTAGGTTGAGTGAATACCTAGGCTCTAGAGCGATTTCTTTCTTGAGAGAGCGTATTTGTAATTTTATTATATAAAAATATATATTTATTTCTACCTATTTGTTGGGTTACCTGTCCGGGTTATCCAATATAAGTTATAAAGGTAGATAGGGTAGTGGTGTGTGTATCACGACTACCAAATGGTTGGAGTATAAATATTTGAGGTTGGAAGTGTATCTGTCGAGACTGTAGACCTAATACCGTCTCGAGTGAGCTTTGGATAGTGTAAGAATTTCATCGATCTCTGAAGGAAACCTGTTAAGGTTTGGAGTTCATTTTTGAAGTGTAAGTTTGGATGAGCTAGAGTTTGGACTCGTCGGCTTGGCTTGAGCAAGTCCGAATATCTTACCTCAGGATGTAGTAGCTGTGTGATGAGACACAGTGACTGTGGAAGTCTCCGAAAATGTTTCTTTGGAATCAGTTAAGGAAGTGTAGCTGCTTCGGTGTTGTGGCTGAGTTCAGTAGAATGTTTCTGTTTGGTTTGAGGTCCGAGTTTCTCGAAGAGCACCGGATTAGGAAATTTCTTGGCATTGGTGTTGGCAAGGAAGTTTTTAACTTCTGCATCAGCAGTGGAGTTCAGAAATTGCAGGGTGGTTCCATTTCTTTGATGAATTGGCCAAATAAGTATAGGCTGTTCTGTTCGGTAAAGAGAGAACAGTTTTTCTTTGGTAATGGGCTAGATGGATCGTAAAAGTGACTTGCGATTGTTGAGTTTCTCTTGGGTTATCTGATTTTTCTGGATGTCTTCAGGAGGTTAGAATTTTGTCCGTGTTTAGAGATTGAGTTTGGTATCGACTGGATTCCAGGAGTGGTATCGATGGTTCAGTAAGATGATTTTTGGAAAATGAGTTGGTGTAGCAGCTCGGATTTTAGAGGAACTTCTGAGTTTCTTTAGTAAATTTGTTGGACCATAGTTCTATGATGTGTTGCCCAGCTAGTATTCATGATGATCATCAGCATTTCATCTGCTCAGTCAGAGTTGCGCAGTGGAAGCATGATGGCAGCTGGTTTAAAGTGGAAACAACTGGAATTTGCAGTGTTTGGATTAGAGAGTTTCTACTGGGAATTTTTCAGGATCTTAAGACCGGATTGGAATGCATCTATATTATCTTTCCATATGAGAAAAGGTAAGATCAGTTTGTTTCTAAGAGCATCAGCAAGTGTTGAGCTGATCAGTAAGGATGTAGGCAGCCTAGGATCGTCCGGAGAGTTTTGTGGATAAGAGACGAAGGAATTTGGATTCCGTATTTGGAGATGTGATTTTGGATAAGCGTTTAGTTTCGAGATTGAATTGTCAGTTTAGATAACTGGAATTCAGAGTGTTTCACGTATATCTGAGGGAGTACGTGTACGATCTATCTTTGATTGTAAAATCAGCAGTTCAGAGAGTTTTGGTTGTTGAGTTAGACTTATCTGTAGTCTGATATCCTGTCTTGTTGATCTAGATGAGTGAAAGCTCTATAGCATAGTAATATTGATTGTTTGGATTCTGTAGAGAGGGTATTCCAATATTTATATATGGGGAAACTCGGAAAAATTCTATTTAGAATTCTATCTGGACGGTTAGATTTGTTTGATTGGATGAATTGGTTGCTATGATTGCTAGCATATGATTAATATCTGCCAGTGTTTTAAAATTAAATCTTTAATTAAATTATTAAATTACCTTTGTTTTAAATTTCGGGGACGAAATTCTTTTAAGGGGGGAAGAATGTGACATCCCGGAATTTTGGGCAATATCAATTTAATAATCTGCATTTAAAAATTAAATTGATTTGATAATAATTTGCTAATTGAATTTGAAGTGATTTAATAATCTTCTTTTAAATAAACATTTAACTGGTAATTTATCTTTTAAATGCTAATAAATTGTTTTCTATTTATAATGTATATATATTTGGATATATTATAAATAGATAAGCTTTGTTTTAAATTTAATAAATAAAGGCATACTTTCTAATTTCAATATTTTTGGTAATTTGGAAATTTGATTTAAGTTAATATTAAATAAATAACCATATGATTTAAAATACTCAAGATAAATGTTTACATAGTTTATAACTTATTTAGCTCAAGTATTAGATTTAAATTTATTAACAAAAGAGATTTGTTTTGTTTTCATTTTAATATAGTTTGAGACAAGTATGATTTAAAATATATATAAGTTTAAATACAATTTTGTCAAATACTTTAACATACATAAATAAAATAAGTAGTTTATAATAAAAAGATAACTTCTTTTATTAATTATTTCATTTTTATAAATGCGTTTTTATGATATTAATAAGATGAAAAGTACATATAGGAATACAAGATTTAAGTAGTGTTTTTAAACAACAATTTTTATAATTTGAATAAGATAAGCTTATAAATATTTATACATAAGTGCAATCAAATACATGGCTGTAACATAAGAAACTATGATAAATGCTTAGTTTAAAATCTATAACATAACTAAAACAACATTTATCTATATGTATGAAGTATATAATCAAGTCAGGCCTTGTATATATGCAGCCTGTAGGATAGAAATGCAAGAACGCAAACAAAGTAAAATCTGGTAAGTGGAGTGGTTTTGTAGACAAAGTAAGAGTAAGAAAAAGTATCTATGTACAAAACATAAAAATAAACAAAGTACAATAGACAAGAAATATCTATGTACAAACCTGGCAGAGAGAGAAACATGTTGCCTGTAAATAATGTTAGGCAAGAACAAGCATCTTTGTACAAGCACAAAATAAGTAAACTTCGCAGATGCCTGTGGAGTATACAAGAACAAGTAAAAAGAAATAAAACTGCCAATCTTTGTAATAATTTGTTTCCAGTAAAATAGCAAATCAGGCAAGAGGAAATTTCTGCACATACGAAATAGGATAGGCATGGAACATAGTACCATAGTAATTAATGCTAGCCTACAACATGTAACTATCAGCCACCAAAATGTAAAGATCTTGCATGATAAAACAATAAGTAGATAAGCATGTTCCAGTTGATGCCTCCCTGTACAACCTGTTTCTTTACATATATGCAATGCTTTTGTTCAACATAGCAACCAGGGAGAATAAGTTTATATTTCTTTTCAAACTGGAACAAGAAAAGCAAGCATATCTATTTTCTTATAAACTGAGACTTTATTCAACTTCAACTAAACAAAAGCAAGAAGATTAGAGGGAGAGCAAAACTGTTTACAGTGTTCAAAAAGTTCAAACTGTTTTCAAATACCAAGCTATGCTCAGTTCATCCTCTCTAAAGCAGGTGAGTAACACAACAAATTAAATAGTTTGAATTTAAACTTCTGTTGCATACTCATCTATAAAGATATGTTGTGATGCATATGTATAATTAGGTTCCTGTATAATTATGTGTGAAGTACTGATTTTTGATGTGCTCTGCAAATGTTTCTCAGGCTCAATAGGTTAACTATTATTCCCTTCCACTTGGCATTGCTCATGATAAAATCTGTTTAACTAACCAATATTGTTTGATTTAATTTAGACTAAGGTTTAAAATCTAAGATTAGTTAAATTTTGAGTTGTTTGTCTCTGGAACTAATAAAACAACTGAGTATACTAATTTCAATTGAAAATTCAAACCTTTAAAAATGTAATTATAGTATTATAAAGTGAATATTTAAATCAAAAGATGATTTTTAAAACAAAAATTATATTTTTAGTAAAGGGAAATAGGTGCTACTCTGGTTTAAGCATATTATGGAAATATGCGACTTTCTGGTGATCTATGGTTAGTGGGGTCTCTGGGTTCTTCAAAGTGATGGAGGAGACTTAGTTGAAGCTAGGAAAAATACTAGTTTGTGTTGGAAATCGTTGTGGAAGTTGCGGTAGTAAAAATTCTTTTGGAACCCTAGTTTTAGTTAGGCTTGGGAAATCGATCACCACGGCTCGTATGGACGATCGAGTGTCTCGGGGCTTCTGGTGATAGTAGCTTGGACATGGACATGGTCGTAACCGGATTTGCAGCGTTTACGGTGGACGGGGTTGCGTGCACGGCGAGATGACAGGTTTCGTGGAGGGGTTGCTCATTTTGTTTCCAGGTTTGGGTTTGTGTTCATTTTCGATTTCGAGGCTTGAGCAAATGTTTGGGTGATCGTTGTGGGTTGCTGTGTGGTCAGGTGATGCGTTGGAGTGATCGTCGATGATCGGAGAGAGCTCCGGTGAGGGTACACGTGCACGTGCACTGTGGTGCCTGGAAATTGTTGAAGCAAGGGGTACTCGGGGTTTTAGGAATTTGACTCGGGATTTCTACGCGCAAACTCGAAGCCTGCTTGTTGTTGACTCGGAGTAGTAGGGGAGAGGGAAATCTGGGAAGTTGTACAGGGTAATTAAAAACCTGTAGTGTAATATTCTTTAAAACTGGGTTTTAAAAATGAAATATAAATGTTTGACATAGGTATTTAAACAAAAGAAAAGTTTGGATTCAAAAGAAGTTTGAATCTCATTTTAAAATAAAATAAAGTTTAAAATTTTAAAATTTATTTGAAACCGGTTTAAAAAGGATTTCACTCGAGTGATTCGAGTGAAATAAATGAATCTCAGTTTGGATTTGTTGCTCGAGTTTCACTCGAGTGATTCGAGTGTCGGACTCGAAGAAATGCGGTGTTTTGCTCGTAAAAATAATTGTTTAACTCGGGTATTTTTTAGCTACGGGTTTTAAACCTGTAAATCTATTTCAGTTTCTAAAACCAGGCTTTTAAATGAAAAAAATACGTAGTTAAAACAAAGTTTAAACCAAGATAAGATTGGATTCAAAACGTAGTTTGAATCTCAGTCTTTGAACAAATAAAGATTTTTTTTTATTTAATTTAAAATTTGTTTAAACTAATTTGAATGATAAAGTAAATTTTTAAATTAGATTTGAATTTAATATGAAACCGTGTGTAAATTCCTTTAATCTACTAATTTAAGATAACTATTATTTTAGTTGTAAAATAAAAGAAGTTTGGAATTGTTAATATAAATTTGATTTCATTTTAAATCTAAATTTAAAATGAATTTTAAAGTAAATTTAAATTAAATTTATTAAATACCTTATTAATGATAAATGGATCATTAAATGGGAAAGGTTTAAAACTTAAGAATTGTAATTATCAAATTAACTAAATGAATAATGAGTGACTAGAATTAATTAACTCCGAAATCAAGAGTTAATTTTATTTTAATAAGATGAAAGCTAAAGGTAAGTTAATTGGTACTTAAGGAATCGTTGGATTAATTTTAAATTTATGATTAGTAATCAATTAATGAATTAATAGAGGAAAAATTAATAAGTTATTAAGACTAACTTAAAATGTAAGTTAATTACTTTAGAAAAGTAATTAAAGGATTATAATTAGTTATTGAAGGTCATTAACTAAAATTATGCAATAATAAATTAATGGGCTTATTTTAATAATTAATTAAATTATTTATTTAAGATAAGCAATTGTGAATTGTTAAGTATAATTACTTAACGGAAGTAATTAAGGAATTAATTACTCATTGTAATTAATTCGATTTAATATGAATTGTTTAAGTTAATTAATTAAGTTTAATTAATTTAAATAATCATTTGATGATGTAATAAGTATAATTACTTAGGGAAGTAATTAATGATAATTACTGGATGTAATTACCCAGGAATGATTTAATAGTGAAAGTAATTGGAAGATAATTACTTGGTATAATTAATCAAGGGGTTAATTGGAGATAATAAATTATGGAGTAATTTATTTATTTGATAAAGTAATTAAAGGTAGTTAATTACTAAATGGGGTTAATCAAGGGTGATTAACAATTTGGTTTAATTGAAGATTAATTATTTAATGTAATTAATTTAAATAGAAAATATAATTAGAAATCATAAATTATTATAATTTATGATGTAAATTAGAATAAATTATTTGGAAATAATTAATAAATGAATTGATTTACTAATGCAATTAATTGAGAAATAATGTAATTAATGTTAGTAAATTCAAGGTAAATTCCTGTGTTTAGTTAAGGGTAATAAATTTGTGAAAATAATTAAAGAATAATTACTTAAATATAATTAAAAGTAAATTAATCAAGGATGATTAATTAAATTGAATAATTGAGTGATGATAAATTAATTGATTGGTAATCGATTATTAGTGATATAAGCAATAGAATGGTTAAGTAATTAATTTAATTCACTTTAAATTAATTAGAGATGTAGGTGATTAATTTAATTCATTTTAAATTAATTATAGCTGATGTGATTGCTTATATATATAGATTGATGATATTGTTTACCCTGAATGGTTTGAGATCTCAATATGAGATTAATGATGCTATGTATGCTTTGTTTTAAGTATGATGATAATATGAATTAGCTGTTATTATGATAATATGCATTATCTGTTGTAGTGATAATATTGGTTATCTGTTTATGTTGATGTTGACTATCTATTATGATATTGTGATTTATCTATCTGTGTGTATGTTGAATTATTTTGAATTTAACTGGTAAGGCTAAATAGACAACTTGGCCCTAAAAGACACGTTTTGGATTTCGATGAGACCGGGATCGGGTTTTCCGCATTTGGAAGTCCGAAAACCACATCGATTCCAAATTAACGTTAGGTCGTGAATCTGAAGTGAAGATGAAGATTTATAATGCAAGGGGTTATCGTCGTTAACTCTGAGGGTGATTCCAAAATGTGTGTAACGAGATAATGCCTTCGGTTTCGTTCGAACCCGGAACGAACTTGTATGGATTGAATGCTTTCAACACATCGTCAGGTGGACGATGAGCATTCTAAGAAATATGTTCTATAAAGGTAATCGCAGCCTCAAGCCTCATCAACCGGGAATGGCTAAAACAGGGGAGGTGCAGCAAGGTTAGGTGGGTCATGCCCAAGCAGGACAAGATTTTCCCCTGTTTAGATGTCCCTTTTTATTCGGCTGTGTGGACAGTTGTGAGCTCCAACTGTCGGGGTTGTCTTGTTCGGGACTGTTCAGTAAGGAATGGTTCCGGCCTTGTGTTGCAGGGGATGAAGGGAGTAATCCTCGGTACGGTGATCTAGGCCCCGTACTGTGACGGGCGGTACCCCAGTAGCCCTGCCATTGTATGGAATCCACAATCCAATAAGTGCCAACGGTTTTGATTGTATTACCCACTTCGGTGGCTAGTAGCTGGAATTTAATGAATGTAACAATTTCGGCTATTTTCTATTTACTTGAAAACCCTAGACCTATTATAATATCACAGAATTTCCTATCAAATGTTTTGGTTAGCGTAAGGTAAAAACTTACCATATTTATTCGTGGGAAGTCTTACGTGATACCTTTTGTTTTCAAATGTTTTTCAAAGTTAAACAACTTTAACCTGTTACTCATACCAGACCCATGTCTGACCCGGAGTTTATTATTATTTTTTTCATAAACTCTCGGGTACCCAAATTTTTACGGGTAGCCAAGGGATTCAGGTTAGGTTTGACGAATTCTGGAGGAGCAATGGAGCAGGAGGCTTCAACGTTGTAGATACACATATAGTTCCGCTGTGGTGGTATCTCTGAGTTGTTTATCTGCATTGTATATTGACTTGTATAACTAGACAGGTGTTTATAACTGTCTAGTATATGATGTATTATCTGTATAACTCTGATATATGTAAAATTATGTAATAGTTATGTGATCTATTATATTTTGTTCCATTCCGCTGTGAGATTCTGATGTTGTTGTTCTTTCTTCTCTATCTTTTCTATTTTCTCATCCCTTTCTTTCTTCATGATGATACGTCTTTCTGGGAATAGAAGGGCGGGTCGTCACAGGTCGATACCACGTAACAACAAGGAAACAACTTTTCCCATCAGTCTTCTTTGATCATCATCCAATTAAATTCTTTGATGGCTTCGCGGCAGCTCCAAGAAGAAGCTTTGGTGTGGTGGTGGCCCTACAAATCATTGTAGATAAGTCCCTATTTCGTATTCTCTTCATTTGTTTCCGATCGATCTTTTCATTTTTAATTTCAATGAATTTGAAATTTTACTTGAATAAATTGATTAACAAAATATGGAACTAAATTAGATTATATTATCTATCTATTCTTTGGAGTCCCGATTCATTCTATGAACGATTAGTTATCCCTTCAGACTGACCAATGCCTCTGCATATTTCGTAGACTTGATGACCCGAGTATTTCGTAAAGTATTGAGAAAATTTGTTCTCATATTTATTGATGATATTCTAATTTTGTAAGCCAAATATAGAATGGATATTCAGTTTGATCTGGTAAAACATTTCTTTATCTGTTCTTTTTTGTCCCCCTGTCTAGCAAATTTCGAGGATAAAATTTTCTTAAAAGGGGAATCTGAAAGGGTCCTGGTTTTAAGTAAAATTTAATTTGATAATTAATATAAAATTTTGGATTAAATTTTGAATTAATTTGAAATTTTCCAAAAAAATTAAATAAAATATGTGTTTATTATCTATATGTATATAGATAGATTGTAAATATAATTTTGGAACTGAAATTCAAAAATAAATTGAATTTTTGTTGTTTATGTATGTATATATATAAATAGATTGTGATTTGAAATTTGGAATTCAAATATAAAATATTTTGAATAATATATTGGATTTGAAAACTCTGTATTTTAAATTAATAAAAGTTTGTTTTCCAATATTATAATGTATATATATGTATATTGATTTGGAAGTTATGTTTTGAATAATAGATTTTCAAAAGCTTTGTTATATATATATATATATATCTTTTGAAATAATAATGGTTTGTATATATGTAGGGATATATCAACTTAAGTTCAAAATTTAAGTAAGATTAATAAAAGGCTAATGTATTTTCTTTTAAAATTATACATGAACTAAGTATAGATTGTAAAATAAAGTTTGAAACATAATACATTTTCTTAGTATAAATATAAACATAAGTAAACATATTACATAATTTATAATAACATAAGGGTTTAAAACAAGATTTATAAATTAAATAAGGGGTTTAAACATAAATACTCACATTTAAACATTTGTAAATATTTTAACAAGTATTAAAACTAGTGTAAAATTTTAATAACATGTATTAACATTTGTAAGTTCCCTATGCCATGTGATAACAAGTGTCCTTTGTTTTTCAAAAATTTAATAAATAAAAGGAAATTCAAAGTATATATACCACTAACTCTTCCTTTTCTCACTTCTTTATTAAAATTCAAATCAAATTACAAAACCTAAAAAGTTCAAAGCCAGGAAATAAAAAGTAAGGAAATCAAAACAATAATCAAAACCAGAAAATAAAATCAAACAGAGAAAAGAAAAAGGAAAATCAAAACAAAGTTTCAACCTGAAGCAATCAAACTACAACCTCAACTAAAGCTAAGTCTAGCAGCAAATTCAAGTTTCAAATGCAACAAGAATTAGATTCAACTGAGCTAAATACAAGACCAGATCAGCAAGCAAATCAAAGTTTTCTAAACAAAGTTTCAGATCAACCAATAGTTCAGATCACATCAAAACAAAATTCCAGAGTAAAAGCTTAAGCCTGCTTCTCAGACAAGTGAGCAAAATACCTTATTAAGGCTTGAAATTTGTTGAATCTGGTTTTCATATGATGTTAATATTGTAAAAATATATTTATATAGATGTAAGTATGCCTACATGTATTGTATACATGTAAATGATATGTGCATGTCTGCATATTCCTTTGATTCCAGGTTTACAGGTTTTAAAATTGGTCAAAAATTTCATATTATCCAAAGAATTGATATTAGGCTTCAATCTCTAAAGAAAATTTGATCGTAAGACTATTACAAGAATTGTAAAAATGGTTTTAAGAATTTATATTAATTAAATATATCGAAATGATAGATTATAGAGAAAATTATGCAAATCTGGAAATTCGATGATATGGATTCGAATTTTGATTATAGGAATAGATTCGCGTTGGAAAATTATGAATTTTGAAAATCATTTCACGAATTTTAAGTCTAAAATCATTGAGAAATCACGTGTTGGACGAAATTGGAATTTTGGTCAATTCCTTGTGATCGCGGAGGTCAGGGCCTCGGGATTGAGGTTAGAGGGGGTTGAAGAGGTAGCTGACATGGGAAAAATGGCGAGAGAATTTATTTTGCAACGTGGTGGTTGTACGTCATTGAACTAGGGTTCGATGACGAGTTTTAATCAATATTGTTCTCAGCCAAATTTCATCATCGATGGTAAATCAAGGTCAATCAGACCCGAGGGGATTGATGTGTTGCTGTGTGGCGAAGCTGTGGATGTGGTGGTGTGAGTTCAAGTGATGGGTGGCAACGGAGAAAGGTGGATTTATGGATCAGAGTTGGTTCCAAGTGGAAGTCGACAGCTCGAATTCGATTTCTGGCGAGTTCAAAGGGGACTGGGTGGTCGTGACGACTCAGGGGGAGATTACCAACTCGTCGATGATCAAAGCAATGATCGGAGGTGGTTAGTCGCAGCGTACACATGCACTTGTGTATATTCGAGTCTGGGCTGGTGTTGTTTGGGGAAGAAAAGGAATTTCACGGGCTAGTCTCGAAGTTAATCATGTTTTGGCTCGAAGCAGTGAGATGTGGGGTTTTGCTCATGAGCTTCTCGGGGATAAGCTTGGGAATTATAAGGGTTGGCTCGGGTTTTTATTTTAAGTTTCAGATTTCAAAATTTTAAAGGAAAGGATATACCAGGTTTTAAGTATAGAAAATGATGACCACATTTAATGTTAAAAAAGAATAAGTTTTCAAAAACAGTGATAACCAAATTTCCAAAGTAACTGATTAAAACAAGTTTTTCAAAGATTTAAATTTTTAAGTTAAATGTTTTAAATTTGTTTTGTCTTAAAGTAATTATATATTAGGTAATTTTGAAATTAATTTCTATGTGTTTTCATAAAGATGTAATTATGTAACTAAATAAGAAAAAGGGTTTATCTTTACTTAACTAAGGTCTTAATTAAATAAGAATCATTAGTTAGAGAATAAAGGTTAATAAATTATTGAATATGATTAACTAAAGTTTAATTAATATGAGTAATATTAAATTAATTAATTTATCAAGATGATTTATTAATGAATAATTAATAAATGTGGTTAGTTTTAAAATAATAATTTGTATGAGTAATTAAGGGATAATTTAATTGATTAGTAATTAAAGATTAATTACTTTGCTAAAGGTTAATTATTTAATAATAATTATAGGAAAATTAATTTATTAAAGGTTAATTAATTAAATTGACTAATTAGAGGATAATTAATTAATGCGATTAATTAATTAATGTGATTAATTTGAGGTTAATTTGTTAATGTGATTTATTATAAGAATAGTATTCAAAGAATAATTAATTAAACGATAATTAATTTATATGATTAATTAATTAAGGTAATTAATTTGAGGATAATTAATTAATTAAAGGTTAATTAATTAATGAAAGTGATTAAAGGATGATTTATAAATTAAGGGTTAATTATAATATAAATAGTTGAGGATAATTAATTAAAGAATAGTTAAATGATTAAAGGTTAATTATTTAATGATCAAAGGTTGATTGATTTATTAATTATGGTTGATTAATTAATAATTGAAGGTTGATTAATTTATTATTAAAGGTTTATTAATAAATGATTAAGGGACAATTAATTAAAATGGATTGTGATTAATTAATGTTAATTAACCAGAATTGGCAAATCATTCATAAGTAATTAATCTAGTTTAAATTATAATCGGATGATTAATTGATCTTACTTATGGATGTTTGGATTGTATGGAATGCTTTGAATTGTGTGATATCCCTGATGTGTGATGTTCTGTGATATGATTGAGCAGTGAACCGTGATTTATTTATCTATGATGAATTTACATATTTATTTGTGAATCTGTGAATGAAGATAAGCATTATAAGATTATGTCGCTTATCGATATTATTGTGCTTGAATTGACTATGGTTGTGATATTGTATTGTTGTGTGCAAAACCCCTGGACTACACCATACACACAAATATGGATTTCACGAGGAAATCGGTTAAGTCACAGATATTTTGAATTTAAATATTATTTTGTTTAAAGGTTGAATTTTGAATCCAATTGGTTTGGAAGTAAAATTTAGTCGAATATGAAAGGCTTCTGAAAAGGAAGTTTTGAAATTAAAATTAAGTTTGAATATAATATATCTTATTTAGTTTTTAAAATTATTTTGGAAAGTATGGTTTGAAAGGGTTATACAAGTTATACAATATATATATATATATATATATATGGATTTAGAATTATATTAAATAAATTGTTTTGGGAGTTTGAATCTAATTCAATAGAACTTGCCGATGATACGAAAGTTCGCTGATTTTCTTGTTTATATTTTTAAAGGCTATAAATTGTGTATATTTGATCGGATTTTTTCGAAATGAAAAGTATTTGTTTTCAAATGATAATTGCTTTCATATAAAGAAAGAACTTCCAGTTTTTGTTGAAAGGATTTCGTGTTGTGAAATGGAAATTGTTTTGAAAGCTATGAATAAATCTTTGTGAAAGATTGGAGAACTTTGTTTTCAGATTGAAGAAGATCTTAAAGGTGTATCTTTTGTATTGAAGATTTGAAAATAGAAATTGTTTTGAAAGCTATGAATAAATCTTTGTTAAAGATTGGTGTTGTTTTAAAATTGAAGAGGATCTTCAAGGGTGAATCTTTTATTTAAAAGATTCAAGTGGAAATTTGTTAAAACCATTTGAAAGAAAGGTTTTGGGTAATAAATTGTGACTTAACTAAGATCCCAATATACCCATATGCTTTTTAAAATAAGCGCTCATAATTTGGTTTAGCCGGGAGAGCACTTTATGTCATAAAACCCATTACGAATAGTGATACGACGAAATATATAGCATTTGAAGATGGTGGTGAAGATTGGGTATTTTTGAGAACGATAGGATTACCTGTCGAATGTCTCTGCACTGAGCTGCTCCGGTTCAGAGATCTCCAAGGATTTATTTTAAATTTAAATGGACTATTTTGAAATGAAAGGTGTATTTTCCTTGGAAAGCAGAGTATATTTTCAAAGTGGCTTTTAAATATAAACTAAAAGTTCTAAAGATAGTTTTAAAAAGAATGTTTTGGGAGAAATTATTTTCGCAGATTGTTTTTAGATCTTCAAAGTAAATATTTATTAAGTTAATTATATAAGTGATTATTTTATATTTGTTTTAGAAAATAGTTATTTAAATAGTTGTACTCTATTTAATAATTTTATTTTTTAAAATTAGTTTGGACGTGAGTTTATATGAGATATTAGTATAATATTTTCATAACTAATATTTAAGTAAGTGTTTGAAAATATTTTTATTCTAAATGTTTCCAAGTATACATTTTTGGATAAGTGATTTAAATTATTTTAAAGTATTCGGGCTCGACAAATTTTTCAGTGGAAATAAACAATATTTGAAAATTTATTCCGCGTGAAGAAAGTGATTTGAAATTTGTTTTCAAAGGGTTGAAGTGCGAAAATATATCTTGCGAAGATATTTTAAAATAAATAATTTAGGGAAATTATTTAAATTTGATTGTTGTTGTGAATATTGTTTGATAATTAAATAACCCATAGACCAAAATTGTAACGACCTAATTTTTCGATGCCCGAAAGTCGACATCAATACGTCCATTGTATTAAATGCCGAACAATCGAATGCCGGAAAACCAAATCGTTAGGGTTAAAGAAGAAGTAGATAGAAGAAGAAAACAAAAACAATAACCGAATCTCACATTCGCAGCAGAATAATAAATAATAGATAAATGAATAATCTTTGAAAAAAAGAACTATATCAGTTCATACATTACATTATCAGAGTGTTACAACAACAAAACACAACACAAAGCAGTTATAATAACCTACCCATAATTTTCCACATGGGCATGGTTTGTAATTAATTAATGTTAATTAACCTGGATTAGTATTTTATTCAGAAGTAATAAATCTGGTTTAAAATTAATCAGGTGATTAAATGATCTTGCTTGTGGATGTTTGGATTGTATGGAATGCTTTGAATTGTGTGATATCCCTGATGTGTGATGTTCTGTGAAGTACGATTTATTTATCGGTGGTGAATTTACATATTTATTTGTGAATCTATGAATGAAGATAGCGTTGTAGGATTATACTGCTTATCTATATTGTTGTGCTTGAATTGATAATGGTTGTGATATGTTATTGTAGTGTGTAAAACCCCTAGACAACACCACACACATATATGGATTTCAGGGGAAATCGGTTAAGTCATAGATATTTTAAATTTAAATATTATTTTATTTAAAAGATAAATTTTGAATCCAAATGATTTGGAAGTGAAATTGAGTTGAATATGAAAAGCTTTTGAAAAAGAAGTTTTGAAATTATAATTTAGTTTGAATATACTATATCTTGTTTAACTTTTGAAATTGTTTTGGAAATTATGGTTTGAGAGGGTTATATAAGTTATATAGTGTGTATATATATGGATTTTAAACCATTTTGAAGTATATTGAATGAATTATTTTGGGAATTTTAATTTAATCCAAATAGAACTTGCCGGGAATATGACAGTTCGCTAATTTTTCAGTGCGTACTTTCAAAGGTTTTAGCTTGAGTAAATATAATCGGATTTTCTCGAAATGAAAAGCATTTGTTTTCAAATGTTAATGGCTACCATATAATGAAAGAATTTCTAGTTTTTATTGAAAGAACTTCATATTTGAAATGGAAATAGTGTTGAAAGCTATAAATGAATCTTTGTGAAAGATTAGTGAAACTTTGTTTTCAAATTGAAGATGATCTTAAAGGTGTATCATTTGTATAAAAGATTTGAAAGTGCAAATTTATTTAAACCATTCAAAAGGAACGGTTTTGGGCTAAAAGTTGTGACTTAACTAAGATCCCAATATATCCATATGCTTTTTAAAATAAGCCTCATTATTTGGTTTAGCCGGGTGAGGACTTTATGTCATAAAACCAATTCTGAATAATGATACGGCGAAATGGATAGTATTTGAAGACGGTGGTGAAGTCCGGGTATTTTCGAGAATGATAGGATTACCTGTTGAAACAGGAAGAATGTGGCAAGGTTATGAGGGTCGTGCCCGTTAGGGTATGTGCATTTCCTTCTGGATAAAAGGTGGTATCATGGTATGGATCCCAGATATTTAACTTATGTGGTTGTTGGAATTTGTTAGTGTTGAGGGCCCTCGAATAAAGGTCGGTGATGAGTAAAGTATGGATTTCGCATTTGCTATAAATTCAACGTGATTAGGGTTTCTCGCTTTTTGTTTGGTAGCGAATGGGAGGCTCTTACCCCTACATGTCCCCGGGGAGGGGTTGGCTAACCGGTTAGGTTGAGAGTCGAGAGGTTGGCCATAAAAGCAAATGTGAGGTACCACTGTATGCCACGGCGGGGATGGGATGGTTGAAAAAGCCTACCAGTCGAGAGTGGCCGTTGTCGATGGTTGAAAAGCCTAGACCATTACAATGTGGTATCAGAGCAATTTATTAGCGATAACCTTGGCTCTGGTGGGGAAATTACTCATTGGAGATAGAGTTAGTAGTACTCTAGAATGAGTTTGAGTGTAATAATAGATATGAGCACGTATTTGTTAGTGAGTATAAAAATAGTTTTTATATTGTGTTGACTTATCGGTTGATTGTTTATAGATTTTGGTCGGTGTAGTTTGGCCAACTATATCGATAGGGGTTTCTAAACACTTAAACAAGATAAATCGACACAGTGTTGTTTTAAAATGGGGTAAATGAAATAATTTTACACAAAATTATTTTTGTATATAAAAGGAAATGATTTTCCATAAACTTTTATAGTTATATAAGGTTGCTTGATTGTTAGGAAGAGATAATATTAAATTATTATCATATAAGATTGAAATTGTATAAGAAATTGAAATCGTAACTAAAAAAGATTTGAAAATGTAAATTGTAAATGTGATTTATAATTTTAAATAGAATTCCCGAGAAATATTTGAAATGAAATTGAAGGATTTGAAATTTTGAGAAATTTAATCCCTTTTGAGTTTGAAAACGATTTTCAAAGGTTTTGGAAAAATAATGGTGACATTATTTTGGAAAATATTTTTGAATTGGATATAAAATTTGGTGGAGTTTGAAATTTAAAAATATTTAGAAATCTTTTAAAAAGGATGAAAGCACTAAACTCTTTTCGGTCGTTAGAAAATAATTTCGATGATGATCGCGACATCATCGGTGTTCATTTTCGAATTTCCAGGAGAGGAATTGCTGCCAAAATGTTTTAAATTGGAGTTGTTTGCAAAAGTTGGGTTGTTTTGGAAATGCAAAGGTTTTGGATGTAATTGGTTTCAAAAATGGTTTTGAATTACTTAAGTGATTATTTAAACTCTGGAATCTTGTTTAAAATGGTTATGAAATATGATAGAGCTTGATAACTTATATAATTTGATATTGTTAGAATAAAAATCTAACTTGAAGAAAATTTTGAATTAAAATAGGTGGAAAATAAATTTGTGGACGAATAAATGGATTTACAATTTTAAGTAAATGAAATTTGAAACTGGATATTGGAATTAAATTAAGTTCTATGATATGTAGAATTTGTCAAGTTGGACCAAATGAAGCAAAGTATTAAAATAAAATTAGTAAGTGAAACTAATTAAAGAAATTACAAATTAAATATGGTTTGAAATGAATTGAATTCAATATCTATAAATGAAAGGTAAATTGAATTCACAATGGAATTGGAAATCTAGTTTAAATAAAAGTATAGATAAAACCAAAGTGGTGAATTGAAAATAAAAAGAAGTATATAGAATATTTATATTGAACTTAAGGTGAAATGGCAAAAATTCTTTAGTAAATTTGGTATTGGAAATATACAAAGTTAATAATTGAGTGAAGGTTAAACTGGAAGTTATGAAATGGTGATTATGAATAAGTAGATAAAAATCAAAATTAATGTGAATAAAAGAAAATTGATGTAGCTAATAATCAATTGTAATAAATACGTAGGATTTACGTATATTATTTTATTCGCATAATGATTTGATCCAGAAATCGAGCATAGAGTTTCGAGATAATTATATCGATCTGAGTTGGCATTTTTCACTCGATTATCGACGACGAACCCTAGATATGGATTTTTCGTTGATTCTGGAAATTCTTTATCATAGTTTACGGCTATGCAAGGAGAATGACGGTTTCTGATCAAGAAACTAGATCTGACTCCGCACTAGGAAGTCGGGTGGACAATACAAGTTCGTAAGTGAAATTGTGTGATCGAGAAAGCGATCGAATTTGATATTGCGTACGGATGATATAAGTGCATCGTACAGGCTTAAATGAAATGAATATTGAAACTTTTGTAAAGAAATGTATAGAATGGTTTTGAATGTTGCAATTGGATACTATTACTAGTAGGATATACAGGTGTTATAAAAGAAAATGGAATTAGATTTTTGATTTCTGAAGAAAAATTTGAATGGTCCAAAAAAAGGCATGTATTTAAATTTATATATGAAATTTGATGATTTTCTTATCTTGCCACTTGGCTTTCTGTTTTCTTTTGAAATCCGGGGTCCCGTTGTGGCATTTTGTAGTCGTACCGAGCTAGCCATGCAAAGGAGACGCTGGCAAAATTTTTCGAAAATTTAGGGAGTTCGAATTTTTTTGAGAAATTTGGATAATTTGAAATTTGAATTGTTAAGAAAACAATATTGTTTGGAACTTATGGTTAAAGTTGGAAAGTAAGTGTGAATGATCGTGTCTTTAATTTGGAAAGTTGAACCATTTGGTTTTGAGAAATTGTTAAAAACTTTTTGAATTGGAAAAATGGTAAACGGGTTATGGATCATTCTTCTTAACTAGTAATTTCGGGATGAAATTCTTTTAAAGTGGGAAAAATGTGACGACCCATAATTTTGAACATTTGAAATTGAAATATGTAATTGATTTTAAATATTCGAAAATTGGTTCAACTTCAATTTCAAAAATATCTATTTATTTGGCAATTAAATTTTTGAATTTAACTTTTGAAAGTTGGGTAAAATATTAAATCCTGAGTTTTTAAGCTTGATAAAAATATTTTAGAAGCTTAGAAAATTTATATTGATGATACTGAAGGCTTCAGAATTGAATTTGAAAGTGATTTGTTCAATTTTGAATTTATATCGTTTAAATTGATATCTAAAAATAACCTTCCAAGGCACAGTCTCGGAATTCAACGAAACCAGTTCCATTGAATCCATAATATTGTATTATCAGATTTCAATTTTCTTAGCATTCGGAATTGTCGTGTGACCGTACGGATTATAAACGCATTGAATTTAAATCGGAAATTCAATACAATAGTTGGGTCCAAAAAGCTATCTTCTCCAGACGAACAAATTTGGACTCGGAACCTTTTCCATTGCATTCGAAATAGGGGTTTAACATTATAAACGCCTAGCGTCACGCCTCAATTTGAGATCGAGATTTCAGGCTTCGTTTTCTTAACAATTTAAATTCAAATTATAAATTTAAAAAAGTATATATGTATTTAATATTTTTCGAAGACAAATTTTACAGATGTTTTTCTTAATATAACACTTGTCTACTTAATTTCAATACGCGTTCATTTTTTTTTACGCAAACGGAAAAAAATAATATAAACAAACGAAGGTGGATTTTTTAAATCAAACACCGTCTTCTCCCTCAAAATCAATCGTTCGTTTATAAAAATATCAAAGGCCGCAACCTCGTTTTCATTTTTTCAAAAGAAAATAAAATAGGATTTAAATCATGCCGATATTTAAATTTTCCGCATGAATTCAAATCGAATAACATATTCTCAGTTCAAATTTCTTTTCGTCAACCCAAAAAGGAGAGTATGTCGTCGAACGCAATGACAAATGGATGCCGCAGTCGATTGTTTCGTCTATTGCTTGCATGCTGGTGAGGCCGATGACGTTTCAGCTAAAGGAGGCTGTAGATCTGTTTGGCGGCAGCAGTTGTTGTGAGGGCTGTTCGCGATCTTAATGCCTGCGAGAGGCGCGGCGTCTTCAATCGAAGGCGGAGTAGTGTGGCAACAGCAAGAGTTTGGGTCGTGCGCGTGCTTAGCCTGGAGTTCGAGGACTGAAGGTTGCAGAGTCGTAATTCTAGATGGGGTTTGTAGGAGATCATCGCGATCGTGGATGGCGACTGCGAGCTCGAGAGGGGCGAAAGTTCTGTAGTCGAGATCGATGTACATTTGTAGTGAGGTATCATTATTTTCCTTTTAATTAAGTTGAATAAATAAATGTTTGTACACATAGAATTTTTTTTATAATACACAGTAAGTTGTTAAAACAATTTATTTCTTGAATTTATAAATCTATATATATATACACTAAAATAGAAAAATTATACTCTATATAGGACTTTGGGAAATTATTATTTTTTTGATTTTTATCTCTATATATTATTTCTTATATATATAGATATATATAATTTCAAAAAAAATAAAATAAATACACAATTTCATATTTTTATTTGCTAATTTATTTTTAAAATAAATGGATTGGAGATTAATTTATTTTATTTATCTGAAAATAAATTATTGAAGGAAATTTAGTTTTAAATTTAATTTTTAGTTAAATAAATTTGTTAAAGGAGAAATTGTTTTAAATAAAACTATCAGTTAATTAAACTACTAAACGATAATTGATTATTCGATTTGTTCGAATATTAATGAAATTTCATAATTGTTAGACAAGGTCTAAAAATCATAGAGGATCAAGCCGGATTTAAAATGGGTTGCTGGCGTAATCAAAGGTGAGATCTTCTCACTCAATTGAAATTAACAGAATTTAAATTATTGATCGATTTTTTGGATGTGATATATATATATATATATATATATATATATATATATATATTGGAGCAATTGATTTTCTGCAATATATAGCGGATAAGACCCTATGCGCCGCATAATAGCGGATGATATGATATAATCCCATATACCACGATATTCCATCTCGAAGTGGAATTGGTATTTAATTATTGTGCTAACATCTGTGGATGTAGAGAAACAGGTTGAAGGGATCCAACTGGATTCCTCAAATTGTTGTATTTATTTTACATACTGTGGTGTGATTTATTGATAATCTGTAACTGATTATATTGGTAATTGAAATTTATTGAAGGATATAGTTTAGCCGAATATATTTTTGCTATCGTAGGATACCATAAATATAAAAAATTGGATTTTTTGGAAATTAAAGTAGAAAATTTTAAGTAAATACATTTGAGAGGAATGGGTAAATTTAAAAGAAGGAATTTAAAAAAAAGGTAAATATAGATTTTTGAAATTCTATCGAATAAATTTCAAGTATAGAAAAAAGATTTAATTTAATAGAAATAAATGGATTTTGAATAATATTGTTTAAAAGTTGAAGAATTTATTTAAAATGTGGATTTCAAATAGTTTGGAAGAAATAAAGGAATTTATTCTAAAAGGAAATAAATTTGGAAATCAATTTGGAATTTGATTTGGTGTTTGAAATAAATTTGGAAATCAATTTGAAAATTGACTTGATGTTTGAAAATAAATTTTTGGGACATCGATTTGGAAATCGATTTGGTGTTTGAAAGTGAATATTTGGAGATCGATTTGAAAATCGAATATCAGTGGATATTTGGAAATTTAAATTCACAATGGGAATTCATAAAGGAAAGGGAAATTTGTTTAAAAAGTAAATATTGGTTTATTTTTAAAGGTGTGGAAAGAAAATTTACGAATTTTAGATATAAATTGAAATAAATCAAGAGGGATTTATTAATTGATTTAAATGGACCATTTTGAAATGGAAAAGTGTATTTTCCTTGGAAAGCCAAGTATGTTTTCAAAGTAGCTTATAAATATAAATTGAAAGTTTTAAGGATGGTTTTAAAAAGGATGTTTTGGTGAAATTATTTTCTTAAATTCCTTTAAATATTTAAAGTAAATATTTATTAAGTTAATTATAGAAGTGATTATTTTAAAGATTTAATTGGTATTTGATTTAGAAAATGATTATTTAAATAATTTTACTCTATCTAATAATTTTATTTTAAAATTTGTTTGGACTTGAGTTTTATATGAAATATTAGTACAAAAATTTCATAACTAATATTTTAAAATAAAGGGTTTGAAAATAATTTTTATTTTAAATGTTCCCAAGTATGTATTTTTGGTCAATTGATTTAAATTATTTTGAAGTATTCGGACTCGGCAAATTTTTCAGTAAAAATAAACAATATTTTAAAATTTATTCCACGTGAGGAAAGTAATTTCAATTTTGTTTTCAAAAGGTTTATGTGTGAAATATAGCTTGCGAAGATATTTTGAAAATAAATAATTTGGGGAAATTTATTTAAATTTGGTGATTGTTGTGAATATTGTTTGATAGTTAGATAATCGACTATCAATATTGGGCTTTAAACGGCATTTGAATTTCGATGTGACCAGGGCTCGGATTCCAAATGGTTATCCGAAAATGACATCGAATCTTTGTGATGGATCTTTTGTTTAAAAGATCAATATGGAAATTCGTTGTGACTTACTTGAAATCTTAATGTATCCTCTTATTTTTAAAATAAGCGCTCATTATTCGATTAAGCCGGGAGAGGACTTTATATCATAAAACCCATTCCGAATAAATGATACGACCAATTACATTGCATCTGAAGATGGTGTTCAAGACTAGGCATTTTCGAAAACAAAAGGATTACATGTCGAATGTCTCTGCACTGAGTTGCTCCGGTATAGAGATTATATCACCCTTTGTGATGAGGAGTCTGGACGTGATTAGTGAATATCCGGATTTGCAAGGGCTTCTTTCCTTAATTGGAGGAAGTACCTTCAGTTCCGTTCGAACCTGGAACGAACTTGTATGGATGTATGTCTGACGTTACACTTTGGGATGTAAAGCTGGTTTCTATCAAACACATTTCTGTTGGTGGTGGAGAATTCATTCTCTTAGCTTAACACCCTTCTCTGAGACGTACGAGCTTAGAGGTTATGTAGATGATGGTTACTAGTTTTATATTTCCAATTTGGTAATATGGCATGCTAAGTGTTGATCATTTGTTGATCGAAGCATGGCTTTTGTGAAAAGCGTAGCTTTGTGGATGAGACTTCGTCGGACCTCACACCTCAGAAATGGTCGAAACAGGAAGGATGCGACAAGGTTTTGGGGGTCGCGCCCCTCAGGGTATGTACATTTCCTTCTGGCAAAAAAGTGGTATCTGGTATGGAGTCCAGATATTTAACTTGTGTGTATTTAAAAGTGGTATTATGGTATGGAGCTCAGATTATTTACTTATGTGGTTGTTAGTTGATGAAGCACCTCAGAAAAGGTCGGTCTAGATCGGGAGCTGGCATACTCATGACAGTTATTTACCTAGTTACCGTGGTAACCCGGTCTTGTATTGGCAGACAGCTGGTTAAGTTCTCAAGGCATCCCTCCAGAGGCATACCCATTCGGTGAAGGAAGTTCTTTAGCCTTGACCATCCGTTGGAAATCCAATCATTCAATACGCACCTTGTACGGTTTTGGTTATAGAACTTATCATCTAATATGGTAGCTATAGTAGGCATACTATAATGGTACGTATGCGGGCTAAGATTAATATTATATTTTCGAAATGTTTTCCACACTATGCACTAATAATAATATCAAAAGAAATTTTGCATATATAGCATGTTTGATTATCATAAGGAGAAATCCCCCCATGTGTGCGATTGCATTATTTATGCCGGGAGCCCTTTTGGTAGTTTCATTTTCCAAAAGCATCAATGGATTTCTTTTCCTTTTCTTTTGTACAAATAACTATTTTAAGATCTCACACCAGTCCCATGACTGGTCTAGAGTTTATTGTTTCCTTTCTAAACTTTGGGTGCCACAATTTTCCACACGAGCAGCCTAGAGTCAGGTTAGCAGTTGTTCTGGAGCGAAGTCACGAAGAAATGCTGTGAAGATCAGGAGTCAAGCTGGATGGCGAGACGTATCACTAGTATATGATATTCTTTTCTGCTGTTGTTTTGTATATGACTCTGATGATGTATGTAAAAAAAACCGATATAGTTCTTTTGTTTAAAGATATTCATTTATCTATTATATATATTGTTCCGCTGCGAATGTGAGATCCTGATATTGTTTCCATTTTCTTCTTCCATCTTTTTCTTCATTAACCTAAAGGTTCAGCTTTTCGGCATTCGATTGTTTGGCATTTGATACAGTGGAAGTATTGATGTCGACTTTCGGACTTTGAAAAATCGGATCGTTACATTGTGACACCAATTTGTAACGACCCAATTTTTCGACTTTTGAAAGTCGACGTCAATGCGTCCACTGTATCAAATGCCGAACAATCGATTCTGGAAAACCGAACCGATACGGTTAAAAAAGAAGAAGATAGATGAAAAAGCAGAAATAGTATCAGAATCTTACATTCGCAGCGGAACAATATATAATAGATAAATGAATAATATTTAAAACGAAGAATTATGTCTATTTATACATACTTCATCCGAGTGTTACAACAACAAAACACAATACTAGGCATTTTTAATAACCTGCCCACATAGAAATTTACTTTGCAGCAACCCGAATGCAGCAGATACTATATAAGTGATACGTCTCGCCATCCAGCTTGTCTTCTGGTCTCCACAACATACTTTTTCTGACTTCACTACAGAACAACTGATAACCTGACTCAAGGCTACCCGTATGGAAAATTATTGGCACCCAGAGTTCAGAAAGGAAACAATAAACTCCAGGTCAGTCATGGGACTGGTGTGAGATCTTAAAATGGTTATTTTCACAAAGGAAATAAAAAGAAATCCGTTATGCTTTTGGAAAATAAAACTACCATAAGGCCTCCCGCCACACACACAATGCAATCGCACAATTGGAGGAGATTTCTCTTTATGATAGTCAAACATGCTTGATATGAAAAATCTTTTTAATATTATCATAAGTGCATAGTGTGGAAAACATTTCGAAAGTATAATATTAATCTTAGCTAGCATACGTACCATTATTGTATGCCTACTATACCTATCATATAGGTGGCAGGTTCTATAGCTAAAATCATACAAGGCGCGTATTGAGTGATTGGATATCCAACAAATGCTCAAGGCTAAGGAACTACCTTCACCTAATGGGTACGCGTCTTGAGGGAAACCTCGAGAAGCTAACCAGATCTTTGCCAACATATGGCCAGGTTACCTCTGTAACTAGGTAACTAACTGTCATGAGTATGCCACCCCTTGGTCTAGACCGACCTTTATCCGAGGCGCCTCTCAACCAGTAACCACATAAATGAACAATTTGGGCACCATACCAGAATACCACTTTTAACCACAAAAGTCTAGACTCCATACCTGATACCACTTTTTATCCAGAAGGAAATATACATACCTTGAGGGGCGCGAACCCATAACCTTGTTACATCTTTTCTTCTTCCAACCATTTTCGGACTGTGAATTTCAACGAAGTCACGTCCACAAAGCTACACTTTTCACAAAAGCCATGCTTCGATCAACAAATGATCAACACTTAGCATGCCACATTACCAAATTGGGAATATATCACTAGCAACCACCAACTACATAACCTCTGAGCTTGTACGTCTCGGAGAAGGGTGTTAAGCTAAGAGAATAATTCTTCGCCACCAACATAAATGTATTTGATAGAAACCAGTTTTACATCTCAAAGTGTAATGTTAAACATACATCCATACAAGTCCGTTCCGGGTTCGAACGGAACCGAAGGAACTTCCTCCAATTTAGGAAAGAAGCCCTTGCAAATTCAGATATTCACTAATCATGTTCGGACTCCCCATCACAAAGGGTGATATAAATCTCTATACAGGAGCAACTTAGTGTAGAGACATTCGTCAGGTAATCCTTTCGTTTTCGAAAACACCCGGTCTTCAACGTCGTCTTCAAATGCACTCCCATTTCGTCGTATCAATATTTAGAATGGGTTTAATGACATAAAGTCCTCTCCCGACTAATCTGAATAATGAGCGCTTATTTTAAAAAAATGTGGTTACATTCAGATTTCAACAACAAATTTCCACTTTGATCTTTTAAACAAAAGATCCGTCACCAAGATTCGATGTGGTTTTTGGATAACCGTTTGGAATACAACCCCCAGTCGCATCGAAATTCAAATTCCGTTTGAAGGCTAATATTGATAGTCGGTTATTTAACAATCAAACAACATTCACAATAACCATCAAGCCTCATTAATTTCACAAATCATTTATAATGATAGTCGGTTATTTTAACTATCAAACAATATTCACAACAACCATCAAACTTAAATAATTTTTCTAAATTACTTATTTTCAAAATATCTTCGCAAGGTATATTTTCACACTTCAACCCTTTTGAAAACAATTTTCAAGACACTTTCCTTTTGTGAAATAAATTTCCAATATTATTTATTTCTGCTGAAAATTTGTCGAGTCCAAATACTTTAAAATAATTTAAATTACTTATCCAAAAACATACTTGGAAACACTTAAAATAAAAACTACTTTAAACACTTTATTTAAAATATTTGTTATGAAATTTTATACCAATATTTCATATAAATCTCAAGTCCAAACTAATTTTAAAAAATAAAATTACTAGATTGAGAATAACTATTTAAATAACCATTTTCTAAATCAAATATCAATTTAAATCTTTAAAACAATCACTTCTATAATTAACTTAATAAATCTTTACTTCAAAGATTTAAAAACAACTTAAGAAAATAATTTCTCCAAAGCATCCTTTTTAAAACCATCCTTAAAACTTTTAATTTATATTTATAAACTACTTTGAAAACATACTCGGCTTTCTGGCGAAAATACACTTTCCTTTTCAAAATGGTCCATTTAAATCAATTAATAAATCTTTCTTGATTTATTTTAAATTTTACATCCCAAATTCATAAATTTTCTTTCCACGCTTTTAGAAATAAACCAATATTTATTTTTAAACGAATTTCCCTTTCCTTTATAAATTCCCACTGTGAATTAAATTTCCAAATATCCACTGATATACGATTTTCAAATCAATTTCCAAATATTCACTTTCAAACACCAAATCAAATTTCCAAATTGATTTAAAAATTTTATTTTCAAACACCAAATCAAATTCCAAATTTATTACCTTTTAAAATAAATCCCTTTATTTCTCCCAAACTATTTAAAATTTGAATTTTAAATAAATTCTCCAACTTTTAAACAATATTACTTGAAATTCATTTATTAAAATCTTTTTCCTTATTTTGGAATTTATTCAATAGGATTTTAAAAATCAATCTTTACCCTTTTAAAATTCCTACTTTTAAATTTATCAAATTCTCTAAAATGAATTTACCTAAAATTTTCTACTTCAATTTCCAAAATCCAATTATATATCCTGATATTTTAAAACACCAGAATATATTCGGCCAAACCATAGCCTTCAATAAATTTCAATCACCGGTATAATCATTCACCGATTATTAATAATCACATCACAACATATAAAATAAATTCAACAATTTGAGGAATCCAGTTGGATCCCTCCACCCTGTTTCCCTGCATCCACAGATGTTAGTACAACAATTAAATACCAATTCCACTTCGAGGTGGAATATCGCGATATATAGGATTATATCATATCATCCGCTATTATGCGACGCATAGGGTCTCATCCGCTATGTAATGTGGGAAATCAATCACTCTAATATATATATATATATATATACACACACACATACACACACTATCATATATGTTATCACATCCAAAAAATCAATAAAAAATTGAAATTCTAATTATTTCAATTGAGTGAAGATCTCACCTATAATTGCGCATGCAACCCATTTCCAATCTAGCTTGTTTTCACGATTTTTTAAACCTTACAACAAACTTTATAAGGTTTCATTAATATTCGAATTAGTCGAACAAATTAATTTTCCTATTTGATAAGTTTAATTAACCAATGGTTTTATTTTAACTAGTGATTTAAATTTAAACTAATAATTTGATTTAACTAAATATTTTTCCTTTTTAAAATTCCTTTTTTGTAACTAAAATAATTACATAAATTTATAAATCAAATAAATAACTACAATACATTATATAAAATAACTAGTAGACTTAAAATGTATATTTATCTTATTTTGTATATATACTTAAAAACAAATTACAAGTTTCCAAAAATCCATTTTTATATAAACTTCCAAATAGTTTAAAATCCCCATTTTCCTTCCAAATATTGTCTATATAAATTATTATATAAAAATTGAAACCGAGAAATAAAATAAAAGAGAAATATGTAAACATACTTTTCTAAAATAAAATAATTTCATATTTTGAATTATATATATATATCAAAGTAAACAGAACTGTTCTTAAATTTTTTTTACTGTAAAGATTTTATTTTCTGCATGCATAAAAGATTTTTTTTTTTGAAAACTACATATAAAATATAAAAATAAAAATAGCGATACCTTACCGCCATCATCGCAATGACCACCTACTGAAGTTGTCATCGCCATCACAGTCACGCATCGATGGCGACGATCGAAGGAAATCCCATGATGAACTCGACCATAGCCGAGCCTCCCATTGCTTGATTCGAAACCCTAATAGCTTACGCATAAAAATCCCAAATCACTTTGAACATAATCGTGACGTCATCGCTTCCATCCTACCGACGCCGTTTCCCTCGCCTACCTTCCATGTTCAGTTGCACTTCCCTTCAACCTTGGCCGCGTCGAACTCGCCTGAGGAAACGAACTAATGGTTGCTCCACCTCATCTTCAGACCGCCGCTCTACCTTGTTGAACTCCTACACGAGCATGTGCGCGCGGTTGCGACGGCAACCCCAAAATCGCGACACCAAATGATTTGCCGACTGCTTGAGATTTCCCCGACCTTCCAATCAACGTGCACCGCTCGCCTAGTCGTTCGCGCCCTCTTCTGATTTTGATTTTTCTTTTTTTTTTCAAAAAAAACGATCGCCGTTCTTTTTTTTCAAGATCGGCTGCTTTGATTTTTTCGATTTGTGTTTTAAAGGTAAAAAGTCTCGGCTATTTTGTTTTGAATGAGATAATCAATTCAATCTCCTTTTTTTCTTTTGAGAGACGCGTGCTAAATCTAACGAACATGTGGTTAAAGAGAGAAGCAACGTGTAAAAATAATCTTATAAAAACAATTAATATTAAATGCATATATATTATTTTAAATTTAAATTTAAATCATTTCAAATTAGGCAACTTAAAATCTCAATCTCCTATCAAGGCATAATGCCATGCATTCGTAAGGTTATACCCCTATTTCGAAGCCAATAGAAAAGGTTTCGAGTCTAAATTCAGTCGTATGGAGAATATAGCTTTTTGGGCCAGTTATAATATTAATTTTCGATATAAATTTCAGCGCGTTTGTCAATCGTACGGTCACACGATGACTCCGAATGTTACAAAATTGAAATCCGATAATATACAATATTACAGATCTAACGGAACTAGTTTCGTCGAATTCCGAGACTGTGCCCCCAAAGACTATTTTTAAATATCGATTTAAAAGATATAAATTCAAAACTGAACAAACACTTCAAATTCCAATTTTTTTTAACACTTCTTTTACCTTCAATATTATTAATATAAATTTTCCAAGCCTTAGAAATATTTTTAACTAGCTTAAAATTGAAGACACAATAGTTTACCCAAATTTCAATAATTAAAATACAATAATTTAATTGCCAAATTCATAATGGTATTTGAAATTCAAGTTAAATTAACTTCCAAATATTTAAAATCAATTAAATAGTTTCAATTTCAAATGTTCAAAATTCTAGTTTGTCACATTCCTACCCCTTAAAAGAATTTCTTCCCGAAATTACTTGTCAAGAAGAATGATTCATAACCCGTTAAACAGTTTTATCAACTTGCCAAAACAAATCTTTTTATTAAAGATCCATTATTACTTCAACAAAATTTTCAAAATCTTTCATAGGTTTCAAGCAACATTATTCTCCTGACAATTCAAATTTAACTTTAAATTCAAACTTTAAATTATCAGAACAAAACAAAACAGCTATAAGTTCAACATGATAGGGGGTTCTCGCTTATAATTAGTTATGATGAATAATTAAGGTTGATTCATCAATTTCATTTATTAATGATTTGTAATTAATGTTAATTAACCAGGATTAGTAATTTATTCATAAGTTATTAATCGGGTTAAATTAATTATAATCAAGTGATTAATTGATCTCGCTTGTGGTTGATTGGATTCTATTGAATGCTTTGAATTGTTTGATATCCTTGATGAGTGATGTTCAGTGATATGATTGAGCCGTGAAATGTGACTTATTTATCTATGATGAATTTACATATTCATCTGTGAATCTGTGAATGAAGATTAGTGTTATAGGATTACACCGCTTATCGATACTGTTGTACTTGAATTTATGATGGTTGTGATATTTTATTGTTGTATGTAAAACCCCTAGACTACACCACACACACAAAAATATGGATTTCATGGGAAATCGGTTAATTCACAAATATTTTAAATTTAAATATTAATTTGTTTAAAGGTTGAATTTTGAATCCAATTGGTTTGGAAGTGAAATTGAGTTGAACATGAAAAGCTTTTGGAAAGAAATTTGAAATTAAATTTTAGTTTGAATATATTATGTTTTGTTCAAGTTTTGAAATTATTTTGTAAATTATGCTTTGAAAGGGTTATACAAGTTATATAATATATATGGATTATAAATCCTATTTTTGAAGTATATTAAATGGAATTATTTTGTGAATTTAAATTTAATTCACATAGAACTTGCCGAGAATACGGCAATTCGTTGATTTTCTAATGTATATTTTGAATGGCTTTGACTTGAGCAAATCTAATCGGTTTTTCCTGCAATAAGAAGAATTTGTTTTCAAATGATAATGGCTCTCATACAACGAAAGAATTCCAGTTTTGTTGAAAGAATTTCAAGTTATTGGTGAATCAAAATGAAAATTGCTTTGAAAACTACGAATAAATCTTTGTTAAAGATTTAGCGAACATTGTTTCAAAGTGAAGAGGATCTTTAAGGGTGAATCTTTTGTTTAAAAGATTAAAGTGGATTTTTTTTAAACCATTCAAAAGGAAAGGTTTGGGGCTAAAAATTGTGACTTAACTAAGATCCCAATATATCCATATGTTTTTACAATAAGCGCTCATTATTTGGTTTAGCCGGTAGAGGACTTTATGTTATAAAACCCATTCCGAATAATGAGATGACGAAATGGATAGGATTTGAAGATGGTGGCGAAGACTGGGTATTTTCGAGAACGATAGGATTACCTGTTGAATGTCTCTGTATTGAGTTGCTCCGGTATAGAGATCTCCATATGTGATGGGGAGTCCGATGAGGTTTGTTAATACCCAGATTTGCAAGGGCTTCTTTGAAGTGCCTTCGGTTCCATTCAGACCCAGGATGGACTTGTATGGTTGTATGTCTGACATTACACTTTGATATATAAAGCTGATTTCAATCAAATACATTACAGTTGGTGGCGGAGAATTTATTCTCTTAGCTTAACACACTTCTTCAAGGCATACGAGCTCAGAGTTATGTAGTTGATGGTTATTAGTGATATACTCCCAAATTGGTAGTGTGGCATGTTGAGTGCAGGTCATTTGTTGATCGAAGCATGGCTTTTGTGAAAAGAGTAGCTTTGTGGACGAGACTTCGTCGAACTCACAACCCGAAAATGGCCAAAGTACGAAAGATACTACAAGGTTACGGGGGCAGCGCCCCTTAGGGTACGTGCATTTCCTTCTAGATAAAAAGTGGTGTCATGGTATGGAGCCTAGATACTTACTTATGTGGTAGTTGGAATTTGTTGGTGTTGAGAGCTCTCGGATAAAGGTTGGTGACAACCGGTGGATGGCATACTCGTGTCAGTAGTTACCTTGTTACAGAGGTAACCCGGCCTTGTGTTGGTAGAGAGCTGGTTAAGTTCTCGGGGTGTCCCTCTAGAGGCGTACCCATTTAGTGAGGATGTTCCTTAGCCTAGTCATTGTTGGAAATCCAATCACTTAATACGAGCCTTGTATGGTTTTAGTTGTATAACCTTCCATATGATATGTTAGTTGTAGTAGGCATACTATAATGGTACATATGTTGGCTAAGATTAATATTATACTTTCGAAATGTTTGCTGCACTATGCACTAATAATAATATCAAAAGGATTTTGCGTATCAAGTAAGTTTGACTATCATAAGGGGAAATCTCCCCCAAGTGTGCGATTGCATTGTGTGTGTGCCAGGAGGCCTTATGGTAGTTTCATTTTTCAAAAAGGATTGCGGATTTCTTTTTACTTCTTTTGTTGTTTAAAACAACTGTTTTTGTTTTCTCACGCCAGTCCCACGACTGACCTGGAGTTTTGTTCCCTTTCTAAAATCTGGGTGCCCACAATTTTTCACACGGGCAGCCTAGAGTCAGATTTTTAGAAAATCAAATAGTTGGTGTACTTTTGGCAATTCTTTGGAGTCTTTGGCTTAGGGATCACGTTTGTTTCTAGTACAACACGATGGTTGTTCGAGCTTCTGGTTTTGAGTTTTGGACCTTGGCATTAAAGATGTTGCTTTCCGCTGTTGTTGCTGATGTTTCTGTTATGCCTTCGTTGCTATTGTGTATCTCTGATATACGTTGATCATTTCATTGTGTCATTGTTGTATTAGTTGTTGTGTATCGATAAAATTATTCTTTCGTCTCTGCTGTGTTGTTTACTTAATGTGCTATAAGCGCCGATACGAATCGAATTTCAACGTTTGAATCTGCGGCATTCGAATACAGGTAAAGTATGGATGTCGATTTTCGAGTGCTGAAATTCGGGTCGTGTACCACATTGTAACGATCCAATTTTTCGACTTTCGAAATTCGACATCAATACATCCATTGTATCAAATGCCGAAAAATCGAATGCCGGAAAAACAAACAGTTAGGGTTAAAGAAGAAGAAGATAGAAGCAGAAATGGAAACAATAACAGAATCTCACATTCGCAATGGAATAATATATAATAGATAAATGAATAATCTTTAAACAAAAGAACCATACCAGTTTATACATTACATCGTCAGAGTATTACAATAATAAAACACGACACTGGCAGTCATTATAACTTGCCCACAAGGAAATTGACCTTGTAGCAACCTATATGCAGTAGATACTATATAGTATAAGTGATACTCTCCGCCATCCAGCTTGTCTTCCGATCTCCACAGCACACCTTTCTGACTTCGCACCATAAAAACTGATAACCTGACTCTAGGCTGCCCGTGTGGAAAATTATGGGCACCTAGAGTTTAGAAAGGGAACAATAAACTCCAGGTCAGTCATGAGACTGTTGTGAGATCTTAAAACAGCTATTTGCACAAAAGGAAATAAAAAGAAATCCGCTATGCTTTTTGAAAAATGAAATTACCATAAGGCCTCCCGGCACACACACAATGCAATCGCATACTTGGGTGAGATTTCTCCTTATGATAGTCAAACATGCTTGATACGCATGTTGAATAAGAGGAAAGTGCAAATTCGGGGTCGAATTCTTTTCAACAGGGAGGATGATGCAGCGCAGCATGATAAGTTGCCAGCCTTAAGTCGCGCGTAACAAACTCAACATAGTGAGTTATGTCAATCAATCACCTTAGGTCGCTCATTTCTTAAGTCGCTTGCCAACGACCTGGTGTCTAAACGACCCAATGACCTACAACAGGGAGTGACTTATCAGTCTAAAGCACAAAGTGACTTACCTATCTAGCGACACAAACGACCTACCGGCCAAGCGACTCAACGAGCAAACGACCTAACGAGTTAAGGCAAAAGCGACTTAATAACCTAGCAAGTTCCAGAGTTAAGTCTCTCAGTTATGGCGCATTTCTTAAGTCGCATTTCCTTCAGTCGTTCTTAAAGCCGTGCTTTCGTCTTATGTCGCTGATTTCTTAGGTCGTAGGTCATATGTTGTTGTGTCATGTATGTTATGTTGTTAAGTCCATGTATATGTTGTAATGTTAAGTCGTTAGGTCGTGAGTCATATGTCGTATATATGTTGTTATTCGTATATGTTGTAACTCGTATGTCGTATATGATTGAGTCGTATGTGTTATAACTCGTATGTGCTGTAACTCGTATGTCATGAGACGAATATATTGAGTCGTGTGTGTTGTAATTTCCTATAAATAGGGGTGTGTTGGCATTTGCAAAGGGAGTTGATTTTTGAAATAAAATTGTGTGTGAGCTTTTGCCACCATTGTTGAAGTTGAGTGTGATCTCCTTCTTCTTTCCATCTTCGGGTTATTCTTGCGCGAATCAACGAAGTTGAAGCCAATTCTCGGTATGACTTGCGATTGATCAACGATCGAATTGTAGATCTTTCAACACGGTATCTTGTGAGATCAACGGGTTGGAGATAGCTAGATTTCGGCATCATCACAATCAACGGAATTGAGCATTTATCGATCGATCGGTTTATTTGACACGAAATCATCATTTCGTGAGGAAGATCCTAGATAGGTTGCGATAGTTTGGTATCTAAACTGATCGAGCCTAGTCTAAGCTACGTCAATTGGTATCAGAGCCAAATCAAAACTAAGTTAGAGACAGAAACGAGATTGTTGAATGATCATGCCTCCGAGACGTGCTAATCGCTATCATAATGTTGAAGATTTGTATAGAAGACAAGAAGCAGAGCAAATGGAGCAGCGTATCAATGAAAAGTTCAATGAGGGTATTGAAAAACTAGAGAAATCTATGAACGACATGAATCAAAATCAAAGGAGAATGTCACCAGTTTTGAACCAAAGTGGAAACAGGGTTTCACCATCGGTTTCGGGAGAAAGGAGGATGTCACCCCAGTCTTATCGAGATAGGAGAGAATCATCAGTTTCAATGATGCGAGACCACCATGGGTATCAAAATAAAGAGGGAAGAACTCAACGTCGGTTTGAAAATGAACCATATCGTGATGCTGAAAGACAGGGTAGAAGGGATATGCATAGTCGTAGAGATGTAGATGGTCAGGATCGATATCGAAATACATATGATTTTGAGGAAGATGGTGATGGAGGTAGTATTCATTATCGAAATCGAGGCCATGTACAAAATCAATATCTGGATTCAGAAAATGATCGTAAATGGGAGTCAGGTATGAGGATGGAAATTCTAGAATTCAAAGGTGGTATGCAAGCAGAAGAATTTCTTGATTGGTTGCCGACTATTGAAGAAAATTTGAAATTCAAGGAAGTGCCTGAGAATCGCAGAGTCCAATTTGTTGCTACAAGAGTAAGGGGAAGAGCTATGGCTTGGTGGCAACAAACTAAACTAACTCGGGAGAGAATGGGAAAATCATAAGTTGTCACTTGGGAGAAGATGAGAAAGATGATGAAAGCGACTTTCTTGCCGTGCAATTATCAATCTCTTATGTATCAACGTTTGCAGAATTTGGGACAAGGGACGAAGTCAGTGAATGACTATGCAGATGAATTCTATCAATTGATTGCAAGGAATGATATTATGGAAACCGAGGAACAACTAACGGCTAGATATGTTGGAGGGTTAAGAATGCAAATTCATGACATGGTTAATATGTTTAATCCAATGTTTGTTGCTGAAGCACATCAAAAACCTCTAGCTTGGGAGAAACAAGGGAGACGAGGAATTGGTGTGTTTGCGGGTTTTAACAACCAGAGTAAGGGTGCTAGTAGCAGTGCTAATGTTTCCAAGGCAGTCAATAAAGCTATTGTCAATGAAGCCACTAAAGCAAAGGTCAATAACAGTATTAAGTGCTATAATTGTCAGGAGATTGACCATAAAAGTAATGAATGTACAAAGCCAAAGAAGAGAACATTAGTTGTAGAGGATTGTGAGTATGAGGATGTGGAAGCTGAAATTGACTATTCTCAACCATCGAAGTTTGATGAAGATGAAGAAGTTGTGTCAGGAGACGAAGGGTGTAACTTGATGATGAGGAGGTCTTTTCTAGTGACAAAGCATGAGAATGATTCTAGTTGGCTAAGAAGCAATATCTTTAAGACTACATGTACTATCATGGGAAAAGGTTTGTCGATTTGTTATTAATGCGGGAAGCTACGATAACATTATTTCAGAAGAAGTCGTCACGAAGTTAGGGTTGAAAACTGAAAAACACCATAGACCTTATAAACTGGCATGGCTAAAGAGATGTGGAGAAGTGACAGTGGGAAGACGAGCACTTGTTACATTTTCTATTGGAAAGGAGTACAAAGATGATATATTGTGTGATGTTGTCGACATGGATGTGTGTCATTTACTATTGGGAAGACCATGGAAATATGATAGAGCTGTACAACATAATGGTCGCACCAACAGCTATAATTTCATGTTCGAAGGGACCCAAATCACCTTAGTTCCTAAGAAGCGTGAACAAAGTGAAAGCAAGTCAGAGAAGAAAGTGGAATCAACTAGTCTATTATCTATGAGGGAATTTGTTAAAGAAGTGAAAGATAGTGTTGAATTGTTTATGTTGATTGGGTATGAAACAAGTGAAGATCTTGAAATTCCTGCGGTGGTTAGACCGGTGTTGAATGAATTTGAAGATGTCTTTCCTACGGAATTACCCAAGGAATTACCGCCGTTGAGGGATATACAACATCAAATTGATCTAGTGCCAGGTGCTGTTTTACCGCATAGGCCACATTATCATATGAGTCCAAAGGAGCATAAAGAGTTGAGGAGACAGGTTGAGGAGTTGCTTGAGCAAGGGCGTGTTCGAGAGAGTCTTAGTCCTTGTGCTGTACCAGCTCTGTTGGTACCAAAGAAAGATGGTTCATGGAGAATGTGTACCGACAGCCGGGCACTCAACAAAATAACTGTCAGATACAGATTTCCTATGCCAAGGCTTCATGATCTATTGGATCAACTCAGTGGGTCTGTAATATTGTCTAAGGTCGATCTTAAGAGTGGTTATCATCAAATTCGCATATGACCAGGTGATGAATGGAAGACATCATTCAAGACTCGGGAAGGATTATATGAATGGATGGTCATGCCATTTGGTCTATCCAATGCGCCAAGTACATTTATGAGGGTGATGAATCAAATTTTTAGACTTTACATCGGGAAGTTTGTGGCCGTCTACTTTGATGATATCTTGATCTATAGTGCTAGCATAGAGGAGCACATTCAACACTTGCGAAAGGTGTTAACTATTCTTCGTCAAGAAAAGTTCTATGCAGCGACGAAGAAATGCGTGTTCATGATGCCAAGTGTTTTATTTTTGGGTTATGTCGTATCCAAGGAAGGAATACAAGTGGACCAGAGTAAAGTAACCGCAATCAGAAATTGGCTACAGCCCAAAACTATAATAGAAGTCAGAAGTTTCCATGGGTTAGCTTCATTTTATTGAAGATTTATACCGCACTTTAGTAGCGTAATGGCTCCTGTTACTGATTGTATGAAAGGAATGAAGTTTTCATGGACGAAAGAGGCAGGATCTGCTTTTGAGCAAATCAAGGAACCTTTAACCTCAGCGCCGATTCTAGTGTTTCCAGATTTTCAGTTACTATTTGAGTTATATACAGATGCGTCCAAAGTTGGGATTGGAGGAGTGTTGAGTGAGAAGGGTCATCCAATTGCCTATTTCAGTGAAAAACTTTCTGGATCAAAGATGCGATACAATACTTATGATGTGGAGTGTTATGTTATTGTGCAGCCCGAGAAGCATTAGAGATATTACTTGTTCCACAAGGAATTTTTTTTGTATACGTACCATGAAGCGTTGAAACATTTACAAGGGCAGAATAAAATTACAACTACGCATGCATCGTGGATAGCTTATTTGCAACAATTTACATTCGAAGTAAAGCACAAGTCTGGAGTAACTAATCGCATCGCCGATGCATTGAGTCGGAGGAAGAATTTACTAACAACTGTGTGAGTGGAGGTGATGGGTTTTCACTTACTTCCAGATTTTCTTACTTCAGATTCATATTCTTCTGAAATTCTAGACAAAGTCAAGCAAGGAAACGTGGATGGATATATGCTGGTTGATGGTTTTCTATTCAAAGGAAATCAGTTGTATATTCCAGATTGCAGCCTACGAATGAAAATCATCAAAGAATTACATGAAGAAGGACACGTGGGCCGCGACCGTACTATACAGTTGATCTCAAACTCTTATTTTTTGCCGTCAACGAGGAAAGAAATTGAAAAGTTTGTTCAGAGGTGCCATATTTGTCAAGTGTCAAAGGGGACCGCACAAATGCAGGTTTATATATACCGTTGCCTATACCTACTAAACCATGGGTGGATGTTAGTATGGACTTTGTATTGGGCTTGCCGAGGACGCAACGTGGCAATGATTCTATCTACGTGGTGGTTGAGCGGTTTTCAAAAATGGTACATTTTATCGCATGCAAGAAGACAGCAAATGCAGTTAATGTCGCACAGTTATATTTCGGAGAGATCTATCGTCTTCATGGGTTGCCTGAATCTTTTGTATCAGATAGACACTCATTTTCTGAGTCATTTCTGGATGAGTCTATGGAGAATGGTCAGGACAAAGCTGAAATTTAGTAGTGCTTATCATCCATAAAAGGATGGACATATAGAAGTTGTGAATAGATCCCTGGGTAATCTATTGAGATGCCTCGTGAATGACAATTTGAAGAGTTGGGATTCCAAGCTGTGTCAAGCTGAGTTTGCACACAACCATGCAGTTAATCGTAGCACTGGGTTCAGTCCAATCCAGGTCGTTTACTCAACAATCCTTAAGGGACCATTAGATTTATCTATAGTACCACAGCAGAAAGGAGTGATCAAACGAGTTAGTGATTTTGTGAATGAGTTGCAGGAGTGTCACAAGGTTGTGCAGGAACGATTGCTTAAAACGAATGAGAAATATAAGCAATCCGCAGATATTAAACGACGAAATGTTGAATTCAAAGAAGGATATTTTGTATATGCAGTATTGACTAGGGATCGATTTCCTATTGGTACTTACAACAAACTAGCTCCTAGAAGGGTTGATCCTTTGGAAATCGTAAAGAAGATTAATGAGAATGCTTATCAGTTAAAATTGCCGGATCATATCCATACTGCTGACGTTTCAACGTTAAACACTTGATTCCATATCGTGAGAATAAGTATGTCGAAGAAGAGGAAAGTGCAAATTCGAGGTCGAATTCTTCTCAACTAGGGAGGATGATGCAGCGTAGCATGATAAGTCGCCAGCCTTAAGTCGCGCGGAACAAACTCGACATAGCGAGTTATGTCAATCAATCACCTTAGGTCACTCATTTCTTAAGTCGCCTGCCAACGAACTGGTGTCTAAACGACACAACGACCTACAGCAGGGAGTGACTTATCGGTCTAAAGCACAAAGCGACGTACCTATCTAATGACACAAGCGACCTACCGGCCAACCGACTCAACGAGCAAACGACCTAACGAGTTAAGGCAAAAGCGACTTAATAGCCTAGCAAGCTCCAGAGTTAAGTCGCTCAGTTATGGCGCATTTCTTAAGTCGCATTTCCTTAAGTCGTTCTTGAAGTCGTGCTTTCGTCTTATGTCGCTGATTTCTTAGGTCGTAGGTCGTATGTTGTTATGTCATGTATGTTATGTTGTTAAGTCGCATGTATATGTTGTACTGTTATGTCGTTAGGTTGTGAGTCGTATGTCGTATATATGTTGCAATTCGTATGTGTTGTAACTCGTATGTCGTATATGATTGAGTCGTATGTGTTGTAACTCGTATGTGTTGTAACTCGTATGTCATGAGACGAATATGTTGAGTCGTGTGTGTTGTAATTTCCTATAAATAGGGGTGTGTTGTCATTTGTAAAGGGAGTTGATTTTTGAAATAAAATTGTGTGTGAGCTTTTGCCACCATTGTTGAAGTTGAGTGTGATCTCCTTCTTCTTTCCATCTTCGGGTTATTTGTGCGCGAATCAACGAAGTTGATGCCAATTCTCGGTATCACTTGCGAGTGATCAACGATCAAATTGTAGATCTTTCAACACGGTATCTTGCGAGGTCAACGGGTTGGAGATAACTAGATTCCGGCATCATCACGGTCAACGGAATTGAGCATTTATCGATCTATCGGTTTATTTGACACGAAATCATCATTTCATGAAGAAGATCCTGGATAGGTTGCGATAGTTTGGTATCTAAACTCATCGAGCCTAGTCTAAGCTGCGTCAGAACGCCTCTGGAGGGACCCCCCGAGAACCTGACCAGATCTCTGCCAACACAAGGCTGGGTTACCTCTGTAAGTAGGTAACTAACTGTCACGAGTATGCCACCCCGGGTCTAGACCGACCTTTATCCGAGGCACCTCCCAACCAATAACCACATAAGGAAACAATCCGGGGTCCATACCAGAATACCACTTTTAACCACACAAGTTAAATATCTAGACTCCATACCAAATACCACTTTTTATCAAGAAGGAAATGTACATACCCTAAGGGGCGTGACCCCCATAACCTTGCCGCATCCTTCCTGTTTTGACCATTTCCGGGGTGTGAGGCCGATGAAGTCTCGCCCACAAAGCTAGGCTTTTCACAAAAGCCATGCTTCGATCAACAAATGATCAACACTTAGCATGCCACATTACCAAATTGGGAATATATCACTAATAACCATCAACTACATAACCTATGAGCTCGTACGTCTCAGAGAAGGGTGTTAAGCTAAGCGAATAAATTCTCCGCCACCAACAGAAATGTATTTGATAGAAACCAGCTTTATATCTCAAAGTGTAATGTCAGATACACATCCATATAAGTCCATTTCGGGTTCGAACGGAACCGAAGGTATTTCCTCCAATTAAGCAAAGTAACCCTTGCAAATCTGGATATTCACTAATCACATTCGGACCCCATAATAAAAGGTGATATAAGTCTCTATACCGGAGCAACTCAGTGTAGGTACATTTGACAGGTAATCCTTTCATTCTCGAAAATACCTTGTCTTCAACACCATCTTCAAATGCAATCCTATTTCGTCGTATCATTATTCGAAATGGGTTTTATGACATAAATCCTCTCCCGGCTTAACCGAATAATGAGCGCTTATTTTGATAACAAATTCGATTGCCGTTTCAAAGGCCAATATTGATAGTCGGTTATTTAACTATCAAACAATATTCACAACAGCCATCAGGCCTCAATAATTTCACAAATTGTTTATACTGATAGTCGGTTATTTAACTATCAAACAATATTCACAACAACCATCAAATTTAAATAATTTTCCCAAATTATTTATTTCAAAACATCTTCGCAAGATATAATTTCACACTTCAACCATTTGAAAATAATTTTCAAATCACTTTCCTTTTGCCGAATAAATTTCCAATATTATTTATTTCCATTGGAAATTTGCCGAGTCTAAATACTTTAAAAAATAATTTAAATTAGTTGTCCAAAAACATACTTGGAAAACACTTAATATAAAAATTACATTAAACACTTTATTTTAAATATTAGTTATGAAAAAAAAATTCTACTAATATTTCATATAAAACTTAAGCCCAACTAATTTTAAAAATAAAATTATTAGATCGAGTGTAATTATTTAAATAACCATTTTCTAAATATCAATTAAATCTTTGAAATAATCACTTCTATAATTAACTAAATAAATCTTTAATTTAAAGATTTAAAAACAATATAAGAAAATAATTTCTCCAAAGCATCCTTTTAAAACCATCCTTAAGACTTTCAATTTATATTTATAAGCTACTTGAAAACGGTAACGAACGCGATCTTTCGTCGCTCGAAAATCGACATCAATATGTCCACTGTATCAACTGCCGAGCAATCGAAGGCCGGAAAACCGTACCGTTAGGGTTTAAGAAAAAGAAAAAGGTAGAAGAAGAGAGAAAAAGATAGAACAGAACAGAAACAACAGAAACAATATCAGAATCTCACAATTCACAGCGGAACAATATATAATAGATAAATGAATAATCTTTAAACAAAGAACTATAACAGTTATTACATCACATTACATTTCATTACATCATCAGAGTGTACAACAACAACAACATCGACAGCGGAAAAGAAATACTATATACTAGTAATACGCCATGCCATCCAGCATGCCTCCTGCAACTCCTGAATTCCAGAATATCCTGATAAACCTAACTCTTGACTGCCCGTGTGGAAATTGGTGGGCACCCAGAGTTTAGGAAGGAAAACAATAAACTCCGAGTCAGTCATGTGACTGGTGTGAGAACTCAAAACAGTTTATCTTTAAAACAAAATAAAGGGATATTTTTAAAGTCAATTCGCAATGCTTTTAAAAATGAGACTACCATAAGGCCTCCCGCACACACACACAATGCAAACGCAGAATCGGAGGAGATTTCTCCTTATGATAGTCAAAGATGCTTGATACGCATTAAAAAGAAACATTTGATATTGTTACTAGTGCATAGTGTATAAAACAATTTCGAAAGTAGAATATAAATCTTAGCCATCATAGGCATTCCGCATTTATGCCTACTATAGCTACCATCCAAACAGTGGGGCGCCACCATAAGTGAATGATAGGTTCTACAACTAAAACCGTACAAGATCGTATTGTTTCTTTGGATTTCCAACAAATGGTCAAGCCAAGGAACTTCCCATTGCCACATGGAAACGCCTCTGGAATGACGTCCCGAGAACCAAACCGGATCTCTGCCAACAAAAGGCCGGGTTACCCCTAACTGGGTAACTACTGACACGAATATGTCATCCCCCGATCGTAACCGATCTATCTGAGGATCCTCGATTTCCAACAACCACATAAGAATAATAATGCAGTAACCACATAGGCTAAGTATCTGGGCTCCATTCTATGATACCACCTCTATCCAAAAGGAATGACATACACTAAAGGGGCGCTACCCCCTAATAACCTTGCTCCCTCCTTCCTGTTTTGACCATTTCCGGGGTGTGAGGTCCGACGAAGTCTCGTCCACAAAGCCACGCTTTATACAAAAGCTGTGCTTTGGGTCAACAAATGATCATAGAAATGATAACCAAGATAAAGGATCAAACAAATGATCATATCACAAATGACCATACGATGATCATTTCACAGCAACACTCAGCATGTCACACTACCAAATTGGGAGTATATCACTAATAACCTTCAACTATATAACCTCTGAGCTCGTATGTCTCAGAGAAGGGTGTTAAGCTAAGAGAATAAATTCTCCGCCACCAACAGAAATATATTTAAAAGAAATCAGCTTTATATCTCAATTTGTAATGTCAGACATACAATCCATACAAGTCTGTTCCGGGCTCGAACAGAACCGAAGGCACTTCCAAAGAAGTCCTTGCAATCCGGATATTCACTAATCACGACCGGACTTCCCGTCACTAAGGGTGATAAAACCTGTATATCGGAGATCAGCCGATGTAGAGTAACTCGACGGTAATCCTTCCATTTTCAAAAATATCCGGTCTTCAACACCGGTCATTGAATGCAATCCATTACGACGTATCACATATTCAGAATGGGTTATACGACCCCAAGGTCCTTTCCCGGCTAACCCGAAAAGTGAGCGCTTATTCAAAAATAAGTGTGGCATTAAAATTCAAACAATCACAAAAAATACCTATTTAAAGGTAAATATTGATAGTCAGATTATTTAACTATCAATAGGCATGCTCAAAATCACCAGATTCCAAATAATTTTTCAAATTATTTATTTTCCAAAATATCTTTACAAGATATATATATTTCCCACACTTCAACATTTGAAAACTAATTTTCAAATCACTTTTCACCTTTACCCCTTTTGAAAACAGATTTCAACCAATTTCCTTATGCGAAATACTTTCAATCCAACATGGTTCATTTAAACCAATTAAATAAATCCTTAACGATTTACTTTATATTTACGTTCCAAATCCGTAAATTAATTCCCACACTTCAAAAATAAATCAACGTTTATTTTTAAACCAATTCCCCTTTTCATTTATAGATCCCATAGTGAATTTACAATTCCAAAATATTTATGAATATATGATTTTCAATCGATTTTCAATATTCACTTTCAATTTATCTTACAAGGATAAATTTCTAAAACGTTCATTTCACATTGGAAAAATATTTCCACACTTATTTAATAATAAGTACATCACAAATCTATTTATTTTCAACAATTGAAAATATTCGATATACTTAAATCAAAATTTAGTATATATTTCATTCCTTAAGGAAATCATTCTCTTAACACATTTATTTGGGTCAAAAACGAATGTTGTGTAAAACATCGTTACGACGACCCAAAATCACTAGTATAGGGATTCAAAGTTTAAATAGATATATAAATCCCAATACTATACAAAACATTTCCTTTCGGAAACCATTTACTATAACAACAGTGTTATAGTCCACCATTTCCTTCTTTCTCGAAAACGTCTATTTCAACAATAAATGTTGAAATCTATGGTTTCGATTCATAATACATTTTAAAACATCTTTAAAATAATTAACTTCATTCTATAATATTCATTTTGCCAAACCTGACCATTTTATTCAATAATGTATTCACTGTCCAAAATCGTGAATATATTTCCTTTAATAAACTTCAATATTCAATTTATCAAATTCAATTGATTTCGAATTTATAAACAATGTCTATAAATTCCATTTCTATTTAAAAGCTTCGATTTATAAATTTCCTTTATTAACCAATTCCATTTGTATATCTCAATATATACCAAAATTCCATATTATAAGTTGATTACTTATAATTTATTTATTTACAAAATCGTTCTTTTAAAGCTTCACAAATCATAAATCTTATTACTTATAAGATTCCTTTATATTTTATAACAACTTCAACTTGTAAAATCTCCTTTATTAACAATTTCTATTAATATCCCATTTATATGCTTAAAACCCAGTTTATAAGTTAATTACTTATAAATCTTTTATTTTACAACATCTATTCAATTTATATCTTCCCAATTTATAAATCTATAATTTTCAATGAAATCCATTTTATTCTTCATTTTAAACACTTAATAAACTTGTTTTATAATTGCAATATTTTTTATTTATAAATATCCATTTTATAAATCTTTTACAAAAATTGTTTGTAATATTTCAAAAATTCCAATTTAAACCATTTCATAAATTTATTAACTATTTATTTCAAAAATCACTTTTCGCTTACATTTCATAAAAATCATACTTTTATAACATTAAAATTTTAACGTTTATTTATTTTAACAATTCAAAATTTAATAAAACGTATACTTTCAAAAATAACTTTAAAAATTCCTTTAATAACTAAAATCATTATTTTAAAACTTCAGAAATGGATCTGATGATGCAGCAGCACCAAATAGTCAATCACGACATCCAAATATCATATATCGATATGATAATCAACAAATATCAAAATATCTGTAAATAAATCAATACAGTTGAGGAATCCAGTTGGATCCCTCCAACCTGTTTCCCTGCATCCACAGATGTTAGCACAATACCAATTCCGCTCCAGTACGGAATTATCGCGGTATATGAGATTTATAAAATATTACCCGCTTAATAGACGGTGCAATAGGGTCTCATCGGCTATATAATGCGGGAAAATCTACTCCAAGTACATAAATAATACCAATTTCACTGTACTGTGAAATATTCACGGTATATATTTTTAATAAATAACATCCGCTTACTAACGGCGCATAATGTCTATTTTAACAATTAATAGATAACAATCATCATTCAAACATACATTTAAGAATTTTAAATCTAACTATTTAAAATAAAATCGAAACCGATTCGATTGAGTGAGAAGCTCTCACCTTGATTTCAATTTCGTTTTCAGCTTTTATTTCGAATAAAATTAAACGCGCGTTTAATTTTACCCGAAATTTTCGCTAACTCCAATCAACTCCAATCCAATACCATAGCGTAGTGCTCGTCCATACGAACCCAACGCAACTAGTTTCGCGCGTTTTCGACCTCGTATGAAAAAGATACGAATTTTAGAAGTTACACGAATTTTTATTATAAAATTTACAACATTTATTATAAAATTTTGAACCCTAATCAATCTCAGCCACTAGATCCATGCTCCCACATCTGAGCCGTCCCCTTCCATCTCCTCTCTCACGTTACTTTCTTCAGGTAAATGCAAACAACATGAACTCATAGCTCCATACCTAGGGTTGAACTTTGCGACCACCATGACGACTTCCAGGATGATCAAGAGCTTCCATTCCAAAGCCCATTGCCTACTCCACTTTCGGCTGCAATCCCCTTGAACTCGGCCCCCCCTAGGGCCTCAAAATGCATGAAAAACGCAGCCCCTTCTTGCTCGATTTCCCGTTGATTCGAAGCTCCGTTTTCGATCATCTCCGTATCGATTTGAAGCTTTCATCGTCCTCTACAACTTTGTAGTTGAGAGTTTTTGCTAATTCTTCACGGATTGGAAGAGATTGAGGGAAGAAGTTTTGAATTTTCGTGGCCATTGAAATTAGGGCCGGCTGAAGAAGAAAGAAGGAGGGTTTGGTTTGCAAAAGTGAAAATAGAGGACCTTATATAGAAAATTCTCAAAACACTATTCATCCGAAATTTTCCGAACTCCAAACGAAGCGTGCCGGCTGGCATTTCTATGGTTTACCCCACGTTCCGAACACAATGGAACGTGTTTCGAAGGTTTATTCCATTGTATGTGCGAGTTACGGAAATAAACGATCAAATTTAAATTAAACCGATTAAACGATTTTCTAGGCGTTTTGGCTTGCCCCGGACAAACGATAAGTCTGATTGACTTGAAATTGGAAACCTTACAATAGTATCACATTACGGATCCGATGAAACCGGTTTCGTCGAAATCCGAGACTTTTGAAAAATGACTATTTTAACTCGCCAAATTAATATTAAAACAATTTCGATGCGTTTCGAGCTACCATGATCAAACGACAACTTCGATTGCTACAAAAATTGAAATCTGATAATAACAAACTATTACGGTCCAATGGAACTGGTTTCGTCCAATTCTGAGACTGTTCAAAAATTGGCTATTTTACAGTGGATAATTAAATATTAAAATATTCAATTTTCACAAATTAACTTTTAATTCGATTTTAAAATTCCTAAACTATCATTCTAACTCCAATATGATAAAATAAAATTTTACAAATCATTTTCAATCATATTAAACTCAATTTTCAATTATTTCTGTAATTTCAATTATTAAATTATCGATTTAATTATCCAATTAAATCCAATATTCGAAAAATAAATTATTCGACTTAAAATTTTCACTTATTAATATTTAAAATTAATTAAATATTCAAATTTAAATTATCAAAAATTCTGGGTCGTTACAAAAACATACTCGGCTTTCCAGGGAAAATACACTTTCCATTTCAAAATAGCCCATTTAAATTAATTAATAAATTATTCTTGATTTATCTCAAATTTACATTCCAAATTCGTAAATTTTCTTTCCACACTTTTCTAAAGTAGACCAATATTTATTTTTAAAACAAATTTCCCTTTCCTTTATAAATTCCCATTTTGAATTTAAATTTCCAAATATCCACTGATATACGATTTTCAAACCGATTTCAAAATATTCACTTTCAAACACCAAATCAAATTCCAAATTTATTTTCAGATACCAAATCAAATTCCAAATTGATTTCCAAATTTATTTTCAAACACCAACAAATTCCAAATTGATTTCTAAAATCACTATCCTTTAAAATAAATTCCTTTATTTCTCCCAAACTATTTAGAATCCAAATTTTTAAATAAATTCTTCAACTTTTAACAATATTACTCAAAATCCATTTATTAAAATCCTATCCCCTATATTTTGGAATTAATTCAATAGGATTGCAAAAGTCAACTTTTGTACTTTTAAATTTCTTCTTTTAAATTTATCCAATTCTCAAAAATTAATTTACTTAAAGTCTTGTACTTTAATTTCCAAAAATCCAATTATATATCCTACTAAAATACCAGAATACATTTGGCCAAACCATAGCCTTCAAATAAATTTCAATCATCAATATAATCATTCACAAATTATCGATAAATCAACAAACAACATATGAAACAAATTCAACATTTGAGGAATCCAGTTGGATCCCTCCAACCTGTTTTCCTTGCATTTATAGATGTTAGCACAATAATTAAATACCAATTCGACATTGAGGTGGAATATCACGGTATATGGGATTATATCATATCATCCGCTATTATGCGGCGCATAGTGTCTCATTCGCTATGTAATACGGGAAATCAATTACTCCAATACGTATATATATACTACTATATATACTATCACATCCAAACAATCAATCAAAAATTGAAATTCTAATTATTTCAACTGAGTTAGAAGATCTCACCTTTGCTTTTTATTTTGCAATCCATCCAAATTAGCTTGCTTTCTTCACGATTTTGACTGTGCATAAATATTTATACAGTTGATTAATATTAGAAATAATTGAATAATAAATTATCATTTGATAATTTTAATTCACCAGTGATTTTATTTTAAACTAATACGTTTAAATTTTAAACCAGTTCCTTTTAATAAATTTATTTAACAAAAAATTAAATTTAAAACTAAATTGCCTTTTTAAACAATCTTTGGTAACTAAAATAAATTAAACAAGTTAATAAAACAAATTAATCACCATAAACTATTATTTAAAACAACTTAAAAAAATAAATTTAAAAATATGTATACGTATATTTATTCTTATCTTTATTATTATTTATTTGAAAATAGATATCCATTTGAAAATAGTGTGTGTGTGTATATTGATTCCAAAGTCTATAAAATATATATCTACAAAATAATCTCTACTAAAATTTCTATATATTTTTCTTTAAACCTTATCTATAAAAAATTTCTGAAAATAGATATGTATGTAACGATCTGCATATATATATGTACAATTATACACACACACACACACACACACACACACACACACACACACACACACACTTTCAATCATTTAAAACTCCACGCTTTAAAATATCATTTATCAATACTATTATTATTGTTATTATTATTTTTCTGCATATCTTCACTGTGAATATAATTTTCTATTTTCTGCATATTTTATTTTTATTTCAATCTGTAAATATACTTTTTATTAAATCAAGTATCAATGAAAAAAGAAGGAAAATGAATACCCACTGACCAAGCCGACATCGCAAAGCCCTAGCTACGTCACCAGAGTTGTTCCAACCTTCATCGTCGACCAACTTGAAGTCGAACACTCCCATACTTCGCTGCACTTGCATTCCACTCGCGTCATCCTCTCTGGCGATCGCGACAGCTGTACGTCGCCTTACTCTAGACATCGCGACCGCCTCATCGTTGAAGACCCATCGTTCCCATATTCCACGCCAATCCCCTGTCGTCGATTTCCCCTACGCGACATGCCTAATTTTAGCGCTCGAAAATCAACATCCATACTTTACCCTTATTCGAATACACTAGATTCAAACGTTGAAATTCAATTCGCGCCGGAGCTTATAACACATTAAGTTAACAACAAGCAGAGACGAAAGAATAATTTTATCGATACACAACAATTGATACAACAATGATACAAATGAACTTATCAACATATATCAGAGATACACAATAGCGAAATACATAGCAGAAAATACCAGTAACAAAAGCGGAAAGCAACATCTTCAATGCCAAGCTCCTCAAAACCAGAAGCTCGAACCACCATCATGCTGAACTCAAAACAAACGTGATCGCCAAGCCAAAGACTCCAAAGAATTGTGAAAAGCTACACCCACTATTTGATTATCTGAAAACCTTACTCTAGGCTGCCCTTGTGGAAAATTGTGGGCACCTAGTTTAGAAAGGGAACAATAAACTCAAGGTCAATCAAGGGACAAGTGTGAGCAAACAAAAACAATTGTTTTAAATAACAAAAGAAGTAAAAAGAAATCTGCAACGCTTTTTGTAAAATGAAACTACCATAAGGCCTCTTGGCACACACACAATGCAATCGCACACTTGAGGGAGATTTCTCCTTATGATAGTCAAACATGCTTGATACGCAAAATCCTTTTGATATTATTATTAGTGCATAGTGCAGAAAACATTTCGAAAGTATAATACTAATCTTAGCCAGCATACGTACCAATGTAGTATGCCTACTATAGCTACTATGTTAGTTGGTAGGTTATATAACTAAAACCGTACAGGGCGCATATTAGGTGATTGGATTTCCAACAATGGCTAGGCTAAGGAACTTCCTCACCGAATGGGTACACCTCTGGAGGGACACCTCGAGAACCTAACTGGATCTCTGTCAACACAAAGCCGGGTTACCTCTGTAACTAGGTAACTACGGTCACGAATATGCCATCCTCCGGCCAACACCAACCTTCATACGAGAGCTCTCAACGGCGACAAATTCCAACAACCACATAATTTAAGTATCGGGGCTCCATACCATGATACCACTTTTTATCCAGAGAGAAATGCACATACCCTAAGGGGCGCTACACCCGTTACCTTGTCGCATCTTTCCTGTTTCGGCTATTTTCGGGTTGTGAGGTTCATCGAAGTCTTGTCCACAAAGCTATGCTTTTCACAAAATCCATGCTTCGATCAACAAATAATCAGTCTCAGCATGCCACACTACCAAATTGGGAGTATATCACTAATAACCATCAACTACATAACCTCTGAGCTTTTACGTCTCAGAAAAGGGTGGTAAGTAAGAGAATAAATTCTCTGCCACCAACAAAAATGTATTTGACAGAAATTAGCTTTACCTCTCAAAGAGTAATGTCAGACATACAAACATACAAGTCCATCCTAGGTCTGAATGGAACCGAAGGCACTTCAAAGAAGCCCTTGCAAATTCGGGTATTCACAATCCCGATCGGACTTCCCATCACATATGGAGATCTCTATACCGAAGCAACTCAGTGCAGAGACATTCGACATGTAATCCAATCGTTCTCGAAAATACCCAGTCTTCACCACCGTCTTCAAATGCTATATACTTCGTCGTACCTCTATTAAGAATGGGTTTTATGACATAAAGTCCTCTCTCAGGTAAACCAAATATGGGTGCTTATTTTAAAAAGCATATAGATGTATTGGGATCTTAGTTAAGTCACAACTTATTGCCCAAAACCTTTCTTTCAAATGGTTTAAATAAATTTCCACTTTAATCTTTTAAATAAAAGATTCACCCTTGAAGATCCTATTCAATTTTAAAACAAGGTTCACCAATCTTTAACAAAGATTCATTCATAGCTTTCAAAACAATTTCCATTTCAAATCTTTTATACAAAAATACACCTTTAAGATCCTCTTCAATCTAAAAACAAAGTTCACCAATCTTTTACTGAGATTTATTCATAGTTTTCAAAACAATTTCCATTTCACAACTTGAAATCCTTTCAACAAAAACTAGAAGTTCTTTCTTTATATGAAAGGAATTATCATTTGAAAACAAATAATTTTCGTTTCGGAAAAATCCGATCAAATATACACAAGTTATAGCCCTTAAAAATATAAACCAGAAAATCAGCGAACTGCCGTATCATCGGCAAGTTCTGTTTGAATTAAATTCAAACTCCCAAAAAAATTTATTTTAAATAATTCTAAATCCATATACATATTATATAACTTGTATAACCCTTTCAAACCAGTATCCAAAATAATTTTAAAAACTTAAATAAGATATATTATATTCAAACTCAATTCTAATCTCAAAACTTCCTTTTCAAAAGCCTTTCATATGCAACCAAATTTTACTTCCAAACCAATTAGATTCAAAATTCAAACTTTAAACAAAATAGTTTTTTAATTAAAAATATTTGGGACTTAACCCATTTCCTCATGAAATCCATATTTGTGTGTGTGTGGTGTAGTCTAGGGGTTTTGCACACAATAATACAATTTCACAACCATCATCAATTCAAGCACAGTAATATCGATAAGCGGTATAATCTTATAAGCTTATCTTCATTCATAGATTCATAAATAAATATGTAAATTCATTACAGATAAATAAATCACAGTTCACAGCCCAATCATATCACAGAACATCACACATCAGGGATATCATCCAATTCAAAGCATTTCATACAATCCAAACATCCATAAGTAAGACCAATTAATCACCTGATTATAATTTAAACCAGATTAATTACTTATGAATGATTTACTAATTCTGGACAATTAACATTAATTAACTACAAACCATTTTAATTAATTGTCCTTTAATCATTTATTAATTAACCTTAAATAAGAAATTAATCAACCTTTAATTATAAATTAATTAACCATAATTAATATATCAATCAAACTTTGATCATTAAATAATTAACTTTTAATCATTTAATTATTCTTTAATTAATTATCCTCAATTAATTATATTAATTAATTAACCCTTAATTAATTAATCATCCATTAATCACTTTCATTAATTAATTAACCTTTCATTAATTAATTATCCTCAAATTTATTACCTTAATTAATTAATCACATAAATTAAGTATCGTTTAATTAATTATTCTTTAAATACTTTTCTTATAATAAATCACATTAACAAATTAACCTCAAATTAATCACATTAATTTGTTATCCTTTAATTAGTCACTTTAATTAATTAACCTTTAATAAATTAATTTTTCTTTAATTATTAAATAATTAACCTTTGATTAGGTAATTAATATTTAATTACTAATTAATTAAATTGACCCTTAATTACTCACATAACTTAATTTTTTTAATATTAACCACATTTATTAATTATTCATTAATAAATCACCTTGATAAATTAGGTTATTAACTACTACTCATATTAATTAAACTTTAATTAATCACATTCAATAATTGATTATCCTTTATTCACTAATTAATGATCTTAATTAATTAAGACCTTAGTTAAGTAAAGATAAACCCTTTTTCTTAATTAATTACTTAATTACATCTTTATGAAAACATTTAGAAAATAATTTCAAAATTAGCTAATATATAATTACTTTAAGACCAAACAAATTTTAAACATTTAATTTAAAAAATTAAATCTTTGAAAAACTTGTTAAACTTGTTTTAATCAATTACTTTGGAAATTTGGTTATCATTGCTTTTGAAAACTTATTCTTTTTAAACTTTAAATGCAATTATCATTTTATATATTTAAAACCAGGTATATCCTTTGCTTCAAAATTTTGAAATCTGAAACTTAAAATAAAAACCTGAGCCAACCCTTATAATTCCCGGGCTTATCCCCTAGAAGCTCATGAGCAAAACCCCACACCTCGCTGCTTCGAGCCAAAATATGATTGACTTCGAGACTAGTCCGTGAAATTCCTTTTCTTCCCTAAACTACAGCAGCCCAGACTCGAATATACACACGTGCATGTGTACGCCATGACCAACCACCTCCGATCATCGACGAGCCGGCAATTTCCCTCTAAGTCGTCAAGACCACCCAATCCCCTATGAACTCACCTGAAATCGTATTCGAGCTGTCGACTTCCACATGGCACCAACCTCGATCAATAAATCCACATCTTTCCATCGTCATCCATCACCTGAATTCACACCACCATGTCCACAGCTTCGGTACACGACAACGCATCAATCCCCTCGGGTCTGATCGACCCTGATCTACCATCGATGACAAAATTTCCTTGAGAACAATATTGATTAAAACTGTTCATCGAACCCTTGTTCGACAACGTACGGCCACCGTGTTGCAAAATAAATTATCTTGCCATTTTTCCCGTGTCTGCTACCTCTTCAACCCCCTCCGACCTCAATCTCGAGGCCCCTGACCTCCGCGATCACCAGAATTGACCTAAATTCCAATTTCGTCCAAAACGAGATTTCTCAACGATTTTAGACTTAATAAACATGAAATAATTCTCAAAAATCATAATTTTCCAATGCGAATCTATTCCTTTAATCAAAACTCAGAATCCATATCATCGAATTTCCTGATTTGCACTATTTTCTCTATAATATATCATTTTGATAAATTTACTTAATATAAATTCTTAAAACCATTCTTACAATTCTTGTTATAGTCTTACAATCAAATTTTGTTTAGAGATCGAAGCCTAATTTTAATTCTTTTGGATGATATGAATTTATTGAACAATTTTAAAAACCTTGTAAACCTAAAATCAGAGGAATATGCAGACATGCATACATCATTTACATGTATACATATACATGCAGGCATACTTACATCTATATAGGTATATTTTTACAATATTAACATCATATGAAAACCAGATTCAATAGGTTTCAAGCCTTAATAAGGTAGTTTGCTCACCTGTCTTTGTATAACAGAGAAGTAGGCTTGAGCTTTTACTTTGGAATTTTGTTTTAATGTTGATCTAAACTGATGTTTGATCTGAAATTTTGTTTATAAAACTTTGATTTTCTTGCTGATCTGATCTTGTATTTAATTGAGTTGAATCTAATTCTTGTCGCATTTGAAACTTGAATTCGCTGCTAGACTTAGCTTTAGATGAGGTTGTAGTTTGATTGCTTTAGGTTGAAACTTTGTTTTGATTTTCGTTTTTCTTTTCTGTGTTTGATTTTATTTTCGGGTTTTGATTATTTTTTTGATTGCTTTACTTTTTATTTCCTAGCTTTGATATTTCCAGGTTTTGTAATTTGCTTTGAATTTTAATAAAGAAGTGAGAAAAGGAAGATTTAGTGGCATATATACTTGAATTTCCTTTTATTTATTAATTTTTTGAAAAAAAAGAACACTTGTTATCACATGGCATAGGAAATTTACAAATGTTAATAAATGTTATTAAAATTATACACTTGTTTTAATACTTTTTAATACGTTTACAAATGTTTAAATGTGAGTATTTATGTTTAAACCCCTTATTTAATTTATAAATTTTGTTTCAAACCCTTATTTATTATAAATTATGCAATATGTTTTCTTATGTTTATATTTATACTAGGAAAATGTATTATGTTTTAAACATTTTTTTTACAATCTATACTTAGTTCATATATAATTTTAAAAGAAAGAACATTGACTTTTATTAATCTTACTTAAATTTTAAACTTAAGTTAATATATTCCTACAAATATACAAACCATTATTATTTTAAAAGATATATATATATATCTCTACTACTAATGAAAAAAATTCGTTGAACTAATTTACTCGGTGTCTTTTTTAAATTCCAAAAATGCCTTTGCTTTCCGTTTATTTATTTGCGCTCAAACAAAATATCAACGTATACAATAACACAAACAACCCATGTGCGAAGCATGGGCCCATAGTAGTATATATAAAATAAAGCTTTTGAAAATTTATTATTCAAAACATAAATTCCAAATCAATATACATATGTATACATTATAATATGGGAAAACAAACTTTTACTAATTTAAAATATAGGTTTTTCAAATCCAATATATTATTCAAAATAATTTATACTTGAATTCCAAATTTCAAATCACAATCTATTTATATATATACACATAAGCAACACAAATTCTATTTATTTTTGAATTTCAATTCCAAAATTCTATTTATAATCTATCTATATACATAGATATAGATAAAAAACACATATTTTATTTAATTTTTTTGGAAAATTTCAAATTAATTCACAATTTAATCCAAAATTTTATATTAATTATCAAATTAAATTTGAGTTAAACCAAGATCGTTACAGTTTGTTAAACCAAAAGGAGTGTATATATATATATATATATTTGATTTCAAAATAATTGAAAATATATACCGGGATTTTTTTAAAGAGGGAATGATTTCAATAAGAAAGGAAAATATGGAATTTGAGTTTTGTAAAATAAATTTTGACTTAAGTAAGTTAATGTAAGGACCCGATTCTTCGACTTCCGAAAACCGACATCAATACGTCCACTGTATCAACTGCCGAGCAATCGAACGCCGGAAAACCGAACACTTAGGGTTTTAAGAAGAAGAAAAGGATAGAAGAAGAGAGAAAAATCGAACAGAAAAGAAAACAACATAACCATATCAGAATCTCACAATCGCAGCGGAACAACATATAATAAATAAATGAATAATCTTTAAACAAAGAACTATATCAGTTATTACATTACATCACGTTACATTACATTATATCATCAGAGTGTACAACAACAACAACAAACAGCGGAAGAGAAATACTATATACTAGTAATACGCCATGCCATCCATCTTGCCTCCAACAACTTCTGAATTCCAGAATATCCTGATAAACCTAACCCTTGAGTGCCCGTGTGGAAATTGGTGGGCACCCAGAGTTTAGGAAGGAAAACAATAAACTCCGAGTCAGTCATGTGACTGGTGTGAGAACTCAAAACAATTTATTTATCTTCAAAATCAAAATAGAGGAATATTTTTAAAGTCAATTCGCAATGCTTTTAAAAATGAGACTACCATAAGACCTCCCACCACACACAATGCAAACGCAAACTTGGAGGAGATTTCTCCTTATGATAGTCAAAGATGCTTGATACACATTAAAAAGAAACATTTGATATTATTATTAGTGCATAGTGTAGGAAAAATCATTTTGAAAGTAGACTATAAATCTTAGCCAGCATAGGTACCATTATATTATGCCTACTATAGCTACCATATTAGATGGCAGGTTCTACAACTAAAACCGTACAAGTCTCGTATTGTTTCTTTGGATTTCCAACGAATGGTCAGGCCAAGGAACTTCCCATTGCCACATGAGAACGCCTCTGGAAGGACGTCCCCAAGAACCTAACCGGATCTCTGCCAACATAAGGCCGGGTTATTCAAACTAGGTAACAACTGACACGAGTATGCCATCCTCCGGTCCTTTGGGACCTTTAACCGAGCGCTCGTCACCAACATCACACGATCATAAATAAAGTGTTTCAACATGAGTAAGTATCTGGGCTCCATACCACGATACCATCCTTTTCCAGAAGGAAATGCACACACCCTAAAGGGAGCTACCCCTCATAACCTTGCCGCATCTTTCCTGTTTTGACCATTCCGGGGTGTGAGGCTCGACGAAGTTTCGTCCACAAAGCCACGCTTTATACAAAAGTTGTGCTTTGGGTCAACAAATGATCATAGAAATGATCACAAAGATAAATGATCAAACAAATGATAATATCACAAATGATCAAACAATGATCATTTCACAGCAACACTCAGCATGTCACATCACCAAATTGGGAATATATCGCTAATGAACTTCAACTACATAACCTCTGAGCTCGTACGTCTCAGAGAAGGGTGTTAAGCTAAGAGAATAAATTCTCCGCCAACAACAGAAATATATTTGAAAGAAATCTTCTTTATATCTCAATTTGTAATGTCACACATACTATCCATACTAGTCTGTTTCGGGATCGAATAGAACCGAATGCACTTACAAAGAAGTCCTTGCAATCCGGATATTCACTAATCACGTTCGGACTTCCCATCACATATGGAGTCTCTATACCGGGGACCAGTCGATGCAAAGACATTCGAAAAGTTGTCCTTTCGCTTTCAAAAATATCCGGTCTTCAACACCGGTCGTCAATGCTATCCATTACGTCGTATCACTATTCGGAATGGGTAATCCGAATAACGAGCGCAATAATTTAAAAATAAGTGTGGCATTCAAATTCAGCAAATATCAAAATATCTGAAATCAAATAAATACTGTTGAGGAATCCAGTTGGATCCCTCCAACCTGTTTTCCTGCATCCAAAGATGTTAGCACAATACCAATTCCGTTCCAGTACGAAATTATCGCGGTATATGGGATTTAAAATATTATCCGCTTAATAGACGGCACAATAGGGTCTCATCCGCTATATACTGCGGGAAATAAATTCCAAGTACATAAATAATTCCAATTTCACTGTTTATAAAATATTCGCGGTATATGTTTTTAATAAATAACATCCGCTTACTAACGGCGCATAATGTCTATTTTAACAATCAATAGATAACAATCATCATTTAAACATACATTCAAGAATTTTAAATATAACTATTTAAAATTAAAATCGAAACCGATTCGATTGAGTGAGAAGTTCTCACCTTTTAATTCTAACTATTTAAAATTAAAATCGAAATCGATTCGATTGAGTGAGAAGTTCTCACCTTGATTTCAATTTCGTTTTAGCGATTTATTTCGAATAAAATTAAACGGACATTTAATTTTACCCGAAATTTTCACTAACTCCAAACAACTCCAATCCAATTCCATAGCGTAGTGCTCATCCATACGATTCCAACGCAACTGGTTTCGCGCGTTTTCGACCTCGTATGAAAAAGTTATGATTTTTAGAAGTTTACACGAATTTATAATATAAAAATTACAACTTTTATCTTTATTTTAAACCTACACTTCATCACAGCCTTCCATCTTACTGCCTGCAGATCACCACCGTTCCTCACCTTCTTCTCACGCACGCGTTCCACTCCCAGGAAGAAACTCACGCAAGAACCCATATACGCAACTTTAGGGTTAAATTATACGACCTCTACGCTCGATTATATTTCGATCAGAGACCATTGTTACGTAGCTCGCCTCCAACACCACGCTCACCCCTAACATCACCAAGCTCAGTTCACTCTTTCACCTTGAATTTCGTGCGCAACTGCAGGCCTTTGAGCCACGATTTCGACCACTACACTGCTCCATTCACGATCTTAACCGTTACTACGTAGAGCTCGAGACACTCTACAAGTTTCATTTAGAAAGTTTCTTGTAAATGTTGATGGATGAAGAGATAATTGAGGAAGAAGGAGGGTGTGTTTCAGCCATTAAACATATAACAGGCGGCTGGCCAGTTTGAACTAGGGTTTGATATTTTTGCAAAAATGAATATAAAGGGGGGTTTTATAGAAAAATTTACGCGACACTATTCATCCCGGATTTTCCGAACTCCAAACGAAGCATGCCGGTTGACGTTCCTAAGGTTTACCCCGCGTTCCGAACACAATGGAATGTGTTTCGGGAGCTAATTCGGTCATCTATGCGAGTTATGGCAATAAACGTTCGATTTAAAATTAAACCGATTAAACAATTTTCTAGGCGTTTTAGCTTGCACCGGACAAACGGTAAATCCGATTGACTTGAAATTTGAAAACATACAATAATATCACATTACGGATCCGATGAAACTAGTTTCGTCGAAATCCGAGACTTTTTGAAAAATGACTATTTTAGCTCGCTAAATTAATATTAAAAACAATTTCGATGCGTTTCGAGCTGGCACGATCAAAAGATAACTCCGATTGCTACGAAAATTGATATTCGGTAATAAAAAACTATTATGGATGCAATGGAACTAGTTTCGTCCAATTCTGAGACTGTTCGAAAAACGGCTAATTTCACTAGTCGATTAAATATTAAAATATTCCATTTTCACAAATTAACTTTTAATTCGATTTTAAAAGTTCTATAACATCATTCTAACTTCAATATGATAAAATAAAATTTTACAAATCATTTTCAATCATATTTAACCCAATTTGAAATTATTTCTATAATTTCACATATTAAATTATCGATTTAATTATCCAATTAAATCCAATTATTCGAAATAAAATTTATTCGACTTATAAATTTCACTTATAAATATTTAAAATTAATTAAATATTCAAATTTTAATTAATTAAAATTCTGGGTCGTTACATACTTCCCCCCTTAAAAGAATTTCGTCCTCGAAATTACCAAGTAAGAAAAGTTACAGAATCTATCAACTTTCCAAAATCCATAGTCAAACTTCTTATAATAACTTTACTAAGTTTTCAAATCATACTTAGTTATCTTTTCAAAAACAACTACTATTGTTTAACTTTCAATTCCAAATCAAAGTTATAGTTTTCAAAATTTTCCAATTTTTCTCAAATTTTTTCTAACGCCTTAAATTTTCGGAAAAATTCGCCATAGTCTCCTTTGCACGGCTCGATCCGAAAAAAAATGACAGTATATATATCATAAATATACATCTCATCAAGTGATGAGGCATCCCGCAGGGAAAAAAGTGTAAAAGTACTGTATGTAATCCGAGATATGTACCTTATTTATTATTAGCGAGCATATACGGGTAATATAGCGCGAAAGCGAGCTCCAAATGCAAAGCAAACGCGATCCACACCTACTAAACACTCAACAAACAACGTGAGAAACATGTATATAGACAATAGTATCGATATACAACATATAGCAACATAATAACTATATATGCCAACATAGCAAATGTAGCAAAAGCAATAAATTCAACCATCAACCTACTATCATCCAACTAATGTCCATAACCAATAAATATTCATTCATATTCTCATTAATATCCAATGAAATGAGTTTTCAATTTAATCACATTTGATTCATTAACAGTGGATGTTTTTACTAACATTCATTTTCAATTAGTTTATATTCACTAATTCATATTCAAGTTGGTTCACTCCCAAATCAAATTCAATTCTATTTAAGATTCACTTAACTTCCAATTGGATTTCAATTACTTTAGCTTCCAATTTCATTAACACTTAATGAATTATATACAATCAACTAACAATCATATAACAACCAATGTATATTAATTACAACCAAATTCCTTTGCTTATATTCATTCAATTTGGTTTAATTAAATTGATTTTCTTTCAACTTTTCAACTTCCAATAACATAAGATCTTAATGAATTAACACGTACATTCATTATTTCATATCAACTTAATTTACATTCAATTGATTAACATTTAATCCATTCATTCAATTCAATTACAAAAGTTGAATTTCATTACATAACTCAAGTTCACATTTATCACTTAACTTTATTATTTACTTCGATAAAATCAACTTCATTCAACATCTCTTAAGTTATATTCCATTTTACAAACATCACTTGTTTTTCTTAACTTAAATTCCCACTTATAAATCAATTCAGATTCCAATTCTTAAATTTCCATTTAACTTTAAATTCATTTTTATTTACAACTCATATTCAGAAATATATTCATATATTTTCACTTCTTATATATATAAGTTTATTTCACAATTGTAAATCACTTTAATTATAATTCAATTCTTATAATTCTTTTGCTTATACAATTATTCTTTAATCTAGATTATTCAAACAACTAAACAATCAACTTATATACACTTTAATAATTCTGAAGAAATTATTCCTTTATATATAAAAATAAAATCAAGGTAAAATTATTTCATTTACCCAATTTCAAAACAATACTATGTCGATTTATCTTGTTTAAGAGTTTAGAAACCCCTATCTACGATAGTTAGCTAGACTACATCGACCGGAATCTATAAACAATCAACCGATAAGTTAACACAATACAAAACGATTTTATATTCACTAACAAATACGCTCTCGTAGCTATTATTACACTCAAACTCATTCTAGAGTACTACTGACTCTATCTCTAATGAGTAATACCCAACAGAGCCATGGTTGTCGCTTAACCATATGCTCTGATACCAAATGTAATAGTCCGCTTTTCCGTACCCCTTGAATATACACTAGTCTTCATAGATTAACTCAATATGAACAGAAATACGAACCATTAGGGTTTAAAAAGAAGAAGAAAAGGATAGAAGAAGAGAGAAAAATCGAACAGAAAAGAAAATAACATAACCATATCAGAATCTCACAATCGCAGCGAAACAACATATAATAAATAAATGAATAATCTTTAAACAAAGAACTATATCAGTTATTACATTACATCGCGTTACATTACATTATATCATCAGAGTGTACAACAACAAACAGCGGAAGAGAAATACTATATACTAGTAATATTCCATGCCATCCATCTTGCCTCCAACAACTTCTTAATTCCAGAATATCCTGACAAACCTAACTCTTAACTGCCCGTGTGGAAATTGGTGGGCACCCAGAGTTTAGGAAGGAAAACAATAAACTCCGAGTCTGTCATATGACTGGTGTGAGAACTCAAAACAATTTATTTATCTTTAAAATCAAAATAGAGGAATATTTTTAAAGTCAATTCGCAATGCTTTTAAAAATGAGACTACCATAAGACCTCCCACCACACACACAATGCAAACGCAGACTTGGAGGAGATTTCTCCTTATGATAGTCAAAGATGCTTGATACGCATTAAAAAGAAACATTTGATATTATTATTAGCGCATAGTGTAGGAAAAATCATTTCGAAAGTAGAATATAAATCTTAGCCAGCATAGGTACCATTATATTATGCCTACTATAGCTACCATATTAGATGGCCGGTTCTACAACTAAAACCGTACAAGTCTCGTATTGTTTCTTTGGATTTCCAACGAATGGTCAGGCCAAGGAACTTCCCATTGCCACATGTGAACGCCTCTGGAAGGACGTCCCTGAGAACCTAACCGGATCTCTGCCAACACAAGGCCGGGTTACCTTTCAAACTAGGTAACAACTGACATGAGTATGCCATCCCCCGGTCCTTTGGGACCTTTAACCGAGCGCTCGTCACCAACATCACACAATCATAAATAAAGTGTTTCAACATGAGTAAGTATCTGGGCTCCATACCATGTTACCACCCTTTTCCAGAAGGAAATGCACATACCCTAAAGGGAGCTACCCCTCATAACCTTGCCGCATCTTTCCTGTTTTGACCATTCCGGGGTGTGAGGCTCGACGAAGTTTCGTCCACAAAGCCACGCTTTATACAAAAGCTGTGCTTTGGGTCAACAAATGATCATAGAAATGATCACAAAGATAAATGATCAAACAAATGATCCTATCACAAATGATCAAAAAATGATCATTTCACAGCAACACTTAGCATGTCACATTACCAAATTGGGAATATATCGCTAATGACCTTCAACTACATAACCTCTGAGCTCGTACGTCTCATAGAAGGGTGTTAAGCTAAGAGAATAAATTCTCCGCCACCAACAGAAATATATTTGAAAGAAATCTTCTTTATATCTCAATTTGTAATGTCAGACATACTATCCATACAAGTCTGTTTCGGGATCGAACAGAACCGAAGGCACTTACAAAGAAGTCCTTGCAATCCGGATATTCACTAATCACGTTCGGACTTCCCATCACATATGGAGTCTCTATACCGGGGACCAGTCGATGCAAAGACATTTGACGAGTTGTCCTTTCGCTTTCAAAAATATCCGGTCTTCAACACCGGTCATCAATGCTATCCATTACGTCGATCACTATTCGGAATGGGTAATCCGAATAACGAGCGCAATAATTTAAAAATAAGTGTGGCATTCAAATTCAGCAAATCACAACAAATACCCATTCAAAGGTAAATATTGATAGTCGGTTATTGAACTATCAATGGATATGCACACATCACCAGATTCCAAATAATTTTCCAAATTATTTATTTCCCAAAAATATCTTTACAAGATATTTAATTTTCACACTTCAACCATTTTGAATACAATTTTCAAAATCACTTTTCACCTTTACCACTTTTGAAAACGAATTTCAAACTTTTCCTTATGCGAAAATACTTTCATTTCAACATGGTTCATTTAAACCAATTAAATAAATCCTTAATGATTTACTTTATATTTACGTTCCAAATCCGTAAATTAATTCCCTCACTTCAAAAATAAATCAATATTTATTTTTAAACAAATTCCCCTTTTCTTTTATAAATTCCATAGTGAATTTATATTCCAAAATATCTATGAATAAACGATTTCAATTATTCATTTTCAATTTATCTTCAAAAAGATAAATTCTCAAAACGTTTCATTTCACATTGGAAAAACATTTCCATACTTATTTATTAATAAGTAATTCACAAATCTATTTATTTTCAACCTTTGGAAAATATCAATATACTTAAATCGAAATTAAGTATATATTTCATTCTTTAAGGAAATCATTCTCTTAACCTTATTTATTTGGGCCAAAATGAGTGTTGCGTAAAACATCGTTACGACAACCCAAAATAACTAGTATAGGGATTCTAAATTAAAATAGATATATAAATCCCAATACTATACAAAACATATCCTTACGGAAATCATTTACTATAACAACAGTGTTATAGTCCACCATTTCCTTCTATTTCTCGAAAACGTCTATTTCAACAATGAATGTTGAAATCTATGGTTTCGAATCTTAACACATTTTTAAAACATCGTTAGATCGTTTTAATTCTATTTAAAACATCACATCCAAACCATTTTCTTTAACATATTATTCACTATTCAAAAACGTGAATATACTTCGTTAACCAATTTCATCATTTCTATACATTTTGTTTTAAAGGATTATTCACTGTCTAAAACATGAATATAACTCCATTAACAAATTACAACAATTTACTTATCAAGATAAGTCGTTGCGGATTTATAAAATAATGTTTATAAATTCCATTTCTATTTATTTTATAACAACTTCCTTTTATAAATTTCCTTTATTAACCTTATAAATTATATAAACCTACTGCTTATAAAATTCCATTTATAACTTCACCGTTTATAATCCTATAAATTTCATTCATTTTTGAAGTTCATTCACAATTCATTCTAACACTTATAAAAACTCGTTTTATACTTCAAATGTTTTAATTTATAAATATCAATTTATAAATCCCTTATATAAATCAATTCATATTATTATTTTAAAACGTCTTTAAACTCCTTTATAATTTCATCATTCTTTTTTATTTACAAAAAAATCAAATTTTATAAACCCTATATTTTAAACTTTTTCCAATAAAATCAAAAATCCCGATTTAAACTATTTTATAAAATCATTAACCCATATTTTCAAAAATCAACTTTTAACTATATTTCTCAAAAACCATAATTTTTATAACATTAAAATTATAACGTTATTTATTTATAATGGATCAGTTCCAAAAATATTTTATAAACGTATACTCTTCAAAAATCACTTTAAAAATCATTTTAAAATTCCAAAATTTGGTCCAATGATGCTACATACCAAATAGTCAATCACGACAACAAAGACATCATATATCGATATGATAATCCATCAAATATCAAAATATCTGAAATCAAATAAATACTGTTGAGGAATCCAGTTGGATCCCTCCAACCTGTTTTCCTGCATCCAAAGATGTTAGCACAATACCAATTCCGTTCCAGTACGAAATTATCGTGGTATATGGGATTTAAAATATTATCCGCTTAATAGACGGCACAATAGGGTCTCATCCGCTATATACTGCGGGAAATCAATTCCAAGTACATAAATAATACCAATTTCACTGTTTATGAAATATTCGCGGTATATGTTTTTAATAAATAACATCCGCTTACTAACGGCGCAAATGCCTATTTTAACAATCAATAGATAACAATCATCATTCAAAAATACATCCAAGAATTTTAAATCTAACTATTTAAAATTAAAATCGAAACCGATTCGATTGAGTGAGAAGTTCTCACCTTGATTTCAATTTCGTTTTAGCGATTTATTTCGAATAAAATTAAACGGACATTTAATTTTACCCGAAATTTTCACTAACTCCAAACGACTCCAACCAATTCCATAGCCTAGTGCTCGTCCATACGATTCCAACGCAACTGGTTTCGCGCGTTTTCGACCTCGTATGAAAAAGTTATGATTTTTAGAAGTTTACATGAATTTATAATATAAAAATTACAACTTTTATTTTTATTTTAAACCTACACTTCATCACAGCCTTCCATCTTACTGCCTGCAGATCACCACCATTCCTCACCTTCTTCTCACGCATGCGTTCCACTCCCAGGAAGAAACTCACGCAAGAACCCATATACGCAACTTTAGGGTTATATTATACGACCTCTACGCTCGATTATAATTCGATCAGAGACCATTGTTACGTAGCTCGCCTCCAACACAACGCTCGCCCCTAACATCACCAAGCTCAGTTCACTCTTCCACCTTGAATTTCGTGCGCAACTGCAGGCCTTTGAGCCACTATTTCGACCACTACACTGCTCCATTCACGATCTTAACCGTTGAATACGTAGAGCTCGAGACACTCTACAAGTTTCATTTAGAAAGTTTCTTGTAAATGTTTATGGATGAAGAGATAATTGAGGAAGAAGGAGGTTGTGTTTCAACCATTAAACATATAAGAGGCGGCTGGCCAGTTTGACCTAGGGTTTGATCTTTTTGCAAAAATGAATATAAAGGGGGGTTTTATAGAAAAATTTACGCGACACTATTCATCCTGGATTTTCCAAACTCCAAACGAAGCGTGCCGGTTGGCGTTCCTAAGGTTTACCCCGCGTTCCGAACACAATGAAAAGTGTTTCGGGAGCTAATTCGGTCATCTGTGCGAGTTATGGTAATAAACGTTCGATTTAAAATTAAACCAATTAAACGATTTTCTAGGCGTTTTAGCTTGCACCGGACAAACGGTAAATCTGATTGACTTGAAATTTGAAACCATACAATAATATCACATTACGGATCCGATGAAACTGGTTTCGTCGAAATCCAAGACTTTTTGAAAAATGACTATTTTAGCTCGCCAAATTAATATTAAAAACAATTTCGATGCGTTTCGAGCTGCCACGATCAAACGATAACTCCGATTGCTACGAAAATTGAAATCCGATAATAACAAACTATTACGGATCCAATGGAACTAGTTTCGTCCAATTCTGAGACTGTTCGAAAAGCGGCTAATTTCACTAGTCGATTAAATATTAAAATATTCAATTTTCACAAATTAACTTTTAATTCGATTTTAAAAGTTCTATAACATCATTATAACTTCAATATGATAAAATAAAATTTTACAAATCATTTTCAATCATATTTAACCCAATTTTAAATTATTTCTATAATTTCACATATTAAAATTATCGATTTAATTATCCAATTAAGTCCAATTATTCGAAATAAAATTTATTCGACTTGTAAATTTCACTTATAAATATTTAAAATTAATTAAATATTCAAATTTTAATTAATTAAAATTCTGGGTCGTTACAGTTAAATAGAATTGTGTGGATTGAATTTAACTTGGGGAAATTAAATAAATTTATTGGTAATTGAGATAAATAAATTGCTATATGAATAAAAATAAAGAATTGGAAAGATTAGAAATTGGAATTGAACCCTTACTTGACTTCAATTGAATGGATTAAAAATAAAATGGTTTTAGTGAAACTGATTTGAGTATGAATAACTTAAGTTTAGTTTTGGAACGTTGGTTAAAAGGAATTAAAAATGTAAATAAAAAGTTGAGTTTGATTCCAATCATATGGTATTGAATTAAATTATGTAAATGTGAATTATAAAGTGACTATGTAACTCTGAATTACAAAATATGGATTGGATTAGAAATAATTTCGAATTGAAGAAAATGTAAACATCTAGTTGTGAGCTAACTATAGAACCATATGGATAAATTTTGAATGAAATAAAATTAAGTGAAGAATTGAAATTGTGAATAAATTATTTTGAACAGCTTATAAAAAATTGAAGTTAATGGAATAAAAATATATTTAAGCCATAAATGAATGCATAGTCTTGAGTTAAAAATAAAAAGTGAATATATTCGAGTATAGAATTGTTAGAAATGTGCAAAATAAGTGTATGACTTATAAAAATTGAAAAGTGAAACAAAAAACAAAAAGTAAAAATGGTTGATATTTTGGTAAAGGAAATTAAATCAAAACTTGAATTATAAAAAGAAGTTTGAACTCAAGGAAAAAATTAGAAGAAGTAATATTGCGATAAAAATCAGATATTGAGTTATAAATTGAAGTGAACTAATTAGATAATTAATTAGTTAAATGATTGTGAAAGTGAAAATTTAACTTGGTTGAGTTAAAATTGGATTGTGAATTAAAAATGGATTTTGGAACTGAAACGTGAGTGATAAATAAAATTCAACTTAAATTGTAAGTGAATTAAATATAAATGGAAGTGCGATCGAATAAAATGAAATTGGATTGAAATAGAAATGACTTAAGTTACAAAGACATCCAATTTGAGTATGAATAAATTGAATATAGCCTTGAATATCATTGAAATGAATTCAAGAATGAATTTAAATATGGAATTGAAATTGAAGTGGAATAATAAAGGAACTCATTACATTAATTAAGCAAATGAAATAGGATTTGATTGGATAAGAATCAAATAAAACCGAAAGGGAATTTATGTGCAAATGTAAATGAACTTAAGTTGTTTGATTGAAATGATTGAAGTAAATAAATTAACTTGAGTTAATATTTTAATGGAAGCTTGGCTAAAATAAATTTATAAAATGGCTATTTAATAAATTAGCATGAAGTGACTCTAAGTCTAATGAATTATATTTGAATATAATGAAAATGTGGACATAAATGAAATGTAAGCGAATTGATTGTGAACAAATCTGAAATAGAATAAAATTTAATATAAATTAATTGGAATCAATTTGAAATAGTTATAAGCTAAAGAGGTCATTCTATCAAATGAGTATCACCGAAATTGCATAGAAAATTTGGTGTTGGCGTAGACGGAAGTAAATAGAATTCTATAAATTAATAGAAGTGAATAAAATTGATTTTAAATCAATATGGAATGGATATGGGTTTGTTGGTATGCAAGAAAATTGAGTTGTAAATCATTTAAATTGAATGAAATGATGTATGGATTGATTAAAGTTAATAAAATGAATGTCAAAACCATATAATTGCTTATAATTCATGTTTAGCTTGATTGGTTATCGAAATTCATGTGTTGTAATTGTTTAAGTAAATGAAGTGTTAGTGAATTTCATATTTTGTACTAATGTGTTTAAATTGAGTATGTACAGGTACCTAGAGCTATTTTGCTTGACTTTGATTGCGTGAATTGCAAAACAAAAATAAGCCGCTCACTTAAAAATGCTAAATAAGTTACGTTTTCGGATTAAATATCGTAAAATATAAATGTTGATATATTTTTTGTTTCCGACCGTGTGGGTTGATGCATGTATATTTATCTCTCTTGCCATATTGCAAAAGAACCTCCGTACATAGGATATTCTGCCGGAATTGTATGGACGAATGCTATCAGAACATCATCATTGGAGGGCGTTGAGCATTCTAAGTAGAAATTGTTCTTGAAATGTAACGCTTAGCCTCGAACCTCATCAACCGGGAATGGCTGAAGCAAGGGAGATGTAGCAAGGCTAAGTGGGTCTCACCTAAGTAGGGTATGTTATCACCTTTCTAGATGTCCTTGGAAACCTATTATTTATGGATATGATAGTGCATGGAAGGAGTGCTCGATAATAAGGGTGGGAACACCGGGGGTGATAACATATTCGGTCTATCAAGGTTAGGAGTAGGTCGGCCTTGTGCCGCAGGGGACCCCGGCGTGGTCCACTGTACTTTTTCTAGAGGTGTACTGTGGTGGGCAGTACCAAGTGGCCCAATCATTCGTTGGAATCCGTTCTCCAGTACGAGCTTACAGTTTTGTTTGTAAAGCCTAGTTTGCTAGAATTTAATTAATGTAACAATTTCAGCTATTTGAATAAGTATTTGTATTTAGACACTATTATAATATCACTGGATTTTCTATAAAATTTTTTGCATATCATAATGTAAAAACCCGTCGTATTTATGTGTGACGCGGTCTTACTAGTTACTTTTGTTTTTCAAATGGTTTTGAAAAACTTAATAATTCAAACTGAGTGTGTTTTCTCACGCTGGTTTTCCAGACTGACTGGGTGTTATTTTATTATGATGCTTTAGTCAGGCTGAGTATTGCAGATTCAGGATAGAATGTCATGGAGCTCAGAAGACGAGCTGGATGAAAGAGACGTATTTCCGTACTTGGCTTATGTTCCATTGTGTAAGAACAAGTTTTATAATTGTACAGTTGAAGGATTGATTGTTGTACTATGATGATTGTAAGTAGTAAATGGTTACATATTCTTTTGTATAAAATCTATTATTATATAGTATATTTTGTTCCTCTGTGTTTGTGAGATTCTAGTTTGATTTCTATTTTCTTCTCTCTGTTTCTTCTTCTTACCCTAAATATTTATATTTCCATCCAATTTGAGTTGAGCTGATGTGAAATATGGTCGACTCAAAGCAGTATGGATTTGTGGGCCTTTACACTCAGTATCAGAGTTGAACATTAAGCGAGAACCTTGGTTCTGGTGGGAATTACTCATTAGAGATGGAGTCAATAGTACTCTAGAATAAGTTGAGTGTAATAATAGATATGAGGGCATATTTATTAGTGAATATAAATGGTTTTATATTGTGTTGACTTATCTATTGGGACGTATATAAATTCTATTCGAGTAGTGGGGCGCTAGTAAATCGATAGGAGTTTCTAAACACTTGAATAGAGTAATTAGACGCAGTATGATTTTGAAGTGGGTAAATGGAATTATTTTGCCCAAATGATATTTTGATGTACAAGGAATAATTTTCTAGAAATTATTATATCATAAATTGATGTGTTTGGGTGTTATAACCAAAATAAGATTATAAAATCTGGAGTTGGTCATATATAACCAAATGGAAATTGTATAAGTATAGATTATACAGTTGAATTAAAACAATGTAACATCCTGATATTTTCAACCACTTCATCCGCATATGTCAGACTTGAAATGTTCAAAATATCATATTGTTAAGTCAAATTTGGCAAAACTCAGCATATATAGTAAATAAAATAATCAAAGAATCACATACATAGAGTAATATAACAATAATGCAGCGGAAACAAAAGAATAGTAGTTCGTGAAGCTATTATATGTATAACGGAGTTAAACAAGATACAATAGAGGTCTCGAATACATAGATATCTCAATACAATAGTATAATACAAAATCTGAATACATTACTGGAATCAACTGAATTACTTAAAGCTGAATCGATAGATGGATCTACAAGCGAAACTCCAACTCTAATGGCAAGTCTCAAATACTAGTAAACTCAGTCTGACCTGAGCGTAAAGCAAAACAAAAAACACTCGAGTCATGATTAACATTCTTATATCAATAAATTTAACTCAAGTGAAATATCAACTAAATACATGTAACTTAAAGGATGTTCGGGATACCAATCCTCAAAGGATCTGTTAAACTATCTACTATGTAGTAATATACGTTATGTCTATACAGTAAAGTAAACTATTAAAATAGTGTTAAAGCATTACCCATATCCCCTTTAACATATTTTATATATTGCCATAGTCTAATACAGTATTGTAATCTCGCCCGTACTGGGCATCGTCAAAGGGCACTCCGTAGGTATGGTACAAAACAAACTCGTAGTGGTATCGATAGGGTAGGTGACATGGCATAACTAGGCAATGCCAGGGTAGATATACCAATTACACTTCTGAGGTGGTGGTAATGCATAGCAGCCACAACCGCCCACCTCGTAAAACACTCTCAAATCAAAAATCAAGTGTAGCCACCAAATCAATCACAAAATCAGAGTATAGTATTGAAGGAATATGTTTGATCGGAGGAGCTACCTCACTTGGCTCATTAATTGCTCCTGTTTTAGCCACCTTCTGCCAACTGACGCGAGTCGGGTCCATGTGTGTACCTCATATAGGACGTCGCCACCATGCTACTTCATTCTGGAATCTCCACCGGATACATAGTTGTTAAAGTGGTTTTCGGAGTTGGCAGAGAGTATGACAACTTTTAATCCCGGTCTCTTTAACAACCAAACATTATTACAACACCACGGTCATTTCAAAATAGTTTGTCAAATAGAAATATCATTGCCATTTCAAAACAATATCAATACGATATCATTTCCATTTCATAACCAAATATGATATCATTTCCATTTCAAATATATCCATTTCCCAAATCATAGTACTTTAAACGTTATAACACTTTCGAAACCAAAACATCTAAAATTATAACACTTGGGAATCGCAATATTTGAAACCATAGCACTTCCTTTAAACAGTTTAGATGTTAATATAGTATATAAAATAAAATATTTTACATAAACCGATTATAAGTTAAAATAGTTATATCAAAATAATTAGCATACTAAAATAGTTTATATTGAAAATAGTTTATATTGAAAATGATTTATATTAAAAACAGTTATATAAAATATTTTATAAATTATAATATAAAAATAGCTTTAATTTTACTTTAAAATATACTTTATATAATAAAATAGCTTCCTCAAATTTCCCAAATTGATTCAAATCAACTTGAACTACAAAATTCAAATTAAATCCAATCTTAAATCATCAATTTCAATTCAATTCAGTTTCTTAATAAACTATGTCAAATTATATCGATTTCAAATACAGATTTAAAGCACAAAATAAACCATTTCAATTTCAATATATTTCAAAGCTCAAATATTCAACATTTTCAAAACTAAATTTGATAATTTCATATATATCTTAATTCAATTTACTATTATTTAGTTTTGAAATATTTAATTAATAAATCCAATATCATTTAAATAAAACTTCCAATTTGAAATAACTTAATATTCCTTCAATTTATTTAAACTTGATAAAATCAAGTTATAAAATCATATCCTTTACAAATTTCGGATTCCTTAAGTTTCAAATCGATTTAATTAAATGTGTTCTTAATTAGATACCATTTTAAATCAATTTCAAATCTATCTTCTTTACCTTAATTTATTAAAAATTACTACAAACTCTATATTTGAAAATAAAATTTTAAATAATACTTAAACATATTATATATAAATTAAATCAAACTTTATTAAATTAAATTTTATTATCAAACTTATTTTATAATAAAACTAAATTATACATATTTTATAATAGTAAAATTATAAATAAATTTTTAAAACTTAAAATTTCAAAACCAACTTATAATTTTAAAAATTTCAAAACATACAAATTTAAAATCAAGAATTTAAACTTTATAAAATACATTTATTTATAATACCTTGAAATCAATATTTATTAAATCGTATATTCCCTCCTAAAACCATAGAAATCACTTTCAAAATATTTATATATACAGACCAACGGTGTCTGTATAAAATTTTCTATCCTATGGTAAAGTGATACGGATATTTATCATTTTAATCCGCAATTTGCATATATATATATATACACACACACATACGGGGATTGTATGACCTGAAATTTGTGGATATTTGAAATCGAAATATTTAATTGATTTTAAATATTTGAAAGTTAGTTTAACTTGAATTTCAAATATCACTATTTATTTGGCAATTAAATTATTTAATAAATGAGAGTTGGGTAAAATATTGAATCTTGAGTTTTAAGCTTGTTAAAATTATTTTAAAGGCTTAAAAAATTTATATTAATAGCACTGAAGATAATGAAAGCTTTAGAATTGAATTTGGAAATTTTTTGTTTTTTTTTGAAAATATATTGTTTAAATCGATATTTAAGAGGGGTTTCTAGGCTCAAGGAAAAAGTTACAGAAAAATTTAGTTTCAGGGACAAGAAGTTTATTTTTAGGCTGAAATACACTTTTAGTGTAAATTACAGAATGATAATTGTAACTATTATTTTCAGTTTACACTAAAAAGTGTCCTTCAGACTAAAAAACAAACTTGTTGTCCTTGAGACTAAATTATTTTGCAACTTCTTCCTTATGTCTATTTACGTGTATTTAAAAATAGCCTTCCAAGGCACAGTCTCGGAATTCGACGAAACCAGTTCCATTGGATTTGTAATATTGAATTATTATCAAATTTCAATTTTTGTAGTTTGGAGTTGTCATGTGATCGTACGGTAGATAAATGCGCTGAGTCTATATCGAATTCAATTTAATAAATAGGTCCAAAAGCTATCTTCTCCAAACGATCGAACTAGGACTCGAAACCTTTTCCATTGCATTCGTAATAGGGATATAACATTATAAAAGCCTGGCGGTATGCCTCGACTAGAGATCGAGATTGTGAGTTGCGGAAATCGAGACGATTTAAATTTAAATTTAAATCCAAATATATATTTATAATGGCCAACCTCAGTTGAATTAATTCACATCATTGTTTTCTTTCACCTCAGAAGCCTTGATAACACATGTTTCCATTTTTCTGATTCAAAGGCACGTAACATTTTTTTAAAATATAAATAAACAAAAGCCGAATGAAATCGATTTTTTGTTTTCAAAAGAAATAAAATTTGTTGTTCAATAATAGCCGAAAGAAACCATATCTCCCTACTAAACGAAATGGAATTCCTCGAGTTCGATACTCAAATCTGTTGTCACGACCCGTCTTTCTAAGCCTAGAAAGACGCATCATGATTTAAGAAAGAAAGGGATAGAAGAAGAAAAGATAGGAAAGAAGAAACTCAACAACATTAGAATCTCAAAGCGGAACGAATAAAATATAATATACCACATAAGATATTACATAGTATCATTTACATCAGAGTTACACAACTTATACATCTCATATTAGACAGCTATAAATACCTGTCTAATTATACAACTCAGGATATCACTGAGATACCGACCCAAACACTAGCACAGTGGAAACATAATTTATCTACTCGCTGAAGCCTCCTGTTCTAAATCTCCTCCATAATTCATTAAAGCTAACCTGAATCCCTCAACTACTCATACATAATATGAGTACCAAAGAGTTTAATAAAACAGAAAATAAACACTTGGGTCTGGTGTGAGTAAACGGTTTAAAGTTGTTTAACTTTAAAAATCCTTTGAAAAGAAAGGTATCGCGTAAGACTTCCCACACATAAACATGGAAAAGTTTTTACCTTACGCTAACCAAAACAATTGATAGGAAATCCAATTATTATATAATAAGGCCTAGGGTTTCCAAGTAAAATAGAAAATAGCCGAAATTGTTACATTTATTAAATTCCAGCACACATAGGTTTACAATCAAAACCGTAAAGGGCACGTAGGAAGAATGGGTTTCCATCAATGGCAGGACTACTGGGGTACCGCCCGTCATAGTACGGGGCCTAGATCATCGAACCGAGGATTACTCCCAATCCCCTGCAACACATGGCCGGAACCATCCCTTACTGGATAGTCTCGAACAAGGCCACCCCATGGTTGGCGCGACCAACCACACACTAAGCCGAGTAAAAAGTAACCTCTAGACATGGGTAAATCTCGTCCTACTCGGGTGCTACCCACTTAACCTTGCTACACCTCCCCTGTTTTAGCCATTCCTGGTTGATGAGGCTTGAGGCTACGATTACCTTTATAGAACACAATCTATCTTAGAATGCTCATCGTCCACCTGACGATATTCTGAAAGCATTTGATCCATACAAGTTCGTTCCGAGTTCGAACGAAACCGAAGGCACTATCTCGTTACGCTCATTTTGGAATCACCCTTAGAGTTAACGACCATAGCTCTTGCACACTGGATCTCCTTCTCGTATCTAAAAGTACTATCTTCGCCAAACTCATTTTGGAATCACCCTCGGAGTTATAATGACGAATAGTTCTTACACTTCGAGTCTTCACTTTGATCTTCACTTGGATTCATGACCTATCGTTTAATTTGGATCGATGTGGTTTTCGGGTATCCAAATTTGGAAATCCGATCCCGGTCTCACCGAAATCCAAAACGCCATTTTAAAGTCAAAGTTGTTTAAGGGTTTAAACTTTTAAACTTACATTCAGAATAACATAAACAGGTAGAAGATTCACATTATCACAAATAGATAATTCATATCAATCAATCTTCTCAAAAAGCAGCGCATATCACATATCAGAGATATCACAACCAAATCATTCAATATCAATCAATCATCAATAAGAAGGTGTGATTAACCCTTAATCAATTTAATTAACCTCTAATTAAATTAATTACTAACCTTTAGCCACTTGGATTACCTTAATCCTGCTTACTTAACATTAACTAATTACAAATTAATTAATTAATCACCTCTCAATGATCTATCTTAATTAATCTTCCCTGATTAATTATCCTTTAATTACATTAAGTAATTATCCTTTAATTCATTATAAAAATTAATTATTCTTAACCAATTTCAGTAATTAACCTTTAATTACTATCATTAATTACATTAATTAATGACCCTCCATTTACTTCCATTAATTAATTATAATTAATTACCTTAATCCTTAATTAATTACAATTAATTAATCATACATTAACTAATCACTTTCATTAATCAACCTTGATTAATTTCATTAATTATATTAATTAGTGATCCTCTAATTGCTGCATTAATTAACTAACCTTTTAATTAATCAAATAATTATTCTTTAATTAATCACCTTCATTAATTAGCCTTAATTAATCATAAACAATAATTAGTCATCTTGTAATTACTTACCTTAATTAGTTAACTCCTTAATTAATCCCTTGATTGATTATACTAGTTAATTAATCCTTAATTACTTCATTAAGTAATTATTAATTAATTACATTAATTAATAATCCTTAATTAATTACTTCATTAATTAACCACACTTTTAATTAATTACATTAAGTAATTAATCTTAAATTAATCGCATTCATTAATTAACTAAATTAATTACACTAAGTAATTAACTTTTAATTACTTCCATTAAGTAATTATCCTCTAATTACTTCATTAAATAATCCCCTTTAATTAATTACATCCAGTAATTATCCACTAATTACTCTATCAAGTAATTATACTAAATTAATTAATAATTAAGCGATTATTTTAAATTAACCAAACAATTAACTAATCATTAATTAAATAATTAGTTAACTCCTAATATTTTAAAAGACCTTAATTAATTAAGAAAATTATTTATCTTAATTAAACTTTTACTTATTAATAAATAACTTACATTAATTAATTATTCTTAAATCAATAACAATAATTAATTAACCTTTTTTATCTTTATAAATTAATTATTTTAAATTAATCAAATTCTTAATTCTTAAAGATAAACTCTTAATTATAATTGGTTTACATAATTATATCATTAAACACAATTATATTAAATAAAACATTTAGAAATCAATTTAAAATTAAAAACAATTTAATCATCTAATTTAAACTTTGAAACCTTTCAAAATGGTTTAACAAATTTTAATACATAATCATTTTAAAAACCACCTATTCTACATTTCAAAACTTATCTATTTTATTTATTTTAAAACTTGTTAAACGTACATCATTGAAAACAATTAATTTCATAACTTAAAAAAACTTGACTTACCTTGTTTTACAATTTAAAACTTGATTTCTTTACAAAAATTTAACTTTAGATTAAAATAGGAAAACATCTCGGGTCAAACACGAGTCGATCGCACCAAAAATTCGAGCCAGTCTCGAGTCAACCACATACCTTCATCTGCTTCGAGACATTCCTTCACTCGCATGAGAACCCACCCGAGCTACTCAACTCCCAGACACGACATGCATGTAGTGCACGTACACCGGTGCTTCTGATCACCGGTGATCATCGTGGCGATGCTCGTCAACCACTCGAACCCACATGACCAGACACTCGAACCCAGATCGAACGAATCACCATCGAAACAGGAACGAGCTGATGACGACCCAAAACCGAAAACATCATCGGAACCACTCCTCCCTGTCACCTCTGACCTCAAAATCACCGACCCCCTTCACTAGAGCCTCGACACACCCACCAGCTCGCTTTCCCCTCATCGCGCACCACTCCGTTCCTTTGCCCACATCGGAATCGGCTTGACAACCATTCGAGCAGAACTCCTTCCTAAACCCTAGTTCGCCTCAACATAACCACCACGGCCATCAATAAATCGCCTCTCCAACTTTCTCGAAATCCCCATGACTCAAACCTTCTCCAACCTTAATATCAACCACCCCAACGCCCCTGTTCATCAGCAATCACCCAAATCGCCCAATTCAAACAACTCAAAAATTCTCATGAATTAACACTCTAAAAATTATGAAATGCATATCAAAATTCGTGATTTTCAATCACAAATTCATTCCCTTAATTCAAATTAGAAATTAAGATTGTGGATTTTTAACATGTATAAATATTTTCATTATATTCCTACTTTTAAACTTATTTGCTGAATTTAAAATCCTGAAACTATTTTTAAAATCATCATCATACATTAACAAACAACTTCCATTTAAACATCAAAGTCTAGTATTGATTCTATTGGGAGATTTGAATTTTTAAAGGCAAAAGCATAGACTAAAACAACAGAGAACATGATACACACACACACACACACACACACAGAGACATACTTACACACACATATATACCAATTCAACTATAAAAAATGAAATTTGCATGCAACATCAATATCAATTTCACAAATTAACACATGCATTAGAGATAACCACAAATTAAATTGTTTTTAAAAAGTTTACTCACCTTTTTTTAAAAGCAGAGAAATTCCCATGCTTTAAACTTTGATCTAGCAAATGCTTTTGAATTTCTTTGTTGTTGAAATCTGAAATCCTTTGCATGCTTGTTAATTGTTGAATCCTAAGCTTGAAGCTTAGTTGAAAAGTGAATCAAGCCGAAGTCTTTCCTTTGAAAAGATTTGTTATAGGTTTTAGAAATGCTTTGAGAATTGGTTACACACTTTGGCTTTTGATTTTGAGTTTGAGAATTTTACAGGCTTGAGTTGTTAAAATGCTTTAGTTTGATCTGGTGATTGTTTTTTTTGTTTTTTTACAATTTAGATTTTGAGTCTTTGAAAGAATGGAAGAAGAAGAAAAAAGTTTTGAGCTGAAAAAAAAATGAAACCAGATCTTTCTTTACATCATTTTTTTTTAATTAAATTAAATTTTATAGAAGACAAAACCTTGCTACTTGTTAACTTTAAATGCTCTTATGCTTACAATTGTGAATGTATGTTATAATGGTCTTACACATGTCCTTGAACATTTTAAATAAATGTTTATTTATGTTAAATGTTAATGTAAAATTTCATACTTAATTTACCAATTAATAAGCACTTATCTAAATATATATATGTATTAATTTCTTCAAAGAAAATATTATAAAACAATTTATATCTAAATATAATCTTATACGCATATTTTTAAATCCAAAATAATAATCTCTGTTGTTTAAGAAATATAAATTAAAATTCCAAATACCCCTTGAAAAGTATTATATTAAATTATAACTTCCAAATTTCAATTTATATATGTATATATATTAGAATTTAAAACACTTTTATTAAATTCAAACCAAAACGGCAGTGTGTACAAATATGTGTGTATATATATATATATATATATATATATTTTAAATAGAAAATATTTTTAACATCAATTTTGAGAATAATTATATTGAATTTTAAAACAACTTCAAATCATAACATATATATTACAATTTGAAAACACGTCTTTTATTAAAAAAGACTTTCTATTCACAATATATATACACACACCATAATATATATTATAAGTAGAATCTATTTTTATTAGCTTTCAAAGATAAATCTTACCAATTTTAAATTGTTAGGAAAGATCTAATATTACCAAATTAAATATTTATTAGCCTTTAAAAGATTAAAATTACCAATTTAAAATAAAATTATAAAAGAAAATTATCAATCCAATTTAATTATTAATAAAGATTATTAAATTAATATTGCCTAAAATTCTAGGTTGTCATATTCCTCTCCCTTAAAAGAATTTCATCCCCGAAATTTAAAAGCAAAGATAATTTAATAATCCAGCAAAGATTTTAATTTCAAATAGCAAAATATACCTATCTTCCAGTTACTAACAACCATAGCAACCAATTTATTCTAATATACAATTCTAACTAACTATCCTGACACAAATCAGGATTTATCTTCATATCACTATCTAGAGTTTCCCAGATATTAATCACTGGGATACCCACTCTACAGAATCTAAACTAACAATACCACTATGAACCAGAGCTCTCTCTCTTCTAGAACCACCAATCTGAGCAAAATATCAGACCACGCTCAAGACCAGCTCTACTTCCAAATCCATCTGAATTGTAGATTCTTCAGCCAGTGATGAATCATACACATACTCCTTCAGAGATACGTGAAATATAATGAATTCCAGCCATCCAAACTGGCAATTCAATTCCTAGATAAAAGAACTTTCCCTATCAAGAACACAAATAAGAAATCCCAAATACCGTAGAGCTAGCTTTCCAATCTTATCCAATTTTACCGCTCTCTTAACCAGAGAAACCTTAACAACAACGAAGTCTCCAACTTCAAATTCCAAATTTATCCATCTTATCCATATAACTCCTTCTGACGATGCTGGGCTGCCTATCTTCTTCCCGATCACCTCGACCTATGATAAAGCTTCTTGAAACAACTGGACCAAACAAACCAATCTCCGGATCCTACTTAACAAAATGGTCCCCCAAGATCCGCCGATGTTCAGAACACAAGATCTACTTCCCAAGCACAAGAAGACCGAACTTACTTCTCCAATCTAGAACAACCAAAATAGGTGTACTCGCCAATCTGATCTTCAGATTCCGAAAACTTCTTGTAGAAACCGTCTAATCCAAAACACTGCAATTTCCGGTTGCTTCCATTCTAGAACAGCTGCTACCAGCTTCCGCTGCACAACTCTGATTCTAGAATAGATGACAATATTGTTAATGAACACGAGTACAAACTTATCTAATATATCCTGGAGACTTTGTTCATCAGATCCATAAAATCTTAGTGACCCATCTAACTTAGTCACACAACCTTACAACAGAATCCAAACTTGAAAACTGGATCTGACCAATCCATTTCCAAAAATTCTTGAACTTCTACACCAACTCTTCTCTCTCTAAGAACCATCCTAATACCAGGCTAACCATCGGTATCGCTTACGGAACCAGGTCGATACGGAACTCAATCTCCAGATGCAAACAAACTTCTTACTTCCTCGATGATATCCGGAAAATTTCTGACTACTTCAATAGCTCCTATTTCCTCATGAGAAGCCTCAATCACAAACAAAAGATTATCCAAAATGAACTCCTAAACTAATCGCAAGTCACTTTTGCGATCCTACCTAGTCAGGTTCCAAAGAAACTGTTCTCTCTTCACCAATTAGAACAGCCTTAAGCTTCTCCAAACAAGGTTAACTCTTCAAGAAAGCCTTCACGATCTGCCCAGACTGCTGATAGAGGAACCACAAAGATTTCCGAATCATTGGAGAAACGGACCAAACTGCTGCTTCCAAACTCTACCTCTAGGACACTGCCAAGCCAAGAGACCTTCTTGTCGGCACAAAAACACCTCTGAGCTGAAACTGTTACCACATCTACCAAAGATTTCTTCATCCATAGGCTCCTCGAACCCCGAAAGCCATTAACTAACTTCACAAAGACCCTTCGAGATGGCAGACATCCTCAAAAGAAACTCGGGTTCCAAAACAAGCATCAACAACTTACTCTTCTTAAGGGAAACAATGAGACCATGCCGTAACGAAGCAACTCATCGACCATAGTCCCATATTCCAATACAAATAAACCTCCATGCTTGAAATCCAGATAAATTCTACACAGACGAGTCTTCCCTACGGTAGGTAAAGACTGCTCTTCAACCACTTCTAAAACTGCTTCAAGAGAAAACATCTTCGGAAATACCCAAAGATACTGCATCTCACCACGCAGCTGCTCCCTCCTGAAGTTGCCAAGATACCATTACTCGCTTCTGCACATCTGACAGATCCAAACTCTAGAAAATCCTCTCACCTGAGCGCAACCAAACTTGCTGTTCAATGATGGGCTCCGAACCTTTAAAAAGATTTCCTTCGGAGATCAAAGAGATCCTTACTCCAAGCTACAAAGCTTACTCGAGACGGTGTTGGGTCTACAGTCTCGACGGATATACTACCAATTTCAACATATGGACCACTTCCATTAGAGGTAGTCGTACACACACCACTACTTCATCTACCTTTAGAACTTATGTTGGAAAACCCAGATAGGTAACCCAACAGATCATGTATATATATAAATACAAGTACATTCTCTCAAGAAAGATGGAAATCACTCCAAAGTCTAGGTATTCACTCAACCTAGCGCTCTGCCAACTGTCACGACCCATCTTTCTAAGCCCAGGAAAACGCATCATGATTTAAGAAAGAAAGGGATAAAAGAAGAAAAGGTAAGAAAGAAGAAACTCAACAACAATAGAATCTCGCAACGGAACGAATAAAATATAATATATCACATAAGATATTACATAGTATCATTTACATCAGAGTTACACAACTTATACATCTCGTATTAGACAGTTATAAACACCTGTCTTATTATACAACTCAGGATATCACTGAGATACCTACACAAACACTAGCATAGCAGAACCATAATATATCTGCTCGCTGAAGCTTCCTGCTCCAAATCTCCTCCAGAATTCGTCAAAGCTAACCTGAATCCGTCGACTACTCATACATAATATGAGTATCCAAGAGTTTAATAAAACAGAGAATAAGCACTTGGGTCAGACATGGGTCTGGTGTGAGTAAACGGTTTAAAACTGTTTAACTTTAAAAATCCTTTGAAAAGAAAGGTATCACGTAAGACTTCCCACACATAAACGTGGAAAAGTTTTTACCTTACGCTAAACAAAACTATTGATAGGAAATCCATTATATTATAATAGGGCCTAGCGTTTTCAAGTAAAACAGAAAATAGACAAAATTATTACATTTATTAAATTCTAGCATACATAGGTTTACAAGCAAAACCGTAAAGGGAAACATTTACTTTAAATTTCCTTTTAAAATTTCATTTCAAATTTAAGATTCAAAATGGTTAACAATTTAAACTTTAGCCAAAATTTGAATTAATTTATAAACCTTTTAAACAAATGTAAAGAAACACTTATCCTATATAAAAGAAACTTATATAAAAAAGTTTAAACTAACTTACTTGATTATATTTAAAACCAAGCTTTAGAAATAAATTAATCATTTAACTTAAAAATTTAAGTTAAACTAATTTACATAACTTCCATTCAAATATTAAAGAAACTTTTTATAAAAGAATACAAATAAAGTTTTAACAATTTCTTGGAAAACAATTCATTTAAAATATAATTTAAACATTTAAAGTTGTTTAAACATTTTGAGTTTTGTAAATCTTATTTATTTAAAAATTTGTATACAAATTTAATTTGAATCCATACTTTAAAACTTGATTTAAAACTTTGTTTTAAATCTTGCTTCTAATTTCAAATTCATTTTAAAATTTAAAACACTGACAGGTTTTACAACCTGTAACCAAAAAAAAGACCCAAGCTCAGACCTTAGAATCCTCGAGTCAAACACCACATAACTTCGAGTATGTCTCACAATTGACTTGAGTAATCTCGAGTACCCTTCCTCCTTCCATTGAAGACTTCACCATAAACCAAATATGCACCATGCACATGCACTAACCAACTACCTACTTCCGACCATCCTTGGTGACCCTCACAAGTCGACGACCATCCTCGCACCTTATATCAACCCTCAGATCATCATTACAAACTTGAAATCAAATTCGAGTATACAAACCAAAACCTGGAACCAGAAATGCATCCAGGAAAACCCCTCGATCCCCAAATTCTGATCATCGGAGCGCCTACGCCTCCAGTCAAAACTTCGCCAACCCCCTTGCTATCGATCACCAGAGTATGGAACTCGATCCACCAGAGGTGATGGGCTGAGCATTTTTTCCGATCAAACCAAAAACTAGGGCTACAGACTTCATTGATCAACCACTGTTGCCACCGTGCTTTGGTCATCTTCCAGACATTTTTCCCAAACCCTCCGTTCATCCTTCTAGCCTATAAACTTTTTCTCTTCAATTCAAATAATCAAGCCCGTAAATTCCTCAAACCAAAAATCAAACCCTGTAATCACTTCCTCAAATCAGAAGCTCAATCTTTTCAAAGCCTGTGACAAAGGCTATTTTCAAATGCAACCCAACCTATAACCTTTTCAATCTCAAAAATCAAAAAGCCTAGAAGAGTTAACCTGAAACCATTTTCATATCTAAAGCTTGCAACTATTTTTAAATCTGGAATTTTGCAAAGAAATTTTAAACAAAAGCCAAACCTGTAACATCTTCAAATGCAAACCTTAACCTCCTCAACAAGCAAGCAAATCTAAATGCAAACAAATAATCAAAGTTCAAGCAAGAATAATAGCAGCTTCAGTTCAGTTTTATATCATCTCAACAAATAAGCTTCAACATAGCAATAATCAAAGTCTTCAATATCAACTCTTCCAGTTTTCAAATTTCTAGCATTCAAGCCTCTGCCTTTAATTTGGTGAGTAAACATCTAGTAAAACTTAAGTAAGTTATGATCTGTTGCTTGTAAAAATTTATGAGATTATTGACGCTTGCTTGTGGAAATTTAAGTGGTATTTATGTATGAGAGTTGAAGTATATGGTTATGATACAAGTGTACATGTCTGAAAATGTTTTGTTCTTCCCTGTTCTTGGTACAGGGTATAAATTTTAGAACTAAATTCCAATTTCTTTTTGTTCGATCATTGTTAAACTTTGGACTTCAAGCAAATTAGTTAAATTCCAATTTAATCTAAGATTTAAAAATATATACAAATTTTCATGAGTAGCCAAGAGATCAGGTTTTGGCTTGACGAATATGTTGATTCATAGGTTTTAATTCATGACACAAGCTTCAGAGATCATAAGACGAACTACAAAGATAATACTATACAAAGGCGACAAAAAGAAAATAAAAGTATATTGTGCACTACAAAGGAGACAAGACTATAATCTAGATATTAGTATTAATATTTTATTATATTGAGTCTTAGAATATTGTTAAAATCATTCCTCAAGTAGTCACACACACATACAAATAGTTGTATATTGTTTTATACTTGAAAAAATATGATCTGTGCACATAACATCAGGACGGTCGACCAACCAGAAAACTCGGCTGACCGACCAGAAAACTCGGCTGACCGACCAGAAAACTCGGCTGATCGACCAGAAAACTCGGCTGACCGAACCTGTTATTAGTGCATAGATATGCTCTGTTTTGTGCACGATTTTAAACTCAGCTGACCGGCCAGAATTTTCAGTCAACCGACTTGAAGATAACGGCCATTTTTCTGAAGAGTTGCGATCGTTCGTGAAGAGGAATCACCTTCAATCCAAGAGATATGGTCACAACCTTTGATTGAAACTCTTCATGAAAGATTGTAACTATTCTACAACTATATAAGCATGTTTAATTCATTCCTTCAATAATATAATTCTTTTTTATAATTCTGAAATCTATTCTCTATTTATTTCTACAAATAAAAGCATTCATTCTCATTCAATATCGCTTGAATCTTGTAATTAATTTATATACTTCGATTCTACGAGATTATCCTCTTTCTAAATTTTCACACACACTACATATTCTTGAGGATTTGATTATAGGAAAATTGTACTATCAAAAGACAATCCGTGATATTCAGATCACACTCGTCAACAAATTATTTGTATTAAGTTGAAGTCCTCTTCGGCTGTTGAGGCGGAAAAATTCCTGTTCGGCTGCTCAGGTGTGGTATACCTATTCCTTCGGGTTAAGTGAGGGGTTTAGTCTAAATCCAGAGGATATTCTGGGACTGGACGTAGAACGGGAAGTTCGAACCAGTATAAAAATTCCTGGTGTGCTTACTTTAATTTTTATTTTACTGCTATTATTAGTTTCTGCATTAAGATATTATATTACACCATCCTTAGTACTGCACGTACACTTTTAGAATATTGGATTGCTTGGAGCAGGAGTCCATACGTAGCTATATCTATCTATTTTCGCTGTGTTGAAGTCTTTGTTTGTTGTATTGAAATGTAATGGATTAGACAAAACACTATAATTGTCTAATGTGAAATGTTGTTGTAATCTGTGTAACTCTGATGTATTGATTATGTAATATCTATGTGATATATTATATTTTGTTCCATTCCGCTATGAGATTATGATTTTGTTGAGTTCTTTCTTTTATCTATTCTATTTCTACCTCTTTCTTTCTTATTGATGATGCGTCTTTCAGTGGTATAAAGGCGGGTCGTCACAGTTGGTATCAGAGCTTCCAAAGGCTGCAACAAACTTGAGTCTTCTGGTCGTCGAGCATGAAAAAGGATGTACCTGCTTTCATCTTTGGATGAGCGATCTGTCAGCAGGTGAAGGAGATCATGCCAAAACCTGATCTCTTGGCTACTCATAAAAATCTGAGTACCCGAGAGTTTAAGAAAAACAGAAATAAACTCCGGGTCAGACATGGTCTGATGTGAGTAAACGGTTTAAAGTTGTTTAACTTTTAAAATCATTTGAAAACAAAGGTATCACGTAAGACTTCCCACACATAAACATGGGTAAGTTTTTACCTTACGCTAACCAAAACATTTGATAAGAAATTCAGTGATATTATAATAGGGTCTAGGGTTTTCAAATAAACATTCACATAGCCAAAATTGTTACATTTATTAAATTCCAGCATACTAGCCACAAAAGTGGGTTATGCAATCAAATCCGAGGGCGCTTATTGGAGATTGGATTTCCATACAATGGCAGGGCTACTGGGGTACTGCCCGTCTCAGTATGTGGCCTAGATAAACGTACAGAGGATCACTCCAGACCCCCTACAACACAAGGTCGGAACCATTCCTTACTGAACAGACCCGAACAAGACAACCCCATAGTTGGCTACAGACCAACTGCCCACATAACCAAATAAAAAGGGACATCTAGACAGGGGAAGCTCTTGTCCTACTTAAGCGTGACTCACTTAGCCTTGCTGCATCTCCCATGTTTTAGCCGTTCTCGGTTGATGAGGCTTGAGGCTACGATTACCTTTATAGAACATATCTATCATAGAATGCTCATCGTCCACCTGACGATGTTCTGAAAGCATTCAATCCATACAAGTTCGTTCCAAGATCGAACGAAACCGAAGGCATTATCTTGTTACACTCATTTTGGAATCACCCTTAGAGTTAACCATGATAACCCTTGCACCTTGAAACTCCATCTCGAACCTGAAAGCATTATCTCCGTTATACTCGTATTGGAATCACCCTCAGAGTTTTAACGACAAATAGTTCTTACACTTCGAGTCTTCCACTTGTTCTTCACTTGAATTCACAGCCTAATGTTTAACTTGGATCGATGTGGTTATCAGATAATCAAATTTGATTCCCGATCCTGGTCTCATCGGAATCCAAACGTATCTTAAAGGCCAAGTTGTTTTAAACAGTTTGAACAATTTAATTCAATTCAATATTTTGAGTTCACACAGATTTAACACAGATAAATATCGCACATTTATCATTGATATATCTAATATCACATCACAGAATATCACAGCATCTCATCCAATAGATATCACCCAATAGATACCATTCGTTAGATATCTTCCAATAGATATCATCCAATAGATATCATCCAATTCAGACATTCTACAAAAACAATCATCCATAAACAGGAATTATTAATCCATGTATAATTAATGTAATCAACTTAAATTAAATTAATTACTTAAGAAATAATCACCTAATACCGGTTTAACCAATCATTAATTAATTTTAAACAAATTAATTAATCACTCCTTGATTACCTTATCAATCAATTTATTAATCTTTAATCAGAAATTAATTATCCTTTAATTATCAATTAATAAACCTTAATTATTAATTAATTTCCTTCAATATAAAGTAATCAATCCTTAATTACTTTTACAATCAATTAATTAACCTTCAATTAACTGACTAATTATCCATTAACTTTTGATTAATAAACTTAATTATTAATCAATATCTCACAATGCAAATTAATTAATCCATAATTACTCATATAATTAATTAATTAATCATTAATTAACTAATTAATTATCTCTCAATTATTAATTAATAAACTTAATTATTAATTAACATCCTTAATTACAAATTAAATAATCCATAATTATCAATTGATTAAACAGTTAATCAATCCTTAATTACCTTTGACTAATCTTTAATTACCTTTGATTACCTTTGATTAGTCTTTAATTACCTTTGATTAATCATCCTTTAATTATTAATCAATAAAACCTATTTTATTAATTAATAAAACATAATTAAACATTAAGAATTTCTTAATTATTAATTAAGTAACCTCTAATTACTTAATTAACACCTCTCTAATTACTAAACTAATCAATATTAATTACTTGATTAATTAATTCTTAATTACAACTTAATCAATCAATTAATCAATCTCTATTCATTAGTTAATAATCTTTAATTATTAATCCATAATTACAATTAATTATCCTTTAATTAATTAATTTATAACCTTTAATTATTCATTAATTAAACCAATTAATTACTCTTAATTAATTACTTAATTAATCCTTTATAATTAATTAATCAAATTAATTAATTATACTTAATTCCCTTTATTAAACTAATTAATCTCAAGACATTATAACCTTAATCATCTTAAGATAAAACATTATCTTATAAATACCTTAATTACCATTAACATTTTAGAACATTTCAACATTATAGGTAATCTTTACTCAATGACATCATTAATTAAGTTTTAGAATAAATAATCATTTAACTTTTTAATTTTAAAGTTAACAAAACTTAACTTCATTAAAATAACTTTAAACATTATCAAGTAGAATTTTAAAAGCTAAATTTGTAATTTAAAACTTACCTTTATAAAAATATTAAACCTTTGTTTAAAAAATAAGTTTTTTTAAAATTACTTTAAATTTACAAAATTTAAATTAAACATATTTTCAAAACTTTTTAATCAATAGTTAAAGAAAACAATTATAAAGATTAAGTTTAAATAAGACATTTTTAAACTAGATTTAAATTTAAATTTCAAAAACAATTCAGTTTTAAACCCTAAATTAGTCGGGTCTGGGAAAAATGGTTGAAGGCAGTGAAGATTGCCGTGGCATCGACGGCGAAGAGATTTAGTTTATAACCCTAGTTTTGGTCGAGCTGGAAGATTGGGTTTCTGCCTTTTCTCTAGTGCATCGAGTTAGATGGGGGTTTGGGGATGGATTCATGGATGGTCAGAGATGTCGTCGCCGGAAGTACAATGGTACCTCGAATTTGCTTTTACGGCCTGCCTCTCGACTCGTAATCAACCCAAGGCCTTATACTACCTCAAAGAGACATGTAGGGTTAAGAGTCTCCCGTTTTCCACCAAACGCAAAGCGAGAACCCCCTATCATGCTGTAATATAGCAAATCCGATCCTCATGCCTCAAACCTTCTCCAACCCAAATATCAACCACCCCGACGCCGCCGTTCATCGACAATCACCCAAAATGTCCAATTCAAACAACTAGAAAATTCTCATGAATTAACACTCTACAAATTATGAAATGCATATCAAAATTCATGATTTTCAATCACGAATTCATTCCTGTAATTCAAATTAGAAATTAAGATAGTGGATTTTTAACATACATTAATATTTCCACTGTTATTCCCATTTTTAAACTTATTTGCTGAATTTAAAATCCTAAAACTATTTTTAAAATCATCATCATACATTAACAAACAACTTCCATTTAAACATTAAAGTCTAATATTGATTCTATTGGGAGATTTGAATTTTTGAAGGCAAAAGCATAGACTGAAACAACATAGAACAGGATATATATATATATAGACATACTTACACACATATATATATTGTTACCCGGCACCTTGGCCTGGCTACAGGACAACAGTTGAAGATATTATTATTAGCACTAGAGAAGATTCTGACCAAGATGAGCCTGAAGGTATAAGGGTGTGATGCAATCGACGGGTTTCGGCATCCCAATCCCGGTGTGCAGAAGTCACCTACTGTGGGCCGATGTAACTTGCTCCTGAGCCCATGAGGGAAGTCCAACCCATCTTCGTATATAAATAGAAGGGCAGGGGCATAGTGAAAAGGGACATTTTTTCGAGAACACTGGGGAGACCCTGCCATTTTTGATACTATCCTCTTTTTAATTCAAATTTGTATGCAAGTGATTGGTTTACGGATTGTATCTGTATTCAAGTGGTTGAGAAAGCAATAAAGATTAAACTCAAAGTGAACGTGGGCAATTATGCCGAACCACTATAAATCTGGCGTTCTCATTTTTATTGCTCTTTCTGCATTGAATTACACTATTCTTGTGTTCTAACTTACTCTCTTCATTAATCTCCCTACATAACTCTACTCAAGGGTGTTTATGACCAATTTTGGTGCTAACGTTTTGGTGTTTTCACTGAGAATTGAATTCTCAGCCTGATTGGAGCTCATCGTCTGCTAGTGGATTTCCATATTCATGAGATAGATCCAGTTGTTTACTAGAAAACTTCCTATTCTACTTAGTTTTAAAAGAAATCTAAAGGAAGCTGATAGTCGTAGATTGGATTCACTAATGTATGCAAGATCTGTTGATTGGATGTTGAAGTTTGCACTCAAGTTGAATGAAGGGCGACCCTCCTCTGAAGGCAATTTAGCCGATCGCCCCAGAAAAAGTGTACGCTGATTGCCCCTGAAAAGGCATATGCCGAGAGAGTGTATGTCAAGCAAGGGTACGCTGAGCGACCCAGTGCATGCCGAGTGGGAGTATGCCAACCGACCTAGTGCCTGCCGAGCGAGAATATGCCGAGTTGCATTCCTATGCCGAATGGCATCCACACCGAGCCGCATTCCTATGCCGAGAGGCATCCAAGCCGATCCAAACTTAATCTACACCGATCTCTTATACGACCCCTATTTTCAAAAAAAAAATTGGATTGTGAATTCTAGCCGCAGCGCAGTGCCACAGATAGTTAATTCAAAACTTAACTTAATAAAGGAACATTATTTCCACTTCCCTTACATCCCATGATCAACCAGGGCATAGACGATCTAACGTCAGCTTCTGAACGATAACAAGGGAATGGACAAGCAACCGCTACTCAAACGATACTCCCAAAGGTTGGAGAACATAGATGATATGACTCTAGGCAAATGCCAAGATGACTCCAAGCACCATTCTTCACCGACCTAGCACTTTAAATTTAGTGACTCCAAGCAGACCAACGTTTGGCTTAAAGCAATTTATTCCAAATTCTATAAAGGATGTCATACTGATCGCTTTTGAGGAAAGTCGACCTCCAAATATATTTTGGCAGCTATTTAGCTGGAGAGCCTCTCGCGACCACGGATCGTTTCTATGACAAAAATGAATCTAAACCAAAGTGTGGAGGAGTGAAACAGACTAGGAAAGATAACAATGAAGGCCCGTTGGCTAAGGACGCTGATCCTAGTAGACAAAATAAGTCCTCAAAATTCAAATCGTATGCTCTTTGAAAGATTCAATTGACAACCTCTACTTGAAGACTCACGACTCAAAATGGTATTGGAAACCAACCATGAGAGGGTACACCAAAGTCTAAAGAAAATCAAGGGAATGTTGTATATTCCAAAATGCTCGCAGATCCTAACACGGGCGATAACAAACACCTCCGAGGTGTGATCGAAAAGCCGATCTAGAAAGGAAAGCATCAATAGTATGTACAAGTCCTATAGCATGGCGGGCAGCGAACATCCGATGCCTATTAATAAAGGGCTATGATTATCAATTAGACCGCTGACGGCCGACATCCCTTTGAAAGGAGCAAGAGGCAAAGTCGAATAGCGAGCACACGATGCTGCTTCACTTATCAATGAGATTTTCCCAATCTTCTTTGAATTATTTCCATTTCTATTTCAATTTCAATTGTTCGATGAAGTACAACTAACTTGAACTAAACTACTTTCAAAACGATGCAGTTGACCAGGTACTCAGATTTGGCCACCAACCAATCCACGCAAACCATGATCGGACATATGGAGTTTCATCTAGACGAGCATGATTCAATCGCTCATCCTCTACCATATGCCTTTAATTTGGGGCGAAGAACTAGAGATTGAAAAGCTCATAACGATAAGAGCCCAATACAAAGTCAACATGGCTGACCATCGATTCATTGACCTCCACATTTGACTTGAAGGCCTAAGCAAGGCTTGAAATGAATATGGCACGATCATCCACTCAAATCGAGTCATAAAACAAAGTTAGACAAAATACAAATGCCTCTCTTGAAGCTCGGTGACACCGAGATCTATCTATAGTAGACATGATTTGATCATCTGCATATCAAATCCTACCCTGAGCACAAAAGGTTGTTCGAAAGCCTGACTAGGAGTAGTTGTGATGGACTACCTTCTCGTTAACCATCGCTCTCAATACATGGACACGACTGCACCTTAAAACATATGCAACTTTCTTTGTCTACTCAATAACCCATTATCCTTATTTTCGAGAAAGAGATACGAAGCAAATTATGTGAGATTTGACTACTAACCCAGCATGGATGGGATCTAACCATCTATCATATACCTTCTTCCTTGACTTGATTGGAAGAACTATAATTATCAAGCGGATGAGAATCGACCATCCATTTTTCAAGTTTCGTCCCTCATGCTGGGGGCAGAAACCCCTTTCCATGAGTAAACATGGGTCAATCGTTCATTAGACAACATTAGCCTCGATGTGGTAAATGAAATATAAATTAAAGGGTGGAAACACGACTGCTTTGAATAAAAACCTCTACGTCCTAGTGTGCGGACTAGGGTACTCTAAGTCCCCTGAGTGCGGACTAGGGTATAAACGACTTAAAAACCTGTACGTCCCCAGAGTGCGGACTAGAGTACTCTAAGTCCCCTGACTGCAGACTAGAGTATAAACGACTTAAAAAAATCTGCGTCCCCAGAGTGCGGACTAGAGTACTCTAAGTCCCCTGAGTGCGGACTAGAGCATAAATGACTTAAAAATCTCTAAGTCCGCAGAGTGTGGACTAGAGTACTCTAAGTCCCCTAAGTGCGGACTAGAGTATAACGACATAAAAACCTCTACGTCCTCAGAGTGCGGACTAGAGTACTCTAAGTCCCCTGATTGCGGACTAGAGTATAAACGACTTAAAAACCTCTAAGTCCCCAGAGTGCGGACTAGAGTACTCTAAGTCCCCTGAGTGCGGACTAGAGTATAAACTACTTAAAAACCTCTAAGTCCCCAGAGTGTGGACTAGAGTACTCTAAGTCCCGTGAGTGCGGACTAGAGTATAAACGACTTAAAGACCTCTAAGTCCCTAGAGTGCGGGCTAGATTACTCTAAGTCCCCTGAGTGCGGACTAGAGTATAAACGACTTAAAAACCTCTACGTCCCCAAAGTGCGGACTAGATTACTTTAAGTCCTCTGAGTGCGGACTAGAGTATAAACGACTCAAAAACCTCTACGTCCCCAGGGTGTGGACTAGAGTACTCTAAGTGCCCTGAGTGTGGACTAGAGTATAAACGACTTAAAAAACTCTGCGTCCCCAGAGTGCGGACTAGAGTACTCTAAGTCCCTTGAGTGCGGACTAGAGTATAAACGACCTTAAAACTTCTAAGTCTCCAAAGTGCGGACTAGAGTATAAACGACTTGAGAAAAATATCTAAGTTCCTAAAGCGAACTAGAGTACTCTAAGTCCCCAAAGTGAGGGCTAGAGTATAAACGAGTTAATGAAAATCTCTACGTCCTAAACTATGGAATATAGCATAAACCGTTCGACAAATCTCCAAGTACCCAGAGCATGGACCGAAACATGAACACAAATTGGGTGCGAGTGGATTAGGGGAAGAATAATGCTAAGTAACCAGAATAAAGAGTGGTGCATAAACATCGATAAATTGATGAGTGGAACCCATCCGTTCTCTATTTCGAAAACTTTCGGCCTAAAATCGACAGAAGGATTATTAACCCGCTAAGGATGGAGTTTGACCATCCAACTAGTGGCCTGGCCAAATCAATGCTGGAAGCAGGAGTACAAATCTCTAAAATCTGAATACAACAGCTTACTATAGCTCCAGCTTGGCATTCTTTATAACTTAAGGCAACGACTACAGGGAGTCCTCATATAGAACCAATCTAAATGGCATCCAAAGCTACGGGCGACCGACTAAATCATACCTCAGATCTAGGGTCAATACCGATCTGCACCAAGCACATACGAATGTGCCTCGGATATTCGTTTAAAAACTATGACCTCCAAAGTGTAGAAAGAAGGGTAAACCATGAAGACTTGGTCAAAAATTCTCCAGCGCCCTCCTTCGATCAATCAGGAGGAGTATGAAACTAGATAAGCATGACCCAGCTGCATTTGAGCCAACTTTACCTTGAGATCTGATCACAGAACATGGACCAAAGTGGACTTAGATGACTGGCCAGTGTCCAAATTAGGCCCTGAAATTGACGAGGCATCGAAGTATTCCTCTTGGAATGAAAAACCAAATTACAATCCAAGATAGGCGAGACCCAACCTCCCATCAACTTACCTAATCCCACGATTCAATGAGAAAGAGAGTAAAGCTAAAGTGGGCATGGCTGGTCTTCCTACTTAACGGTATATTCCCTAAAGCTAGGGGCATGAGCGAGAAGCGAGATGAATGTGAACCGACTATTCACCAATCAACTCTGTGTCTTTGGAGTTTAGGTGGGAATATAAACATAGCTAGGGCGAGACTCAACCATCCATGTAGTGCATTTTTCAACCTGAGACTAGGAGCAGGCACGTGGTCATCCAAAGATTACCTGCAATAGCTCAATGTTGAAACTTATAAATAGTGCTTATAGCTACTCAAGGCTACGACCAAAAGGATGCCTAGAGATAGAATCATTAAATCGATGCCTTAGCTCGTAGGCAACTGACTGTCACTCCAACCCGAAGGATGGGTAAAGGATCATGAATGCATTGAATAGAAAGTTCGTTGTTCGAATATACAAGCAAATTCAAACTCATAGCAAGATCCAGCTATACAGCTTCACACAACTCAAGGCTGACCCTTCTCGACATTTGCTTCAATGTGCTTTTAAGCCTGACCTTTGGCCATTTGCTGATAATCGATTAAGGAATTCATAGTCCTTCACTATTGGACTTAATAACTCATGATACGACTCTAGGATTCGACTAGAGTAACCATCAACATTGACCATCCCAACCATATTTCACATTGAATGTTATGCAAAATAGTTACATCTGAACTCAAAGAATCCAGGATTGCACCTGCTAAGCTGACAGTCGATATTACAGCAAGCCATGGCGATCCTTTCGGGTGTTGATTATCGGATCATAGCTCAATGCAATGATGATATAAGAATTAGTTGGATTTTTATGAATTAATGATGATATGTTCCCTTGGACCCATTCTGACATGCATATGTGATTTCATTAACTATTACGAGCCATGCATTGGATATCAACCCGAAGCTACAAAAGCTAGCACAATATATATTGATTTCATCATGAAAGCTCCGTTCTTACTTTTAGGCTCACCCCATCAACATCTATGCCTACCAGCCGTTGCGACAAGGCATACAACGAACCGAGACGTCTGAAAGACTACTTAAATATAATATCGAACTAAGCCAATTCGATATCACTTATTTCCCTCGAAGGGCTATCCAAGGATGGAAATTAGCAGACCTCACACCCGTATTCACTACATCAGATGGTTACTTGAAGAGTAATAGAGAACCAACCAACAGGTGGAAAATGTACGCAGATGGAGCATCCAACGATCAATATTATGGCATAGGAGTCATGTTAATGACTCTCGAGGAACGATCGATCTACTACGTCCTGAAACTCAATTTCCTGTACAAACAACGATGCTTAGTATGAAGCCTTGACCGCCAGCCTCAAACTTGCTAGAGGATTTGGAGTGGAAACGCTACATATCGTTTATGATTCTTGATTGGTAGTATGCAAAGTTAAGGAAGTTGATCTTGCTAGGGGGCATTGTCTTGCTTCTTATCTCGGTTATTAACTGACTTCATGTGTTACATCATTATAGACATACTCAGCGAACAAAATGAAAAGAGTCCAGTCACTAGCCACACTGGCCTGTTTTAGGGACGCACAACGGACATACATTGTTGTGGTTGAAATATTTAATATTCTAAGCACTGACGGATGGAGATCGGCTAGGTCTTGGGACAAAGCCAGAAAAGCTGTCATTGTTGACTCATATCAAAGACTATCTACAATGAGGAATTCTTACTGAAAGGAGGAATGGAAAACGATAGATCCTCCTCAAAGCTTCATGCCAAATCATCAAGAATAAGTCATGTGTAGAAAGGAGTTTATCCATCCCCATGCTTTGATGTATCGCCCATGATGATATCTTAAGCAAAGTCTATGAAGAAGAATGCGACGATAACATCAGGGGAAAACCATGATAAACAAAATACTCTGCTATAGGTATTACAGGCCAACTATCAATCCAGATGCAGTTGATCATGCTAGACAACGAGAGAGTGCAAGATGTTTGCAAAAAATCCGAGAACCCACCAGTGGAAATTACTCAAATGGCTAGTCCATAGTCATTTGCAACTTGGGGGCACTGAAATAATCTCCTTGCTGATCCTAAAGGTGGTGCGAAATAAACCATCATAGAAGTTGATTACTTCACCAAATGGGCAGATGAAGAACTCTTAACCATGACCAAGATGAAGAAAATAATCAACTTCATTATCCGTAACGTCATCTGTCCTTATGACCTTCCATGATCCATTATAACTGTAAATGGATCGGTTGAAGCTATGAACAAAATCATAAAGCCTGTACTGAATAGAGGTTTGGAAAAGGCTAGAGAAAAATCGGTGGATGAACTCCCAACAACATTATGGGCTTATAGAACTACCCATGGGTCCGTGGCTGGCCGTACTCCATTCACCCTCTCTTATTGCTCTAAGGTCGTCATCCATGTAAAAATTGAAGTCCCCTCTCATCAAGTGGCTGATTACAACTCTTATTTCACAAAAATATATACAGATAAGGAAATCGCAATTAAACTAGATGGAATTGGCGATGACTTAGGAGCATATAAAATGCATCCGACAGCCAATGGCAAGAACATGTACCCGAACATGCATGTGTACATCCGAAAAAAGTTCAACTTCTTGAAATCAACAGGGAATTGGATTCTCACTTAAGGTTATTAAGAAAAGACTGGATCAAATAACCGAAGCTTACTAGCCTTGTAGAATCGAACATGGATGGCCATTGATGAGCTACAACCATAGATTTATAATATTTGGAATCAACCAAGCGTCAAGACGACCAAAGAAGGATATGACAGCTTAGGAGGATAAAATCGAAGGCTATTGACTATTTAGAAAACGTGATGGATTTCTTTCTGAAAACAAGGAGTACTCACTGATTCAAAGCATGTCGTGTTGCTTCACACAAAACACTTTGGAAGGCAAGTGTTACCCGACCCCTTGGCCTGGCTACAGGACGACAGTTGAAGATATTGTTATTAGCACTAGACAAGATTCTGACCAAGAAGAGGCTAAAGGTATAAGGGTTTGATGCAATCGACATGTTTCGGAATCCCAGGCCCGGTGCGCAGAAGTCACCTACCGTGGGCCAAGGTACCTTGTTCCTAAGCTCATAAGGGAAGTCCAACCCATCTTCGTCTATAAATAGAAGGGCAGAGGGCATAGTGAAAAGGGGCCTTTTTTCGAACCGGGAAGACACTGCCCTTTTTGATACTCTCCTCTTTTTAATTCAAACTTGTATGCAAGTGATTGGTCTATGGATTGCATTTGTATTCAAGTGATTGAGAATGCAATAAAGATTAAACTCAAAGTGGACATAGACAATTACGCCGAACCACTATAAAACTGGTGTTCTCGTTTTTGTTGTCATTTCTGCATTGAATTCACTATTCTTCTGTTCTAATTTACCCTCTTCATTAATCTCCCTACATAACTCTACTCAAGGTTGCTAGTGACCAATTTTTTGCTAACATATATATACCAATTCAATTATAAAAACTGAAAATTTGCATGCAACATCAATTTCGCAGATTAGCACATGCATTAGAGATAGCCACAAATTAAACTGTTTTTAAAAAGTTTACTCACCTTTTTTTAAAAGCAGAGAAATTCCCATGCTTTAAATTTTGATTGGCAAATGCTTTTGAATTTCTTTACTGTTGGAATCTGAAATCCTTTGCATGCTTGTTAATTATTGAATCTTGAGCTTGAAGCTTAGTTGAAAAGTGAATCAAGCTAAAGTCTTCCCTTGGAAAAGATTTGTTATAGGTTTTAGAAATGCTTTGAGAATTGGTTACAGGCTTTGGCTTTTGATTTTGAGTTTGATAATTTTACAGGCTTGAGTTGTTAAAATGCTTGAGTTTGATCTGGTGATTGTTTTTTTTTTTTGTTTTTTTACAATTTAGATTTTGAGTCTTTTAAAGAATTGAAGAAGAAGGAAAAAAGTTTTGAGCTGAAAAAAAATGAAACCAGATCTTTCTTTACATCATTTTAATTTTTTAATTAAATTAAATTTTAGAGAAGATAAAAACTTGCCATTTGTTAACTAGAAATGCTCTTATGCTTACAATTGTAAATATATGTTATAATGGTCTTACACATGTTCTTGAACATTTTAAATAAATTTTTACTTACGTTAATTGTTAACATAAAATTTTCATACTTAATTTACCAATTAATAAGTACTTATCCAAATATATATATATATATATATATATATGTATGTATGTATTAATTTCTTTAAAGAAAATATTATAGAACAATTTATATTCAAATAAAATCTTATACACATATTTGTAAATCCAAAATAATTATCTTTATTGTTTAAGAAATATAAATTAAAATTCCAAATAGCCCTTGAAAAGTATTATATTGAATTATAACTTCCAAATTTCAGTTTATATATATATGTGTGTATATATATATATATATACTAGAACTTAAAACACTTTTATTAAATTGAAACCAAAACTTTAATATGTAGAAATATATATATATTAAATAGAAATTATTTTTAACATTAATTTTGAGAATAATTATATTGAATTTTAAAACAACTTCAAATCATAACATATATATACATATATACTAATTTGAAAACACATCTTTTACTAAACAAAAGACTTTCTATTCACAATATATGTATACCAAAATATATATTTTAAATAGAATCTATTTTTATTAGCTTTGGAAGATAAATCTGACCAATTTTAAATTGTTAGGAAAGATCTAATATTACCAAATTAAATATTTATTAGCCTTTAAAAGATTAAATTTACCAATTTAAAATAAAATTATAGAGGAAAATTGTCAATCCAATTTAATTATTAATAATGATTATTGTGACGGCCCGCCCTTCTACTACCAGAAAGACGTATCATCATTAAGAAAGAAAGGGATAGAAATAGGAAAGAAAGAGAAAGAAAGAAAAACAACATCAGAATCTCACACCGGAACGGAACAAAATATAATATATCACATAACTATTATAAAGTTTTACATATATCAGAGTTATAGAATATCAATACATACGACAATCATACATATATCTGTCACTACATATATCAGAGATACGGTATACATCAACAAACACAGCGGAACTAGAGAGATAACTACATACTCTGGAAACACCTGCTCCAAGCTCCTTCAGAAATCAAAGTCCAAAACCTATCACTTAACTACTCATAAAAATTTGAGTACCCAAGAGTTTATGAAAAACAAATATAAACTCCGGGTCAGACATGGGTCTGGTATGAGTAAACGGTTTAAATTGTTTAACTTTGAAAATATTTGAAAATAAAGGTATCACGTAAGACTCCCCACAAATAAATACGGGTAAGTTTTTACCTTACGCTAACCAAAACATTTCATAGGAAATCCAGTGATGTTATAATAGTGTCTAGGGTTTTCAAGTAAATAGAAAATAGCCGAAATTGTTACATCTATTAAATTCCAGCTACTAGCCACATAAGTGGGTAATACAAATCAAAACCGCAGGGTCTCGTAGGGAAAATGGATTTCCAACAATGGCAGGGCTACCGGGGTACCGCCCGTCACAGTACGGGGCCTAGATCACCGAACCGAGGATCACTCCCGACCCCCTACAACACAAGGCCGGAACCATTCTTAACTGAACAGTCCTGAACAATATAAACCTCGCGGTTGTAGCTAGCAACCGCCCACACAACTGAAATAAAAAGGGACATCTAAACAGCGGAATATCTTGTCCTGCTTGGGCATGACCCACCTAACCTTGCTGCATCTCCCCTGTTTTAGCCATTCCGGCTGATGAGGCTTGAGGCTGCGATTACCTTTACAGGAAATATTTCTTAGAATGCTCTTCGTCCGCCTGACGATGTGCTGAAAGCATTCAATCCATACGAGTTCGTTCCGGGTTCGAACGAAACCGAAGGCATTATCTCGTCACACTCATTTTGGAATCACCCTCAGAGTCAACGACGGTAACCCTTGCATTCTGAAAACACCATCTCGATCTTCATTTCATAATTCACGGCCTAATGTTTAAATTGGATCGACGTGGTTTTCGGAATATCAATTGATACCCGATACTAGTCTCATCCAAATCCAAACGTCGTTTTAAAGGCCAAGTTGTCTAATTAAATTAAACAGTTTCAATTCAACAAATTGAATTAACATAGCATTTATCCCAGATAAAACATATACAAGCATCATAGATATAACACAGCATATCACAGAGCATCACAGGATATCATCAAATAAATATCACAATCAGATATTCAACACAACAGTCCGTAAGTAGTCACCTTTAAGTCTTATTTGTAATTAATTCAATTTAGAATTAATTACCTTAGAGTTAACCACCTAACTCTGTTTAATTAATCATTAATTAACTGAAACAGTAATTATAAACTTATTAATTCCTCATAATCCATCACTACTTACCATTAAAAATGATTATTCTTGACTACTTTCTGAAGATAATCAATTTATATTGATTTTTTTAACTTAATCAACATTTAAAGGGTTTCTTTAAATTTGAAGTTCAATTATATTATTAACCACAACTCAAATGTTAATTAACTTTGTGCTTAATTAAAATTAATTACTTAATTAAATTAATAATTAAGAGATTAATATTTTAAAGTATTGACTAAAATAAGTAGCTTGAATTTAAGGTTTTAAATCTTGAAACTGTTAAACCTTTTTAAGATTCACAGCATTTATAGTTTGTTAAAAACTGTTTACTTAACTAACTTAAAAATAATAAAACCGCAGTTAACAAAAAAACCGAGTCCTCCCCTATCAAAACTACTTCGAGTTATCCTCCAAAATCACCGAGCCTTCAATGTTCGCACCCTTCTTCTTCCCACTTTCTTATTTTTCTTTTATTTCTGTAAGTTAAAACCAAATTAAAGATTTAGGCATCAGGAAGCTCCACGCACACGGCAGGAAACTCAAACCCAGCCCCATTTCCACTCGAGCACGACACGAGGCGACCATTCACGACGTCACAGACACGACACCAGGCCGTACACGTGCGCGGCGGCACGGCCGACCTCCGGCGACCACCAACGTCATCAACAACTCAGATATTATCCCTAAACTCGAAATTAAACTTAATTTACTTACAAGAATATCGAATCGAAGATTTTGCCTACAACTAGAAAAAAACAGTAAACACGACCATCATCATACGGCTCGCAATCGCCGTGGAGATCACCGGACACGCCTAAAATTAACCCACGCCACGACGACACGTCCAGCTTCCACCCTCCTGATTCGCGTAAAGCTCGATCACACAGAGATGACAAATTCATCTCATTTCTGCCATGCTCAAAAACTTAACATGAAACCCTAAATCGATCTGATAATTTAAATTCTTTCAATGGAAAATTTATCTAATAATTTTCACAACATTCTCAATGTTAATACTTGCTTCCATTAAAATCTCAACCCTTTAAATTGATTCATTAATCTTAAATTTGTAAAAATGCAATCCTAGTTTATATGCAAACTGCTTTCTACATATTAATCTAAAAATCTTTATTTTTGTTATAAAAATCTTCGATTTCGTTAAGGATTCAAAATAAAATCTTGAGTTAGCTTCTTGTACCACTTGAATTTATCAATAAATTTCCTTGGTTTCCTGTGAAACTATATTACAATAGCATACCCTTACAAAAATGTTTAAAATAGTTTACAAATCTTGATTTTAGCTTCAATACCTTGTTTGATTGGAAAATTTAAATCTTAACATGGTTTAGCAGCAAATAACTATAAGGTTGAACCAAATGTTCACCCTGTATCCACTTAACAGAGAAGTATATACAAATCACAAGATCATATGTAAAAGTAAAACATATACCACAAGATCACAAAATCATCTTAAGTGTTTGATTTAACTTAAAGCTTTAAGAATTTAGTTTACTCACAGTAAATTTGTTGAAACAGTAAGCAAGTTTAATGAAGCAACTACAGATGAATCACTGAAAGCTTTTCTGCCCTGTATTTGAATCTATTTAAGTTTGCAAAGTAAAGCTATATTTTTTTTCCTTTTCTCCAGTTTGCTGTTAAGTTTTTATGAACGAATCAGTATAGTATGATATATAAATAGAAAGGGTTTTGAGTAGGTTATATCAGGACAGCCTTACTTGATTTGTTCTGACCAAATCTTTGGGTTTTAATTACTGCAGATTGAAAAGATGTTAGGATTTCGGCTGTGATATTTCTTTGACAAATAGTTGCGCTACTCTTAAAAGCATGTCCTTATTTATGTTAACATATAATTAATGTTTTGCTGATATTTGTTTATATTTGTACTTGACAAAGATGTCTTATATAGGTATAAAGATATGAACTTTCAGGTAGGCTTGTGAACGAAGGCATGTTTATACATATATTTATCTTATCATTTTCATTTTGAACTTTGGTCATGTAGATGCAGATATTTTGCATGAAAACATTTTTGTTCATTTCTTCTAATAGAAATAGTTTATAAGAATATGTTTGTGTTTGGTCTTACATTACATTTTGCTTTATTTTACGGATATACTTTGGTTTTGATTTATTTTATACTTGTGTTTTATTTTATTTTTTTAACTTTATACACTTAGCAGATTGAAAATAGTTTTGTATATAAAGATATTTGTTCTAGCTTGAAAAATTCATGTGGTTAGTTACTTATATTGGTTTGTATTCATATTTTAGCTATCAATATTTAAATGATATTCATCTGCTTGCTTACTTATTTATATTTGTATTTTATATTTTGATTGTCAATATTTACATTATATTCTTAAGTTTTACTTATATTTAATATTTATATTTTATATTGATAAACATAAATTTTATTTAAACATTATCATTCACATCAATATATTTATTAATCACATGTTAATAAGATCAAAGTATTGTAATTCAATTATATAAGATAAATTTTATTTCAATTGAATTATATAAGAACAATTTTATTGTAAATATTATTGAGATTTATTTTAAATTTCTAAATCAATCTCCTTTTTTAAATTACAGTTTATATAAATAAATGGAAATATTTCCAAATCATATTCATTTTAAGATGATCAAATTACTTTCAATTTAATTAAATTATATATTAAAATAAACGGTGCCAAAAATCCAGGGTCGTTACATTCCTCCCCCTAAAAGAATTTCGTCCCCGAAATTTAAAACAAAGATAATTTAAAAGCGGTTATACCAACCATTCAGACGTGTATATCATTCATACATTAACAAACAACGAAACAGTCTATCCTAACAAACAACACTAGCTATCTGAACATGAATCCGGATAAGTTTTCCTAAAAGTATCCAGAGTTGTCTCTCGATGATCAACAATCCGAACTGGATTCCCGAACATAGTCAAATTTGATTCGACTTCCAAATTCTTGAACTACTGGTTTAACAAAAATTGAGGAATCATGAACAAACACCCTTAGATGGGATATATGGAATTCATAATGAATTTCAAACATCCGTTCTGACAATTCAATTTTAAAAGCTACAGAACCAACTCTTTCCCAATTTTATTGACTTCTTTACAGAATTTCAGTATCTATTCAATGAAGCCCGAACGATATACATACATTATTCGTACGCGGTATCAAATTCGATCACTCGCTCGATCACAGAATTTCACTTTCGAACTAGTATCGTCCACCCGACTTCCTAGTGCGGACTCAGATCTGGTTTCTTGATCAGAGACCGTCATTCTCCTTGCATAGCCACAACAATGATAGAGAATTGCCAGAATCAATCAAAATCCATATCCATGGTTCGTCGTCGAAAATCGAGTGAAAAATCCCAACTCGGATCGATATAACTATTTCGAAATTATGTGCTTGAATCTGGATCAAATTACTATGCGAATAAAATAATATACGTACATCCTACGTATTCATATCCATTGATTATCAACTATATCAATTTTCTTTTATTCACATTATTTTGATTTCTATCCACTTGGAATAATTTTCTCAATACCAAATTTACTTAAGAATTTCACCATTCATTCTTTAAATTTAATATAAGCATTATATATACTCTTATATTATTACTTTACCACTTTATCCTTCATATCCTCTTATTTAAATCGGAATTTCCAATTCCCTATGAATTTCAATTTATCTCCAATTCTGAATATTGAATTTTATTGACTATCTTCCATCTATAACTAATCCCTATCATTATTTTAAATTAGTTTCATCCACTAATTTATTTCAATTTCCAATTTGAAATCGGTTTGCTCCTACAGTTTTAGTTTCTTTTTCTTTTTTCTGGTTCCCAAAATTTTAAAAAGTTTTGGCAGAGTCTCCATTTGTTTAGCATCACATATTTTCGTAAGCACATATGTAAGGTTTCAACACTTATTACAATTACTTCCAACCAATTCTCAAACCATTCCCTTCAGTTTAAGTGATTTAAAACTTACTTGTTTATATATAATTTATTTGAGCAAAACAAACTCATATTCATTTCAACTGATTTCAAAATTATCCTATTTTGCTTCCAATAATTCATAGCATTTTATCTAATCTCCTTTACTTCGAATGACCCATTTTCTTATGCAATTTGACAATATTATTGTGAATAAATAATTACTTAAGCTTTATAACAAATTTTAAATTGAGCATTTTTTATATATTTCTACAAGTTTGATTCTAAACCATTTTATAAAACTTGACAACCAATATTTTAAATAATCATCTCAAAATTTACTTAAGTTATTTATTTTCTTCAAACTGTTCCACTTAATAACTTAAGTTTATTCTATTCCACCAATTTCCATTTAAATCTTTGATTTGATTTCCTTTAATCAAATCCCAACTATTTACTAATTTATTCGATTAGTTTATTGTTTTATCCATTCTTAAATCTATTTACATTAACAATTCATTATTGAATTTATAATAAAGTCATTCAATTTATGCTTGAATTAGGTTTGTTCACACCAATTCTATTTCAATTCAAATCAATACTTACTTATTTACTTAAGAATTTTATTTCATTCAATATTATCTATAACTCGACTGAATTCATTTAAATTCAATTTTTATTTATTTATTCCAACTCAACTTCAGTTAAGTTTAACTACTTACCATTCTTTTAAATTTTATTACTCACTATATGAGTTCAAAACTTATTTATTTATTTAAAAGCTTTATATTGCTCATTTGAGTCATTTCATCTTATAACCACCATTTCAGATTATATATAACACTTACTATCTCAAGGTATAAATTTTCATTTCACAATACAATCATTTTACCTTCCAATCTTATATCCAATTTAACTCAATTTAAATTTTATTTTATCTAACTTATCTCAGGTTAAATTCAAATATATTCCTTCACTTTTATTTACTTATGTTAAATTTTAATTCCCGGAATAAAGTTCCCAATTTCTTCTTATTAATATCAACCTTACTTTATAAGTTCAATAGTTGATTCGTTTAAACTTTTCACATTATCTAAATATAATTTCTTAGAATTTAATTTCCCAGTTTTTATTTCCAAAACATTTTTGAAATGATAACTACACATATCCACTTGGTATAACAAATCAAATTTCCAAATTCCAAACACTTGTTTTCACCAAAACAAATTTTCCCCTTTTGAAATTTCTAAAACAACTTGTATACCCAACAACCCCAAACAATATCATGGCCAACTATCCTGGCAGTAATCCATCACTTTAGAAACTCGAAAATGAATATTGATGATGTGGTCATCATCATCGGGATTATTTTCCAGTGGCTGAAGTGAGTTCAGTGCTTCTTTACTTCCACAATTTCCTCCCAAAACAATTTCCATTCAACAATATTTTCAAAAACAATATTCCATTATTGCCTTCAAATCTTTGGAAAAATATTTCAAACATTCCCAAGATTTTTAAATTCCCAAATTCTTTTGTTTAAATTCATTTAAACACCTTTCAAATTTCCGGGACTTAAATTCTGGTTTAATCAAATTTCAGTTATATTCCTTTTTATTAAAACCATACTTAGACAATTTTATTTGGTTATAAACCACTCAAATTTTAAATTTTTATTCAATTATAGTATTAACAACCAAACATCCAAATATAAATAATAATTTCAGAAAAATATTTCTTTTATGTCAAAATATAATTTTGGGTAAAATTATTTCATTTACCCTACTTTAAAAAACAATACTGTGTCGGTCTACCTTGTTTTAGAGTTTAGAAATCCCTATCGATGAAATGGCATCCCACATATCGACCAGAATCCATGAATACTCAACAGATAAGTCAACACAATATAAAAACAATTTTATATTCACTAACAAATACGCGCTCATATCTATTAATACACTCAATCTCATTTTAGAGTACTATAGACTCTATTTTATGAGTAATTCCTACCAGAGCCAAGGTTATCACCAACCTAAGCTCTGATACCAACTGTGACGACCCGCCCTTCTACTACCAGAAAGACATATCATCATTAAGAAAGAAAGGAATAGAAATAGGAAAGAAAGAGAAAGAAAGAACAATAACATCAGAATCTCACAGCGGAACGGAACAAAATATAATATATCACATAACTATTACATAGTTTTACATATATCAGAGTTATAGAATATTAATACATACAACAATCATACATATATCTGTCACTACATATATCAGAGATACAGTATACATCAACAAACGCAGCGGAACTAGATAGATAACTACATACGTCTGGAAACTCCTGCTCCAAGCTCCTCCAGAAATCAAAGTCCAAAACCTATCACTTGACAACTCATAAAAATTTGAGTACCCAAGAGTTTATGAAAAACAATTATAAACCCCTGGTCAGACATGGGTCTGGTATGAGTAAACGGTTTAAATTGTTTAACTTATAAAACATTTGAAAATAAAGGTATCACGTAAGACTCCCCACAGATAAATAGGGGTAAGTTTTTACCTTACGCTAACCAAAACATTTCATAGGAAATCCAGTGATATTATAATAGTGTCTAGGGTTTTCAAGTATATAGAAAATAGCCGAAATTGTTACATCTATTAAATTTCAGCTACTAGCCACAAAAGTGGGTAATACAAATCAAAACCGTAGGGTCTCGTAGGGAAAATGGTTTCAACAATGGCAGGGCTACTAGGGTACCGCCCGTCACAGTACGGTGCCTAGATCACCGTACCGAGGATCACTCCCGACCCCCTATAACACAAGGCCGGAATCATTCCTTACTGAACAATCTCGAACAAGATAAACCCCGCGGTTGTAGCTAGCAACCGCCCACACAGTCGAAATAAAAAGGGACATCAAGACAGGGGAATATCTTGTCCTGCTTGGGCATGACCCACCTAACCTTGCTGCATCTCCCCTGTTTTAGTCATTCTCGATTGATGAGGCTTGAGGCTGCGATTACCTTTACAGGACATATTTCATAGAATGCTCATCGTCCGCCTGACGATGTGCTGAAAGCATTCAATCCATACAAGTTCGTTCCGGGTTCGAACGAAACCGAAGGCATTATCTAGTCACACTCATTTTGGAATCACCCTAACAGTCAACGACGATAACCCTTGCATTCAGAAAACACCATCTCGATCGTCATTTCAGAATTCACGACCTAATGTTTAAATTGGATCGATGTGATTTTCGGAATATCAATTGGATACCCGATCCCGGTCTCATCGAAATCCAAACGCCATTTTAAAGGCCAAGTTGTCCAATTAACTTAAATAGTTTAAATTCAACATATTGAATTAACATAGCATTTATCCCAAATAAAACGTATACAAGCATCATAGATATAACACAGCATATCACAAAGCATCACAAGATATCATCAAATAAATATCACAATCAGATATTCAACACCACAGTCCGTAAGCAGTCATCTTTAAGTCTTATTTGTAATTAATTCAATTTAGAATTAATTACCTGAGAGTTAACCATCTAACTCTGTTTAATTAATCATTAATTAACTTAAGCAGTAATTATAAACTTATTAATTCCTATAATCCGTCACTACTTACCATTAAAAGTGATTATTCTTGATAACTTTCTAAAGATAATCAATTTATATTGATTTTTTTAACTTATTTAACATTTAAAGGGCTTCTTTAAATTTGAAGTTCAATTATATTATTAACCACAACTCAAATGTTAATTAACCTTGTGCTTAATTAAAATTAATTACTTAATTAAATTAATAATTAAGAGCTTAATATTTTAAAGTATTGACTAAAATAATTAGCTTGAATTTAAGTTTTTAAATCTTGAAACTGTTAAACGTTTTTAAGATTCACAGCGTTTATAGTTTGTTAAAAACTGTTTACTTAACTAACTTAAAAAGAATAAAACTACAGTTAACAAAAAAACCGAGTCCTCCCCTATCAAAATTCGTACGCTACTTCGAGTTATCCTCGAAAATCACAGAGCCTTCAATGTTCGCACCCTTCTTCTTCCCCCTTTCTTATTTTTGTTTTATTTCTGTAAGTTAAAACCAAATTAAAGATTTAGGCATCAGGAAGCTCCACGCACACGATAGGAAACTCGAACCCATCCCCATTTCCACTCGAGCACGACACGAGGCGACCATTCACGACGTCACCGACACGACACCAGGCCGTACACGTGCACGGAGGCACGACCGACCTCCGGCTACCACCAACGTCATCCACAACTCAGAAATTATCCCCAAACTCGAAATTAAACTTAATTTACTTATAAGAATATCGAATCAAAGATTTTGCCTATAGCTAGAAAAAAACTGTAAACACGACCATCATCATACGGCTCGCGATCGCCGTAAAGATCACTGGACATGCCCAAAATTAACCCACGCCACGACGACACGTCCAGCTTCCACCCTCCTGATTCGCGTGAAGCTCGATCACACAGAGATGACAAATTCGTCTCATTTCTGCCATGCTCAAAAACTTAACATGAAACCCTAAATCGATCTGATTATTTAAATTTTCTCAATGGAAAATTTGTCTGATAATTTTCGCAACATTCTCAATGTTAATAATTGCTTCCATTTGAAATCTCAACCCTTTAAATTAATTCATTAATCTTAAATTTGTAAAAATGCAATCCTCGTTTATACGCAAACTGCTCTCTACCTATTAATCGAAAAATCTTTATTTTTATTTTAAAAATCTTCAATTTCATTAAGGATTCAAAACAAAATCTTGAATTAGCTTCTTGTACCACTAGAATTTATCAATAAATTTCCTTGGTTTCCTATGAAACTATATTACAGTATCATACGCTTACAAAAATGTTTGAAATAGTTTACAAATCTTGATTTTAGCTTCAATACCTTGTTTGATTGGAAAATTTAAATCTTAACATGGTTTAGCAGCAAATAACTTTAAGTTTGAACCAAATTTTCACCCTGTATCCACTTAACAGAGAAGTATATACAAATCACAGAATCATATGTAAAAGTAAAACATATACCACAAGATAACAAAATCATCTTAAGTGTTTGATTTAACTTAAAGCTTTAAGAATTTAGTTTACTCACAGTAAATTTGTTGAAATAGTAAGCAAGTTTGATAAAGCAACTGCAGATGAATCACTGAAAGCTTTTCTGCCCTGCATTTGAATCTATTTAAGTTTGCAAAGTAAAGCTATATATTTTTTTCTTGTCTCCAGTTTGCTGTTAAGTTTTTATGAACGAACCAGTATAGTATGATATATAAATAGAAAGGGTTTTGAGTAGGTTATATCAGGACAGCCTTACTTGATTTGTTCAGACCAAATCTTTGGGTTTTAATTACTGCAGATTGAAAAGATGTTAGGATTTCGGCTGTGATATTGCTTTGACAAATAGTTGTGCTAATCTTAAATGCATGTCTTTATTTATGTTAACATATAATTAATGTTTTGCTGATCTTTGTTTATATTTATACTGGACAAAGATGTCTTATATAGGTATAAAGATATGAATTTTCAGGTAGGCTTGTGAATGAAGGCAAGTTTATACATATATTTATCTTATCATTTCAGTTTGAACTTTAGTCATGTAGATGCAGATTTTTGCATGAAAACATTTTTGTTCATTTCTTCTAGTAGAAATAGTTTATATGCATATGTTTGTGTTTGGTCTTACATTACATTTTGTTTTATTTTACTTATATACTTTGTTTTTGTTTTATTTTATACTTGTGTTTTATTTTATTTTTTTAACTTTATACACTAAGCAGATTGACAATAGTTTTGTATATAAAGATATTTGTCCTAGCTTGAAAAATTCATGTGGTTAGTTACTTATATTGGTTTGTATTCGTATTTTAGCTATCAATATTTAAATGATATTCATCTGCTTGCTTACTTATTTATATTTGTATTTTATATTTTGATTATCAATATTTACATTATATTCTCAAGTTTTACATATATTTAATATTTATATTTTATATCGATAAACTTAAATTTTATTTAAACATTAACATTCACATCAATATATTTATTAATCACATGTTAATAAGACAAAGTATTGTAATACAATTATGTAAGATAAATTTTATTTCAATTGAATTATATAAGAACAATTTTATTGTAATATATTATTGAGATTTATTTTAAATTTCCAAATCAATCTCCTTTTTAAAAATACAGTTTATATAAATAAATGGCAATATTTCCAAATCATATTCATTTTAAGATGATCAAACTACTTTTTATTTAATTAAATTATATATTAAAATAAACGGGGCCAAAAATCCATGGTCGTTACAATTATTAAAATGATATTGCCTAAAATTCTTAGTCATCACATTCGTGGTGGATCTATCGATCGAGAAAATGAAGGGGCGGCCTTCCCTTCGAGTTCGATGACCCGTGTTCGCTCAATCGAGGGTCGACGATGGCTACGTTTTGGGCGAGTTCTCCGATGATTAGCGAGTGGAAGGGGCGATCGATGTGTGGAAAGTGGTGGGTCGAGGCACGGTAGGGATTCTCGATGGAAGAAGTTTGCGAGGTGAGGCATGATGGTGTACGATGGATGCGGCTCTAAAGGTAGCCATGACCTAGCCATGTCGATTTAGTGGGTGATGTGCGCAGGGGGTTCGAGTGGCGGTGTTTTTCTCGAGTAGGGTAAATTCTTCTTTCTATTTTCATTTCAAAAATGTAGACAATATGTTTATAAACAGAAAATTTTATTTAGCAATCTGAAAATTTAACAGCAAATTATATATGAGAATATTTTAGAGAAAAAAAAATATATAATTCACAGTAAGGTATTTTGATTTTATTTTAATTTAAAGAATCTATATATGGATAGTATAGTTAAATAGAAAATTTATTTTTAAAGTAAGGTATAAGATTTCTATTTTTAATTTAAATAGATAAACAGAAAAACAGACAATAACAATATATATATATAAGATATAGAAAATAGATTTAAATGGTAAATTATTTGTAGGTTATTTCAAATGTAATAAACCATATAATGTTTATACAAGGTCTTAAATCATGGAGAATCAAGCCGGTGTGGATCGGATTGCAAATTCAAAATCAAAGGTGAGTTAATCGCACTCATTTGGATTACCCTTTAAATTTAAATAGTTAAATTTAAATTATTGATTATTTGCTTGAATTGATAATTTATTATCAGCTTGGATGTGATATGTTATATATATTGTGTGTGTGTGTGTGTATTGGAGTGATTGATTTCCCGCATTATATAGCGGATGAGACCCTATGCGCCCCGCATAATAGCGGATGACCGTTATACCGCGATATCCCGCCTTGAAGCGGGACTGGTATTATAAATTGTCATGCTAACATCTGTGGATGCAGGGAAATGGGTTGGTGGGATCCAACTGGATTCCTCAAAATGTTGAACTTATTTTATATTCAGTAATGTGATTTATATGATAATCTGTGACGAATTATATTGATTATATTGCGAATTGAAATTTATTGAATGCTATGGCTTGGTTGAATATATATTTGTATTTCAGAAAAAATGAAATATATAAAGTTTGGATTTTTAAAGGAAATAAAAGGGAATTTTTTTTATTATAGTGAATTCAAATAAATTAAAAGAATAAATTTGGGAAAAGAATAAAGGTTTGATTTTAAAGCCTATATAATAAATTCAAGGATGGGAAAAATAGGGATTCTGAATAATGGGAAAAAGGATTTTTTTTTTAAAATAAGGACTTATGCAATATTGTTTTGTAAGTATGAAGAAATATATTATTAAAATTTAAGATTTGAAATGAGTTTGGGAAAATAAAAGGAGAATTTGAAATAAAGTATGAAATTAGTTTTTTCGATTTAAATAAGAATTTAAATCATAAATAAAGGTGTGAATATGGGATAAATGGGTTTTGAAATAAATTTGGATAAGTAAAGGAATTTATTTTAAAATGGAGTTGGTTTGTAAATCAATTCGAAAACTGAGTAAATGTTGGAACTGTGAATAAAGGAGAATGAGATTGTGAAATTTATAAACAGGGCTTATAAATGAAGTGAAACATTTATCAGATGATAATTTTGAAGTATAAATTCAGGATGGGAATTTATAAGGAAAGGGTGATTTGTTTAAAAATAAATAGTGATTTTTTCTTAAAATGTGTGGAAAGGAAAGTGTATTTCCCTAAAAAGTCGAGTATATTTTCAAAGAAAGATTTCCAAGTATAAATTAGTGGTTTTAAAGTGGTTTTAAAAGAATGTTTTAGAAAAAATTTATTATTTTAAATTGTTTTAGAATTTTAAAGTAAATATTCATTTAAATTAATTATAATAGTAATTATTTTAAAGGTTTAACTAGTATTATGTTTTAAAAGATAATTATTTAATATTTATACCTTATAGAATAACTTTTATTTTAAATTATTTTTGGCTTAAGTTTTACATGAGAAATTATTATAAGATTTCATAACTAGTATTTTAAATAAAGTATTTTAAGTAGTTTTTATTTTAAGTGTTTTAAAGAATATATTTTTGGATAAAGTGATTTAATTTATTTAAAAATCTAAAGTGTTAAGACTTGGTGATTTTCAGTGGAAATAAGACAAATGGGGTGGAAATTTATTCCGCGAGAGGAAAAGGGATTTGAAAACTATTTTCTAAAGGGTTGAAATGTAGAAAATATCTTGCAAAGATATTTTGACATAAATAATTTATGAAACTATTAAGACCTGATGGTTGTCAATGGATGTTATTTGATAGTTAAATAACCGACTTTCAATATTGGCTAATGCGCTGATCATTTCAATGAGACCGGGATCGAGATTAATTTCCCAAAAGCCACTTCAATCTGGTTTGAACGTTTTCGTGAGGAAGACCAGAGCTTGGAGTCGAAGATGGAGTAGTAAAGTACAAGGGCTAATCGCTACTAATCCTGAGGGTGATTCTAAAATGGATGTAATAGGAGTAGTGCCTTCGGTTTCGTTCGGATCGGGAATGGACTTGTATGGATGAATGCTATCAGATCATCGTCAAGAGGACGGTGAGTATTCTAAGTGAATGTGTGCTAAAAAGGTAATGCATAGCCTCAGGCCTCAACAACTGGGGATGGTTAATAAGGGGAGGTGCAGCAAGGCTAAGAGGCTAGCAACCAATTAAGGTAAGGTCATCCTTGTCTAGATGTCCCTTTTATATTCGACTATGTGGGCGGTTGCTGATTCCAACTGCAGGGTGATCTTATTCGGACTATCCAGTAAGAGATAGCTCCGGTCTTGTGTTGCAAGGGATCAAGGTGGATCCTCGGTACGGTGACCTAAACCACGTACTATGACAGGTGGTACCCCAGTAGCACTGCCATTGACGGAAACCCAATCTCCAATAAGTGCCTTCGGATTTGATCGTAGAGCCTGGTATTGGTGGAATTTAACAATGTAACAATTTCAGCTATTTGAATAAGTATATGTACTTAGACACTATTATAATATCAGAAGATTTTGATAAGAAATGTTTTGGTTATGGTAAGGTAAAAACCCGACATGTTTATTTATGGCATGGTCTTACGAGATACCTTTGATTTCAAAAGGATTTTAAAAACTTTAATAATCCAATTGAGTATGTTTTCTAATGCTAGTTTTCCAGACTGGCTCGGGTATTGTTTTAATATAATGCTCGGGTCAGACTAAGTGTTATAGAATACAGGATATGATGTTGTGGAGTTCAGGAGACGAGCTGGATGGCGAGATCTATCACACGTATTTGATCTATATTCCGATATGCAGTATAAGTTGTATAGTTAGTTTTTGTGAGGACAAGTAGATATAACTGTCTAGTATATTGTTATGGTTTGTGTTATACATAGATGATGTAATGTATAAAACAGATATAATTCTTTTTATATAAAGATCAGTCATTTATCTATTATATATTTTTCTGCTGCGTTTGTGAGATTCTGATGTTGTTTTCTATTTCTTTTTCTACCTCCTTCTTCTTTAACCCCGGTGGTTTGGTTTTTGGGCATTCGATTGTTCGGCATTTGATACAGTGGACATATTGATGTCGATTTCCGGGAGTAGAAAAATCGGGTCGTTAGAATTGGCGTCAGAGCTGAAGTTTAAGTGAGAACCTAGGCTCTGGTAGGGATTACTCATTAGAAATAGAGTCAATGGTACTCTTGAATGAGTTTGAGTGTATTAATAGATATGAGTGCGTATTTGTTAGTGAACATGAAAATTGTTTTATATTGTGTTGACTTATTGGTTGTGTTTTTACGGATTCTGATCGATATATGGGACACCATGTCACCGATAGGTGTTTCTAAACTCTTAAACAAGATAAACCGGCACATTATTGTTTTAAAATAGGGTAAATGTAATAATTTTACCAAATTACTTTTGTATATAAATGAAATAATTTTCCATAAATTATTATAGTTATATATGGTTGCTTGTTTGTTACGAAGTGATAATATTAAATTATTATCATTGTTGTGTGGAAATTGAACTTGGGATTAGAATTATAACCAAAGGTTAAGAAATAAATTTATTTAAAAAATGGAACATGTAAATGTGAATTATAAATGTGATTTATAATTGAAAATGAAATAAAAATTCCAGAGTAATATTTGAATATGAATTGAAAGGTTATGGAAATTTTGGAAATTAAATTCCTTTGAGTTTGAAAATGATTTTCAAAGGTTTTGGAGGAATAATGGTGATATTACTTGAGAAATATTTTTGAATTGGATTTGAAATCTGGTAAGATTTGGAATTTTAAAATATTTGAATTGTTTTTGAAGGAATAAAAGCACTGAACTCTCTTCAGTGCTAGAAAATAATTCAATGATGACTGCAGCATCATCGATGTTCATTTTTGAGTTTCTAAGGGAAGAATTGTTGCATGTATATTTTGGATTGGTGTTTGTTTGCGAAATTGAGTTTGATTTTGAAAATCCAAAAGAATAGCTTGATTTAGATATGTATGTCTTTAAAAATGATTTATTTTGAATGTTTATGTAATAGTTCAAACTCTGGAAGTTTAACTAAAAGTGTTACGGATTATAAACAGGTTTGGAAACATATAAAGCTAGGAAATTGCCTGAAATGAAACTAACTAGTGAAAAGTTAATTGAAGTAAGTGTGAAAACAAAATAAGTTGGAAGGGAAGCTAATTTATTGAAATGAATTAAAAGAAGTTAGCAAATGGAATTTAAATAAGTGGAAAATTTATAGAAGTCTAAAAATTTGAATGGAAGTTGATTGGAATTGATTCTAGATTAATAAAAGTTACTTTGAGGAAAATTCTAAGTAGACTTGTGACGACCCGACGTTCATCTCCCAGAAAGTCGCATCATCTTTAAGAAAGAAAGGGATAGAAAAGAGAAAAGAAAGAAGAGAAAGAAGAAACAACATCAGGATGTCAACAGCGGAGCTAATAAATTATATTAATAACATAAGTATTACATAGTACACAACAATTATCAGAGTTACATAGACAATACAACACATACTAGACAGTTATAAACACCTATCTAGTTATTACAACTCAAAACACAATACAGAAAATACTCAGAGAAACCAACACAACGGAAAACTATATATCTATACGCAGAAGCCTCCTGCTTCATTGCTCCTCTACAATTCGTCAAAGCTAACCTGAATCCCTTGGCTACTCATAAAAATTTGAGTACCCAAGAGTTTAAGAAAAAAACAGAAAAAAACTCCAGGCCAGACATGGGTCTAGTGTGAGTAACAGGTTAAAGTCACTTAACTTTGAAAAACCTTTGAAAAGAAAAGATATCACGTAAGACTTCCCACACATAAACATGGAAAAGTTTTTACCTTACGCTAACCAAAACATTTGATAGGAAATCCGATGATATTATAACAAGTCTAGGGTTTTCAAGTAAATACGAAATAGCCGAAACTGTTACATCTATTAAATTCCAGCTACTAGCCACAGAAGTGGGTAATACAATCAAAACCGAGGGCACTTATTGGATTTTGGATTCCATACAATGGCAGGGCTACCGGTGTAACAACCCGCATATTTATCGAGTTTACATTTAAATATTTTTATTTAAATATTAAATCGTTAATCGGATTTTGGTCCGAAAAACTACTTTTTGCAAACGGTCAAATTAGGACTCGAGACCACTTCCATTGAGTTCGAAATGTCGTTTACAACTTTTTAAGTATAAACATCGATAGGTTTGGAGTTAGTGAAATTTCACTAACTTTTCCCGCTTTGGACTTTTGGGTTAGTTTAGCCTATTAAGCCCAAGTTCCAACCCTCTTCTCCTCACTCTTCATAAATTTCCTAACTAACTCAAGCTTTAGCATTAATGGTGAAGAGAATGGGAAATTAAAACTCCAAGCTCAAATTCAATTGCAACTCCATCATTCAACTCCAAATTCAAGTAGAAGATATTGGATTCAAGCTTTGGATTGCTTCTCCTTGCTTTCAAGCTTCATATTCATAAATTTTAGTGCAAAGGTGAGATTTTTATCTCACAAATCTAGTCTATAACTATATTGGACTGTTGGGAATGATTCCCTATCACTTTTGCATGCACATTTGCATTTTGTTAACGCTTAAATTTGAACGCTAACACCCCGGTGTGTGAAGTGTAGTTGTGAAAGCACCACCCGATAGATCGGGAAAGAATTATAAGCAAGTAATAGCGGAAAAGCAGTAAACAACAGCAATTTTATAGTGGTTCGGCTTATGGGTATAGCCTACGTCCACTTTAAGTACTTTTATTGATGATCACGTTACAAGTTGATACAAATCTTCTCAAGTACAATACACTTTGAATTACAAAAGACTTAGAACAAGTAGCTCAAACTTCGATGTTGACAAAAATCTTCAAATCCATGGTGGATGTAGATGATTTCTTTATGAAGTTCTTTTAGACGTTCTTTGAACCTCGAAAGCTTTAAGTGTTGAAGTAGTCTGGAATTCGGCAGAGTAATGGCGCTTGAAATTGATCGACCAAAAAGTCCCCTTAATGTTGGAGGTAGGTTGGTATTTATAGGCAAAGATCTTGGACCTAAGCTAAGTCGTAACCGGTTCTGAATCGCCCCCGACCCAGCTAAGTCGTGGCCGACTTATGGGAGCACCACTATGATCTAGCTGAGTTGATCTTTCTTCGCTGAATTTGCACAAGTCCAAAGTCGTCACCGGGTCAAGCCAGGTCGTAGGTCGTTCCCTCTCTCTGATGCATGGCCTCCGACTTAAATGGGAAGTGCATGCTCAAATAGGTCGTTGCCGATTTAATGAATTGACGAGCTAAACGTGAACTAACTCCCTTGCCCAGGTCGCGCACATCCTAGCACAGACCATGAGTCGTTCACGACACAAGTGTAAGTCGTGAACTTGTTCCACTCAGTTAGGTCGGTAAACATGTTAAGTCCTTAAGTCGGATCGAATTAGGTCGGCAACTTCATTAGGCAGTTAGGTCGGCACCATGTTAAGTCGGATCCTTTGTTAAGCAGTTAGGTCGGCAACTCCATTAGGCAGTTAGGTCGGCACCATGTTAAGTCGGATCCTTTGTTATTTCTTGAGTCGTTAGGCCAGTTCCTTCTGAAGCACTAGGTCGGCATCTATGTGAAGGCATTGGGTCGGCATGCTCCTTAACCAGTTAAGTCGGTATCGATTTAAGTCGGCCACCTTGTTAATCAGTTAGGTCGGCTATCCCTTTAAGTCCTGAGTCGGCGCCATCTCCACATACTGGACCACTGAGTCGTAACCGAGGCAGGGTTAACATTTGCCCCTCGAAGTATACGCCTTGGGATTAAGTCGTGTGCTTCGATACCTCTTAACTCGGTCACTCTTAGGTCGGTAAGTCGTGAACGACTTATCAGCTAACTCGTGTATGATGACCCGTATCATTTCACTTCAGAATATAAGCCGGCCTCCTTCAACCTTCTTCGTCACTTATTCATTCACTCAATTTCGATTCTGCCATTAAAATTCTCCTGAGTTCTTTAAGGCGATTCCATCCTACCTGATCACCAGTAATTCCTACTATTCATTGCGTAAGTGATTCTACTCCTCCCTTGATTGTAGATTACCTTCGGTTCTCAAACTTTATCGCTTGAATTCGAACGGCCTCCTTGCATGATGCTTCATCACGAATTCTATCATATTTGCCGTTGATGAAACTCAGGTTGCTCGATTAAAAGTTCGATGAAATAATGAAAGTGGCTCGTCGTCTTAGGCTAATCGTTTGAGATTACCATGCGACAAATTTATGATAACTTCGAACTGATTTAGTGGACGGTCCGGCAGCAGGTAATGGTATGAATGGAATAGGGGTTTTTGCTGTGGAGGAGCGGTTAGCGGGCTAATGGGTTGAGTGGAGTGAGGTATTGGTTTAGACGCGACCCAGTGATTTTAGGTGACTCATCTTTTGGCCGATTCAAATCATAAATCATGACCGTGTTAGTGCTTGAGTGAGACCCACCGACCTACCATTCTGCCGATCTAAGCTTTAAACCGTGGCCGAGATAATGCCAGAAAGAAGCTTACCGATCTAAACTTTAAAGCTTGAATCGTGACCGAGCTAACACTTGAGAAATTCCTGCCTTTTGAACCAGAGCTTGCGACCTAGGGGAACGAGTTGCCAAGTTAAACTATTTAGACCTTGACCTGCTACCGACTTAGCTTTATCTTGCAAAAGAATTTTAAACCGTAGCCGAGTTAGTACTTGAGCTTCAGACATGTTATCATTTAGGAGCATGGGCCTACTTTGAGCATTTGCCTTGAGCTAAAGAACTAAATTGTCTGAATTTTTGAACTTTAAACTTGCCTGAATCTCCTTGTATTATGCCGCATTAACTTATAAGCTGCTAACCTGCTAAAAATAACAAACAAAGAGAACCAAGGCGAAAATACTGCCATTGACTGCCCACGTCAGATGTCAGATTAGTCAAGACAAAACAAACAACTTAATTATATTGCATGAAATGTTTGCGAATCAATCAATTAGGGTTAAGCATTAGTGCAAAGTATCAACAATCTGAACTGATTTGTCTGCACCAACATCTTACTTGCATATTTAGGCTTAAAACAATAATCCCTGAATTTCATAACTAACAAATGTTTGCTAGTTTTTATTCCAGTTATATTTGTTTACCGCTTGATTGATTCTACACAACACTTCACACACTTTAGGAAACGTGCACCTTCATGTTTGAATACCCAGTTGTTTATGTAGAATGACTTCCCATCGAGAAGAAGAAGTGGTAACTCAAGAAGAAGAAACTTTCCCGACAACAGTTCCGATAGAGAATCCTCCGGAAAGAACTTCGACTATTCTATCTTTGAGAACATTTATTCAGCTGCGCACTCAATTTGGCTTTGCTGAAGATGATGTCCTATTCCCTGGGTCAAATGATACTGCTGATAATCCTCCCCATGGTTTCGTTGCAGTCAACCGCCACATGTGCTTAAGTGGGGCGATTCCTCCTTTTAATGACTTCCTTCGAACTCTTCTTCTCCGGTTGACAATCTCTCCATTTCAACTTCATCCTAATGGTTATGCCATCTTGATGGGGTTGTGTGTTTTGTTTAGAAGAACTCTTGATCGCCTACCGAGTTTTGAAGAAATTCGTTATCTGTGCTCGTTTACAAAGAGTAAAGATCATCCTTCACTCATTATTGTGAGAAGTGCTAGAAACCGCAAGCTCCTTTCCGATCTCACTGAAAGTGTTCATGGATTTTTGAACCAGTTTTTCTTTGCTCGCTGTCCTCCAGGGTTTTATGCCATCTGGAGAATAGGAAGTAAGACTAGTGTTTCCATTTTTTCGTTTTTGAAACTTTTTTCGAGATCCGAACTTTCAGTTGCTAACTTCATTCTTTGCTCTTTTCAGCACTTCCTCTCCCTTCTAGAGATCCGATTTATAAACAAGTTTTTGAGAGGTTGAGTGCCGTGGCTGCGGAAGAAAGGAGCATAAAATTTCTGCTGAAGGATGAATTTTTACACCAACATGGGCTTCTACACGCTTCTCGTTCTACGCATGCTCATGAAGTTCCAACAGAAGTTCCCGATTCTCCGATGAAAACTCCTGACGCCCCGGTTACTGTCGAACAACTCACATCAAAAGAGTCTAATATTGAAGCTTCATTGGTGAAGTGTTCCACTCCTACCGACATTATGGGGTCATCTAGTAAGACGGTGCTTGCCCCGATCGAGGAAGAAGAAGAACCTTCACGGCCTCTCGGGGGATTAGCTGATGTAGGAATTGAGAAAACAAGTCCCACCAAGCATGATGGTGACGATGTTTATGAGGGGTTGAGCGACATAATAGTGACTTCGCAGGAGCTTTTTAGAGATGACGTATCTAAAACTATCTCTCCTGTAATTGAGGCGACGTCTCTTCTTCGACAAACACCAACACAAACATCAACTCCTCATACCCAAGCTATCATCACCTCTGCACCAAAGAGTGGTTTGTAGCTTAATGCGTGTAGCTTGCACATCACACAACACTTAGGATTTTCCAGCACATTTATGCACTTATCTTCTTATACTTTAAAGATTTCTAAAGCTTATCTTTTCTTATTTCAGATTCTTCAATGACACGCGGCGGATCATATTATCAGGATTTCCAACGCTACGGGGGGCGTGGCCAATATAATTATGGGCGCTACTTCGCCTCCTATAGAGAGTCTGACGAAGAGAGGGCTGCTCGAAAGGCTCGTGAAAGGAGGGATGCAGAAGAGCGTTATGACAGAAGGGATAGGGATGAGCACCACGATTCTTCGCAGAGAGGTGATGATTCTCACAAAAGGAAATCTCACGATGACCGAGGAAAAGGTCACGTAGTTGAAGGTTCAGGCAAACGAGCCCGATATGGTGAGAGACATGCTTCCACTACTCCCGAAAAGCCTACTGCCCCTGCCCCTCTTGACATTCCTTCCGACTCTCCTGCTCTCGGGAAGGAAGACATCCAGACAATAATAAGCAGGCCTAAATTTCAAGTGGGACCGGGCCCAGCCACTTTACAAAGTCGTTTTCCGCAGTGGTGTTTAAAGGGTGTGAGGTTCGATCTCGACCTGGTCCCTATTGACAAGCCTGCTATGCTACGAAATCTTGACGCCGTTAAACTTGATATCGAGAGGATGTCAAACTGGCAGAAGCTTGTTGATGAGCTTCAACGAGTTAACCGCGCCAACTTAGAGGCTATGCTCACCATGGAAAACGATAAGGCTGAGTGGCAAAAGGTCCTTGAGCAGCATGATACCGAAATGAGAAGCATTACTTCCTACAACGAGGAGCTCGAAGCAAAGGTTGAGAAGTTGAAAGATGAGCTTGCTGCTTCCTCTACTTCGTACTCTCAAAAAGAAGAAGTGCTTCTCAGACAAGTAAGAGATGCTCATGCCAGCCAACGGGATGCTGAGGAAAGGCTTGAAGTTCAGAAAAGAATTAATGAGGGCTACATTGCTGATGTTGCAGAGCTCCAAATGAAAAACAACTCCCAGGAAGCGGAGATACAAATGCTTAAGCTTCAGCTTTCCAAAACTGAGAGGGAGCGTGATGAGGCTATCGCCGGCAGAATCGCAGCTGAGGAATCTCATGAGGCGACCAAGAACAGCTTTGGCTCAACATTATTCGACTTCTATTTGCATAGCGTCTTGGGGCGCGGAAGCCTCGCTTTCCTTGGTCCCAAGTATGAGATCACTTTAGCTGAGGTGTGGGAGGCCGCCCTCGATATGCTTGGTGCTGAAGGTGATGGTTATGACGAGTCAGCCCTGGAAAGGCATTATTTTGATGAAGACGCTCGCGCTGCTCTCGCCAGGGGAAAGGAACAACTTGCCAAACTAAGAACTGAAGTGACGGAAGGGGACCGGCTGGAAAAAACCACTTCAACTATTCTAGTCCAGCCACCTTCTTCGTCTGAAGTCAACATCATTGGTTCCAGTTCCCATTTCGCTTCTCCTACCAAAGTTACCACTGAGATTACAAGCGTACATGGTGGAGACGAGGGTGATGAGAGCGCTGACGCGCAAGCTTATGAAGTTGATATCAGGAAATCAGCTTCACCAGGTAACCTCACTGTTAATTCCGCTACTGTCAATTCTGTTCAAGCGGGTTATTCATTTGTTTCACATGAGTTTCATGAACTCCTTGGCTATTTTCTCAATCTTGATGAGCCTTCGTCTCCTCTCTCTACTAACTTTATTGGTGAGCCTTCATCTCCTCTCTTTACTGACTTTTAACCTCTTTTCTTCTGTAGAGAAAGCACCAAGCACTGCTCAAACTTCCACTCCTTCGGTTATCCTTCCTTCATCTCTTCAGGTGGCGCCTCCTTCTACCTCGCAACCTGGATCACAGAAGGAACAAATAGAGGCTCTTCACGGCTTGGATGATCCCATCGCTTCGCAAGAGCAGAAAGATGAGGGACTTGAAGGAGGTGACATATCCCCGGAGCGAACTCCTTCTGACGACATTGTTCTATCTAAACTTGTCACTCCGGGGAGTGAGTCTTCCTCACAAAGGAGAAAGAAGCGTGGGACATCAAAGAGGAGGGGGAAGAAAATCACCGCCACTGAAGAGGAGCCGGAAGTTGAACCGGTTGCACCTACCTCTCCTACTTCCCTTATACCCACTGGCCGACCTGAAAAGCTGGTCATTCGACCGGGTAAAGGGTCCAAAGGAGGGAAGAAGAAGTGAAGACGACTTTAGCTTTTTGCCTTTTGTATGTACTGGCCGAGAATTGTGCGGGTACCGGCCCCCGCTTTTCTTTATTTTGAAACCTGTATCTGCATTATAGTTAAATAAAATGATTCCTTGTTTGTACAAACTTCCGTTTGAATTTGAGAATGCATTTACTATTTATTTTTTGCACAAGTTTATTTACACGATATTGCAGCGAGCTTATGGCATGTTACTTGAGCGTTACCTTTTGCTGGTTTGGCTATACCATATTGTGTGTAATTATACTATATTGCCCCCATTCCACAAGTTTGCTGCAATATTCTATACTTCGAGGGGAATTGTACTCTTATTTGCTAAAGAATAATTATTTTATTTCCTTAAAGAGAATTTTTGTAGAGTACAACCCCCTTCGTATAAGTTTCAGCGCTTTGTCCTTTGAAGAAATCACTTCTTTCTTTTGCTTAAGTACATTTTTTACCAAGTGAATTCTTTTATGCGGTAAAGCGGACCTCTGAAGGGTACTTTAACTCCCTCTCTCTCTTTTTTTTTTTTTTTTCTTTCTTTTTTTTTTTTTTTGAGGAAGATCATTCTCCAGAATAGGTAAATTACTCTTTCTTCGGAAGTTAAAGTATGCCCCTGATGAGGATTTTTTTTTTTTATAGAAAGTTGTACCTCTGAGGAGGGATTTTCTACGTTTCAACACTTGGAAGTTTTATTTCAATCTTGGTGAAACGTGTACCTCCAAAGAGTTTTGCCTTAGGAAGTCTTTTCACGTTTCAACACTTGGAAGTTTTATTTCAATCTCGGCGAAACGTGGGCTTCCGAAGAGGTCTTTCTTCTTGATTGTGCCTCCGAAGAGGTCTTTATTTTGTTTATTTTTCAACTCTGGTGAAGTGAAATTCCGAAGAGCGGCTGTTACACTTCAACTCCTGGTGAAATATGCCTCCGAAGAGGTCTTTATTTTGTTTGCATTTCAACTTTGGTGAAGTGAAACTCCGAAGAGTAACTACTCCGACTCCTGGTGAAATGTGCCTCCGAAGAGGTCTTTTTCTTTGTTTGCATTTCAACTCTGGTGAAGTGAAATTCCGAAGAGCGGCTATTTCACTTCAACTCCTGGTAAAATGTGCCTCAGAAAGGGTTTTCATTGCCTGGAAGTTGCTCTCTCATGGTTGGAGGGTCATGACTCCTCCAATCTTTTTTGTTGAGTAGAGAACTTTCTTTTTTGTGGCATATGACCCATTAGAGGTCTTTTATCCTCCGAAGAGTTGTGCCTCTGAAGAAGACTTATGCTGCCGATGATGGATTTTGGTTGTTTCCTTGTCTTTTTGCTTACGCCTTTTCACCGATCCTCTTTTTTTTTCTCTTTTCAAGTTTTCATTCCCCTTTTCTTGCAAGTAGCTTATTTAATCCAAGGAAGTGTACTTCATTGTTAGGCAAGTTCATGAGAACGGGCACTAGCTTCCTAATTGGATATTTGTTTGTTCAAACAATCTCAATTTATCAGCAAGGGCCCGTTTCTATCGAAATTGTTAGCCGTTCAATTGAAGTATTTCCTATCTAGGATTTGAATTCGGGGTCTTTATGACTTGAAATTTGTTTGTTGAATGATGGTGAGAATCGCTCGGTCTTATTATGCGCAAGTTTTATTTCCATTGTCTGCAAAAATTTAAATCGACATTTCAGCAATACATTTTATGTACTTTTATATCGAAAATAAAGCAAACATGTAATAAAAATAAGGAACACAAGATTTATAGTGGTTCGGCCAAGAATTTGGGCCTACATCCACTTTATATTCATTCATTAATCACTTGCATCAGTTTTACAATTGCTTTCAATTACAAGAATCATACGTTCACAATCCTTTTTTACAATATTTCAACAAAATTTTCAAGTAAAGTATGGACGCAAGTGATTGCTGTTCCATGCCCTTGGAATTTGATCTCCTTCAACAGTAGTGAGTTTGAATGTGCCGTCAAGAAGCTTCTGACCTATCACATATGGTCCTTCCCAATTGGGCCCAAACACACCTGTCGCGGTCATAATTCTTTAATTAATCACCTTCATTAATTAGCCTTAATTAATCATAAACAATAATTAGTCATCTTGTAATTACTTACCTTAATTAGGTAACTCCTTAATTAATCCCTTGATTGATTATACTAGTTAATTAATCCTTAATTACTTCATTAAGTAATTATTAATTAATTACATTAATTAATAATCCTTAATTAATTACTTCATTAATTAACCACACTTTTAATTAATTACATTAAGTAATTAATCTTAAATTAATCGCATTCATTAATTAACTAAATTAATTACACTAAGTAATTAACTTTTAATTACTTCCATTAAGTAATTATCCTCTAATTACTTCATTAAATAATCCCCTTTAATTAATTACATCCAGTAATTATCCACTAATTACTCTATCAAGTAATTATACTAAATTAATTAATAATTAAGCGATTATTTTAAATTAACCAAACAATTAACTAATCATTAATTAAATAATTAGTTAACTCCTAATATTTTAAAAGACCTTAATTAATTAAGAAAATTATTTATCTTAATTAAACTTTTACTTATTAATAAATAACTTACATTAATTAATTATTCTTAAATCAATAACAATAATTAATTAACCTTTTTTATCTTTATAAATTAATTATTTTAAATTAATCAAATTCTTAATTCTTAAAGATAAACTCTTAATTATAATTGGTTTACATAATTATATCATTAAACACAATTATATTAAATAAAACATTTAGAAATCAATTTAAAATTAAAAACAATTTAATCATCTAATTTAAACTTTGAAACCTTTCAAAATGGTTTAACAAATTTTAATACATAATCATTTTAAAAACCACCTATTCTACATTTCAAAACTTATCTATTTTATTTATTTTAAAACTTGTTAAACGTACATCATTGAAAACAATTAATTTCATAACTTAAAAAAACTTGACTTACCTTGTTTTACAATTTAAAACTTGATTTCTTTACAAAAATTTAACTTTAGATTAAAATAGGAAAACATCTCGGGTCAAACACGAGTCGATCGCACCAAAAATTCGAGCCAGTCTCGAGTCAACCACATACCTTCATCTGCTTCGAGACATTCCTTCACTCGCATGAGAACCCACCCGAGCTACTCAACTCCCAGACACGACATGCATGTAGTGCACGTACACCGGTGCTTCTGATCACCGGTGATCATCGTGGCGATGCTCGTCAACCACTCGAACCCACATGACCACACACTCGAACCCAGATCGAACGAATCACCATCGAAACAGGAACGAGCTGATGACGACCCAAAACCGAAAACATCATCGGAACCACTCCTCCCTGTCACCTCTGACCTCAAAATCACCGACCCCCTTCACTAGAGCCTCGACACACCCACCAGCTCGCTTTCCCCTCATCGCGCACCACTCCGTTCCTTTGCCCACATCGGAATCGGCTTGACAACCATTCGAGCAGAACTCCTTCCTAAACCCTAGTTCGCCTCAACATAACCACCACGGCCATCAATAAATCGCCTCTCCAACTTTCTCGAAATCCCCATGACTCAAACCTTCTCCAACCTTAATATCAACCACCCCAACGCCCCTGTTCATCAGCAATCACCCAAATCGCCCAATTCAAACAACTCAAAAATTCTCATGAATTAACACTCTAAAAATTATGAAATGCATATCAAAATTCGTGATTTTCAATCACAAATTCATTCCCTTAATTCAAATTAGAAATTAAGATTGTGGATTTTTAACATGTATAAATATTTTCATTATATTCCTATTTTTAAACTTATTTGCTGAATTTAAAATCCTGAAACTATTTTTAAAATCATCATCATACATTAACAAACAACTTCCATTTAAACATCAAAGTCTAGTATTGATTCTATTGGGAGATTTGAATTTTTAAAGGCAAAAGCATAGACTAAAACAACAGAGAACATGATACACACACACACACACACACACACACACACAGAGACATACTTACACACACATATATACCAATTCAACTATAAAAAATGAAATTTGCATGCAACATCAATATCAATTTCACAAATTAACACATGCATTAGAGATAACCACAAATTAAATTGTTTTTAAAAAGTTTACTCACCTTTTTTTTAAAAGCAGAGAAATTCCCATGCTTTAAACTTTGATCTAGCAAATGCTTTTGAATTTCTTTGTTGTTGAAATCTGAAATCCTTTGCATGCTTGTTAATTGTTGAATCCTAAGCTTGAAGCTTAGTTGAAAAGTGAATCAAGCCGAAGTCTTTCCTTTGAAAAGATTTGTTATAGGTTTTAGAAATGCTTTGAGAATTGGTTACACACTTTGGCTTTTGATTTTGAGTTTGAGAATTTTACAGGCTTGAGTTGTTAAAATGCTTTAGTTTGATCTGGTGATTGTTTTTTTTGTTTTTTTACAATTTAGATTTTGAGTCTTTGAAAGAATGGAAGAAGAAGAAAAAAGTTTTGAGCTGAAAAAAAAATGAAACCAGATCTTTCTTTACATCATTTTTTTTTAATTAAATTAAATTTTATAGAAGACAAAACCTTGCTACTTGTTAACTTTAAATGCTCTTATGCTTACAATTGTGAATGTATGTTATAATGGTCTTACACATGTCCTTGAACATTTTAAATAAATGTTTATTTATGTTAAATGTTAATGTAAAATTTCATACTTAATTTACCAATTAATAAGCACTTATCTAAATATATATATGTATTAATTTCTTCAAAGAAAATATTATAAAACAATTTATATCTAAATATAATCTTATACGCATATTTTTAAATCCAAAATAATAATCTCTGTTGTTTAAGAAATATAAATTAAAATTCCAAATACCCCTTGAAAAGTATTATATTAAATTATAACTTCCAAATTTCAATTTATATATGTATATATATTAGAATTTAAAACACTTTTATTAAATTCAAACCAAAACGGCAGTGTGTACAAATATGTGTATATATATATATATATATATATTTTAAATAGAAAATATTTTTAACATCAATTTTGAGAATAATTATATTGAATTTTAAAACAACTTCAAATCATAACATATATATTACAATTTGAAAACACGTCTTTTATTAAAAAAGACTTTCTATTCACAATATATATACACACACCATAATATATATTATAAGTAGAATCTATTTTTATTAGCTTTCAAAGATAAATCTTACCAATTTTAAATTGTTAGGAAAGATCTAATATTACCAAATTAAATATTTATTAGCCTTTAAAAGATTAAATTTACCAATTTAAAATAAAATTATAAAAGAAAATTATCAATCCAATTTAATTATTAATAAAGATTATTAAATTAATATTGCCTAAAATTCTAGGTTGTCATATTCCTCTCCCTTAAAAGAATTTCATCCCCGAAATTTAAAAGCAAAGATAATTTAATAATCCAGCAAAGATTTTAATTTCAAATAGCAAAATATACCTATCTTCCAGTTACTAACAACCATAACAACCAATTTATTCTAATATACAATTCTAACTAACTATCCTGACACAAATCAGGATTTATCTTCATATCACTATCTAGAGTTTCCCAGATATTAATCACTGGGATACCCACTCTACAGAATCTAAACTAACAATACCACTATGAACCAGAGCTCTCTCTCTTCTAGAACCACCAATCTGAGCAAAATATCAGACCACGCTCAAGACCAGCTCTACTTCCAAATCCATCTGAATTGTAGATTCTTCAGCCAGTGATGAATCATACACATACTCCTTCAGAGATACGTGAAATATAATGAATTCCAGCCATCCAAACTGGCAATTCAATTCCTAGATAAAAGAACTTTCCCTATCAAGAACACAAATAAGAAATCCCAAATACCGTAGAGCTAGCTTTCCAATCTTATCCAATTTTACCGCTCTCTTAACCAGAGAAACCTTAACAACAACGAAGTCTCCAACTTCAAATTCCAAATTTATCCATCTTATCCATATAACTCCTTCTGACGATGCTGGGCTGCCTATCTTCTTCCCGATCACCTCGACCTATGATAAAGCTTCTTGAAACAACTGGACCAAACAAACCAATCTCCGGATCCTACTTAACAAAATGGTCCCCCAAGATCCGCCGATGTTCAGAACACAAGATCTACTTCCCAAGCACAAGAAGACCGAACTTACTTCTCCAATCTAGAACAACCAAAATAGGTGTACTCGCCAATCTGATCTTCAGATTCCGAAAACTTCTTGTAGAAACCGTCTAATCCAAAACACTGCAATTTCCGGTTGCTTCCATTCTAGAACAGCTGCTACCAGCTTCCGCTGCACAACTCTGATTCTAGAATAGATGACAATATTGTTAATGAACACGAGTACAAACTTATCTAATATATCCTGGAGACTTTGTTCATCAGATCCATAAAATCTTAGTGACCCATCTAACTTAGTCACACAACCTTACAACAGAATCCAAACTTGAAAACTGGATCTGACCAATCCATTTCCAAAAATTCTTGAACTTCTACACCAACTCTTCTCTCTCTAAGAACCATCCTAATACCAGGCTAACCATCGGTATCGCTTACGGAACCAGGTCGATACGGAACTCAATCTCCAGATGCAAACAAACTTCTTACTTCCTCGATGATATCCGGAAAATTTCTGACTACTTCAATAGCTCCTATTTCCTCATGAGAAGCCTCAATCACAAACAAAAGATTATCCAAAATGAACTCCTAAACTAATCGCAAGTCACTTTTGCGATCCTACCTAGTCAGGTTCCAAAGAAACTGTTCTCTCTTCACCAATTAGAACAGCCTTAAGCTTCTCCAAACAAGGTTAACTCTTCAAGAAAGCCTTCACGATCTGCCCAGACTGCTGATAGAGGAACCACAAAGATTTCCGAATCATTGGAGAAACGGACCAAACTGCTGCTTCCAAACTCTACCTCTAGGACACTGCCAAGCCAAGAGACCTTCTTGTCGGCACAAAAACACCTCTGAGCTGAAACTGTTACCACATCTACCAAAGATTTCTTCATCCATAGGCTCCTCGAACCCCGAAAGCCATTAACTAACTTCACAAAGACCCTTCGAGATGGCAGACATCCTCAAAAGAAACTCGGGTTCCAAAACAAGCATCAACAACTTACTCTTCTTAAGGGAAACAATGAGACCATGCCGTAACGAAGCAACTCATCGACCATAGTCCCATATTCCAATACAAATAAACCTCCATGCTTGAAATCCAGATAAATTCTACACAGACGAGTCTTCCCTACGGTAGGTAAAGACTGCTCTTCAACCACTTCTAAAACTGCTTCAAGAGAAAACATCTTCGGAAATACCCAAAGATACTGCATCTCACCACGCAGCTGCTCCCTCCTGAAGTTGCCAAGATACCATTACTCGCTTCTGCACATCTGACAGATCCAAACTCTAGAAAATCCTCTCACCTGAGCGCAACCAAACTTGCTGTTCAATGATGGGCTCCGAACCTTTAAAAAGATTTCCTTCGGAGATCAAAGAGATCCTTACTCCAAGCTACAAAGCTTACTCGAGACGGTGTTGGGTCTACAGTCTCGACGGATATACTACCAATTTCAACATATGGACCACTTCCATTAGAGGTAGTCGTACACACACCACTACTTCATCTACCTTTAGAACTTATGTTGGAAAACCCAGATAGGTAACCCAACAGATCATGTATATATATAAATACAAGTACATTCTCTCAAGAAAGATGGAAATCACTCCAAAGTCTAGGTATTCACTCAACCTAGCGCTCTGCCAACTGTCACGACCCATCTTTCTAAGCCCAGGAAAACGCATCATGATTTAAGAAAGAAAGGGATAAAAGAAGAAAAGGTAAGAAAGAAGAAACTCAACAACAATAGAATCTCGCAATGGAACGAATAAAATATAATATATCACATAAGATATTACATAGTATCATTTACATCAGAGTTACACAACTTATACATCTCGTATTAGACAGTTATAAACACCTGTCTTATTATACAACTCAGGATATCACTGAGATACCTACACAAACACTAGCATAGCAGAACCATAATATATCTGCTCGCTGAAGCTTCCTGCTCCAAATCTCCTCCAGAATTCGTCAAAGCTAACCTGAATCCGTCGACTACTCATACATAATATGAGTATCCAAGAGTTTAATAAAACAGAGAATAAGCACTTGGGTCAGACATGGGTCTGGTGTGAGTAAACGGTTTAAAACTGTTTAACTTTAAAAATCCTTTGAAAAGAAAGGTATCACGTAAGACTTCCCACACATAAACGTGGAAAAGTTTTTACCTTACGCTAAACAAAACTATTGATAGGAAATCCATTATATTATAATAGGGCCTAGCGTTTTCAAGTAAAACAGAAAATAGACAAAATTATTACATTTATTAAATTCTAGCATACATAGGTTTACAAGCAAAACCGTAAAGGGAAACATTTACTTTAAATTTCCTTTTAAAATTTCATTTCAAATTTAAGATTCAAAATGGTTAACAATTTAAACTTTAGCCAAAATTTGAATTAATTTATAAACCTTTTAAACAAATGTAAAGAAACACTTATCCTATATAAAAGAAACTTATATAAAAAAGTTTAAACTAACTTACTTGATTATATTTAAAACCAAGCTTTAGAAATAAATTAATCATTTAACTTAAAAATTTAAGTTAAACTAATTTACATAACTTCCATTCAAATATTAAAGAAACTTTTTATAAAAGAATACAAATAAAGTTTTAACAATTTCTTGGAAAACAATTCATTTAAAATATAATTTAAACATTTAAAGTTGTTTAAACATTTTGAGTTTTGTAAATCTTATTTATTTAAAAATTTGTATACAAATTTAATTTGAATCCATACTTTAAAACTTGATTTAAAACTTTGTTTTAAATCTTGCTTCTAATTTCAAATTCATTTTAAAATTTAAAACACTGACAGGTTTTACAACCTGTAACCAAAAAAAAGACCCAAGCTCAGACCTTAGAATCCTCGAGTCAAACACCACATAACTTCGAGTATGTCTCACAATTGACTTGAGTAATCTCGAGTACCCTTCCTCCTTCCATTGCAGACTTCACCATAAACCAAATATGCACCATGCACATGCACTAACCAACTACCTACTTCCGACCATCCTTGGTGACCCTCACAAGTCGACGACCATCCTCGCACCTTATATCAACCCTCAGATCATCATTACAAACTTGAAATCAAATTCGAGTATACAAACCAAAACCTGGAACCAGAAATGCATCCAGGAAAACCCCTCGATCCCCAAATTCTGATCATCGGAGCGCCTACGCCTCCAGTCAAAACTTCGCCAACCCCCTTGCTATCGATCACCAGAGTATGGAACTCGATCCACCAGAGGTGATGGGCTGAGCATTTTTTCCGATCAAACCAAAAACTAGGGCTACAGACTTCATTGATCAACCACTGTCGCCACCGTGCTTTGGTCATCTTCCAGACATTTTTCCCAAACCCTCCGTTCATCCTTCTAGCCTATAAACTTTTTCTCTTCAATTCAAATAATCAAGCCCGTAAATTCCTCAAACCAAAAATCAAACCCTGTAATCACTTCCTCAAATCAGAAGCTCAATCTTTTCAAAGCCTGTGACAAAGGCTATTTTCAAATGCAACCCAACCTATAACCTTTTCAATCTCAAAAATCAAAAAGCCTAGAAGAGTTAACCTGAAACCATTTTCATATCTAAAGCTTGCAACTATTTTTAAATCTAGAATTTTGCAAAGAAATTTTAAACAAAAGCCAAACCTGTAACATCTTCAAATGCAAACCTTAACCTCCTCAACAAGCAAGCAAATCTAAATGCAAACAAATAATCAAAGTTCAAGCAAGAATAATAGCAGCTTCAGTTCAGTTTTATATCATCTCAACAAATAAGCTTCAACATAGCAATAATCAAAGTCTTCAATATCAACTCTTCCAGTTTTCAAATTTCTAGCATTCAAGCCTCTGCCTTTAATTTGGTGAGTAAACATCTAGTAAAACTTAAGTAAGTTATGATCTGTTGCTTGTAAAAATTTATGAGATTATTGACGCTTGCTTGTGGAAATTTAAGTGGTATTTATGTATGAGAGTTGAAGTATATGGTTATGATACAAGTGTACATGTCTGAAAATGTTTTGTTCTTCCCTGTTCTTGGTACAGGGTATAAATTTTAGAACTAAATTCCAATTTCTTTTTGTTCGATCATTGTTAAACTTTGGACTTCAAGCAAATTAGTTAAATTCCAATTTAATCTAAGATTTAAAAATATATACAAATTTTCATGAGTAGCCAAGAGATCAGGTTTTGGCTTGACGAATATGTTGATTCATAGGTTTTAATTCATGACACAAGCTTCAGAGATCATAAGACGAACTACAAAGATAATACTATACAAAGGCGACAAAAAGAAAATAAAAGTATATTGTGCACTACAAAGGAGACAAGACTATAATCTAGATATTAGTATTAATATTTTATTATATTGAGTCTTAGAATATTGTTAAAATCATTCCTCAAGTAGTCACACACACATACAAATAGTTGTATATTGTTTTATACTTGAAAAAATATGATCTGTGCACATAACATCAGGACGGTCGACCAACCAGAAAACTCGGCTGACCGACCAGAAAACTCGGCTGACCGACCAGAAAACTCGGCTGATCGACCAGAAAACTCGGCTGACCGAACCTGTTATTAGTGCATAGATATGCTCTGTTTTGTGCACGATTTTAAACTCAGCTGACCGGCCAGAATTTTCAGTCAACCGACTTGAAGATAACGGCCATTTTTCTGAAGAGTTGCGATCGTTCGTGAAGAGGAATCACCTTCAATCCAAGAGATATGGTCACAACCTTTGATTGAAACTCTTCATGAAAGATTGTAACTATTCTACAACTATATAAGCATGTTTAATTCATTCCTTCAATAATATAATTCTTTTTTATAATTCTGAAATCTATTCTCTATTTATTTCTACAAATAAAAGCATTCATTCTCATTCAATATCGCTTGAATCTTGTAATTAATTTATATACTTCGATTCTACGAGATTATCCTCTTTCTAAATTTTCACACACACTACATATTCTTGAGGATTTGATTATAGGAAAATTGTACTATCAAAAGACAATCCGTGATATTCAGATCACACTCGTCAACAAATTATTTGTATTAAGTTGAAGTCCTCTTCGGCTGTTGAGGCGGAAAAATTCCTGTTCGGCTGCTCAGGTGTGGTATACCTATTCCTTCGGGTTAAGTGACGGGTTTAGTCTAAATCCAGAGGATATTCTGGGACTGGACGTAGAACGGGAAGTTCGAACCAGTATAAAAATTCCTGGTGTGCTTACTTTAATTTTTATTTTACTGCTATTATTAGTTTCTGCATTAAGATATTATATTACACCATCCTTAGTACTGCACGTACACTTTTAGAATATTGGATTGCTTGGAGCAGGAGTCCATACGTAGCTATATCTATCTATTTTCGCTGTGTTGAAGTCTTTGTTTGTTGTATTGAAATGTAATGGATTAGACAAAACACTATAATTGTCTAATGTGAAATGTTGTTGTAATCTGTGTAACTCTGATGTATTGATTATGTAATATCTATGTGATATATTATATTTTGTTCCATTCCGCTATGAGATTATGATTTTGTTGAGTTCTTTCTTTTATCTATTCTATTTCTACCTCTTTCTTTCTTATTGATGATGCGTCTTTCAGTGGTATAAAGGCGGGTCGTCACAGTTGGTATCAGAGCTTCCAAAGGCTGCAACAAACTTGAGTCTTCTGGTCGTCGAGCATGAAAAAGGATGTACCTGCTTTCATCTTTGGATGAGCGATCTGTCAGCAGGTGAAGGAGATCATGCCAAAACCTGATCTCTTGGCTACTCATAAAAATCTGAGTACCCGAGAGTTTAAGAAAAACAGAAATAAACTCCGGGTCAGACATGGTCTGATGTGAGTAAACGGTTTAAAGTTGTTTAACTTTTAAAATCATTTGAAAACAAAGGTATCACGTAAGACTTCCCACACATAAACATGGGTAAGTTTTTACCTTACGCTAACCAAAACATTTGATAAGAAATTCAGTGATATTATAATAGGGTCTAGGGTTTTCAAATAAACATTCACATAGCCAAAATTGTTACATTTATTAAATTCCAGCATACTAGCCACAAAAGTGGGTTATGCAATCAAATCCGAGGGCGCTTATTGGAGATTGGATTTCCATACAATGGCAGGGCTACTGGGGTACTGCCCGTCTCAGTATGTGGCCTAGATAAACGTGCAGAGGATCACTCCAGACCCCCTACAACACAAGGTCGGAACCATTCCTTACTGAACAGACCCGAACAAGACAACCCCATAGTTGGCTACAGACCAACTGCCCACATAACCAAATAAAAAGGGACATCTAGACAGGGGAAGCTCTTGTCCTACTTAAGCGTGACTCACTTAGCCTTGCTGCATCTCCCATGTTTTAGCCGTTCTCGGTTGATGAGGCTTGAGGCTACGATTACCTTTATAGAACATATCTATCATAGAATGCTCATCGTCCACCTGACGATGTTCTGAAAGCATTCAATCCATACAAGTTCGTTCCAAGATCGAACGAAACCGAAGGCATTATCTTGTTACACTCATTTTGGAATCACCCTTAGAGTTAACCATGATAACCCTTGCACCTTGAAACTCCATCTCGAACCTGAAAGCATTATCTCCGTTATACTCGTATTGGAATCACCCTCAGAGTTTTAACGACAAATAGTTCTTACACTTCGAGTCTTCCACTTGTTCTTCACTTGAATTCACGGCCTAATGTTTAACTTGGATCGATGTGGTTATCAGATAATCAAATTTGATTCCCGATCCTGGTCTCATCGGAATCCAAACGTATCTTAAAGGCCAAGTTGTTTTAAACAGTTTGAACAATTTAATTCAATTCAATATTTTGAGTTCACACAGATTTAACACAGATAAATATCGCACATTTATCATTGATATATCTAATATCACATCACAGAATATCACAGCATCTCATCCAATAGATATCACCCAATAGATACCATTCGTTAGATATCTTCCAATAGATATCATCCAATAGATATCATCCAATTCAGACATTCTACAAAAACAATCATCCATAAACAGGAATTATTAATCCATGTATAATTAATGTAATCAACTTAAATTAAATTAATTACTTAAGAAATAATCACCTAATACCGGTTTAACCAATCATTAATTAATTTTAAACAAATTAATTAATCACTCCTTGATTACCTTATCAATCAATTTATTAATCTTTAATCAGAAATTAATTATCCTTTAATTATCAATTAATAAACCTTAATTATTAATTAATTTCCTTCAATATAAAGTAATCAATCCTTAATTACTTTTACAATCAATTAATTAACCTTCAATTAACTGACTAATTATCCATTAACTTTTGATTAATAAACTTAATTATTAATCAATATCTCACAATGCAAATTAATTAATCCATAATTACTCATATAATTAATTAATTAATCATTAATTAACTAATTAATTATCTCTCAATTATTAATTAATAAACTTAATTATTAATTAACATCCTTAATTACAAATTAAATAATCCATAATTATCAATTGATTAAACAGTTAATCAATCCTTAATTACCTTTGACTAATCTTTAATTACCTTTGATTACCTTTGATTAGTCTTTAATTACCTTTGATTAATCATCCTTTAATTATTAATCAATAAAACCTATTTTATTAATTAATAAAACATAATTAAACATTAAGAATTTCTTAATTATTAATTAAGTAACCTCTAATTACTTAATTAACACCTCTCTAATTACTAAACTAATCAATATTAATTACTTGATTAATTAATTCTTAATTACAACTTAATCAATCAATTAATCAATCTCTATTCATTAGTTAATAATCTTTAATTATTAATCCATAATTACAATTAATTATCCTTTAATTAATTAATTTATAACCTTTAATTATTCATTAATTAAACCAATTAATTACTCTTAATTAATTACTTAATTAATCCTTTATAATTAATTAATCAAATTAATTAATTATACTTAATTCCCTTTATTAAACTAATTAATCTCAAGACATTATAACCTTAATCATCTTAAGATAAAACATTATCTTATAAATACCTTAATTACCATTAACATTTTAGAACATTTCAACATTATAGGTAATCTTTACTCAATGACATCATTAATTAAGTTTTAGAATAAATAATCATTTAACTTTTTAATTTTAAAGTTAACAAAACTTAACTTCATTAAAATAACTTTAAACATTATCAAGTAGAATTTTAAAAGCTAAATTTGTAATTTAAAACTTACCTTTATAAAAATATTAAACCTTTGTTTAAAAAATAAGTTTTTTTAAAATTACTTTAAATTTACAAAATTTAAATTAAACATATTTTCAAAACTTTTTAATCAATAGTTAAAGAAAACAATTATAAAGATTAAGTTTAAATAAGACATTTTTAAACTAGATTTAAATTTAAATTTCAAAAACAATTCAGTTTTAAACCCTAAATTAGTCGGGTCTGGGAAAAATGGTTGAAGGCAGTGAAGATTGCCGTGGCATCGACGGCGAAGAGATTTAGTTTATAACCCTAGTTTTGGTCGAGCTGGAAGATTGGGATTCTGCCTTTTCTCTAGTGCATCGAGTTAGATGGGGGTTTGGGGATGGATTCATGGATGGTCAGAGATGTCGTCGCCGGAAGTACAATGGTACCTCGAATTTGCTTTTACGGCCTGCCTCTCGACTCGTAATCAACCCAAGGCCTTATACTACCTCAAAGAGACATGTAGGGTTAAGAGTCTCCCGTTTTCCACCAAACGCAAAGCGAGAACCCCCTATCATGCTGTAATATAGCAAATCCGATCCTCATGCCTCAAACCTTCTCCAACCCAAATATCAACCACCCCGACGCCGCCGTTCATCGACAATCACCCAAAATGTCCAATTCAAACAACTAGAAAATTCTCATGAATTAACACTCTACAAATTATGAAATGCATATAAAAATTCATGATTTTCAATCACGAATTCATTCCTGTAATTCAAATTAGAAATTAAGATAGTGGATTTTTAACATACATTAATATTTCCACTGTTATTCCCATTTTTAAACTTATTTGCTGAATTTAAAATCCTAAAACTATTTTTAAAATCATCATCATACATTAACAAACAACTTCCATTTAAACATCAAAGTCTAATATTGATTCTATTGGGAGATTTGAATTTTTGAAGGCAAAAGCATAGACTGAAACAACATAGAACAGGATATATATATATAGACATACTTACACACATATATATATTGTTACCCGGCACCTTGGCCTGGCTACAGGACAACAGTTGAAGATATTATTATTAGCACTAGAGAAGATTCTGACCAAGATGAGCCTGAAGGTATAAGGGTGTGATGCAATCGACGGGTTTCGGCATCCCAATCCCGGTGTGCAGAAGTCACCTACTGTGGGCCGATGTAACTTGCTCCTGAGCCCATGAGGGAAGTCCAACCCATCTTCGTATATAAATAGAAGGGCAGGGGCATAGTGAAAAGGGACATTTTTTCGAGAACACTGGGGAGACCCTGCCATTTTTGATACTATCCTCTTTTTAATTCAAATTTGTATGCAAGTGATTGGTTTACGGATTGTATCTGTATTCAAGTGGTTGAGAAAGCAATAAAGATTAAACTCAAAGTGAACGTGGGCAATTATGCCGAACCACTATAAATCTGGCGTTCTCATTTTTATTGCTCTTTCTGCATTGAATTACACTATTCTTGTGTTCTAACTTACTCTCTTCATTAATCTCCCTACATAACTCTACTCAAGGGTGTTTATGACCAATTTTGGTGCTAACGTTTTGGTGTTTTCACTGAGAATTGAATTCTCAGCCTGATTGGAGCTCATCGTCTGCTAGTGGATTTCCATATTCATGAGATAGATCCAGTTGTTTACTAGAAAACTTCCTATTCTACTTAGTTTTAAAAGAAATCTAAAGGAAGCTGATAGTCGTAGATTGGATTCACTAATGTATGCAAGATCTGTTGATTGGATGTTGAAGTTTGCACTCAAGTTGAATGAAGGGCGACCCTCCTCTGAAGGCAATTTAGCCGATCGCCCCAGAAAAAGTGTACGCTGATTGCCCCTGAAAAGGCATATGCCGAGAGAGTGTATGTCAAGCAAGGGTACGCTGAGCGACCCAGTGCATGCCGAGAGGGAGTATGCCAACCGACCTAGTGCCTGCTGAGCGAGAATATGCCGAGTTGCATTCCTATGCCGAATGGCATCCACACCGAGCCGCATTCCTATGCCGAGAGGCATCCAAGCCGATCCAAACTTAATCTACACCAATCTCTTATACGACCCCTATTTTCAAAAAAAAAAATTGGATTGTGAATTCTAGCCGCAGCGCAGTGCCACAGATAGTTAATTCAAAACTTAACTTAATAAAGGAACATTATTTCCACTTCCCTTACATCCCATGATCAACCAGGGCATAGACGATCTAACGTCAGCTTCTGAACGATAACAAGGGAATGGACAAGCAACCGCTACTCAAACGATACTCCCAAAGGTTGGAGAACATAGATGATATGACTCTAGGCAAATGCCAAGATGACTCCAAGCACCATTCTTCACCGACCTAGCACTTTAAATTTAGTGACTCCAAGCAGACCAACGTTTGGCTTAAAGCAATTTATTCCAAATTCTATAAAGGATGTCATACTGATCGCTTTTGAGGAAAGTCGACCTCCAAATATATTTTGGCAGCTATTTAGCTGGAGAGCCTCTCGCGACCACGGATCGTTTCTATGACAAAAATGAATCTAAACCAAAGTGTGGAGGAGTGAAACAGACTAGGAAAGATAACAATGAAGGCCCGTTGGCTAAGGACGCTGATCCTAGTAGACAAAATAAGTCCTCAAAATTCAAATCGTATGCTCTTTGAAAGATTCAATTGACAACCTCTACTTGAAGACTCACGACTCAAAATGGTATTGGAAACCAACCATGAGAGGGTACACCAAAGTCTAAGGAAAATCAAGGGAATGTTGTATATTCCAAAATGCTCGCAGATCCTAACACGGGCGATAACAAACACCTCCGAGGTGTGATCGAAAAGCCGATCTAGAAAGGAAAGCATCAATAGTATGTACAAGTCCTATAGCATGGCGGGCAGCGAACATCCGATGCCTATTAATAAAGGGCTATGATTATCAATTAGACCGCTGACGGCCGACATCCCTTTGAAAGGAGCAAGAGGCAAAGTCGAATAGCGAGCACACGATGCTGCTTCACTTATCAATGAGATTTTCCCAATCTTCTTTGAATTATTTCCATTTCTATTTCAATTTCAATTGTTCGATGAAGTACAACTAACTTGAACTAAACTACTTTCAAAACGATGCAGTTGACCAGGTACTCAGATTTGGCCACCAACCAATCCACGCAAACCATGATCGGACATATGGAGTTTCATCTAGACGAGCATGATTCAATCGCTCATCCTCTACCATATGCCTTTAATTTGGGGCGAAGAACTAGAGATTGAAAAGCTCATAACGATAAGAGCCCAATACAAAGTCAACATGGCTGACCATCCATTCATTGACCTCCACATTTGACTTGAAGGCCTAAGCAAGGCTTGAAATGAATATGGCACGATCATCCACTCAAATCGAGTCATAAAACAAAGTTAGACAAAATACAAATGCCTCTCTTGAAGCTCGGTGACACCGAGATCTATCTATAGTAGACATGATTTGATCATCTGCATATCAAATCCTACCCTGAGCACAAAAGGTTGTTCGAAAGCCTGACTAGGAGTAGTTGTGATGGACTACCTTCTCGTTAACCATCGCTCTCAATACATGGACACGACTGCACCTTAAAACATATGCAACTTTCTTTGTCTACTCAATAACCCATTATCCTTATTTTCGAGAAAGAGATACGAAGCAAATTATGTGAGATTTGACTACTAACCCAGCATGGATGGGATCTAACCATCTATCATATACCTTCTTCCTTGACTTGATTGGAAGAACTATAATTATCAAGCGGATGAGAATCGACCATCCATTTTTCAAGTTTCGTCCCTCATGCTGGGGGCAGAAACCCCTTTCCATGAGTAAACATGGGTCAATCGTTCATTAGACAACATTAGCCTCGATGTGGTAAATGAAATATAAATTAAAGGGTGGAAACACGACTGCTTTGAATAAAAACCTCTACGTCCTAGTGTGCGGACTAGGGTACTCTAAGTCCCCTGAGTGCGGACTAGGGTATAAACGACTTAAAAACCTGTACGTCCCCAGAGTGCGGACTAGAGTACTCTAAGTCCCCTGACTGCAGACTAGAGTATAAACGACTTAAAAAAATCTGCGTCCCCAGAGTGCGGACTAGAGTACTCTAAGTCCCCTGAGTGCGGACTAGAGCATAAATGACTTAAAAATCTCTAAGTCCGCAGAGTGTGGACTAGAGTACTCTAAGTCCCCTAAGTGCGGACTAGAGTATAACGACATAAAAACCTCTACGTCCTCAGAGTGCGGACTAGAGTACTCTAAGTCCCCTGATTGCGGACTAGAGTATAAACGACTTAAAAACCTCTAAGTCCCCAGAGTGCGGACTAGAGTACTCTAAGTCCCCTGAGTGCGGACTAGAGTATAAACTACTTAAAAACCTCTAAGTCCCCAGAGTGTGGACTAGAGTACTCTAAGTCCCGTGAGTGCGGACTAGAGTATAAACGACTTAAAGACCTCTAAGTCCCTAGAGTGCGGGCTAGATTACTCTAAGTCCCCTGAGTGCGGACTAGAGTATAAACGACTTAAAAACCTCTACGTCCCCAAAGTGCGGACTAGATTACTCTAAGTCCTCTGAGTGCGGACTAGAGTATAAACGACTCAAAAACCTCTACGTCCCCAGGGTGTGGACTAGAGTACTCTAAGTGCCCTGAGTGTGGACTAGAGTATAAACGACTTAAAAAACTCTGCGTCCCCAGAGTGCGGACTAGAGTACTCTAAGTCCCTTGAGTGCGGACTAGAGTATAAACGACCTTAAAACTTCTAAGTCTCCAAAGTGCGGACTAGAGTATAAACGACTTGAGAAAAATATCTAAGTTCCTAAAGCGAACTAGAGTACTCTAAGTCCCCAAAGTGAGGGCTAGAGTATAAACGAGTTAATGAAAATCTCTACGTCCTAAACTATGGAATATAGCATAAACCGTTCGACAAATCTCCAAGTACCCAGAGCATGGACCGAAACATGAACACAAATTGGGTGCGAGTGGATTAGGGGAAGAATAATGCTAAGTAACCAGAATAAAGAGTGGTGCATAAACATCGATAAATTGATGAGTGGAACCCATCCGTTCTCTATTTCGAAAACTTTCGGCCTAAAATCGACAGAAGGATTATTAACCCGCTAAGGATGGAGTTTGACCATCCAACTAGTGGCCTGGCCAAATCAATGCTGGAAGCAGGAGTACAAATCTCTAAAATCTGAATACAACAGCTTACTATAGCTCCAGCTTGGCATTCTTTATAACTTAAGGCAACGACTACAGGGAGTCCTCATATAGAACCAATCTAAATGGCATCCAAAGCTACGGGCGACCGACTAAATCATACCTCAGATCTAGGGTCAATACCGATCTGCACCAAGCACATACGAATGTGCCTCGGATATTCGTTTAAAAACTATGACCTCCAAAGTGTAGAAAGAAGGGTAAACCATGAAGACTTGGTCAAAAATTCTCCAGCGCCCTCCTTCGATCAATCAGGAGGAGTATGAAACTAGATAAGCATGACCCAGCTGCATTTGAGCCAACTTTACCTTGAGATCTGATCACAGAACATGGACCAAAGTGGACTTAGATGACTGGCCAGTGTCCAAATTAGGCCCTGAAATTGACGAGGCATCGAAGTATTCCTCTTGGAATGAAAAACCAAATTACAATCCAAGATAGGCGAGACCCAACCTCCCATCAACTTACCTAATCCCACGATTCAATGAGAAAGAGAGTAAAGCTAAAGTGGGCATGGCTGGTCTTCCTACTTAACGGTATATTCCCTAAAGCTAGGGGCATGAGCGAGAAGCGAGATGAATGTGAACCGACTATTCACCAATCAACTCTGTGTCTTTGGAGTTTAGGTGGGAATATAAACATAGCTAGGGCGAGACTCAACCATCCATGTAGTGCATTTTTCAACCTGAGACTAGGAGCAGGCACGTGGTCATCCAAAGATTACCTGCAATAGCTCAATGTTGAAACTTATAAATAGTGCTTATAGCTACTCAAGGCTACGACCAAAAGGATGCCTAGAGATAGAATCATTAAATCGATGCCTTAGCTCGTAGGCAACTGACTGTCACTCCAACCCGAAGGATGGGTAAAGGATCATGAATGCATTGAATAGAAAGTTCGTTGTTCGAATATACAAGCAAATTCAAACTCATAGCAAGATCCAGCTATACAGCTTCACACAACTCAAGGCTGACCCTTCTCGACATTTGCTTCAATGTGCTTTTAAGCCTGACCTTTGGCCATTTGCTGATAATCGATTAAGGAATTCATAGTCCTTCACTATTGGACTTAATAACTCATGATACGACTCTAGGATTCGACTAGAGTAACCATCAACATTGACCATCCCAACCATATTTCACATTGAATGTTATGCAAAATAGTTACATCTGAACTCAAAGAATCCAGGATTGCACCTGCTAAGCTGACAGTCGATATTACAGCAAGCCATGGCGATCCTTTCGGGTGTTGATTATCGGATCATAGCTCAATGCAATGATGATATAAGAATTAGTTGGATTTTTATGAATTAATGATGATATGTTCCCTTGGACCCATTCTGACATGCATATGTGATTTCATTAACTATTACGAGCCATGCATTGGATATCAACCCGAAGCTACAAAAGCTAGCACAATATATATTGATTTCATCATGAAAGCTCCGTTCTTACTTTTAGGCTCACCCCATCAACATCTATGCCTACCAGCCGTTGCGACAAGGCATACAACGAACCGAGACGTCTGAAAGACTACTTAAATATAATATCGAACTAAGCCAATTCGATATCACTTATTTCCCTCGAAGGGCTATCCAAGGATGGAAATTAGCAGACCTCACACCCGTATTCACTACATCAGATGGTTACTTGAAGAGTAATAGAGAACCAACCAACAGGTGGAAAATGTACGCAGATGGAGCATCCAACGATCAATATTATGGCATAGGAGTCATGTTAATGACTCTCGAGGAACGATCGATCTACTACGTCTGAAACTCAATTTCCTGTACAAACAACGATGCTTAGTATGAAGCCTTGACCGCCAGCCTCAAACTTGCTAGAGGATTTGGAGTGGAAACGCTACATATCGTTTATGATTCTTGATTGGTAGTATGCAAAGTTAAGGAAGTTGATCTTGCTAGGGGGCATTGTCTTGCTTCTTATCTCGGTTATTAACTGACTTCATGTGTTACATCATTATAGACATACTCAGCGAACAAAATGAAAAGAGTCCAGTCACTAGCCACACTGGCCTGTTTTAGGGACGCACAACGGACATACATTGTTGTGGTTGAAATATTTAATATTCTAAGCACTGACGGATGGAGATCGGCTAGGTCTTGGGACAAAGCCAGAAAAGCTGTCATTGTTGACTCATATCAAAGACTATCTACAATGAGGAATTATTACTGAAAGGAGGAATGGAAAACGATAGATCCTCCTCAAAGCTTCATGCCAAATCATCAAGAATAAGTCATGTGTAGAAAGGAGTTTATCCATCCCCATGCTTTGATGTATCGCCCATGATGATATCTTAAGCAAAGTCTATGAAGAAGAATGCGACGATAACATCAAGGGAAAACCATGATAAACAAAATACTCTGCTATAGGTATTACAGGCCAACTATCAATCCAGATGCAGTTGATCATGCTAGACAACGAGAGAGTGCAAGATGTTTGCAAAAAATCCGAGAACCCACCAGTGGAAATTACTCAAATGGCTAGTCCATAGTCATTTGCAACTTGGGGGCACTGAAATAATCTCCTTGCTGATCCTAAAGGTGGTGCGAAATAAACCATCATAGAAGTTGATTACTTCACCAAATGGGCAGATGAAGAACTCTTAACCATGACCAAGATGAAGAAAATAATCAACTTCATTATCCGTAACGTCATCTGTCCTTATGACCTTCCATGATCCATTATAACTGTAAATGGATCGGTTGAAGCTATGAACAAAATCATAAAGCCTGTACTGAATAGAGGTTTGGAAAAGGCTAGAGAAAAATCGGTGGATGAACTCCCAACAACATTATGGGCTTATAGAACTACCCATGGGTCCGTGGCTGGCCGTACTCCATTCACCCTCTCTTATTGCTCTAAGGTTGTCATCCATGTAAAAATTGAAGTCCCCTCTCATCAAGTGGCTGATTACAACTCTTATTTCACAAAAATATATACAGATAAGGAAATCGCAATTAAACTAGATGGAATTGGCGATGACTTAGGAGCATATAAAATGCATCCGACAGCCAATGGCAAGAACATGTACCCGAACATGCATGTGTACATCCGAAAAAAGTTCAACTTCTTGAAATCAACAGGGAATTGGATTCTCACTTAAGGTTATTAAGAAAAGACTGGATCAAATAACCGAAGCTTACTAGCCTTGTAGAATCGAACATGGATGGCCATTGATGAGCTACAACCATAGATTTATAATATTTGGAATCAACCAAGCGTCAAGACGACCAAAGAAGGATATGACAGCTTAGGAGGATAAAATCGAAGGCTATTGACTATTTAGAAAACGTGATGGATTTCTTTCTGAAAACAAGGAGTACTCACTGATTCAAAGCATGTCGTGTTGCTTCACACAAAACACTTTGGAAGGCAAGTGTTACCCGACCCCTTGGCCTGGCTACAGGACGACAGTTGAAGATATTGTTATTAGCACTAGACAAGATTCTGACCAAGAAGAGGCTAAAGGTATAAGGGTTTGATGCAATCGACATGTTTCGGAATCCCAGGCCCGGTGCGCAGAAGTCACCTACCGTGGGCCAAGGTACCTTGTTCCTAAGCTCATAAGGGAAGTCCAACCCATCTTCGTCTATAAATAGAAGGGCAGAGGGCATAGTGAAAAGGGGCCTTTTTTCGAACCGGGAAGACACTGCCCTTTTTGATACTCTCCTCTTTTTAATTCAAACTTGTATGCAAGTGATTGGTCTATGGATTGCATTTGTATTCAAGTGATTGAGAATGCAATAAAGATTAAACTCAAAGTGGACATAGACAATTACGCCGAACCACTATAAAACTGGTGTTCTCGTTTTTGTTGTCATTTCTGCATTGAATTCACTATTCTTCTGTTCTAATTTACCCTCTTCATTAATCTCCCTACATAACTCTACTCAAGGTTGCTAGTGACCAATTTTTTGCTAACATATATATACCAATTCAATTATAAAAACTGAAAATTTGCATGCAACATCAATTTCGCAGATTAGCACATGCATTAGAGATAGCCACAAATTAAACTGTTTTTAAAAAGTTTACTCACCTTTTTTTAAAAGCAGAGAAATTCCCATGCTTTAAATTTTGATTGGCAAATGCTTTTGAATTTCTTTACTGTTGGAATCTGAAATCCTTTGCATGCTTGTTAATTATTGAATCTTGAGCTTGAAGCTTAGTTGAAAAGTGAATCAAGCTAAAGTCTTCCCTTGGAAAAGATTTGTTATAGGTTTTAGAAATGCTTTGAGAATTGGTTACAGGCTTTGGCTTTTGATTTTGAGTTTGATAATTTTACCGGCTTGAGTTGTTAAAATGCTTGAGTTTGATCTGGTGATTGTTTTTTTTTTGTTTTTTTACAATTTAGATTTTGAGTCTTTTAAAGAATTGAAGAAGAAGGAAAAAAGTTTTGAGCTGAAAAAAAATGAAACCAGATCTTTCTTTACATCATTTTAATTTTTTAATTAAATTAAATTTTAGAGAAGATAAAAACTTGCCATTTGTTAACTAGAAATGCTCTTATGCTTACAATTGTAAATATATGTTATAATGGTCTTACACATGTTCTTGAACATTTTAAATAAATTTTTACTTACGTTAATTGTTAACATAAAATTTTCATACTTAATTTACCAATTAATAAGTACTTATCCAAATATATATATATATATATATATGTATGTATGTATTAATTTCTTTAAAGAAAATATTATAGAACAATTTATATTCAAATAAAATCTTATACACATATTTGTAAATCCAAAATAATTATCTTTATTGTTTAAGAAATATAAATTAAAATTCCAAATAGCCCTTGAAAAGTATTATATTGAATTATAACTTCCAAATTTCAGTTTATATATATATGTGTGTATATATATATATATATACTAGAACTTAAAACACTTTTATTAAATTGAAACCAAAACTTTAATATGTAGAAATATATATATATTAAATAGAAATTATTTTTAACATTAATTTTGAGAATAATTATATTGAATTTTAAAACAACTTCAAATCATAACATATATATACATATATACTAATTTGAAAACACATCTTTTACTAAACAAAAGACTTTCTATTCACAATATATGTATACCAAAATATATATTTTAAATAGAATCTATTTTTATTAGCTTTGGAAGATAAATCTGACCAATTTTAAATTGTTAGGAAAGATCTAATATTACCAAATTAAATATTTATTAGCCTTTAAAAGATTAAATTTACCAATTTAAAATAAAATTATAGAGGAAAATTGTCAATCCAATTTAATTATTAATAATGATTATTGTGACGGCCCGCCCTTCTACTACCAGAAAGACGTATCATCATTAAGAAAGAAAGGGATAGAAATAGGAAAGAAAGAGAAAGAAAGAAAAACAACATCAGAATCTCACACCGGAACGGAACAAAATATAATATATCACATAACTATTATAAAGTTTTACATATATCAGAGTTATAGAATATCAATACATACGACAATCATACATATATCTGTCACTACATATATCAGAGATACGGTATAGATCAACAAACACAGCGGAACTAGAGAGATAACTACATACTCTGGAAACACCTGCTCCAAGCTCCTTCAGAAATCAAAGTCCAAAACCTATCACTTAACTACTCATAAAAATTTGAGTACCCAAGAGTTTATGAAAAACAAATATAAACTCCGGGTCAGACATGGGTCTGGTATGAGTAAACGGTTTAAATTGTTTAACTTTGAAAATATTTGAAAATAAAGGTATCACGTAAGACTCCCCACAAATAAATACGGGTAAGTTTTTACCTTACGCTAACCAAAACATTTCATAGGAAATCCAGTGATGTTATAATAGTGTCTAGGGTTTTCAAGTAAATAGAAAATAGCCGAAATTGTTACATCTATTAAATTCCAGCTACTAGCCACATAAGTGGGTAATACAAATCAAAACCGCAGGGTCTCGTAGGGAAAATGGATTTCCAACAATGGCAGGGCTACCGGGGTACCGCCCGTCACAGTACGGGGCCTAGATCACCGAACCGAGGATCACTCCCGACCCCCTACAACACAAGGCCGGAACCATTCTTAACTGAACAGTCCCGAACAATATAAACCTCGCGGTTGTAGCTAGCAACCGCCCACACAACTGAAATAAAAAGGGACATCTAAACAGCGGAATATCTTGTCCTGCTTGGGCATGACCCACCTAACCTTGCTGCATCTCCCCTGTTTTAGCCATTCCGGCTGATGAGGCTTGAGGCTGCGATTACCTTTACAGGAAATATTTCTTAGAATGCTCTTCGTCCGCCTGACGATGTGCTGAAAGCATTCAATCCATACGAGTTCGTTCCGGGTTCGAACGAAACCGAAGGCATTATCTCGTCACACTCATTTTGGAATCACCCTCAGAGTCAACGACGGTAACCCTTGCATTCTGAAAACACCATCTCGATCTTCATTTCATAATTCACGGCCTAATGTTTAAATTGGATCGACGTGGTTTTCGGAATATCAATTGATACCCGATACTAGTCTCATCCAAATCCAAACGTCGTTTTAAAGGCCAAGTTGTCTAATTAAATTAAACAGTTTCAATTCAACAAATTGAATTAACATAGCATTTATCCCAGATAAAACATATACAAGCATCATAGATATAACACAGCATATCACAGAGCATCACAGGATATCATCAAATAAATATCACAATCAGATATTCAACACAACAGTCCGTAAGTAGTCACCTTTAAGTCTTATTTGTAATTAATTCAATTTAGAATTAATTACCTTAGAGTTAACCACCTAACTCTGTTTAATTAATCATTAATTAACTGAAACAGTAATTATAAACTTATTAATTCCTCATAATCCATCACTACTTACCATTAAAAATGATTATTCTTGACTACTTTATGAAGATAATCAATTTATATTGATTTTTTTAACTTAATCAACATTTAAAGGGTTTCTTTAAATTTGAAGTTCAATTATATTATTAACCACAACTCAAATGTTAATTAACTTTGTGCTTAATTAAAATTAATTACTTAATTAAATTAATAATTAAGAGATTAATATTTTAAAGTATTGACTAAAATAAGTAGCTTGAATTTAAGGTTTTAAATCTTGAAACTGTTAAACCTTTTTAAGATTCACAGCGTTTATAGTTTGTTAAAAACTGTTTACTTAACTAACTTAAAAATAATAAAACCGCAGTTAACAAAAAAACCGAGTCCTCCCCTATCAAAACTACTTCGAGTTATCCTCCAAAATCACCGAGCCTTCAATGTTCGCACCCTTCTTCTTCCCACTTTCTTATTTTTCTTTTATTTCTGTAAGTTAAAACCAAATTAAAGATTTAGGCATCAGGAAGCTCCACGCACACGGCAGGAAACTCAAACCCAGCCCCATTTCCACTCGAGCACGACACGAGGCGACCATTCACGACGTCACAGACACGACACCAGGCCGTACACGTGCGCGGCGGCACGGCCGACCTCCGGCGACCACCAACGTCATCAACAACTCAGATATTATCCCTAAACTCGAAATTAAACTTAATTTACTTACAAGAATATCGAATCGAAGATTTTGCCTACAACTAGAAAAAAACAGTAAACACGACCATCATCATACGGCTCGCAATCGCCGTGGAGATCACCGGACATGCCTAAAATTAACCCACGCCACGACGACACGTCCAGCTTCCACCCTCCTGATTCGCGTAAAGCTCGATCACACAGAGATGACAAATTCATCTCATTTCTGCCATGCTCAAAAACTTAACATGAAACCCTAAATCGATCTGATAATTTAAATTCTTTCAATGGAAAATTTATCTAATAATTTTCACAACATTCTCAATGTTAATACTTGCTTCCATTAAAATCTCAACCCTTTAAATTGATTCATTAATCTTAAATTTGTAAAAATGCAATCCTAGTTTATATGCAAACTGCTTTCTACATATTAATCTAAAAATCTTTATTTTTGTTATAAAAATCTTCGATTTCGTTAAGGATTCAAAATAAAATCTTGAGTTAGCTTCTTGTACCACTTGAATTTATCAATAAATTTCCTTGGTTTCCTGTGAAACTATATTACAATAGCATACCCTTACAAAAATGTTTAAAATAGTTTACAAATCTTGATTTTAGCTTCAATACCTTGTTTGATTGGAAAATTTAAATCTTAACATGGTTTAGCAGCAAATAACTATAAGGTTGAACCAAATGTTCACCCTGTATCCACTTAACAGAGAAGTATATACAAATCACAAGATCATATGTAAAAGTAAAACATATACCACAAGATCACAAAATCATCTTAAGTGTTTGATTTAACTTAAAGCTTTAAGAATTTAGTTTACTCACAGTAAATTTGTTGAAACAGTAAGCAAGTTTAATGAAGCAACTACAGATGAATCACTGAAAGCTTTTCTGCCCTGTATTTGAATCTATTTAAGTTTGCAAAGTAAAGCTATATTTTTTTTCCTTATCTCCAGTTTGCTGTTAAGTTTTTATGAACGAATCAGTATAGTATGATATATAAATAGAAAGGGTTTTGAGTAGGTTATATCAGGACAGCCTTACTTGATTTGTTCTGACCAAATCTTTGGGTTTTAATTACTGCAGATTGAAAAGATGTTAGGATTTCGGCTGTGATATTTCTTTGACAAATAGTTGCGCTACTCTTAAAAGCATGTCCTTATTTATGTTAACATATAATTAATGTTTTGCTGATATTTGTTTATATTTGTACTTGACAAAGATGTCTTATATAGGTATAAAGATATGAACTTTCAGGTAGGCTTGTGAACGAAGGCATGTTTATACATATATTTATCTTATCATTTTCATTTTGAACTTTGGTCATGTAGATGCAGATATTTTGCATGAAAACATTTTTGTTCATTTCTTCTAATAGAAATAGTTTATAAGAATATGTTTGTGTTTGGTCTTACATTACATTTTGCTTTATTTTACGGATATACTTTGGTTTTGATTTATTTTATACTTGTGTTTTATTTTATTTTTTTAACTTTATACACTTAGCAGATTGAAAATAGTTTTGTATATAAAGATATTTGTTCTAGCTTGAAAAATTCATGTGGTTAGTTACTTATATTGGTTTGTATTCATATTTTAGCTATCAATATTTAAATGATATTCATCTGCTTGCTTACTTATTTATATTTGTATTTTATATTTTGATTGTCAATATTTACATTATATTCTTAAGTTTTACTTATATTTAATATTTATATTTTATATTGATAAACATAAATTTTATTTAAACATTATCATTCACATCAATATATTTATTAATCACATGTTAATAAGATCAAAGTATTGTAATTCAATTATATAAGATAAATTTTATTTCAATTGAATTATATAAGAACAATTTTATTGTAAATATTATTGAGATTTATTTTAAATTTCTAAATCAATCTCCTTTTTTAAATTACAGTTTATATAAATAAATGGAAATATTTCCAAATCATATTCATTTTAAGATGATCAAATTACTTTCAATTTAATTAAATTATATATTAAAATAAACGGTGCCAAAAATCCAGGGTCGTTACATTCCTCCCCCTAAAAGAATTTCGTCCCCGAAATTTAAAACAAAGATAATTTAAAAGCGGTTATACCAACCATTCAGACGTGTATATCATTCATACATTAACAAACAACGAAACAGTCTATCCTAACAAACAACACTAGCTATCTGAACATGAATCCGGATAAGTTTTCCTAAAACTATCCAGAGTTGTCTCTCGATGATCAACAATCCGAACTGGATTCCCGAACATAGTCAAATTTGATTCGACTTCCAAATTCTTGAACTACTGGTTTAACAAAAATTGAGGAATCATGAACAAACACCCTTAGATGGGATATATGGAATTCATAATGAATTTCAAACATCCGTTCTGACAATTCAATTTTAAAAGCTACAGAACCAACTCTTTCCCAATTTTATTGACTTCTTTACAGAATTTCAGTATCTATTCAATGAAGCCCGTACGATATACATACATTATTCGTACGCGGTATCAAATTCGATCACTCGCTCGATCACAGAATTTCACTTTCGAACTAGTATCGTCCACCCGACTTCCTAGTGCGGACTCAGATCTGGTTTCTTGATCAGAGACCGTCATTCTCCTTGCATAGCCACAACAATGATAGAGAATTGCCAGAATCAATCAAAATCCATATCCATGGTTCGTCGTCGAAAATCGAGTGAAAAATCCCAACTCGGATCGATATAACTATTTCGAAATTATGTGCTTGAATCTGGATCAAATTACTATGCGAATAAAATAATATACGTACATCCTACGTATTCATATCCATTGATTATCAACTATATCAATTTTCTTTTATTCACATTATTTTGATTTCTATCCACTTGGAATAATTTTCTCAATACCAAATTTACTTAAGAATTTCACCATTCATTCTTTAAATTTAATATAAGCATTATATATACTCTTATATTATTACTTTACCACTTTATCCTTCATATCCTCTTATTTAAATCGGAATTTCCAATTCCCTATGAATTTCAATTTATCTCCAATTCTGAATATTGAATTTTATTGACTATCTTCCATCTATAACTAATCCCTATCATTATTTTAAATTAGTTTCATCCACTAATTTATTTCAATTTCCAATTTGAAATCGGTTTGCTCCTACAGTTTTAGTTTCTTTTTCTTTTTTCTGGTTCCCAAAATTTTGAAAAGTTTTGGCAGAGTCTCCATTTGTTTAGCATCACATATTTTCGTAAGCACATATGTAAGGTTTCAACACTTATTACAATTACTTCCAACCAATTCTCAAACTATTCCCTTCAGTTTAAGTGATTTAAAACTTACTTGTTTATATATAATTTATTTGAGCAAAACAAACTCATATTCATTTCAACTGATTTCAAAATTATCCTATTTTGCTTCCAATAATTCATAGCATTTTATCTAATCTCCTTTACTTCGAATGACCCATTTTCTTATGCAATTTGACAATATTATTGTGAATAAATAATTACTTAAGCTTTATAACAAATTTTAAATTGAGCATTTTTTATATATTTCTACAAGTTTGATTCTAAACCATTTTATAAAACTTGACAACCAATATTTTAAATAATCATCTCAAAATTTACTTAAGTTATTTATTTTCTTCAAACTGTTCCACTTAATAACTTAAGTTTATTCTATTCCACCAATTTCCATTTAAATCTTTGATTTGATTTCCTTTAATCAAATCCCAACTATTTACTAATTTATTCGATTAGTTTATTGTTTTATCCATTCTTAAATCTATTTACATTAACAATTCATTATTGAATTTATAATAAAGTCATTCAATTTATGCTTGAATTAGGTTTGTTCACACCAATTCTATTTCAATTCAAATCAATACTTACTTATTTACTTAAGAATTTTATTTCATTCAATATTATCTATAACTCGACTGAATTCATTTAAATTCAATTTTTATTTATTTATTCCAACTCAACTTCAGTTAAGTTTAACTACTTACCATTCTTTTAAATTTTATTACTCACTATATGAGTTCAAAACTTATTTATTTATTTAAAAGCTTTATATTGCTCATTTGAGTCATTTCATCTTATAACCACCATTTCAGATTATATATAACACTTACTATCTCAAGGTATAAATTTTCATTTCACAATACAATCATTTTACCTTCCAATCTTATATCCAATTTAACTCAATTTAAATTTTATTTTATCTAACTTATCTCAGGTTAAATTCAAATATATTCCTTCACTTTTATTTACTTATGTTAAATTTTAATTCCCGGAATAAAGTTCCCAATTTCTTCTTATTAATATCAACCTTACTTTATAAGTTCAATAGTTGATTCGTTTAAACTTTTCACATTATCTAAATATAATTTCTTAGAATTTAATTTCCCAGTTTTTATTTCCAAAACATTTTTGAAATGATAACTACACATATCCACTTGGTATAACAAATCAAATTTCCAAATTCCAAACACTTGTTTTCACCAAAACAAATTTTCCCCTTTTGAAATTTCTAAAACAACTTGTATACCCAACAACCCCAAACAATATCATGGCCAACTATCCTGGCAGTAATCCATCACTTTAGAAACTCGAAAATGAATATTGATGATGTGGTCATCATCATCGGGATTATTTTCCAGTGGCTGAAGTGAGTTCAGTGCTTCTTTACTTCCACAATTTCCTCCCAAAACAATTTCCATTCAACAATATTTTCAAAAACAATATTCCATTATTGCCTTCAAATCTTTGGAAAAATATTTCAAACATTCCCAAGATTTTTAAATTCCCAAATTCTTTTGTTTAAATTCATTTAAACACCTTTCAAATTTCCGGGACTTAAATTCTGGTTTAATCAAATTTCAGTTATATTCCTTTTTATTAAAACCATACTTAGACAATTTTATTTGGTTATAAACCACTCAAATTTTAAATTTTTATTCAATTATAGTATTAACAACCAAACATCCAAATATAAATAATAATTTCAGAAAAATATTTCTTTTATGTCAAAATATAATTTTGGGTAAAATTATTTCATTTACCCTACTTTAAAAACAATACTGTGTCGGTCTACCTTGTTTTAGAGTTTAGAAATCCCTATCGATGAAATGGCATCCCACATATCGACCAGAATCCATGAATACTCAACAGATAAGTCAACACAATATAAAAACAATTTTATATTCACTAACAAATACGCGCTCATATCTATTAATACACTCAATCTCATTTTAGAGTACTATAGACTCTATTTTATGAGTAATTCCTACCAGAGCCAAGGTTATCACCAACCTAAGCTCTGATACCAACTGTGACGACCCGCCCTTCTACTACCAGAAAGACATATCATCATTAAGAAAGAAAGGAATAGAAATAGGAAAGAAAGAGAAAGAAAGAACAATAACATCAGAATCTCACAGCGGAACGGAACAAAATATAATATATCACATAACTATTACATAGTTTTACATATATCAGAGTTATAGAATATTAATACATACAACAATCATACATATATCTGTCACTACATATATCAGAGATACAGTATACATCAACAAACGCAGCGGAACTAGATAGATAACTACATACGTCTGGAAACTCCTGCTCCAAGCTCCTCCAGAAATCAAAGTCCAAAACCTATCACTTGACAACTCATAAAAATTTGAGTACCCAAGAGTTTATGAAAAACAATTATAAACCCCTGGTCAGACATGGGTCTGGTATGAGTAAACGGTTTAAATTGTTTAACTTATAAAACATTTGAAAATAAAGGTATCACGTAAGACTCCCCACAGATAAATAGGGGTAAGTTTTTACCTTACGCTAACCAAAACATTTCATAGGAAATCCAGTGATATTATAATAGTGTCTAGGGTTTTCAAGTATATAGAAAATAGCCGAAATTGTTACATCTATTAAATTTCAGCTACTAGCCACAAAAGTGGGTAATACAAATCAAAACCGTAGGGTCTCGTAGGGAAAATGGTTTCAACAATGGCAGGGCTACTAGGGTACCGCCCGTCACAGTACGGTGCCTAGATCACCGTACCGAGGATCACTCCCGACCCCCTATAACACAAGGCCGGAATCATTCCTTACTGAACAATCTCGAACAAGATAAACCCCGCGGTTGTAGCTAGCAACCGCCCACACAGTCGAAATAAAAAGGGACATCAAGACAGGGGAATATCTTGTCCTGCTTGGGCATGACCCACCTAACCTTGCTGCATCTCCCCTGTTTTAGTCATTCTCGATTGATGAGGCTTGAGGCTGCGATTACCTTTACAGGACATATTTCATAGAATGCTCATCGTCCGCCTGACGATGTGCTGAAAGCATTCAATCCATACAAGTTCGTTCCGGGTTCGAACGAAACCGAAGGCATTATCTAGTCACACTCATTTTGGAATCACCCTAACAGTCAACGACGATAACCCTTGCATTCAGAAAACACCATCTCGATCGTCATTTCAGAATTCACGACCTAATGTTTAAATTGGATCGATGTGATTTTCGGAATATCAATTGGATACCCGATCCCGGTCTCATCGAAATCCAAACGCCATTTTAAAGGCCAAGTTGTCCAATTAACTTAAATAGTTTAAATTCAACATATTGAATTAACATAGCATTTATCCCAAATAAAACGTATACAAGCATCATAGATATAACACAGCATATCACAAAGCATCACAAGATATCATCAAATAAATATCACAATCAGATATTCAACACCACAGTCCGTAAGCAGTCATCTTTAAGTCTTATTTGTAATTAATTCAATTTAGAATTAATTACCTGAGAGTTAACCATCTAACTCTGTTTAATTAATCATTAATTAACTTAAGCAGTAATTATAAACTTATTAATTCCTATAATCCGTCACTACTTACCATTAAAAGTGATTATTCTTGATAACTTTCTAAAGATAATCAATTTATATTGATTTTTTTAACTTATTTAACATTTAAAGGGCTTCTTTAAATTTGAAGTTCAATTATATTATTAACCATAACTCAAATGTTAATTAACCTTGTGCTTAATTAAAATTAATTACTTAATTAAATTAATAATTAAGAGCTTAATATTTTAAAGTATTGACTAAAATAATTAGCTTGAATTTAAGTTTTTAAATCTTGAAACTGTTAAACGTTTTTAAGATTCACAGCGTTTATAGTTTGTTAAAAACTGTTTACTTAACTAACTTAAAAAGAATAAAACTACAGTTAACAAAAAAACCGAGTCCTCCCCTATCAAAATTCGTACGCTACTTCGAGTTATCCTCGAAAATCACAGAGCCTTCAATGTTCGCACCCTTCTTCTTCCCCCTTTCTTATTTTTGTTTTATTTCTGTAAGTTAAAACCAAATTAAAGATTTAGGCATCAGGAAGCTCCACGCACACGATAGGAAACTCGAACCCATCCCCATTTCCACTCGAGCACGACACGAGGCGACCATTCACGACGTCACCGACACGACACCAGGCCGTACACGTGCACGGAGGCACGACCGACCTCCGGCTACCACCAACGTCATCCACAACTCAGAAATTATCCCCAAACTCGAAATTAAACTTAATTTACTTATAAGAATATCGAATCAAAGATTTTGCCTATAGCTAGAAAAAAACTGTAAACACGACCATCATCATACGGCTCGCGATCGCCGTAAAGATCACTGGACATGCCCAAAATTAACCCACGCCACGACGACACGTCCAGCTTCCACCCTCCTGATTCGCGTGAAGCTCGATCACACAGAGATGACAAATTCGTCTCATTTCTGCCATGCTCAAAAACTTAACATGAAACCCTAAATCGATCTGATTATTTAAATTTTCTCAATGGAAAATTTGTCTGATAATTTTCGCAACATTCTCAATGTTAATAATTGCTTCCATTTGAAATCTCAACCCTTTAAATTAATTCATTAATCTTAAATTTGTAAAAATGCAATCCTCGTTTATACGCAAACTGCTCTCTACCTATTAATCGAAAAATCTTTATTTTTATTTTAAAAATCTTCAATTTCATTAAGGATTCAAAACAAAATCTTGAATTAGCTTCTTGTACCACTAGAATTTATCAATAAATTTCCTTGGTTTCCTATGAAACTATATTACAGTATCATACGCTTACAAAAATGTTTGAAATAGTTTACAAATCTTGATTTTAGCTTCAATACCTTGTTTGATTGGAAAATTTAAATCTTAACATGGTTTAGCAGCAAATAACTTTAAGTTTGAACCAAATTTTCACCCTGTATCCACTTAACAGAGAAGTATATACAAATCACAGAATCATATGTAAAAGTAAAACATATACCACAAGATAACAAAATCATCTTAAGTGTTTGATTTAACTTAAAGCTTTAAGAATTTAGTTTACTCACAGTAAATTTGTTGAAATAGTAAGCAAGTTTGATAAAGCAACTGCAGATGAATCACTGAAAGCTTTTCTGCCCTGCATTTGAATCTATTTAAGTTTGCAAAGTAAAGCTATATATTTTTTTCTTGTCTCCAGTTTGCTGTTAAGTTTTTATGAACGAACCAGTATAGTATGATATATAAATAGAAAGGGTTTTGAGTAGGTTATATCAGGACAGCCTTACTTGATTTGTTCAGACCAAATCTTTGGGTTTTAATTACTGCAGATTGAAAAGATGTTAGGATTTCGGCTGTGATATTGCTTTGACAAATAGTTGTGCTAATCTTAAATGCATGTCTTTATTTATGTTAACATATAATTAATGTTTTGCTGATCTTTGTTTATATTTATACTGGACAAAGATGTCTTATATAGGTATAAAGATATGAATTTTCAGGTAGGCTTGTGAATGAAGGCAAGTTTATACATATATTTATCTTATCATTTCAGTTTGAACTTTAGTCATGTAGATGCAGATTTTTGCATGAAAACATTTTTGTTCATTTCTTCTAGTAGAAATAGTTTATATGCATATGTTTGTGTTTGGTCTTACATTACATTTTGTTTTATTTTACTTATATACTTTGTTTTTGTTTTATTTTATACTTGTGTTTTATTTTATTTTTTTAACTTTATACACTAAGCAGATTGACAATAGTTTTGTATATAAAGATATTTGTCCTAGCTTGAAAAATTCATGTGGTTAGTTACTTATATTGGTTTGTATTCGTATTTTAGCTATCAATATTTAAATGATATTCATCTGCTTGCTTACTTATTTATATTTGTATTTTATATTTTGATTATCAATATTTACATTATATTCTCAAGTTTTACATATATTTAATATTTATATTTTATATCGATAAACTTAAATTTTATTTAAACATTAACATTCACATCAATATATTTATTAATCACATGTTAATAAGACAAAGTATTGTAATACAATTATGTAAGATAAATTTTATTTCAATTGAATTATATAAGAACAATTTTATTGTAATATATTATTGAGATTTATTTTAAATTTCCAAATCAATCTCCTTTTTAAAAATACAGTTTATATAAATAAATGGCATTATTTCCAAATCATATTCATTTTAAGATGATCAAACTACTTTTTATTTAATTAAATTATATATTAAAATAAACGGGGCCAAAAATCCATGGTCGTTACAATTATTAAAATGATATTGCCTAAAATTCTTAGTCATCACATTCGTGGTGGATCTATCGATCGAGAAAATGAAGGGGCGGCCTTCCCTTCGAGTTCGATGACCCGTGTTCGCTCAATCGAGGGTCGACGATGGCTACGTTTTGGGCGAGTTCTCCGATGATTAGCGAGTGGAAGGGGCGATCGATGTGTGGAAAGTGGTGGGTCGAGGCACGGTAGGGATTCTCGATGGAAGAAGTTTGCGAGGTGAGGCATGATGGTGTACGATGGATGCGGCTCTAAAGGTAGCCATGACCTAGCCATGTCGATTTAGTGGGTGATGTGCGCAGGGGGTTCGAGTGGCGGTGTTTTTCTCGAGTAGGGTAAATTCTTCTTTCTATTTTCATTTCAAAAATGTAGACAATATGTTTATAAACAGAAAATTTTATTTAGCAATCTGAAAATTTAACAGCAAATTATATATGAGAATATTTTAGAGAAAAAAATATATATAATTCACAGTAAGGTATTTTGATTTTATTTTAATTTAAAGAATCTATATATGGATAGTATAGTTAAATAGAAAATTTATTTTTAAAGTAAGGTATAAGATTTCTATTTTTAATTTAAATAGATAAACAGAAAAACAGACAATAACAATATATATATATAAGATATAGAAAATAGATTTAAATGGTAAATTATTTGTAGGTTATTTCAAATGTAATAAACCATATAATGTTTATACAAGGTCTTAAATCATGGAGAATCAAGCCGGTGTGGATCGGATTGCAAATTCAAAATCAAAGGTGAGTTAATCGCACTCATTTGGATTACCCTTTAAATTTAAATAGTTAAATTTAAATTATTGATTATTTGCTTGAATTGATAATTTATTATCAGCTTGGATGTGATATGTTATATATATTGTGTGTGTGTGTGTGTATTGGAGTGATTGATTTCCCGCATTATATAGCGGATGAGACCCTATGCGCCCCGCATAATAGCGGATGACCGTTATACCGCGATATCCCGCCTTGAAGCGGGACTGGTATTATAAATTGTCATGCTAACATCTGTGGATGCAGGGAAATGGGTTGGTGGGATCCAACTGGATTCCTCAAAATGTTGAACTTATTTTATATTCAGTAATGTGATTTATATGATAATCTGTGACGAATTATATTGATTATATTGCGAATTGAAATTTATTGAATGCTATGGCTTGGTTGAATATATATTTGTATTTCAGAAAAAATGAAATATATAAAGTTTGGATTTTTAAAGGAAATAAAAGGGAATTTTTTTTATTATAGTGAATTCAAATAAATTAAAAGAATAAATTTGGGAAAAGAATAAAGGTTTGATTTTAAAGCCTATATAATAAATTCAAGGATGGGAAAAATAGGGATTCTGAATAATGGGAAAAAGGATTTTTTTTTAAAATAAGGACTTATGCAATATTGTTTTGTAAGTATGAAGAAATATATTATTAAAATTTAAGATTTGAAATGAGTTTGGGAAAATAAAAGGAGAATTTGAAATAAAGTATGAAATTAGTTTTTTCGATTTAAATAAGAATTTAAATCATAAATAAAGGTGTGAATATGGGATAAATGGGTTTTGAAATAAATTTGGATAAGTAAAGGAATTTATTTTAAAATGGAGTTGGTTTGTAAATCAATTCGAAAACTGAGTAAATGTTGGAACTGTGAATAAAGGAGAATGAGATTGTGAAATTTATAAACAGGGCTTATAAATGAAGTGAAACATTTATCAGATGATAATTTTGAAGTATAAATTCAGGATGGGAATTTATAAGGAAAGGGTGATTTGTTTAAAAATAAATAGTGATTTTTTCTTAAAATGTGTGGAAAGGAAAGTGTATTTCCCTAAAAAGTCGAGTATATTTTCAAAGAAAGATTTCCAAGTATAAATTAGTGGTTTTAAAGTGGTTTTAAAAGAATGTTTTAGAAAAAATTTATTATTTTAAATTGTTTTAGAATTTTAAAGTAAATATTCATTTAAATTAATTATAATAGTAATTATTTTAAAGGTTTAACTAGTATTATGTTTTAAAAGATAATTATTTAATATTTATACCTTATAGAATACCTTTTATTTTAAATTATTTTTGGCTTAAGTTTTACATGAGAAATTATTATAAGATTTCATAACTAGTATTTTAAATAAAGTATTTTAAGTAGTTTTTATTTTAAGTGTTTTAAAGAATATATTTTTGGATAAAGTGATTTAATTTATTTAAAAATCTAAAGTGTTAAGACTTGGTGATTTTCAGTGGAAATAAGACAAATGGGGTGGAAATTTATTCCGCGAGAGGAAAAGGGATTTGAAAACTATTTTCTAAAGGGTTGAAATGTAGAAAATATCTTGCAAAGATATTTTGACATAAATAATTTATGAAACTATTAAGACCTGATGGTTGTCAATGGATGTTATTTGATAGTTAAATAACCGACTTTCAATATTGGCTAATGCGCTGATCATTTCAATGAGACCGGGATCGAGATTAATTTCCCAAAAGCCACTTCAATCTGGTTTGAACGTTTTCGTGAGGAAGACCAGAGCTTGGAGTCGAAGATGGAGTAGTAAAGTACAAGGGCTAATCGCTACTAATCCTGAGGGTGATTCTAAAATGGATGTAATAGGAGTAGTGCCTTCGGTTTCGTTCGGATCGGGAATGGACTTGTATGGATGAATGCTATCAGATCATCGTCAAGAGGACGGTGAGTATTCTAAGTGAATGTGTGCTAAAAAGGTAATGCATAGCCTCAGGCCTCAACAACTGGGGATGGTTAATAAGGGGAGGTGCAGCAAGGCTAAGAGGCTAGCAACCAATTAAGGTAAGGTCATCCTTGTCTAGATGTCCCTTTTATATTCGACTATGTGGGCGGTTGCTGATTCCAACTGCAGGGTGATCTTATTCGGACTATCCAGTAAGAGATAGCTCCGGTCTTGTGTTGCAAGGGATCAAGGTGGATCCTCGGTACGGTGACCTAAACCACGTACTATGACAGGTGGTACCCCAGTAGCACTGCCATTGACGGAAACCCAATCTCCAATAAGTGCCTTCGGATTTGATCGTAGAGCCTGGTATTGGTGGAATTTAACAATGTAACAATTTCAGCTATTTGAATAAGTATATGTACTTAGACACTATTATAATATCAGAAGATTTTGATAAGAAATGTTTTGGTTATGGTAAGGTAAAAACCCGACATGTTTATTTATGGCATGGTCTTACGAGATACCTTTGATTTCAAAAGGATTTTAAAAACTTTAATAATCCAATTGAGTATGTTTTCTAATGCTAGTTTTCCAGACTGGCTCGGGTATTGTTTTAATATAATGCTCGGGTCAGACTAAGTGTTATAGAATACAGGATATGATGTTGTGGAGTTCAGGAGACGAGCTGGATGGCGAGATCTATCACACGTATTTGATCTATATTCCGATATGCAGTATAAGTTGTATAGTTAGTTTTTGTGAGGACAAGTAGATATAACTGTCTAGTATATTGTTATGGTTTGTGTTATACATAGATGATGTAATGTATAAAACAGATATAATTCTTTTTATATAAAGATCAGTCATTTATCTATTATATATTTTTCTGCTGCGTTTGTGAGATTCTGATGTTGTTTTCTATTTCTTTTTCTACCTCCTTCTTCTTTAACCCCGGTGGTTTGGTTTTTGGGCATTCGATTGTTCGGCATTTGATACAGTGGACATATTGATGTCGATTTCCGGGAGTAGAAAAATCGGGTCGTTAGAATTGGCGTCAGAGCTGAAGTTTAAGTGAGAACCTAGGCTCTGGTAGGGATTACTCATTAGAAATAGAGTCAATGGTACTCTTGAATGAGTTTGAGTGTATTAATAGATATGAGTGCGTATTTGTTAGTGAACATGAAAATTGTTTTATATTGTGTTGACTTATTGGTTGTGTTTTTACGGATTCTGATCGATATATGGGACACCATGTCACCGATAGGTGTTTCTAAACTCTTAAACAAGATAAACCGGCACATTATTGTTTTAAAATAGGGTAAATGTAATAATTTTACCAAATTACTTTTGTATATAAATGAAATAATTTTCCATAAATTATTATAGTTATATATGGTTGCTTGTTTGTTACGAAGTGATAATATTAAATTATTATCATTGTTGTGTGGAAATTGAACTTGGGATTAGAATTATAACCAAAGGTTAAGAAATAAATTTATTTAAAAAATGGAACATGTAAATGTGAATTATAAATGTGATTTATAATTGAAAATGAAATAAAAATTCCAGAGTAATATTTGAATATGAATTGAAAGGTTATGGAAATTTTGGAAATTAAATTCCTTTGAGTTTGAAAATGATTTTCAAAGGTTTTGGAGGAATAATGGTGATATTACTTGAGAAATATTTTTGAATTGGATTTGAAATCTGGTAAGATTTGGAATTTTAAAATATTTGAATTGTTTTTGAAGGAATAAAAGCACTGAACTCTCTTCAGTGCTAGAAAATAATTCAATGATGACTGCAGCATCATCGATGTTCATTTTTGAGTTTCTAAGGGAAGAATTGTTGCATGTATATTTTGGATTGGTGTTTGTTTGCGAAATTGAGTTTGATTTTGAAAATCCAAAAGAATAGCTTGATTTAGATATGTATGTCTTTAAAAATGATTTATTTTGAATGTTTATGTAATAGTTCAAACTCTGGAAGTTTAACTAAAAGTGTTACGGATTATAAACAGGTTTGGAAACATATAAAGCTAGGAAATTGCCTGAAATGAAACTAACTAGTGAAAAGTTAATTGAAGTAAGTGTGAAAACAAAATAAGTTGGAAGGGAAGCTAATTTATTGAAATGAATTAAAAGAAGTTAGCAAATGGAATTTAAATAAGTGGAAAATTTATAGAAGTCTAAAAATTTGAATGGAAGTTGATTGGAATTGATTCTAGATTAATAAAAGTTACTTTGAGGAAAATTCTAAGTAGACTTGTGACGACCCGACGTTCATCTCCCAGAAAGTCGCATCATCTTTAAGAAAGAAAGGGATAGAAAAGAGAAAAGAAAGAAGAGAAAGAAGAAACAACATCAGGATGTCAACAGCGGAGCTAATAAATTATATTAATAACATAAGTATTACATAGTACACAACAATTATCAGAGTTACATAGACAATACAACACATACTAGACAGTTATAAACACCTATCTAGTTATTACAACTCAAAACACAATACAGAAAATACTCAGAGAAACCAACACAACGGAAAACTATATATCTATACGCAGAAGCCTCCTGCTTCATTGCTCCTCTACAATTCGTCAAAGCTAACCTGAATCCCTTGGCTACTCATAAAAATTTGAGTACCCAAGAGTTTAAGAAAAAAACAGAAAAAAACTCCAGGCCAGACATGGGTCTAGTGTGAGTAACAGGTTAAAGTCACTTAACTTTGAAAAACCTTTGAAAAGAAAAGATATCACGTAAGACTTCCCACACATAAACATGGAAAAGTTTTTACCTTACGCTAACCAAAACATTTGATAGGAAATCCGATGATATTATAACAAGTCTAGGGTTTTCAAGTAAATACGAAATAGCCGAAACTGTTACATCTATTAAATTCCAGCTACTAGCCACAGAAGTGGGTAATACAATCAAAACCGAGGGCACTTATTGGATTTTGGATTCCATACAATGGCAGGGCTACCGGTGTAACAACCCGCATATTTATCGAGTTTACATTTAAATATTTTTATTTAAATATTAAATCGTTAATCGGATTTTGGTCCGAAAAACTACTTTTTGCAAACGGTCAAATTAGGACTCGAGACCACTTCCATTGAGTTCGAAATGTCGTTTACAACTTTTTAAGTATAAACATCGATAGGTTTGGAGTTAGTGAAATTTCACTAACTTTTCCCGCTTTGGACTTTTGGGTTAGTTTAGCCTATTAAGCCCAAGTTCCAACCCTCTTCTCCTCACTCTTCATAAATTTCCTAACTAACTCAAGCTTTAGCATTAATGGTGAAGAGAATGGGAAATTAAAACTCCAAGCTCAAATTCAATTGCAACTCCATCATTCAACTCCAAATTCAAGTAGAAGATATTGGATTCAAGCTTTGGATTGCTTCTCCTTGCTTTCAAGCTTCATCTTCATAAATTTTAGTGCAAAGGTGAGATTTTTATCTCACAAATCTAGTCTATAACTATATTGGACTGTTGGGAATGATTCCCTATCACTTTTGCATGCACATTTGCATTTTGTTAACGCTTAAATTTGAACGCTAACACCCCGGTGTGTGAAGTGTAGTTGTGAAAGCACCACCCGATAGATCGGGAAAGAATTATAAGCAAGTAATAGCGGAAAAGCAGTAAACAACAGCAATTTTATAGTGGTTCGGCTTATGGGTATAGCCTACGTCCACTTTAAGTACTTTTATTGATGATCACGTTACAAGTTGATACAAATCTTCTCAAGTACAATACACTTTGAATTACAAAAGACTTAGAACAAGTAGCTCAAACTTCGATGTTGACAAAAATCTTCAAATCCATGGTGGATGTAGATGATTTCTTTATGAAGTTCTTTTAGACGTTCTTTGAACCTCGAAAGCTTTAAGTGTTGAAGTAGTCTGGAATTCGGCAGAGTAATGGCGCTTGAAATTGATCGACCAAAAAGTCCCCTTAATGTTGGAGGTAGGTTGGTATTTATAGGCAAAGATCTTGGACCTAAGCTAAGTCGTAACCGGTTCTGAATCGCCCCCGACCCAGCTAAGTCGTGGCCGACTTATGGGAGCACCACTATGATCTAGCTGAGTTGATCTTTCTTCGCTGAATTTGCACAAGTCCAAAGTCGTCACCGGGTCAAGCCAGGTCGTAGGTCGTTCCCTCTCTCTGATGCATGGCCTCCGACTTAAATGGGAAGTGCATGCTCAAATAGGTCGTTGCCGATTTAATGAATTGACGAGCTAAACGTGAACTAACTCCCTTGCCCAGGTCGCGCACATCCTAGCACAGACCATGAGTCGTTCACGACACAAGTGTAAGTCGTGAACTTGTTCCACTCAGTTAGGTCGGTAAACATGTTAAGTCCTTAAGTCAGATCGAATTAGGTCGGCAACTTCATTAGGCAGTTAGGTCGGCACCATGTTAAGTCGGATCCTTTGTTAAGCAGTTAGGTCGGCAACTCCATTAGGCAGTTAGGTCGGCACCATGTTAAGTCGGATCCTTTGTTATTTCTTGAGTCGTTAGGCCAGTTCCTTCTGAAGCACTAGGTCGGCATCTATGTGAAGGCATTGGGTCGGCATGCTCCTTAACCAGTTAAGTCGGTATCGATTTAAGTCGGCCACCTTGTTAATCAGTTAGGTCGGCTATCCCTTTAAGTCCTGAGTCGGCGCCATCTCCACATACTGGACCACTGAGTCGTAACCGAGGCAGGGTTAACATTTGCCCCTCGAAGTATACGCCTTGGGATTAAGTCGTGTGCTTCGATACCTCTTAACTCGGTCACTCTTAGGTCGGTAAGTCGTGAACGACTTATCAGCTAACTCGTGTATGATGACCCGTATCATTTCACTTCAGAATATAAGCCGGCCTCCTTCAACCTTCTTCGTCACTTATTCATTCACTCAATTTCGATTCTGCCATTAAAATTCTCCTGAGTTCTTTAAGGCGATTCCATCCTACCTGATCACCAGTAATTCCTACTATTCATTGCGTAAGTGATTCTACTCCTCCCTTGATTGTAGATTACCTTCGGTTCTCAAACTTTATCGCTTGAATTCGAACGGCCTCCTTGCATGATGCTTCATCACGAATTCTATCATATTTGCCGTTGATGAAACTCAGGTTGCTCGATTAAAAGTTCGATGAAATAATGAAAGTGGCTCGTCGTCTTAGGCTAATCGTTTGAGATTACCATGCGACAAATTTATGATAACTTCGAACTGATTTAGTGGACGGTCCGGCAGCAGGTAATGGTATGAATGGAATAGGGGTTTTTGCTGTGGAGGAGCGGTTAGCGGGCTAATGGGTTGAGTGGAGTGAGGTATTGGTTTAGACGCGACCCAGTGATTTTAGGTGACTCATCTTTTGGCCGATTCAAATCATAAATCATGACCGTGTTAGTGCTTGAGTGAGACCCACCGACCTACCATTCTGCCGATCTAAGCTTTAAACCGTGGCCGAGATAATGCCAGAAAGAAGCTTACCGATCTAAACTTTAAAGCTTGAATCGTGACCGAGCTAACACTTGAGAAATTCCTGCCTTTTGAACCAGAGCTTGCGACCTAGGGGAACGAGTTGCCAAGTTAAACTATTTAGACCTTGACCTGCTACCGACTTAGCTTTATCTTGCAAAAGAATTTTAAACCGTAGCCGAGTTAGTACTTGAGCTTCAGACATGTTATCATTTAGGAGCATGGGCCTACTTTGAGCATTTGCCTTGAGCTAAAGAACTAAATTGTCTGAATTTTTGAACTTTAAACTTGCCTGAATCTCCTTGTATTATGCCGCATTAACTTATAAGCTGCTAACCTGCTAAAAATAACAAACAAAGAGAACCAAGGCGAAAATACTGCCATTGACTGCCCACGTCAGATGTCAGATTAGTCAAGACAAAACAAACAACTTAATTATATTGCATGAAATGTTTGCGAATCAATCAATTAGGGTTAAGCATTAGTGCAAAGTATCAACAATCTGAACTGATTTGTCTGCACCAACATCTTACTTGCATATTTAGGCTTAAAACAATAATCCCTGAATTTCATAACTAACAAATGTTTGCTAGTTTTTATTCCAGTTATATTTGTTTACCGCTTGATTGATTCTACACAACACTTCACACACTTTAGGAAACGTGCACCTTCATGTTTGAATACCCAGTTGTTTATGTAGAATGACTTCCCATCGAGAAGAAGAAGTGGTAACTCAAGAAGAAGAAACTTTCCCGACAACAGTTCCGATAGAGAATCCTCCGGAAAGAACTTCGACTATTCTATCTTTGAGAACATTTATTCAGCTGCGCACTCAATTTGGCTTTGCTGAAGATGATGTCCTATTCCCTGGGTCAAATGATACTGCTGATAATCCTCCCCATGGTTTCGTTGCAGTCAACCGCCACATGTGCTTAAGTGGGGCGATTCCTCCTTTTAATGACTTCCTTCGAACTCTTCTTCTCCGGTTGACAATCTCTCCATTTCAACTTCATCCTAATGGTTATGCCATCTTGATGGGGTTGTGTGTTTTGTTTAGAAGAACTCTTGATCGCCTACCGAGTTTTGAAGAAATTCGTTATCTGTGCTCGTTTACAAAGAGTAAAGATCATCCTTCACTCATTATTGTGAGAAGTGCTAGAAACCGCAAGCTCCTTTCCGATCTCACTGAAAGTGTTCATGGATTTTTGAACCAGTTTTTCTTTGCTCGCTGTCCTCCAGGGTTTTATGCCATCTGGAGAATAGGAAGTAAGACTAGTGTTTCCATTTTTTCGTTTTTGAAACTTTTTTCGAGATCCGAACTTTCAGTTGCTAACTTCATTCTTTGCTCTTTTCAGCACTTCCTCTCCCTTCTAGAGATCCGATTTATAAACAAGTTTTTGAGAGGTTGAGTGCCGTGGCTGCGGAAGAAAGGAGCATAAAATTTCTGCTGAAGGATGAATTTTTACACCAATATGGGCTTCTACACGCTTCTCGTTCTACGCATGCTCATGAAGTTCCAACAGAAGTTCCCGATTCTCCGATGAAAACTCCTGACGCCCCGGTTACTGTCGAACAACTCACATCAAAAGAGTCTAATATTGAAGCTTCATTGGTGAAGTGTTCCACTCCTACCGACATTATGGGGTCATCTAGTAAGACGGTGCTTGCCCCGATCGAGGAAGAAGAAGAACCTTCACGGCCTCTCGGGGGATTAGCTGATGTAGGAATTGAGAAAACAAGTCCCACCAAGCATGATGGTGACGATGTTTATGAGGGGTTGAGCGACATAATAGTGACTTCGCAGGAGCTTTTTAGAGATGACGTATCTAAAACTATCTCTCCTGTAATTGAGGCGACGTCTCTTCTTCGACAAACACCAACACAAACATCAACTCCTCATACCCAAGCTATCATCACCTCTGCACCAAAGAGTGGTTTGTAGCTTAATGCGTGTAGCTTGCACATCACACAACACTTAGGATTTTCCAGCACATTTATGCACTTATCTTCTTATACTTTAAAGATTTCTAAAGCTTATCTTTTCTTATTTCAGATTCTTCAATGACACGCGGCGGATCATATTATCAGGATTTCCAACGCTACGGGGGGCGTGGCCAATATAATTATGGGCGCTACTTCGCCTCCTATAGAGAGTCTGACGAAGAGAGGGCTGCTCGAAAGGCTCGTGAAAGGAGGGATGCAGAAGAGCGTTATGACAGAAGGGATAGGGATGAGCACCACGATTCTTCGCAGAGAGGTGATGATTCTCACAAAAGGAAATCTCACGATGACCGAGGAAAAGGTCACGTAGTTGAAGGTTCAGGCAAACGAGCCCGATATGGTGAGAGACATGCTTCCACTACTCCCGAAAAGCCTACTGCCCCTGCCCCTCTTGACATTCCTTCCGACTCTCCTGCTCTCGGGAAGGAAGACATCCAGACAATAATAAGCAGGCCTAAATTTCAAGTGGGACCGGGCCCAGCCACTTTACAAAGTCGTTTTCCGCAGTGGTGTTTAAAGGGTGTGAGGTTCGATCTCGACCTGGTCCCTATTGACAAGCCTGCTATGCTACGAAATCTTGACGCCGTTAAACTTGATATCGAGAGGATGTCAAACTGGCAGAAGCTTGTTGATGAGCTTCAACGAGTTAACCGCGCCAACTTAGAGGCTATGCTCACCATGGAAAACGATAAGGCTGAGTGGCAAAAGGTCCTTGAGCAGCATGATACCGAAATGAGAAGCATTACTTCCTACAACGAGGAGCTCGAAGCAAAGGTTGAGAAGTTGAAAGATGAGCTTGCTGCTTCCTCTACTTCATACTCTCAAAAAGAAGAAGTGCTTCTCAGACAAGTAAGAGATGCTCATGCCAGCCAACGGGATGCTGAGGAAAGGCTTGAAGTTCAGAAAAGAATTAATGAGGGCTACATCGCTGATGTTGCAGAGCTCCAAATGAAAAACAACTCCCAGGAAGCGGAGATACAAATGCTTAAGCTTCAGCTTTCCAAAACTGAGAGGGAGCGTGATGAGGCTATCGCCGGCAGAATCGCAGCTGAGGAATCTCATGAGGCGACCAAGAACAGCTTTGGCTCAACATTATTCGACTTCTATTTGCATAGCGTCTTGGGGCGCGGAAGCCTCGCTTTCCTTGGTCCCAAGTATGAGATCACTTTAGCTGAGGTGTGGGAGGCCGCCCTCGATATGCTTGGTGCTGAAGGTGATGGTTATGACGAGTCAGCCCTGGAAAGGCATTATTTTGATGAAGACGCTCGCGCTGCTCTCGCCAGGGGAAAGGAACAACTTGCCAAACTAAGAACTGAAGTGACGGAAGGGGACCGGCTGGAAAAAACCACTTCAACTATTCTAGTCCAGCCACCTTCTTCGTCTGAAGTCAACATCATTGGTTCCAGTTCCCATTTCGCTTCTCCTACCAAAGTTACCACTGAGATTACAAGCGTACATGGTGGAGACGAGGGTGATGAGAGCGCTGACGCGCAAGCTTATGAAGTTGATATCAGGAAATCAGCTTCACCAGGTAACCTCACTGTTAATTCCGCTACTGTCAATTCTGTTCAAGCGGGTTATTCATTTGTTTCACATGAGTTTCATGAACTCCTTGGCTATTTTCTCAATCTTGATGAGCCTTCGTCTCCTCTCTCTACTAACTTTATTGGTGAGCCTTCATCTCCTCTCTTTACTGACTTTTAACCTCTTTTCTTCTGTAGAGAAAGCACCAAGCACTGCTCAAACTTCCACTCCTCCGGTTATCCTTCCTTCATCTCTTCAGGTGGCGCCTCCTTCTACCTCGCAACCTGGATCACAGAAGGAACAAATAGAGGCTCTTCACGGCTTGGATGATCCCATCGCTTCGCAAGAGCAGAAAGATGAGGGACTTGAAGGAGGTGACATATCCCCGGAGCGAACTCCTTCTGACGACATTGTTCTATCTAAACTTGTCACTCCGGGGAGTGAGTCTTCCTCACAAAGGAGAAAGAAGCGTGGGACATCAAAGAGGAGGGGGAAGAAAATCACCGCCACTGAAGAGGAGCCGGAAGTTGAACCGGTTGCACCTACCTCTCCTACTTCCCTTATACCCACTGGCCGACTTGAAAAGCTGGTCATTCGACCGGGTAAAGGGTCCAAAGGAGGGAAGAAGAAGTGAAGACGACTTTAGCTTTTTGCCTTTTGTATGTACTGGCCGAGAATTGTGCGGGTACCGGCCCCCGCTTTTCTTTATTTTGAAACCTGTATCTGCATTATAGTTAAATAAAATGATTCCTTGTTTGTACAAACTTCCGTTTGAATTTGAGAATGCATTTACTATTTATTTTTTGCACAAGTTTATTTACACGATATTGCAGCGAGCTTATGGCATGTTACTTGAGCGTTACCTTTTGCTGGTTTGGCTATACCATATTGTGTGTAATTATACTATATTGCCCCCATTCCACAAGTTTGCTGCAATATTCTATACTTCGAGGGGAATTGTACTCTTATTTGCTAAAGAATAATTATTTTATTTCCTTAAAGAGAATTTTTGTAGAGTACAACCCCCTTCGTATAAGTTTCAGCGCTTTGTCCTTTGAAGAAATCACTTCTTTCTTTTGCTTAAGTACATTTTTTACCAAGTGAATTCTTTTATGCGGTAAAGCGGACCTCTGAAGGGTACTTTAACTCCCTATCTCTTTTTTTTTTTTTTTTCTTTCTTTTTTTTTTTTTTTTTTTTGAGGAAGATCATTCTCCAGAATAGGTAAATTACTCTTTCTTCGGAAGTTAAAGTATGCCCCTGATGAGGATTTTTTTTTTATAGAAAGTTGTACCTCTGAGGAGGGATTTTCTACGTTTCAACACTTGGAAGTTTTATTTCAATCTTGGTGAAACGTGTACCTCCAAAGAGTTTTGCCTTAGGAAGTCTTTTCACGTTTCAACACTTGGAAGTTTTATTTCAATCTCGGCGAAACGTGGGCTTCCGAAGAGGTCTTTCTTCTTGATTGTGCCTCCGAAGAGGTCTTTATTTTGTTTATTTTTCAACTCTGGTGAAGTGAAATTCCGAAGAGCGGCTGTTACACTTCAACTCCTGGTGAAATATGCCTCCGAAGAGGTCTTTATTTTGTTTGCATTTCAACTTTGGTGAAGTGAAACTCCGAAGAGTAACTACTCCGACTCCTGGTGAAATGTGCCTCCGAAGAGGTCTTTTTCTTTGTTTGCATTTCAACTCTGGTGAAGTGAAATTCCGAAGAGCGGCTATTTCACTTCAACTCCTGGTAAAATGTGCCTCAGAAAGGGTTTTCATTGCCTGGAAGTTGCTCTCTCATGGTTGGAGGGTCATGACTCCTCCAATCTTTTTTGTTGAGTAGAGAACTTTCTTTTTTGTGGCATATGACCCATTAGAGGTCTTTTATCCTCCGAAGAGTTGTGCCTCTGAAGAAGACTTATGCTGCCGATGATGGATTTTGGTTGTTTCCTTGTCTTTTTGCTTACGCCTTTTCACCGATCCTCTTTTTTTTTTCTCTTTTCAAGTTTTCATTCCCCTTTTCTTGCAAGTAGCTTATTTAATCCAAGGAAGTGTACTTCATTGTTAGGCAAGTTCATGAGAACGGGCACTAGCTTCCTAATTGGATATTTGTTTGTTCAAACAATCTCAATTTATCAGCAAGGGCCCGTTTCTATCGAAATTGTTAGCCGTTCAATTGAAGTATTTCCTATCTAGGATTTGAATTCGGGGTCTTTATGACTTGAAATTTGTTTGTTGAATGATGGTGAGAATCGCTCGGTCTTATTATGCGCAAGTTTTATTTCCATTGTCTGCAAAAATTTAAATCGACATTTCAGCAATACATTTTATGTACTTTTATATCGAAAATAAAGCAAACATGTAATAAAAATAAGGAACACAAGATTTATAGTGGTTCGGCCAAGAATTTGGGCCTACATCCACTTTATATTCATTCATTAATCACTTGCATCGGTTTTACAATTGCTTTCAATTACAAGAATCATACGTTCACAATCCTTTTTTACAATATTTCAACAAAATTTTCAAGTAAAGTATGGACGCAAGTGATTGCTGTTCCATGCCCTTGGAATTTGATCTCCTTCAACAGTAGTGAGTTTGAATGTGCCGTCAAGAAGCTTCTGACCTATCACATATGGTCCTTCCCAATTGGGCCCAAACACACCTGTCGCGGTCATAATTCTTTTCAGGACTAGATCTCCAATTTCAAAGCTGCGTTGTCGAACTTTGGAATTGAAATGTCTGGCTATCCTTTGCTGATGAGCTGCAACTCTGAGATTAGCTTCATCTCTTTTTTCATCAAGGAGATCCAGCGCTTCAAGTTGTAGCTTTTCATTTTCTGCTTGATTGAAATGGATTCTTCTGTGTGAAGGGACCTCTGTTTCAACCGGGATCATTGCTTCCGATCCGTATGCTAACGAAAAAGGAGTATGCCCAGTCGCAGTTTTGTGAGTAGTTCTGTATGCCCATAGTGCAAGTGGTAGTTTATCGATCCAACCACCTTTTGCTCTTTCGAGTTGCTTTTTGATGGTTGATTTGATGATCTTGTTCACTGCTTCCACTTGCCCGTTTGCCTGCGGATGAGCTACTGCCGAAAAGCTTTTCTGGATTTTGAATCGTTTGCAAAAATCCTGGAATTCCTCGCTTTCAAACTGAGTACCATTGTCTGTGATTATTTTCTGAGGCACACCGTATCTGCAAATGACATTCTTGGTTACAAAGCTTATCATTTTCTTAGAAGTGATAGTAGCCAATGGTTCAGCTTCAGCCCATTTAGTAAAGTAGTCAACTGCAACAATAGCATATTTAATCCCTGATTTGGCAGTTGGTAGCGGCCCAATGAGATCCATTCCCCAAATTGCAAACGGCCATGGACTGACCATCTGCGTGAGTTCGGTAGAGGGTGCTCTAGGAATTTTGGCAAATCTTTGGCATCTGTCACATTTTCGGGAGTAATCTGCAGCATCTCGATTAATTTCTGGCCAAAAATATCCGTATCGGAGAATTTTCTTTGCTAATGTTTGGCCACCTGAATGATCACCACATTCTCCTCCATGAACCTCAGCTAGGATCGTTTTGGACTCTTCCCTGGATACACATCGAAGTAAAGGCAATGAGAATCCCCGTCTGTACAATCGGCCATCCTGGATTACATAACGAGAGGCTTTCCTTAGTAGCTTCTGTCTCTCTCTCGAGTTTTCTGGCACAGAACCTCTGAGTAGGTAATCTAATATTGGAGTCATCCACGACTCTTGTTCTTGAGATACATCCATGATCCAGTCTATATCCATCTCGTCTATACTTGGTGCTGAGAGGACTTCTACGGAAACCAACCCCAATAGTTGAGCTTCACCAGAACTTGAATACTTTGCGAGGGAATCTGCCTTCGTATTCTCTTCCCGGGGAATATGGCTTATTGAATAATGATCGAGTTCACATAGGAGTTCCCAAGCCTTTGACAAGTAGGAGGGCAAGTTTCCACCTTTTGTTTGAAATTCCTTCTTGACTTGGCATACAATAAGCTGAGAATCACTGAAGATCTGTAATGCTCGAATGTTTAGCTCTTTAGCGATTTTCAGACCTGCAATAAGAGCTTCATATTCTGCTTCATTGTTTGTTGAAGGAAATTCCAGTCTTAGTGCATAACATAATGATCGACCTTCAGGAGTTTCAAGTACCACTCCGGCTCCAGAACAGTAGTCATTTCTTGCGCCATCCACATACATCTTCCACTGGATTGGGGAATCATTGACCGCTTTTTCCTCACCATTATCTTTCTCTGTGAATTCTGCAATGAAATCAGCTAAAGCTTGTCCGTTGATTGCTTTTCGGGGATGATAAGTGATGTCATATTGACTGAGTTCAATGTTCCATTTTAGAAGGCGACCCGAAGTTTCTGGGCGAAATAGGACTTGCTTTAGAGGTTGATCAGTGAGTACTTTGATAGGATGAGCTTGGAAATATTGCCTCAGTTTCCTCGATGCAACTAGTAGGCAATAGGCGAGTTTTTCCAACTTGGAGTAATTCAGCTCTGCCCCAGTGAGTCTTTTGCTGATATAGTAAACTAGATGTTGAATCCTTTTGTCTTCCCGTATCAGCGCTGCACTTAGAGCATGAGATGATACTGCCAAGTATATAAGAAGATCCTCACCATTGCCTGGCCTAGAAAGTATCGGAGGCGTTTCCATATGACGGATCAACTCTTCAAAGGCTTTTTGGCATTCGGGAGTCCATTCAAAGTTCTTCTTTCCTTTTTTCAGGGCATCGAAGAATGGGATGCATTTATCAGTAGCTTTGGAAATGAACCGACTCAACGCGGCGACCTTTCCGTTGAGACTTTGCAATTCCTTCTTCGTTCTAGGAGCTTTAACTTCTTTTAAGGCGGTAATTTGAGCTGGACTGGCCTCAATGCCCCTAGCACTGACGATAAAACCTAAGAACTTTCCGGATTCGACCCCAAATGTACATTTCAGAGGGTTAAGCTTCATTCTGTATTTCCGGAGGACTGCGAACATTTCTGCTAAGTGTTCAATGTGATCCACTGCTTTCCTGGACTTCACTAACATGTCGTCGACGTAGACTTCCATAGTTTTGCCCAATTGCGGTTTGAACATAGCATTAACAAGTCTTTGGTAGGTTGCCCCTGCGTTTTTCAATCCGAAGGGCATAACTCTGTAGCAATAAAGTCCAACATCTGTGATAAAGCTTGTATCCTCCTGATCCGGCTCATGCATCATGATTTGGTTATAACCGGAGTAGGCATCCATGAAAGATAACAATTCATGTCCCGCAGTTCCGTCTACCAGTTGATCAATCCTGGGTAATGGGAAGCAATCTTTGGGGCAAGCCTTGTTTAGATCAGAAAAATCGATGCACACTCTCCATTTTCCATTAGCTTTCTTGACCAACACAGGATTCGAAACCCAATTCGGATATGTAGATTCTTTGATGAAGTTATTTTCCATGAGTCGATCAACTTCTTCTTTTAATGCTGCTGACCTTTCTGGACCTTGGGTTCTCCTTTTCTGTTTAACTGGTGTAAATTTTGGGTCAATATTCAGAGCGTGTACTGCAACTTCTGGAGATATTCCACACATATCGGCATGAGTCCAAGCAAAGACATCCAGATTTGCCTTCAGGAAAGATATCAAGATGTTCTGAATTGACACATTAAGCTGTGAACCCACATTCAACACCTTATTTGGATCCTTCGGGTCAACAGGTACCGGAACTGTCGTTTCCACCGGTACTACTCTATTCTCCCCTGTACTGGCTTTTCTGGGATCCATTTCTTTCCGTGCCCCGCTGTGCTCGCCAGTGCAGGGTCCGCCTCGTAATTGCTATAAAGCTGGTTCCTTGATGCGGACTGGGGTTGCCGCATCCTTTCCCATTTCTCTTTTTCTTGACTCTCGCAGCTCTGTCAAATAGCATTCTCGCGCAGCATTTTGATCCCCTTTTATAACTCCTACTCCATTGTCAGTAGGAAATTTAATAGTGAGGCACCACGGGGCTAGGATAGCTTTGAATGCTGCGAGTGTTGGACGGCCAAGAAAAGCATTATAAGCAGAATATTCATCGACGATCACAAAGGTTTGCTTTCGGACCACTTTCCTTTCTCCTTCCCAAAGTTCTACAAACAGATCGATGGTTCCTACTGGTTGCTTTGGCTCCCCAGTGAAGCCAACGATTTTCTGTGATGAGGCTTGCACATCGATCATAGGGATTTTCATCTGGTCAAATGTCTTCTTGAAGAGAATATTACATGATGCTCCGCAGTCAATGAGGACTCTTCTGACAATGGCTGGTCCAATACCAGCCGAGATGACCAAGGGATCTAAAGTAGGAGCTTCAATACCCGTAGAATCTCTGGCTCTGAAAATAATATCATCGCTGAAAGTTTTCTGTTGTTTCAGGGGCGTAGTATCTTCTAGAACAAAGACGTCTGCTTCGGCTGGAGCATATTTCAAAGCCCTGGAATATCTCTCCATCTCACCCCAGCTCTTGCCAGCTGGGTGAGGTCCTCCTGAAATGATATTAATAACGGGCCTTCCAGATTCATGCCCCGTAGCTTTCTCACCTGCCCCAGGCTGATGAACAGGAGCCCGCTGCCCCTGACTCGATGATGCAGGATTGTTGCTATTCTTTTTCACGAATTGCTGCAACTTGCTTTCTCTCAGCAACTCTTCAATCAGATTTTTCAGCTGGCGGCATTCATCAGTTTCATGACCGGGTTGATTGTGGAAGCGGCAGAATTTCCCACTCTGTATGGCTTTTTTCCCGGTTCTCAAAGGGATAGGTTTAGGGAAATCGACGGAATCTTTAGTGGCAAGGTAGATGTGCTCCGGCGTATGTGATAATGGAGTATATTCTGATGGCTTGAAGGACCGGGGCTTTTTCAGATTACCCTGTTTCTTTCCATTATTATTCTCCCTTTTCTGCCCCACCGACTCATTCTTGCGTGGAGCGACAGTGTTGTCTTCAGCTTTTTCCAACACTGCCTTTACTGGCAAAGGATGACTTTCCAAGCGAATGAATTCGTCTGCTTTTTTGTAGAACTTCTCGAGAGATGTTGGCTCTTTCATATTTAACCATTTCCCAAATTCGCTTGACTTATCAATAGCCCTCATTAGATAAGTCAAGATCATTCGTGGTTCAGCATTATCCACTTCCGCCAGCGCTATATTAAAGCGGTTCAAGAAAGATCTGATGGACTCACCAGGATTTTGCTCTAAACTGGACAATGACATGATATCCTTGGCCTTTGAAGCATAAAGTCTAAACTGCTCCTTGAATTTTCTGGTCAAGTCTGAAAACTGATCTATAGATCGGACTGGCAGCTTGGTAAACCATAGTAGAGCCACCCCTTCAAGGTATACGGGGAAATATCGGCACTTTATTTCGTCAGAAGCTCTGGCACCTGTCATGTGCCAATCATATTTATACAAAAATTCGTTTGGATCACTTGTCCCTTTGTAAGCTGGGATGGTCGGAGGGACAAACTTCCTTGGAAATTCCGCCTTTAAGATTCTTTCAGTAAACGGAGTTTTGCTTGGAGCGAAACCCCATTCCTTCTCATCTTCAACCCTTTGCATACTTTCTTTCATGATCTGCCGGACCATTCCAGAAAGATATTCTTCATCATGCCGAGTTCTAGATCCACCGGCCTCAGGTACCGCCTGCTCAAAGGGACTAGTAGGCCTTTCAGGAGCATTCCTTTCATTAACATCATGAACGTTGCCAGCATAGTTCCTCTCATTACCAGCCGGTTGATTGTTTGCCCCAAGTAAGTTGTTCAACTTATTCAGAATCAGGGCATTCTGGGCACTTTGAGCCTCTAATTGTGCATTTTGGGCGTTTATCTGCTGGTTTAGCCCTAGAATAACAGCATCCAACTCCGCTTTCGTAACTCCAACAGACGGAGTGGGTTGATTAGGCACAGGGGAAGCGGAGGTTCCCTCTTGAATGTTTCCAGATCTGACAGATCTACTTTTCCTTCCAGGAGCCATAATCTCAGATAGACTTCTGGTTTTTAAAGAAATTCTTTCTACAAATCTTTGTGAAGCAATGATGAGAGTTTTCCTGAGTTCAATTCTCAGTGAAAGCACCAAAATGTTAACGCTTAAATTTGAACGCTAACACCCCGGTGTGTGAAGTGTAGTTGTGAAAGCACCACCCGATAGATCGGGAAAGAATTATAAGCAAGTAATAGCGGAAAAGCAGTAAACAACAGCAATTTTATAGTGGTTCGGCTTATGGGTATAGCCTACGTCCACTTTAAGTACTTTTATTGATGATCACGTTACAAGTTGATACAAATCTTCTCAAGTACAATACACTTTGAATTACAAAAGACTTAGAACAGATAGCTCAAACTTCGATGTTGACAAAAATCTTCAAATCCATGGTGGATGTAGATGATTTCTTTATGAAGTTCTTTTAGACGTTCTTTGAACCTCAAAAGCTTTAAGTGTTGAAGTAGTCTGGAATTCGGCAGAGTAATGGCGCTTGAAATTGATCGACCAAAAAGTCCCCTTAATGTTGGAGGTAGGTTGGTATTTATAGGCAAAGATCTTGGACCTAAGCTAAGTCGTAACCGGTTCTGAATCGCCCCCGACCCAGCTAAGTCGTGGCCGACTTATGGGAGCACCACTATGATCTAGCTGAGTTGATCTTTCTTCGCTGAATTTGCACAAGTCCAAAGTCGTCACCGGGTCAAGCCAGGTCGTAGGTCGTTCCCTCTCTCTGATGCATGGCCTCCGACTTAAATGGGAAGTGCATGCTCAAATAGGTCGTTGCCGATTTAATGAATTGACGAGCTAAACGTGAACTAACTCCCTTGCCCAGGTCGCGCACATCCTAGCACAGACCATGAGTCGTTCACGACACAAGTGTAAGTCGTGAACTTGTTCCACTCAGTTAGGTCGGTAAACATGTTAAGTCCTTAAGTCGGATCGAATTAGGTCGGCAACTTCATTAGGCAGTTAGGTCGGCACCATGTTAAGTCGGATCCTTTGTTAAGCAGTTAGGTCGGCAACTCCATTAGGCAGTTAGGTCGGCACCATGTTAAGTCGGATCCTTTGTTATTTCTTGAGTCGTTAGGCCAGTTCCTTCTGAAGCACTAGGTCGGCATCTATGTGAAGGCATTGAGTCGGCATGCTCCTTAACCAGTTAAGTCGGTATCGATTTAAGTCGGCCACCTTGTTAATCAGTTAGGTCGGCTATCCCTTTAAGTCCTGAGTCGGCGCCATCTCCACATACTGGACCACTGAGTCGTAACCGAGGCAGGGTTAACACATTTGGTTTGGATTGGATTGGCGAAAAACTCCAATTTTTAGTGTTTTTGGTGAAAAACTGCTCTTAGGTCGTTCTGTCTTCATTAGGTCGCCCGGGGTGGAAAAGTCACGGCCTTCGTATTTGACTCACTCGGTTTTAGGTCGCTAGGTCGTATGACCTTAGGTCGTTAGGTCGTTTGGCTTTTAGGCCGCTTCCATGCTAGGTCGTTCGACTCTTAGGCCGTAACACTTAGGTCGCTCGCCTCTTAAGTCGCTAGGTCGTGTTTCTTTATTAGGTCGCGTGTCTTTGTTAGGTCGCTGACCTTCTCAACTCGCATGACCTAACCCCTAGGTCGTTGGGCCTCGTTTCTTCTTAGGTCGCTGCTTCTTATAGGTCGCTCGGCTCCTTAATTTCTTTAGGTCGTTTGAATGTTAGGTCGCGAACCCATTTTAGGTCGCATGACCTATACCTTTAGGTCGCTTGGCCCCTTCACTGCTTAGGTCGTTAAACCCTTCCTCTTTTGGGTCGCTCCCCTTTGTTTCTTAGGTCGTTATGGCCTTAGGTCGTGACAATTATAGGTCGCGTGCTTTCTTAGGTCGCGTACCTTTAGGTCGCGTGTCCCCTCTACCCCAGTTAGGTCGTATGACTCGGCATCGTTAGGTCGTTCGACCTATCTTGCACTCTTAAGTCGTTGCCTCCTTTCTCCTTAGGTCGCTCGACCTCCTTACCCACTAGGTCGCGCACTTAGTTAGGTCGCTCAGCTATTGTGTTAGGTCGCGTGAACCCTTAGGTCGTTAGACCTCATTTTGCTTTAGGTCGTAGGCCTCTTGCCTTCACTTAGGTCGTACCGTTTTGTCGGGGCGCTGCCCCGCACCCCGCCGGGGGCGCTGCCCCTGGACCCCCGCGACTTGACCGGGCAGGTCGAACCCCGTAAGCGGTGGCGTTGCCCCCGCACCCCCACCTTGGGGGGTTGCCACACCCCCTGGACCCCCCCTCCGTAGGGGATCTTATCTGAAAAACATTGAGCTGATTTTCTTGGATTTTATTCACATCTCCGTATGCGATTTTTGTGACTGATTGTTTCTACAATTGCTTCTGTGTTTTGTCACTTTATAATATAAAGGTTTCAATACTAGTAGTAAATATCAAAACTCTTTTAACAAACAATTTCAACTCTATTTTTAATAACAAAGCTCTTTTCTTAAACCGTTTTCCAATCTATTAGTATATATAAGCCTTTACCTCACTCGGATGAGAAATCTAATTAAACGACTTAGTAAAACAAGTGGTATGAAACGCTTGCGTTCACTTCGTCGGTTAATTCTTGGACTTGTTCGATTGAACCTCTTGTGACAATTTTATTAGTGAAGATTTACAGTTTGTTCGTAAATATTTAAGTTAAGCAAGTGGTTATGGGACATGAAGCTAAACTTCTATATTTACTAGCTTAGTGTAATTGACACTTCTCGTTGATCTTGATGATCGCTTTATGAATTAGACTAGCAATTGCGCGATGTCTCTTTCATTGCAAGGTTAGACTAGACACCACTTGTGTGATTCCATTCACACATACCTTTCTGCTTTTTGGTTAGTCTTGACCTCAATCTGTGTGATTCCATTCACACATGCGGGGTAGCTCCCCTTGGTCTTCGGACCGTCATGTGATAGGCCTCTTTCCCTTTTTATGATTTTTGGATTTCTCGTGTTGATTTCTGGAATTTATGTCATTGACTTGTTATGAGTACAAGTTTAGGGTATGATGCCCCCTTCGAATCTTTGAGAAGATTCTTGTGATATTGATTATCTCTTATTGATTGATCTTCTGTTGATCATTATTTACATACTTATAGTGGTATGTCGTTATGGATGTTTATGTTTATGCCATATCTTTTATGTTATATCATGTCATCTGATATTTATAGCTAGACTGATCCGTTTATTATTTTCTTAAATAATACTCGAATCAGACCGAGATGTTACAGGTGCTTCTGCTTGACTTCTTCCCAGGGATTCATCACTCTGACTTTTGGCTAACTGTTTAGATTAGCAGTTTTTGTTGTATACACTTGAGATATAGACTCATAGTTGTATTCTTTTGTATAGCACGTGTTGCTATTCTTTTGTATTATCGTGGATCTTATTGACCACTACTCTGATGTACACTTTCATGTGTTAGTTATATATTCATATCTTCTTCCGCCTTTGTGATATGGATATCTGTGACTGATTTGTGATATGATTATTTCTATGTTTGTTTCCGAAGATTATTTATAGCCACCGTGTGATAAGCAATTACATGGATGGTCGCTCCTCAACAGCCTTATTCTCCGTGCTAGTTGACAGCACTTCTCCGGAGTGTTCTTGGCTAGCGTGGGTATAGAGGTGGGGCGTCACAACCGGGGTACCGCCCGTCACAGTACGTGACCTAGATCACCGTATCGAGGATCACTCCCAATTCCCTGCAACACAAAGTCGGAACCATTCCTTACTAAACAGTTCCGAACAAGACCACCCCGCAGTTGTGATCAGCAACCGCACCACAAAGCCGAAATAAAGGGACATCTAGACAGGGGTAAATCTCATCCTACTTGGGCAAGACCCACTTAGCCTTGTTGCACCTCCCCTGTTTTAGCCATTCCCGGTTGATGAGGCTTGAGGCTACGATTACCTTTATAGGACATATCACTTAGAATGCTCATCATCCACCTGACGATGTTCTGAAAGCATTCAATCCATACATGTTCGTTCCGGGTTCGAACGAAACCGAAGGCATTATCTCGTTACACTCATTTTGGAATCACCCTCAGAGTTAACGACGATAACCCTTGCACTCTGAATCTTCATCTTCACTTGAGATTCACGACCTAACATAAATTTGGATCGATGTTGTTTTCGGGTATCCAAATATGGAAACCTGATCCCGGTCTCACCGAAATCCAAAATGTGCCTTTTAAGGTCAAGTTGTTTTAAGAGTTTAAAACAATTCAATTCATTATCTGTATACACATAGATAGATAATTCACATCACAATAGATAATCCATATCAGCATTATAAACAGATAATCCATATCAACATCACAATGCAACCAATGCATCCATATCATATAACATTATTCATCTCATGGCTGAGATAACAAACCATACATGGCAACCGATATCAATCATTCATACATAAGCAATGATTCAATGATCACTCCATCTATAATTAATTTAAAATAAATTAAATTAATTACTTTATCTCTAATTAATTTAAAATGAATTAAACTAATTACTTCATCATTATAATCCTGCTTAACTTAATCATTAATTGATTATAAATCAATTAATTAATCACCACCTCATTTCTCATTTCAATTAATCATTACTGATTAACAATATTTCTAATTACAATAAGTAATTAGCCGTTTAATTTATTACACAAGTTAATTATACTTAACACTTTGTAATAATTAACTTGAAATTACTTAAATAATTAATTAACTAAAGTTAATTACAATAATCCTTTATTAAATAATTACTTCATTTATTAATTATTCCTTAATTAATCAATTCCAAATTTACATCATTAACTTTATTAGTTAATGATTTATAATTACATTTTAATTACATTCTCTATATAAATTAATTACATTAAGTACTTAATCTTGCAATTAAACCACACATATTTAATCACCCTTGATTAATAACAATCCAGTAATTAAATATCCTTAATTACTTCATTAATAAATTACTCCTTAATTTATTGTCTCAATTAATCCCTTGGTTAATTACAAAGTAATTTAATCTAAATTACTTCCATCATTAACACCTTTAATTACATCCAGTAATTATCAATTAATTACTTTCCTAAGTAATTATAATTCCATTAATTCATAAAGTAATTATCTATTACCATCAAGTGTTTAAACTAATTAAACTTAATTAATTAATCTAAACTAATTACATTAACAATTAATTACATTAAGTAATTAATTTATTAATTACTCTATTAAGTAATTAAAATATAAAACAATTACATAAATGATTATTATTAATTAATCTAATTAATTAATTAAAATTAATCACATTAATTAATTTTAAAAAATCTTAAGTTAATGACCTTCATTAACTATTCTTAATTACTTTATTAAAAAATTAACTCAAATTAACCATCACTAATTACAAATTAATTAGTATTTGATTACCAATTAATGATTCTCTAATTATTAATTAATTAAGTGTTGATTATAATTTTAATTAATCCTTAATTACTTGATTGATTAATTCGTTAATCATTGATTACAATCTAATTAATGACCCTTAGTTATAGATTAATTAACCTTAATTAATTAATCTTCAAGTCTTAATTAATTAATTTAAAAATTCTTAATTATTTAATTAATCATCATATCATTAATTAATTAAATAATTAATTACCCATTTAAATTAACTTAATGATTTAAATGAATCCAAATTCTTAAGTTCTAACTTAATTTAAGAAAACATTTCTTACTTATTTAAAGTATTTAAAACACTTCGTTTCAAAATTTACTTTAAATTTCACTTTAAATTTCATTTTAAACTTAAGATACAAATTTAACTCAAACAAGGTTTTAAAACAATTCGAACCTTATTATCTCATATGTTAAAAGAAACATCCACTTTATAAAATAAGTTTAAAAGAATTTAAATCCCAATTCAATTTAAATTCATATCAATTTAAAAACACACTTAAACATTCCAAGTTATTTTAAAACAAATTCAATTTAAAATTTCCCTTTTACTTTCAAAACTGGAATACAGTTTGAATCTTTTATTCCAGATTTAAACTTAAATCTTTAAAAGCTTACTTTCATTTTAAACTCCATTTTAAATTCAAATCATTTAACTATTTAAAGTAATTAAAAAATTTAAATGTAAACTCATTTTATTTTAAATCTGAAGTTTAAATTTAATTCCAGTTTTAAAAACCTAGATTTAAACTCATTTTGAATTCCAATTTAAAATTTTAAACTTCTAATTCAAATTCAAAACCACATATGCTTTTTGACTTATAAGTTTTAAAACCAAATTTATATTTTAAAACTTAAATTATTTCAAATCTCAGATTCAAACTAATTTGAATTCATATTCAATTTAAGATTTCAAAAACTCGGTTTAAATTTCAATTTGCATTTTATACTTTTCTTTTAATTTTAAAAACAGAAACAGGTTTTCTGTTTTGTTGAAAACCAAACTAAAATTTTCAAATTTCAAATTATTACAAAAACCAAGATTCAAACTATTTGAGTCCCTATTTAAATTCAGGTTTTAAAATTTGTTCAAATTTTTAGTTTACATTTAAACTTTACTTTAAAATTTAAAAATAACATAACAGGTTTTCTGTTTGTTTGTAAAACCTGAAACATCTCATATACTCGACCCCACTAAAGAAAACTTCTAGTCAAAACTTATCTCCTTCGAGCAGAAAACTCAAATCCCCGAGACAACGCAAAGCAACCAAAATCTTGTAACCCAACATCACCATCATGTTCACCATTGCTCCGTGCATCTGTACACTGCCTCCGGCCATCGCTGGCCAACCACGCGACCTCCCCATAGTCGATAAACAACAACTCAGGCCAACCATACAACAACCCAAACATCACTTGCTCGAATTCAAGATCGAGATCACATTCCCAAACCTGGAAACAAAACAGTACCAAAACAATCCAACCTGTCAACGCCACGATCTCACATCTCCGGCCACCGTTGCCACTCAAACATCGACGAAGCCTTCGACAACTCACCATCTACCAATACCCTAGAAATAGTTGAACTCGATCAAATGTACATGCTGAACTGGTCACTTCTTCCCTAACCCAGAAAACTATGGTTCTAAACTTTAAATCCCAATCACAACATCAAAAATGAAAAACAATCCAAACAAATAATTAACTCATCATCTCTGGTAACTCCTCCTCTTCCAGAAACAATCTCGGCACCTCAAACCTCTTGTGGCAACAGAGATGCCTCAAATACAAAATACTGATAATGAAGAACTGCTCTTTAAATATATCATTAGAAATTATAATTCTTGGTTTAAAATTCATGATTTTGAATGATGTTTTGATATATAACCCTGAAACATTAATTCGTAATGTTTGAGTTTTTACTTATTTTCAAACTTGCTTGTTTTTTTCAGATTTCAGAAACAATTCACTAATATCTATCTTAAGTAAAAAATTTAGTCTAAAATATGTGTAAAACAAATGAGTATACTTTGAGTCATAGTCGAAACTGAAAGTTTTGAATTTAAACTAAAACAAGAAGCTTAAAATTTTTGAAACAGAGAGGACTTATAGATATCATAGGCATATATACAACATACATAAGAGCATTCAACAATTAAACATTCACAAAAAATTTTATTTCATACAACTAACATGCAACCTGATTTTATACTAGAATTTTTTTTAAATAAAGTTACTCACCTGATTTTAAAAGTGCAGAGCAGAGCACAGATTTATGAATAACCCTTGAATCCTTTAAAACTTGTTTGAATGCTTTAAGACTTGAATTGTTTGAATGTTGTTAACATGCATGCAGATTTGCTTTTAAAAGTTTTAAACTTGAATGCTTGCTTGCTGAAAGATTGTTGCATGTAGAGGCCACTTCCCAGATTTTTGAAGAGATGCAGTTTTGCTAGCTTGATTTCTAGATTGAAGAGAGAAATGCAGGTTGTTGCCTGAAAATGGAATGCAGGATTTCTAGTATCCAGATTTTGAAAAAGAATCGGATGCATGTTTACTTTTATCTTTTTGAAAATGAGTTATAGGGGTTTTGAGGATGATTTGCATGTTACAGATTTGAGGAATGCAGATTTTCTTTGTTTTGGTATGAAGATGAGAAAAAGAAAGAAATGAAAAAAATGCAAGTTTATATAAAAATATTTATGATTTATTTAAAATTAAAGGAAAATTTAAAATGCAAATTTGACACTTGGCTTAAGTTTTAACACTTGTAAATTACCTTGTTTAAACATCTAACAAATGTTAAATTAGGCTTTAATATACTTACACATGTACTTTAAGTAATTAGTATTTTTAATTAAGTGTTAATGAAAGTTAAACTTAATTAATTAGTTTTTAATACTTAGTTATATATATAAATAATTTTAAAGAATAAAGCAAGTATTATTATAAATAAAAACAATATACAAATCAATCATTTGAAAATAATACTTTTAAATCATTTAAAATAAATTTATAAAAGAGATTGTGACCTATTTGTTATTTAAATGAATAAATGTTTCATTTATAAGTTGTATTTACATTCTCATATTTAATTTACAAATCATAATTATTAATCAATGTTTTAAAAAGAATTTCGTCCCCAAAATTTAAAACAAAGGTAGTTTAATAATCTTATTAAAGATCTAATTTTAAAATACAGCATATGTTAATCATATGCTAACAACCAAAGCAATCAATTCACACAATTTTAACTATCCAGCAAAATTCTGAATAGAACTTCCACGAGTTTCCCCGGTATAAATATCAGGATACTCGCTCTATAGAATTCAAACAATCAATACTACTAAGCTACAGAGCTCCTATTCATCCAGATCTACAACTCAAGATATCAGACTACAGACGAGTCTGATCCAGTGACCAAACCCTCCTGAACTGCTGGTTTTATAACCAAAAATATCAAACACGTACTACCTCAGAGATACGTGAAACACTCTGAATTCCAGTTATCCAAACTGGCAATTCAACTCTGAAGACCAAACACTTATCTTACCAAAACACAAAAGAAATCCAAAACACCTCGGAGCTAGCTTCACGAACTTACCAAAACTTATAGCTCCTTGGATCGGAGGAAAACTTATCTCAAAACCAAATCTCCGACTCCAGAATCCAAATTCCTCTGCCTCTTATTTATAAAAATTCTTCGGACGACCCTGGGCTACCCACATCCTTCCTAATAAGCTCATCTCTTGCGGATTCCACTAGAAACAGACTGGATCAAAACAACTCCACACAATGATCTCCTCAAGATCAATCCAAAACCAGGAACACAATCTCTACTTCTCAACAACAGAAGACAGAACAAACTTCTCCTTATCCGGAAAAGAAAAATAGATGCACCCACAAACTACTTCTGCTGCACGACTCTGATCTGAAGTAGAAGAAAATGCTGATGAAGAACACAAGCACAAACTGGACAACATAGCACAGAAATATGGTTCCATGTATCCATAAAAGAAAACTCAGAAATTCCTCCGAAACCTGAGTTGCTTCACCAACTCCATCTCAAGGAATCATCCTTCTACTAAACTGAACTACCGAAATCCTGGAATCCTAGACGATAAGAAAACTCGATCTCCAGATGCGGACAAAGCTCTGACTTCCTAGATGACAGCCGGAAAATCTCCAACAGCTCAAGAGAACACTCAACTATCGCAAGTCACTTTTGCGATCAACTCAGCCTAATTTCAAAGAAATTGCTCTCTCTTTACAATTCAAAATAGCTTATGCTGGCCTAGCCAATTCACAGAAGAAGAGAGTCCACTCTGCTGCTACTGACCTCCACCTTCAGAAAAACTACTCTGTCAGAAGACTTCCAACCAACATAGAACACTCCAAGCTGCTCCGCTAACACCAATGCCAAAGAATTCCCAATCCCAAGTTCTTCGAGAAACTCGGATCTCAAACCAAATAGAAATACCCTGCTGGACTCAGCCACAACACCAAGCAGACTCACTTCCTTACTCTTGTTCCAAAGAACGGAAACAATCCATAGTCACTACATCTCGTCACGCATCTACTACTTCCTAAGGTATCGAGATACCATCACTCGATTGCTTCTGCCCAACTGATAGATCCAAACTCTACTCATCCAACTCTACACCGCAAAGATGAACTCCGAACCTGTAGAAGGTTTCCTTCAGAGAGCGATGAAATCCTTACACCAAGAAAAACTCACTCGAGACGGTATTAGGTCTACAGTCTCGACAGATACATTTCCAACATCAAACATTCAAACTCCAACCAATGGTAGTTGTGTTACACACACCACTACCTCATCTACCTTTATAACTTATATTGGGAAACCTGTAACAGTAACCCAATCAGATAGGTAGAAATTTAAATATAAATATATATATTAAAAATACAAATACGCTCTCTCAAGATAGACACCACTCATGAGACTAGGTATTCGCTCAACCTAGCGCTCTAATACCACATGTGATGACCTGACTTTCATCTCCCAGAAAGTCGCATCATCTTTAAGAAAGAAAGGGATAGAAAAGAGAAAAGAAAGAAGAGAAAGAAGAAACAACAACAGAATCTCAACAGTGGAACGAATAAATTATATTAATAACATAAGTATTACATAGTATACAACAATTATCAGAGTTACACAGACAATACAACAGATACTAGACAGTTATAAACACCTGTCTAGTTATTATAACTCAAAACACAATACAGAAAACACGTAGAGATTCCAACACAACGGAAAACTATATATCTATATGCAGAAGCCTCCTACTCCATTGCTCCTCCACAATTCGTCAAAGCTAACCTGAATCCCTTGGCTACTCGTAAAAATTTAAGTTCCCAAGAGTTTAAGAAAAAAACAGAAGGAAACTCCGGGTCAGACATGGGTGTTGTGTGAGTAGCAGGTTAAAGTTTCTTAACTTTGAAAATCCTTTGAAAAGAAAAGGTATCACGTAAGACTCCCCATACATAAACATGGAAAAGTTTTTACCTTACGCTAACCAAAACATTTGATAGGAAATCTGATGATATTATAACAGGTCTAAGGTTTTTAAGTAAATATGAAACAGCCAAAATTGTTACATCCATTAAATTCCAGCTACTAGCCACAAAAGTGGGTAATACAATCAAAACCGAGGGCAATTATTGGATTTTGGATTCCATACAATGGCAGGGCTACCGGGGTACCGCCCGTCACAGTACGTGGCCTAGATCACCGTACCGAGAATCACTCCCAATCCCCTACAACACAAAGCCGGAACCATTCCTTACTGAATAGTTCCGAACAAACCACCCCGCAGTTGTGATCAGCAACCGCACCACAAAGCCGAAATAAAGGGACATCTAGACAAGAGTAAATCTCGTCCTACTTGGGCATGACCCACTTAGCCTTGTTGCACCTCCCCTGTTTTAGCCATTCTCGGTTGATGAGGCTTGAGGTACGATTACCTTTATAGGACATATCACTTAGAATGCTCATCGTCCACATGACGATGTTCTGAAAGCATTCAATCCATTCAAGTTCGTTCCAGGTTCGAACGAAACCGAAGGCATTACCTCGTTACACTCATTTTGGAATCACCCTCAGAGTTAACAACGATAACCCTTGCACTCTAAATCTTCATCTTCACTTGAGATTCACGACCAAACGTAAATTTGGATCGACGTGGTTTTCGGATATCTAGATATGGAAACCCGATCCCGGTCACACCGAAATCCAAAATGTGTCTTTTAAGGTCAATTTGTTTTAAGAGTTTAAAACAATTCAATTCATTATCTATATACACACAGATAGATAATTCACATCAAAATAGATAATCCATATCGGCATTATAAACAGATAATCCATATCAACGTCACATGCAACCAATGCATCCATATCATATAACATTACTCATCTCATGGTTGAGATTGCAAATCATACATGGCAACCAATATCAATCATTCATACATAAGCAATGATTCAATGATCACTCCATCCATAATTAATTTAAAATAAATTAAATTAATTACTTTATCTCTAATTAATTTAAAATGAATTAAATTAATTACTTCATCATTATAATCCTGCTTAACTTAATCATTAATTGATTATAAATCAATTAATTAATCACCACCTCATTACTCATTTCAATTAATCATTACTGATTAACAATATTTCTAATTACAATAAGTAATTAGCCGTTTAATTAATTACACAAGTTAATTATACTTAACACTTTGCAATAATTAACTTGAAATTACTTAATCAATAAATTAACTAAAGTTAATTACAGTAATCCTTTATTAATTAATTACTTCATTTATTAATTATTCCTTAATTAATCAATTCCAAATTTACATCATTAATTTTATTAATTAATGATTTCTAATTACATTTTAATTACTCTCTCTATATAAATTAATTACATTAAGTACTTAATCTTGCAGTTAAACTGCACATATATTAATCACCCTTGATGAATAACAATCCAGTAATTAAATATCCTTAATTAATTCATTAATAAATTACTCCTTAATTTATTATCTCAATTAATCCCTTGATTAATTACAAAGTGATTTAATTTAAATTACTTCCATCATTAATACCTTTAATTACATCCAGTAATTATCAATTGATTACTTCCCTAAGTAATTAAAATTCCATTAATTCATAAAGTAATTATCTATTACCATCAAGTGTTTAAACTAATTAAAATTAATTAATTAATCTAAACTAATTACATTAACCCAATTAATTACATTAAGTAATTAATTTATTAATTACTTCTATTCAGTAATTAAAATATAAAACAATTACATAAAAGATTATTATTAATTAATCTAATTAATTAATTAAATTTAATCACATTAATTAATTGTAGAAAAATCTTAAGTTAATGACCTTCATTAACTATTCTTAATTACTTTATTAAGAAATTAACTCAAATTAACCATCACTAATTACAAATTAATTAATATTTAATTACCAATTAATGATTCTCTAATTATTAATTAACTAAGTGTTAATTATAATCTTAATTACTTGATTAATTAATTCTTTAATCATTAATTAAATCTAATTAATAACCCTTGATTACAGATTAATTAACCTTAATTAATTAATCTTCAAGTCTTAATTAATTAATTTAAAAATTCTTAATTATTTAATAAATCATCTTATCATTAATTAATTAAATAATTAATTACCCATTTAAATTAACTTAATGATTTAAATGAATCCAAATTTTTAAGTTCTAACTTAATTTAAGAAAACATTTCTTACTTATTTAAAGTATTTAAAAACACTTTGTTTCAAAATTTACTTTAAATTTCAATTTAAAGTTAAGATACAAATTTAACTTAAACAAGGTTTTAAAACAATTCAAACCTTATTATCTCATATGTTAAAAGAAACATCCACTTTATAAAATAAGTTTAAAAGAATTTAAATCCCAATTCAGTTTAAATTCAAATCAATTTAAAAACACACTTAAACATTCCAAGTTATTTTAAAACAAATTCAATTTAAAAAATTTCTTTTAATTTCAATACTGAAACACAGTTTGAATCTTTTATTCCAAATTAAACATAAATCTTTAAAAGCTTACTTACATTTTAAACTCCATTTTAAATTCAAATCATTTAACCATTTAAAGTAGTTAAAAAATTTAAATTTAAACTCATTTTATTTTAAAAACTGAAGTTTAAATTTAATTCTAGATTTAAAAATCCAGATTTAAACTCATTTTAAATTTATAATTTAAAATTTTGAACTTCCAATTCAAATTCAAAACCACATATGCTTTTTCGCTTATAAGTTCTAAAACCAAATTTAAATTTTAAAACTTAAATTATTTCAAATATCAGATTCAAACTAATTTGAATTCATATTCAATTTCAGATTTCAAAAACTACGTTTAAATTTCAATTTGCATTTTATACTTTTCTTTTAATTTTAAAAACAGAAACAGGTTTTCTGTTCTGTTGAAAACCATACTAAAATTTTCAAATTTCAAATTATTACAAAAACCAAAATTCAAACTATTTGAGTCCCTATTTAAATTCAGGTTTTAAACTTAGTTCAAATTTTTAGTTTACATTTAAACTTACTTTAAAATTTTAAAATAACAGAACAGGTTTTCTGTTTGTTTGTAAAACATGAAACATCTCATATACTCGAGCCCACTAAAAACAACTTCGAGTCAAAACTTATCTCCTTCGAGCAGAAAACTCAAATCCCCGAGACCAATGCAAAGCAACCAAAATCCTCTAACCCAACATCACCAGCATGTGCACCATTGCTCCGTGCACCTGTACACTGCCTCTGACTACCGTTGGCCAACTACGCGACTTCCCCACAGTCGATAATCAACAACTCAGGCCAACCAAACAACAACCCAAACATTACTTGCTCAAATTCAAGATCGAGATCACATTCCCAAACGTGGAAACAAAATAGTACCAGAACAATCCAACCTGTCAACGCCATGTTCTCACATCTCCGGCCACCGCCACTCAAATATCGACGAAGCCTTCGACAACTCACCATCTACCAATACCCTAGAAATAGTTGAACTCGATCGTCTATACATGCCGAACTGATCACTTCTTCCCTAACCTAGAAAACTAGGGTTCTAATCTTTAAATCCCAATCACAACATCAAAAATGAAAAACAATCCAACCAAATAATTTTCTCATCATCTCTGGTAACTCCTCCTCCTCCACAAACAATCTCGGCACCTCAAACCTCTTATGGCAACAGAGATGCCCCAAATTACAAAATACTGATAATGAAGAACTGATCTTTAAATATATCATTAAAAATTGTAATTCTTGGTTTAAAATTCATGTTTTTGAATGATGTTGTTATATAACCCTGAAACATTAATTCGTAATGTTGGAGTTTTTACTTATTTTCAAACTTGCTGTTTTTTTCAAATTTCAGAAACAATTCACTAATATCTATCTTAAGTAAAAAATTTAGTCTAAAGTTTGTGATAAAACAAATGAGTATGCTTTGAGCCACAGTCAAAACTGAAAGTTTTGAATTTAAATTAAAACAAGAAGCTAAAAAAATTTGAAACAGAGAGGACTTATATATATCACAAGCACATATACAACATACATAAGAGCATTCAACAATTAAACATTCACAAATTTTTTTATTTCATACATCTAACATGCAACCTGATTTTATACTATTTTTTTAAAAAAAAATATAGTTACTCACCTGATTTTAAAAGTGCAGAGCAGAGCACAGATTTATGAATAACCCTTGAATCCTTTAAAACTTGTTTGAATGCTTTAAGACTTGATTTGTTTGAATGTTGTTAACATGCATGCAGATTTGCTTTTAAAAGTTTTAAACTTGAATGCTTGCTTGCTGATATATTGTTGCATGCAGAGTCCCCTCCCTAGATTTTTGAAGAGATGCAGTTTTTCTGGCTTGATTTCCATATTGAAGAGAGAAATGCTGGTTGCTTGCTTGAAAATGGAATGCAAGATTTCTAGTATCCAAATTTTTGATAAAGAATTGAATGCATGCTTGCTTTTGTATTTTTGAAAATGAGTTACAGGGGCTTTGACGATGATTTGCATGTTACAGATTTGAGGAATGCAGATTTTCTTTGTTGGAATGAAGATGAGAAAAAGAAAGAAATGGGAAAAATGCAAGTTTATATAACAATATTTATGATTTATTTAAAATTAAAGAAAAATTAAAATGCAAATTCGACACTTGGCTTAAGTTTTAACACTTGTAATTTACCTTGTTTCACCATCTAACACATGTTTAATTAGGCTTTAATATACTTACACGTGTACTTTAAGTAATTAGTATTTTTAATTAAGTGTTAATGAAAGTTAAACTTAATTAATTAGTTTTTAATACTTAGTTATATATATAAATAATTTTAAAGAATAAAACCAAGTATTATTATAAATAAAAAACAATATACAAATCAATCATTTGAAAATAATATTTTTAAATCATTTAAAATAAATTTATAAAAGAGATCGTAACCTATTTGTTATTTAAATGAATAAATGTTTCATTTATAAGTTGTATTTAAATTCTCAAATTTAATTTACAAATCATAATTATTAATCAATATTTTAAAAAGAAATAAAACAAACATTTCTAACTTAAGTCAAAATATATTTCAAACAAATAAAACATTTATCTTATATATTGAAAATCATATAGTTATTTATAAAATAATTTTTGAAAAGTTTAATATTAAATAAAAACCAATTTCCAATTACCAAAATATTTGAAACTAGAAAATATGCTATACTAATTAAATTTAAAACCAAACTCATCTATTTAAAATGTATATAAATATATATATACATTATAAATAGAAAACAAATTTATTAGCTTATTAAAAGATAAATTCACTAATTAAATATTTAATAAAAGAAGATTATTGAATCAATTCAAATTTATTAACCAAAATTATCGAATCAATATATATTTCAAACATAGATTATTAAATTTATATTGCCAGAAATTCTGAGATATCACAAGACTAAATAGAATAGTGATTAAAATAAAATTATTTACTTGGATATAAATTTGTGAATGAACAAAATGAATTTACAATTGTAAGTAAATGGAATTGAAACTAAATATTGGAGCTTAATTTAAATTGTGTAAAGTAAAGTGAAGTTGAAGGATTAATTCGAAGTGGAATAAGAATAATAAGGGTTTGGAAATAAAATTCATTTAGATTTAAAATAAATGAGTACACGAAACTAATTAAAGAAATGGTTAATAAAGTATGGTTTGAGATGAGATGAATTGAATTTAATATTTAAAATGAAAGGTAAATATAGTTCATATGGAAATTGGAGATCCAATTTGAATAGAAGTATATATAAACTAAAGTGGTGAAGTGAAAATAAATATTTAAATGTGTAAATATTTTTATTTAACTTAAGAAATGGGTGGTGAAATTCTTAAGTAAATTTGGAATTGAAGAAATATTCTAAGTTAATATTTGAATAAAAATTTAATAAAGGTGTGTGAAATGATAACTGTGAATAAGTGAATGGAAATCAAAATAAATGTGGATAAAAAAAATTGATATAGCTAATCAATTGAGATAATATGTAGGATGTACGTATATTATTTTATTCGCATAGCGATTTGATCCAGATTCGAGTATAGAATTTCGAGATAGTTATATCGACCCGAGTTGGGATTTTTTACTCGATTTTCGACGGCGAACCCTGGATATGGATTTTTGATTGATTCTGGAAATTCCCTGTCATAGTAAATCACTATGCAAGGAGAATGACGGTTTCTGATCATGAAACTAAGTCTGAGTCCGCACTAGGGAGTCGGTGAACGATACTAGTTGGGAAGTGGAATTGTGTGATCGAGTGAGCGATCGGATTTGATATTGCGTACGGATGATAATGCATCGCACGGGCTTAAGTAAAGAAGATTTTGGAAATTTTGAAAGGAAATGAATAAAATGATTTTGGATTTTGTAATTGAATATTATTGTTAAGTAGGATATACAGGTATATAAAAGCAAAGGAAACTTTGCCTTGATTCAGAAGATAAAATTGTATGGCCCGACAAAAGGTGTGTATTTAAAATTATCGTGTGAAATTTGATGGTTTTGTGATCTAGCCACTTGGCATTTTGTTTCTTTTGATATTTGAGGGCCGTAGAGGCATTTTGTAGTTGTACTGATATAGCTTTGCAAAGGGGATGCTGACAAAAATTTTCAAAAATTTAAGGAGTTAGAAAAATTTTGAAATTTTTTTCTAGTTTAAAATTTGATTTTGAATTATAATTTGAATGGTTGAGCAAGTAATGTTGTTAGATCTATGGAAGAGTTTGGAAAGTTAGTAAGGGTGATAGTGTGACTTTAATAGGAGATTGTTTTGGGTAGTAGTTGGAAACCGTTTGGTTTTGGAAATAGTTAACGGGTTATAGACCATTCCTTTTAACTAGTAATTTCTAAGATGAAATTCTTTTAAGGGGGAGGAATATGGCGACCCAGAATTTGTGGATATTTGAAATCGAAATATTTAACTGATTTTAAATATTTGAAAGTTAGTTTAACTTGAATTTCAAATATCACTATTTATTTGGCAATTGAATTATTGAATTTAATAATTGAGAGTTGGATAAAATATTGAATGTTGAGTTTTATGCTTTATAAAAAAATTTGAAGGCTTGAAAAATTTATATTAATAGTACTGAAGATAATGAAAGCTTTAGAATTGAATTTGGAAGTGTTTTATAAAGTTTTGAAAATATATCGTTTAAATCGATATTTAAAAATAGCCTTCCGAGGCACAGTCTTGGAATTTGACAAAACGGGTTCCATTGGATCCGTAATATTGTATTATTATCAGATTTCAATTTTTGTAGTGTTTGGAGTTGTCGTATGATTGTACGGTAGATAAACGCGCTAAAGTCTATATCGAATTCAATTTAATAAATAGGTCCAATAGTTATCTTCTCCAAATGATCGAATGAGGACTCAAAACCTTTTCCATTCAATTCATAATAGGGATACAACATTATAAACGCCTAGCGGCATGCCTCGATTGGAGATCGAGATTGTGAGTTGTGGAAATCGAGAAGATTTAAATTTAAATTTAAATCCAAATATATATTTATAGTGGCCAACCTCAGTTAAAATAATTCACATCGTTGTTTTCTTTCACCTCAAAAGCACGTGTCCTTCCTGATAACACGTGTTTGCCCTTTTCTGATTCAACGGCATGTTACAGTTTTTAAAAAAAATATAAATAAACAAAGGCCGAACGAAATCGATTTTTTGTTTTCAAAAGAAATAAAATTTGCGGTTCCATAATGTCCGAAGGAAACCGTATCTCCCTACTAAACGAAATGGAATTCCTAGAGTTTGACACTCAAATCTGTTGTGGATCTATCGGTCGAGAAAAAGAGGGCGCGACCTTCCCTTCGAGTTCGATGACCCACGTTCGCTCAATCGAGGGGCGGCGTTTGCTACGTTTTAGGTGAGTTCTCCGATGATTAGCGAATGGAAGGGGCGACTGATGTGTAGAATGCAGGGGGCCGAGGCACGGTAGGGATTCTCGATGGCAAATGTTTGCGAGGTGAGGAGTGGTGACGTACGGTGGCTACGGCTCTAAGGGCAGTGACGATCTGGCCATGTCGATTGAGTGGGTGATGTGCCCAGAGGGTTCAAGTGGCGGCGATTTTCTCTAGTAGGGTAAATTCTTCTTTCTAGTTTTATTTTAAAAATTTAGACAGGATGTTTATAAACAGAAAATTTTATCTAGCAATTTGAAAATTTAACAGCAAATTATATATGAGAATATTTTACAAAAAAAATATAATTTACTGTAAGGTATTTTGATTTTATTTTAACTTAAATAATTTATATATGGATAGTATAGTTAAACAGAAAATTTATTTTTACAGTAAGGTATAAGATTTCTGTTTTTAATTTAAATAGGTAAACAGAAAAAAATAAAATAATATATATATATATATAAGATTTAGAAAATAGAAATTTTAAATGGTAAATTATTTGTAGGTTATTTCAAATGTAATAAACCGTACAATGTTTATACAAGGTGTTAAATCCTAGAGAATCAAGCCGGTGTGGATCGGATTGCAAATTAAAAATCAAAGGTGAGTTAATCTCACTCATTTGGATTACCCTTTAAATTTAAATTTTTATATTTAAATTATTGATTATTTGCTTGAATTGATAATTTATTATCAGCTTGGATGTGATATGTTACATATAATATATATGTATTGTAATGATTGATTTTCCATATTATATAGCGGATGAGACCCTATGTGTCCCGCATAATAGCGGATGACCCTTAAACCACGATATCCTGCCTTGAAGCGGGATTGGTTTTTTAAATTGTCGTGCTAACATCTGTGAATGCAAGGAAACAGGTTAGAGGGATCCAACTGGATTCCTTAAAATTTTGAATTTATTTTACATTAATAATGTGATCTATGTGATAATTTGTGATTGATTATATTGATTATATTAGGAATTGAAATTTAATGAATACTATTGATTGGTTGAATATATATTGGTATTTGAGAAAAATGAAACATATAAAGTTTGGATTTTTTATGGTGAATTCAAATAAATTGAAAGAATGAATTTGGGAAAGAAATAAAGTTTCGATTTTAAATCCTATATAATAAATTGAAGGATAGGAAAATTACAGAATTTGAATAAATGGGAAAAAGGGTTTTTTAAAATAAGGACTTAAGCAATATTGTTTTGTAGGTACGAAGAATTTTTTTTTAAAATTTAAGATTTGAAATGAACTTGGGAAAATAAAAGGAGAATTTGAAATAAAGTATGAAATTGGTATTTTCGATTTAAATAAGAATTTAGATCATATGTAAAGGTGTGAATATGGAATAAATGGGTTTTGAAATAAATTTCGATAAGTAAAGGAATTTTTTTTAATATGGAGTTGGTTTCAAAATGATTTGAAAATAGACTAAGTGTTGGAACTATGAATAAAGGAGAATGAGATTGTGAAATTTATAAACAGGGTTTATAACTAAAGTGAAATACTTATGAGAGGATAATTTTGAAGTACAAATTCAGGATGGAAATTTATAAGGAAAGGGTGATTTGTTTAAAAATAAATAGTGATTTTTTTTAGAAGGTGTGGAAATGACAGCTTATTTTCCTGAAAAGCCGAGTATATTTTCAAAGAAAGATTTTCAAGTATAAGTTAGAGGTTTTAAAGTGGTTTTAAAAGAATGTTTTAGAGAAATTTTATTATTTAAATTATTTTAGAATTTTAAAGTAAAAGTTTATTTAAATTAGTTATAGTAGTAATTATTTTAAAGGTTTAACTAGTATTATGTTTTAAAAGATAATTTTTTAATATTTATAACTTATAGAATAACTTTTATTTTAAATTTGTTTTGGCTAAAGTTTTACACGAGAAATTATTATAAGATTTCATAACTAGTATTTTAAATAAAGTGTTTTAAGTAGTTTTTATTTTAAGTGCTTTAAAGATTATATTTTTGGATAAAGTGATTTAAATTATTTAAAAATCTAAAGTGTTAAGACTTGGTGATTTTCAGCAGAAATAAAAAAAATGTGGTGGAAATTTATTCCGCGAGAGGAAAAGTAATTTGAAAACTATTTTCAAAGGGTTGAAATGTAGAAAATATCTTGCGAAGATATTTTGAAATAAATAATTTGGGAAATTATTTAGACCTAATAGTTGTTTGTGGATGTTATTTGATAGTTAAATAACCAACTATCAATATTGGCCAGTGCGCTGATCGTTTCGAAGAGTTCGGATCAGGATTAATACACGAAAACCACTTCGATCTGGTTTGAACGTTTTCGTGAGGAAGACCAGAGCTTGGAGTCGAAGATGGAGTAGCGAAGTGCAAGGGCTAATCGCTACTAATCATAAGGTGATTCCAAAATGGATGTAGTAGCAGTATTGCCTTTGGCTCCGTTCGAACTAGGAATGGACTTGTATAGATGAATGCTATCTGAACATCGTCAGGAGGACGGTGAGTATTCTAAGTGAATGTGTGCTTAAAAGGTAACGCTTAGCCTCGAGCCTCATCAACCGAGAACGGTTAAAAATGGGAGGTGCAGCAAGGCTAAGTGGCTAGCAACCAATTTGGGTAAGGTCATCCCTGTCTAGATGTCCCTTTTTTATTTGGCTGTGTGAGTGGCTGCTGATCCCAACCATGGGGTGATCTTATTCGGACTATCCAGTAAGGGGTGGCTCCAGTCTTGTGTTGCAGGAGATCAAGGTGGATCCTCGATACAGTAATCTAAACCACGTACTGTGACAGGCGGTACCCCAGTAGCCCTGCCATTGATTGAAATCCAATCTCCAATAAGTGCCTTTGGATTTTATTATAGAGCCTAGTATTGCTGGAATTTAATAATGTGACAATTTCGGCTGTTTGAATAAGTATTCGTACTTAGACATTATAATATTAGAGGATTTTGATAGGAATTGTTTTGGTTATCGTAAGATAAAAACCCGACATGTTTATTTGTGGCGTGGTCTTACGAGACACCTTTGATTTCAAAAGGATTTTGAAAACTTTAATAATCCAATTGAGTGTGTTTTCTCATGCTGTTTTTCCAAACTAACTCGGGTATTGTTTATTGTAATGCTCGGGTAAGACTGAGTGTTATATAATACAGGATATGATGCTGTGGAGTTCAGGAGACGAGCTGGACGGCGAGACGTATCACACGTTTTTGATGTATATTCCGCTGTGAAGTATAAGCTGTATAGTCAGTTTTTGTCAGGACAAGTTGATATAACTGTCCAGTATTTAGCTATGGTTTATGTTGTACTCTGATGATGTAATGTATAAAACGGATATAGTTCTTTTTGTATAAAGATCGGTCATTTATCTATTACATATTTTTCCGCTGCATTTGTGAGATTCTGATGTTGTTTTCTATTTCTTCTTCTATTTCCTTCTTCTTTAACCCCAATGGTTCGGTTTTCCAGCATTCAATTGTTCGGCATTTGATAAAGTGGACGTATTGATGTTGATTTTCGAGGGTAGAAAAATCGTGTTGTTACAGATATATATAATTTCAACCTGCAATCCCAAATTCAATTCGATGAAAATCGCTTGGATTTATCATTTTCAACCCATAACGATTTTCTCATATTCTACAGATCGTTCGGATATGTATCATTTTAACCCTAGGGAATTCTATACTAACAAGGAACTTGCAGAGTGATAACAGATGTTATAATAATATAACAAGCATATATCATCAATATAAATAACATATAATGGTGTCAAGTCACAAGTAAACAGGAATAGATAATGGCATATATATAACAAGGTAAATAACTAACAGCGGCATATTTCAATTATCGTTTCAACTGAAATCAAATTTAATAAATATAAGAATGTTAATCGTGAGTGATTGCTCACCTTTTGAGGCTAGAGATATTCGACAAATGCAATGAGTTACGAATCCAAGTAAAGCAAGATAGGCACAAATTTGGCGAACGGATCTGACAAATTGGAATAGACGAAATCAAATCAGAATTAGATCAATGATGATAAATGGTATAAGTGAACACATATGTAAAACCACATAACTATATATATATATATATAATCATATTCTAAATTCACACACATTTTAAATTAAACAAATACTTATATACATACTTATTAAACTGTAAAATATTTACACATTAAATATATATATATACACACACACACTTAAAATGAAAAATCAATATCCAAATATATTTAAAAATCAATATTAAACATATAACATAAAAAATCATATATTGTATTATAAAATCATTCCTTAATTTAAGACACCTAAAATTTAAAATCAAAAACACACACACACACACATATATATATTAAATTTAAAACAAATATTTAAAACCAATATGCTTACAAAATCAACATAAGCTATACATACATATACATACATACATATATATATACTTACATAACATAATATATTTATATATTCCATTTCAAATCATTAACATATGTACATTTTATATAAATATAAACATTTATTTGCTTGTGCAAATCATATATATACATACATTATAAGACTCAAAATCAATACGCCTTCAGCAAAAGAAGACTGTAACCATATATGCGACTTTGATTCCAGATATATGTGAACTTATATACATAACAGCTTTGTATATATATAAACAACTTTTATAACATATTTGCAAAACAAATATACATACACTTTTATGTAATTTTCAAGCTAAAATATAATTTCAGGCAACAAAACATAAAATTTGAAACTGAGTTTACCCAACAAATATATTATATAACTCATGAAATACCAGACCGCAAAATCTATAAGAAAACAAAGATATAAATCAAAATAAATACCAGACTTTATACTACTACATATATTTCATAATACTGTTAACATATATTTCATAATACTGTTATGCTAAAGCTATAAACTACCACATAAATACTTTATAAACGTATTCCTTACTGCAAAATATAATACTTATAAGCATATATATATAAACTAATATAAACATATAACACCTTTACTTCAGTAAACCGAGGAAAACAACAAAACATATAATAATAAAGCTAATATACAAATTCTATAATATATATGTTAACTAAACCAAAAAATTATATGCTTTTATAATTACCAAAATATATATACATATCTACTTACACAAATCATATTTAAAACAATATCTATATCAAATCAAGCCTAGTTAAAACTTAGTACGCATACATATTTAAAATGTATTTTATATAATGTACACTGTAGCTCTTATACCACATATATATAGACTACAAAATATATACAACAAATATCATCATGTCTTCATGTTGGAAGCGCAGCTGAATGGCTCGGGAAAAGGAATAGACGGAATGTGGGAGGGTCGGTGACGTGGCAGTCAGGGTGAGTTTATTGGCGAGGAGGCAAGGATGGTCGAGGCCGTGAGGGATGCAAGGCAAGTGCAGACGGTGCCTTTGGGTTGAGTAATCGAAGGATGAGGGGAAAGTGGGGAGATCGGCACATGTGAAGGAAGGCTGGAAAGGAAGATGACGAAAGGGAAGGAAGAGCATTGCATAAAGACTTAAATGTGGAGATGGAGATGTTCGAAATATTTTTATTATAAACAAAGCATTGTCGAAATAAAAATGAACCAGAAATATGGAATGGTGCGAATGTTAAAAGCCAAAGATCATCTGTTATATTTTTGGGAATATCAAACAAGTGACTATTTGATTCCACATGGATAATGAAAAGAAAAAAACAAAAGTCTCGAATGCGGAACTGGTACGACTGATCGGTCCACCGATTTCGTCGTGTCTCGAACTCTGAAACACAAGAGTGAATATACCACATAGATCAGCATGATGAGACGAACAAAATGGTATACAGATATCAATGGTACAATCATCTAATCAAAAGTTGGTAATCGATGCGAAAAATGCTGCTAATTTGTCGAAAATAAGGTAAATGGAGCAATAGGAGTCCAAATTCGAAGAAATGAAATATGATGTCTCATTTGGAAGACGATTTACAAATTTAATACATTAAAATATTTAAGTTTGGAAAACATTTTATTATCGTCAATTTTTAACTGATTTGAATTTAAATTAAATCACATAAGAAAATCAACTTCCATATTATCTGATGATAACTTACCAATTGCTATGTTGAAATAGACATATTCCAAATATAAAAATTTTAAATCCAAATTTTGTTATTTAAAATTTCACAAAATTTAACTAATTAAATAAATAAAAATACTAAAATTTACGGGTCGTTACACTCTCCCCCACTTAAAACTTTTCGTCCCCGAAAAAGAATAAGGTAAAAGAATTGAAACAACCACGAAGAAAAGTACGTTAAACTACAACATAAAACAATTAATTTACAACCATATAATTTTCAATTTACATTAATTAATATTCAATAATTGCTTTTAAAATTAAGGTATTTCATTAAGTTGATTTAAATTTCAATTTATAAATTCCTTCAAAACAAAATTTATTTGTCTATCTTATTTATTCATTATACTATTAACTTATTATTCTATTTATCTCTATTAACATTTTTATAATTAAAAATTAAGTTTATAACATTTATTATAACCTGATGCAGTGGAGGATGATGCAGCGCACCAGCGAGTTTTGTTAAGTCGCCTTCCTCGAATGCCTGCCTTGAACGACATAGCGAGTTATGCCTTAAGTCGTTTATGTCGTAAGTCGCTTATGTCGTAAGTCGTTTCTCTTAAGTCGCTCGCCTATGCTGCTTTCTATAAGTCGCTCACCTATGCCGCTTTCTATAAGCCACTCACCTCCTATGCTGCTTCCTTAAGTCACTGATTCCTTAAGTCGCTTAAGCCGTGCTAAAGTTGTGCTATGTTGTTAAGTCGCTGATGTTATGTCGCATGTGTGAGTTGTATCGTTAAGTCGTATATTGTTGTAATTTTCTTATCTCGTGTGTTGTTCGGTCGTGTGATGTTGAAACTCGTGTTGTATTTTCTTATGTCGCATGCGTTAAGTCGTGTAACTCATAAGCCGTAAGTCGTATGTTGTTGAGTCGCATATGTGTTGTAAATTCCTATAAATAGGGGTGTGATGTCATTGTAAGGGGAGTTGATTTTGAAATAAATTTTTGTGTGAGCTTTGGCCACCATTGTTGAAGTTGAGTGTGATCTCCTTCTTCTTTCCATCTTCGGGTTATTCGTGCGCGAATCAACGAAGTTGAAGCCAATTCTCGGTATCACTTGCGAGTGATCAACGATCGAATTGTAGATCTTTCAGCACGGCACCTTGCGAGACCAACGGGTTGGAGATAGCTAGATTCCGGCATCATCACGATCAACGTAATTGAGCATTTATCGTTCTGTCGGTTTATTTGACACGAAATCATCATTTCATGAGGAAGATCCTGGATAGGTTGCGATAGTTGGGTATCTGAACTATTCGAGCCTAGTCAAAGCTCGTCAATTGGTATCAAAGCTAAGTTAGAGACAGAAACGAGATTGTTGAATGATCATGCCTCCGAGGCGTGCTAATCGCTATCATAATGTTGAAGATTTGTATAGAAGACAAGAAGCTGAGCAGATGGAGCAGCGTATCAATGAAAAGTTCAATGACGGTATTGAAAAATTGGAGAAATTAATGAACGACATGAATCGAAATCAAAGGAGAACATCACCAGTTTAGAACCAGAGTGGAAATAGGGTTTCACCATCGGTTTCGGGAGAAAGGAGGATGTCACCCCAGTCTTATCGAGATAGGAGAGAATCATCAGTTTTAATGATGAGAAACCACCATGGTATCAAAATGAAGAGGGAAGAACTCAACGTGGTTTAGAGAATGAACCATATCGTGATGTTGAAAGACAAGGTAGAAGGGACATGCGTGATTGTAGGGACGTAGATGGTCAGGATTGATATTGAAATACATTTGATTTTGAGGAAGATGGTGATGGAGGTAATATTCATTATCGAAATCGAGGCCAAGTGCGATTTGGATTCAGAAAATGATCGTAAATGGGAGTCAGGTATGAGGATGGAAATTCCAAAATTCAAAGGTGGCATGCAAGCAGAAGAATTTCTTAATTGGTTGTCGACTGTGGAAGAAATTTTGAAATTCAAGGAAGTGCCTAAGAATCGTAGAGTCCAATTAGTTGCTACAAGACTAAGGGGAAGAGTTATGGCTTGGTGGCAACAAAATAAACTAACTCGGGAGAGAATGGGAAAATCAAAAGTTGTCACTTGGGAGAAGATGAGAAAGATGATGAAAGCGACTTTCTTGTCGTACAATTATCAATCTCTTATTAACGTTTGCAGAATTTGAGACAAGGGACGAAATCAGTGAATGACTATGCAGATGAATTCTATCAATTGATTGCAAGGAATGATATTATGGAAACCGAGGAACAGCTAACAACTAGATATGTTGGAGGGTTACGGATGCAAATTCAGGACATGGTTAATATGTTTAATCCAATGTCTGTTGCTGATGCACATCAGAAAGCTCTAGCTAGGGAGAAACAAGGGAGACAAGGAAGTAGTGTGTTTGAGGGTTCTAGCAACCAGAATAAGGGTGCTAGTAGCAGTGCTATTGTTTCCAAGGCAGTTAGTAAACCAATTGTCAACGAAGCCGCTAAAGAAAAGGTCAGTAACAGTATCAAGTGCTATAATTGCCAAGAGTTTGGCCATAAAAGTAATGAATGTACAAAGCCAAAGAAGAGAGCATTAGTTGCAGAGGAATGTGAGTATGAGGATGTGGAAGCTGAAATTGACTATTCTCAACCATCAAAGTTTGATGAAGATGAAGAAGTTGTGTCAGGAGACGAAGGGTGTAACTTGATGATAAGGAGGTCTTGTTTAATGCCAAAGCAAGAGAATGATTCTAGTTTGCTGAGAAGCAATATCTTTCAGTCTACATGTACTATCTTGGGAAACGTTTGTCGACTTGTTATTGATGCGGGAAGCTGCGATAACATTATTTTTGAAGAAGTCGTTAAGAAGTTAGAGTTGAAGACTGAAAAACACCCTAGACCTTATAAACTGGCATGGCTAAAGAAAGGTGGAGAAGTGACAATGGGAAGACGAGCATTTGTTACATTTTCTATTGAGAAGAAGTACAAAGATGATATATGGTGTGATGTTGTCGACATGGATGTGTGTCATCTACTATTGGGAAGACCATGGCAATATGATAGAGCTGTACAACATAATGGTCGCACCAACAGCTATAGTTTCATGTTCGAAGGAACCCAAGTTACCTTAGTTCCTAAGAAGCGTGAACAAAGTGAAAGCAAGTCAGAGAAGAAAGTGGAATCAACTAGTCTATTATCTGCGAGAGAATTTGTTAAAGAAGTGAAAGATAGTGCTGAATTGTTTATGTTGATTGGGTATGAAACAAGTGAAGACCTTGAAATTCCTGCGGAGGTTAGACCGGTGTTAAATGAATTTGAAGAAGTCTTTCCTGCGGAATTACCCATGGAATTACCACCACTGAGGGATATACAACATCAAATTGATCTAGTGCCAGGTACTGTTTTACCGCATAGGCCGCATTATCGTATGAGTCCATAAGAGCATGAAGAGTTGAGGAGACAGGTTGAGGAGTTGCTTGAGCAAGGGCGTGTTCGAGAGAGTCTCAGTCCTTATGTTGTACCAGCTCTGTTGGTACCAAAGAAAGATGGTTCATGGAGAATATGTATCGACACCAAGGCACTCAACAAAATAACTGTCAGATACAGTTTTCCTATGCCAAGACTTAATGATCTATTGGATCAACTTAGTGGGTCTGTAATATTTTCTAAGGTCGATCTTAAGAGGGGTTATCTTCAGATTCGCATCAGACCAAGTGATGAATGGAAGACAGCATTCAAGACTCGGGAATGATTATATGAATGTCTGGTCATGCCGTTTGTTTTGTCAAATGCACCATGTACATTTATGAGAGTGATGAATCAAATTTTCAGACCTTACATCGGGAAGTTTGTTGTAGTCTACTTTGATGATATCTTGATATATAGTGCTAGCACAGAGGAGAACATTCAACACTTGTGAGAGGTGTTAACTATTCTTTGCCAAGAACAGTTCTATGCAGCGACGAAGAAATGTGTGTTCATGACGCCAAGTGTTTTATTTCTGGGTTATGTCGTGTCTAAGGAAGGGATATAAGTGGACCAGAGTAAAGTAAACGCAATCAGAAATTGGCCACAGCCCAAAACTATAACAGAAGTCAGAAGTTTCCCTGGGTTAGCTTCATTTTATCGAAGATTTATACCGCACTTTAGTAGTGTGATGGCTCCTGTTACTGATTGTATGAAGGGAAAACAGTTTTCATGGACGAAAGAGGCAGGATCTGCATTTGTGAAAATCAAGGAACTTTTAACCTTAGTACCGATTCTAGTGTTGCCAGATTTTCAGTTACTATTTGAGTTACATACAGATGCATCCAAAGTTGGAATTAGAGGAGTGTTGAGTTAGAAGGGTCGTCCAATCGCCTATTTCAGTGAAAAACTTTCTGGAGCATAGATGAGATACAATACTTATGATGTGGAGTTTTATGCTATTGTGCAGGCTATGAAGCATTGGAGACATTACTTGTTCCACAAGGAATTTTTTTGTATACGGACCATGAAGCATTAAAACATTTACAAGGGCAGAATAAAATTGCAGCTAGGCATGCATCGTGGATAGCTTATTTGCAACAATTTACATTCGTCGTAAAACACAAGTCTGGTGTAACTAATCGCGTCGCCGATGCATTGAGTCGGAGAGAGAATTTACTAACAACCATGCGAGTAGAGGTGACGGGTTTTGACTTACTTCCAGATTTGCTTACTTTAGATTCATATTTTTCAGAAATCCTAGACAAAGTCAAGCAGGGAAACATGGATGGATACATGCTGGTTGATGGTTTTCTATTTAAAGGAAATCAGTTGTGTGTTCCACATTGCAGTCTACAAATGAAAATCATCAAAGAATTACATGAAGAAGGACACGTAGGCTACGACCGTACTATGCAGTTGATCTTAAAGTCTTACTTTTGGCCATTAATGAGGAAGGAGATTGAAAAGTTTGTTCAGAGGTGCCATATTTGTCAAGTTTCAAAAGGAACCGCAACAAATGCAAGTTTATATATGCCGTTGCCTGTACCTACTAAACCATGGGAGGATGTTAGTATGGACTTTGTATTGGGCTTGCCGAGGATGCAACGTGGCAATGAATCTATCTACGTGGTGGTTGATCGGTTTTCAAAAATGGTACATTTTATCGCATGCAAGAAGACCGCATATGCAGTTAATGTCGCACAGTTATACTTCAAAGATATCCATCGTCTTCACGGGTTGCCTGAATCTATTGTATCGGATAGAGACACTCATTTTCTAAGTCATTTTTGGATGATTCCACGGAGTATGGTCGGGACAAAGCTGAAATGTAGTAGTGCTTATCATTCACAAACGGATGGGCAGACAGAAGTTGTGAATAGATCCCTGGGTAATCTATTGAGATGACTCGTGAATGACAATTTGAAGAGTTGGGATTCCAAGCTGTGTCAAGCTGAGTTTGCACACAACTATGCAGTTAATCGTAGCACTGGGTTCAGTCCATTCCAGGTCGTTTACTCAACAATTCCTAAGGGACCATTGGATTTATCAGTAGTACCACAGCAGAAAGGAGTGATCAAACGAGCTAGTGATTTTGTGAATGAATTGCAAGAGTGTCACATGGTTGTGCAGGAATGATTGCTTAAGGTGAATGAGAAATATAAGCAATCCGCAGATATAAAACGACGAAATGTTGAATTCAAAGAAAGAGATTTTGTGTATGCAGTATTGACTAAGGATCAATTTCCTATTGGTACTTACAACAAACTAGCTGCTAGAAAGATTGGTCCTTTGAAAATCGTAAAGAAGATTAATTAGAATGCTTATCAATTAAGATTACTGGATCATATCCATACTGCTGACGTTTTCAACGTCAAACACTTGATTCCATATCATGAGAATAAGTATGTCGAAGAAGAGGAACGAGTAAATTCGGGGTTGAATTCTTTTCAACCAGGGGAGGATGATGCAGTGGAGGATGATGCAGCGCACCAGCGAGTTATGTTAAGTCGCCTGCCTTGACCTCCTACCTTGAACGACATAGCGAGTTATGCCTTAAGTCGTTTATGTCGCAAGTCGCTTATGTCGTAAGTCGTTTCTCTTAAGTTGCTCACCAATGTCTCTTTCTATAAGTCACTCACCTCCTATGCTGCTTCCTTAAGTCGTTGATTCCATAAGTCGCTTAAGTCGTGCCTAAAGCTGTGCTATGTTGTTAAGTCCCTGATGTTATGTCGCATGTGTGGGTTGTATCGTTAAGTCGTATATTGTTGTAATTTTCTTATCTCGTGTGCTGTTAGGTCGTGTGATGTTGAAACTCGTGTTGTATTTTCTTATGTCGCATGTGTTAAGTCGTGTAACTCGTAAGTCGTTTGTTGTTGAGTCGCATATGTGTTGTAAATTCCTATAAATATGGGTGTGATTTCATTGTAAGGGGAGTTGATTTTGAAATAAATTTTTGTGTGAGATTTGGCCAACATTTTTGAAGTTGAGTGTGATCTCCTTCTTCTTTCCATCTTCAAGTTATTCGTGCGTGAATCAACGAAGTTGAAGCCAACTCTCGGTATCACTTGCGAGTGATCAACGATCGAATTGTAGATCTTTCAACACGGCACCTTGCGAGATCAACGGGTTGGAGATAGCTAGATTCCGGCATCATCACGATCAATGGAATTGAGCATTTATCGTTCTATCGGTTTATTTGACACGAAATCATCATTTCGTGAGGTTGCGACAGTTGGGTATCTGAACTGTTCGAGCCTAGTCAAAGCTGCGTCATAACCACTCAAATTTCATTTATAATTTCTTTTAACATCATTTTATATTGTACTAATTCAATTACATACATAACCTTTGAATAATTTAGGTAAGTTATATTAAAATGTAACCAAGTAAATTTTCTAATTCTATTATTTCAAGTTTTTTTAAAAAAAATTATGGTTTCATTTTATACTTGAAATCACCGTTAACATAAATTTAAGAATTAAATTTCTGATTTACTTCAAACCATTTAGAGATAAATATATATACTATATATATCAAATCAAATTTATAAATATATACCTGTATATATTATAAATCAAGTCATATTTAAGAAATTCAACCAATTCCATTTTTCAAAACAAAGTGTAGCAAAGCCACAGAATGGTCTCTCTACTCTGAAACTTGAAAATGAATGTCGATGATACGACGTCATCACCGAAGTTATTTTCTAGTGACAAACGAGGATAGAACGGTTTTAAACTTTAAAAATTCTTTTGGAAACAAATTTCTATTCAAAAATACTTTAAATAATATGCATTTTAAAACTTTAAAACCATAGTTTGAAATCATCAAAAATTAAATTCTCGAATTCTAAATTTTAAATTCAATTAAATTTCCAAAATAGTTTCTAAACCATGTTTTTATGATTCCATTTATTTATACCATGTGACAATAGTCAATGATTTACAAAGCAATAAATGAAAATCAAATATTATTGTTTCTGACAACTAATTCAATTAACAATTCAATTTCAGAAAATTATACTTATATATATAATATAATCATTCAAAAATTTATTTCATTTACCAAATTTGAAAATAATACTGTGTTAGTTTGCTTTGTTCAAGTGTTTTGGAATTCCTATCGACAGCGTTGATCAGACGAATCGATCGGAAGCCAAAATTCAAACTTAACAACTCAGCCTACACAATATAAATATTTATTATTAATTTACAAATATACTCCCTCGTTCGATTCAAAGTGAATTTCAAGCCGAGGATAGGGATTCAAATTCAAGGGGACCTTAATCAGAGCAAATTCTAACCATAAGAGATTGGATCAAAAGGGAGATAAGGTTATCAACTTCAAAATAGAAGGATGGATAGACTGGTATAAATCGCAGGCAACCTTAACCGGGTCAACCATGACTTCAGGAATAATATTGATGCAGAATTCTAAGGCAAATCGGCATTAGATCACAAGGGGAATAATTCGAGCATAGCAAGAGATAGAAACATCTAATCTGAGGATACAGAAATCTTCGGTGAATCAATGTCTGTTGTAAAGGAGTTTCAACCCTTTACAAATCATATAGTGGAGCTATAGAATGCTCCAAAATCAAGAAGAACTTGGATACAGGAAGACAAGAGTGGATTTCAGAACGAATAAGGGAGTTCCAAAATTCAAAGGAAACCAAATCAAAGAGGAAGGGATTCAAGCTCGAACGAAAGTGATTCCATAATTAAATTTAGCCTATATGCTAAGTTTTTTCCTAAAACCAAAGCTTTGATACCACATGTAACATCCTGATATTTTCAACCATTCGCATCCCCACATATCGGACTTGAATTGCTCAAAATATCATATTGCTAATTTAAATTTGGCAAAAATCACCATGTATAGTAAATAAAATAATCATAGAATGACAGATATAGATTAATATAACAATAATGCAACGGAAACAAAAGAATGGTAGTTCATGAAGCTACTATATATATAACAGAGTTAAACAAGATACAACAGAGGTTTCGAATAAATAGATGTCTCAATACAATAGTTAGATACAAAATCTGAATACATTACTGGAATCAATCGAATAACTGAAAGCTGAATCAGTAGATAGATCTCCAAGCGAAGCTCCAACTCCAAAGGTAAGTCTCGAATACTGGTACACTCAATTTGACCCGAGCGTAAAGCAAAACAGAAAACACTCGAGTTAGGATTAACATTCTTATATTAGTAAATCCTACTCAAGTGAAATATCAACTGAAATACAAGTAAATTAAAGGATGTTTGGGATACCCATCCTCTAAGGATCCGTTAAGCTACCTGCTATGTAGTAATATATGTTATTATAATACTGTCTATAGTAAAGTAAACTGTTCAAATAGCATTAAGGTGTTACCTGTATCCCCCTTAACACATTTTGTATATTCCCTTAGTCTATACAGTATCGTACTCCCATACTGGGCGTCATAATTGGGCACTACATAGGTATGGTACAAAACAAACTCGTAGTGGTCTCGATAGGGCATGTGACACGACACAACTAGGCAATGCCAGGGTAGATATACCAATTACACTTCCAGGCTGGTGGTAACGCATAGCAGCCACTACTACCCACCTCGAAACACACTCCCAAATCAAAAATCAAGTGTGGCCACCAAATCAATCACAAAGTCAGTATATAGTATCGAAGAAGTGTGTCCGATCGGAGGAGCAACCTCACTTGGCCCATCAATTGCTCCTATTTTATCCACCTTATGCCAACTCACGGATGATGAGTCCACGTATATACCTCATATAGGACATCGCTACCATCCTACTTCATTCTGGATTCTCCACGGCCTACACAGTTGTTAAAGTGGTTTTCGGAGTTGGCGGAGTGTATGACAACTTTCGATCCCGGTCTCTTTAACAACCAAACGTTATTATAACACTGTGGTCATTTCAAAATAGTTTATAAAATTAAAATATCATTGCCATTTCAAAACCATATTGATACGATATCATTGCCATTTCAAAACCAAATAGGATGTCATTTCCATTTGAAATACATCCATTTCCAAAATCATAGTACTTTGAAAGTTGTAACACTTTTGAAACAAAAACACCTAAAATTATAACACTTGGGAAATCACAATATTTGAAATCATAGCACTTCCTTTAAACAGTTCAGATATTAATATAGTATATAAAATAAAATAGTCTGTAAAATAAAATAGTTTATATAAAACGGTTATAAGTTAAAATAGTTACATCAAAATAATTAGCATACTAAAATAGTTTATATTGAAAATAGTTTATATTGAAAATGATTTATATTAAAAATAGTTTATATAAAATAATTTATAAAGTAAAATATAAAAAGAGCTTTAATTATAATTTAAAATATACTTTATATAATAAAATAGCTTCCTCAAATTTCCCAAATCGATTCAAATCAACTAGAATTCCAAAATTCAAATTAAATCCAATCTCAAACCATCAATTTCAATTCAATTCAGTTTCTCAATAAACCGTGCCAAATTACATTGATTTCCAATACAGATTTGAACCACAAAATAAACCATTTCAATTTCAATATACTTCAAAGCTTAAATATTCAACATTTTCAACACTAAATTTGATAATTTCATATATATCTTAATTCAATTTACTATTATTTAGTTTTAAAATATTTACTTAATAAATCCAATATCATTTAAATAAAAATTCAAACTTCAAATAACCGAATATTCCTTTAATTTATTTAAACTTGATATATTCATTTAAATCACCTTAAACCAAAATCAAGTTATAAAATCATATCCTTTAAAAATTTCAAATTCCTTAAGTTTCAAATTGATTTAATTATATAAATTCTTAATTAAATACCATTTCAAATCAATTTCAAATCTATCTTCCCAACCTTAATTTATTAAAAATTATTATAAACTCTATATTTAAAAATAAAATTTTAAATAATACTTAAACATATTATATATAAATTAAATCAAACTTTATTAAATTAAATCTTGTTATCAAACTTATTCTATAATGAAACTGAATTATACATATTTTAAAATAGTAAAATTACAAGTAAATTCTTAAAATTTAAAATTTATAAACCAACTTATAATTTTAAAATTTTCGAAATATATAAATTTAAAATAAAGAATTTAAACTTTATAAAATACATTTATTTATAATATCTTGAAATCAATATTTATTATACCATATATTTCCTTCCCAAAATCATAGAAATCATTTTCAAAATATTTATATATATGGACCGACGGTGTTTGCATAAAATTTACATTCCTATGGTCAAGTGATACAGATATTTATCATTTCAATCAGCAATTTACATATATATATATGTGTATATATCATATCAACCCGCAACCCCAAATTCAATTCAATGAAAATCGCTTGGGTTTATCATTTCAACCCATAACGATTTTCTCTTATTCTACAGATAGGGTATGCATCATTTCAACCCATAGGGAATTCTGTACTAACAGGGAACTTATAGAGTGATAACAAACGTGATAATAATATAACAAGCATATATTATTAATATAAATAACATATAATGGTGTCAGATGTCACAGGTAAACAGGAACATATAATGGCATATATGTGACAAGGTAAATAACTAACAGCAGCATATTTCAATATTCGTTTCAGTTGAAATCAAATTTAATAAATATAAGAACGTTAATCGTGAGTGATTTCTCACCTTTCGAGCTAGAGATATTCGACAAATGCAACGAGTTACGAATCCAAGTAAAGCACGATTGGCACAAATTTGACGAACAGATCTGATAAATAGGAATAGACGAAATCAAATAAGAACTAGATAGATGATGATAAATGGTATAAGTGAACACATATATAAAACAGCATAACTATATATAATCATGTTCTAAATTCACACACATTTTAAATTAAACAAATACTTATATACGTACTTATCAAACTATAAAATATTTACACATTAAAAATCTATATATATGCATAAAATCGAAAATCAATATCCAAAAATGTTTTAAAGTCAATATTAAACATATTACATAATTCAATGGCCAAAACCTAACCCTAATTCACAAATTTTCCAAAACCTAACCCTAATTCAGAGCCGCCGCCTCTTAATAATTCAATGGCCGATATCTTCTTGTCTTCTCCCCTTGATCTCTTCAAATCCACAAACATTTAGAAGAAACTTTCAACATGAAAGTTGTAGATCACGTTGCGAACTAACTATTCAACGGTCATGATCTAAAAAGACTTCACGAATCAACGGCAAATCGAGCTGGAAGTACAGCCGTTCGCACGTAATTCTAGGATGGAGGAGGCGGCCGAGCTCTATGGGATTGAAGCCGAAGGTGGCTCGCACGAGGCTCTGCATGATAGTGGTAGTTGATCGTCTTCAAACTACACGAAGAGGCTGCAATATTTAACCCTAGATTCGAGCTATATGGGTTCGGTTCTACTGGGAATCACATTTGGGAAGAAAAGGGGGGTGGACGGCCTGATGGGAGAAAGCAAGGAATGGATAGTTGGATGATGGAGGGTTCGTAAAATAAAAATAAAATTGAAATTAAATTGTATATTTAAATTCGTATAACTTTAAAATGCCATAACTTGTTCATACGAGGTCGGAATTCGACGAAACTTTTTGCGTTGGCTTCGTTTCGTCGAGCACTACGTAATGGAGCTAGATTGCAGTCAATGGGAGTCAGCGAAAATTTCGTGGTAAAATTAAACATCCGTTTAATTTTATTCGAAAATAAAAGGCTGGAACGGAATTGAAATCAATGTGAGAACTTCTCACTCAATCGAATCGGTTTCGATTTTTACTTTAAATAGTTAGATTTAAAATTCTTGATTGTATGTTGAATGATGATTGTTATCTATTGATTGTTAAAATAGACATTATGCGCCGTTAGTAAGCGAAGGTTATTCATTAAAAACATATATCGCGAATATTTCACCGTACAGTGAAATTGGTATTATTTATGTACTTGGAATTGATTTTCCCGCATTATATGGCGGATGAAACCCTATTGCGCCGTCTATTAAGCGGATAATATTTTATAAATCCCATATACCGCGATAATTCCGTACTGGAGCGGAATTGGTATTGTGCTAACATCTTTGGATGCAGGGAAACAGGTTGGAGGGATCCAACTGGATTCCTCAACTGTATTGATTTGATTACAGATATTGTGATATTTGTTGATGTTGTAGTCGTGATTGACTATTCGATGCTGTTGCATCATCGGATCCATTTTTAAAGTTTAAAAATAACGTTTTTTTTAAAAAGGATTTTTAAAGTGATTTTTCAAAGTATATGTTTTTATAAAATTTTGAATTGATTCATTTTAAATAACTAAAACGTTACAAATTTTTATGTTATAAAAATTATTGTTTTTGTAAAATATAACCAAATTGAGATTTTCGAAATAAATGGTGATTAATTTATAAAATGGTTTAATTTGGAATTTTGAATCATTATAAAAGATTTTTAAATTTATTTTTATAAGTTAAAAATATTGGAAATATAAAACGAGCTTTTATAAGTGTTAAAGGTGAAATAAAGATGGATTTCATAAGTGAACGGAATTTATAGATTTATAAATTGTGAAGTTATAAAAATGAATTGATTTTGTAAAATAGAAGATTTATAAGTAATTATCTTATAAATCGGATTTTGGCATTTAAATGAGATATAAATGGAATTTGTTAATAATGAGATTTATAAATCGAAGCTTATAAATAGAAATGTAATTTATAAACATTGTTTATAAATTCGAAATCAATTTAATTTGACAAATTGAATATTGAAGTTTATTAAAGGAAATATATTCACGATTTTGGACAGTGAATACATTATTGAATAAAATAGTCATGTTTGGCAAAATGAATATTATAGAATGAAGTTAATTATTTTAAAGATGTTTTAAAATGTATGATGAATCGAAACCATAGATTTCAACATTTGTTGTTGAAATAGACGTTTTCGAGAAAGAAGGAAATGATGGACTATAACACTGTTGTTATAGTAAATGGTTTTCGAAAGGAAATGTTTTTGTAAAGTATTGGGATTTATATATCTATCTAAATTTCGAATCCCTATACAAGTGATTTTGGGTTGTCGTAACGATGTTTTGCGCAACATTCGTTTTGGCCCAAATAAATATGTTTAAGAGAATGATTTCCTTAAAGAATAAAATATATACTTAATTTCGGTTTAAGTATATTGAATATTTTCCAAGTGTTGAAAATAAAAGGATTTGTGAATTACTTATAGATAAATAAGTACGGAAATGTTTTTCCAAATGTGAAATGAAACGTTTTGAGAATTTATCTTTTTAAAGATAAATTGAAAATGAATATTAGAAATCGATTTGGAAATCGTATATTCATAGATAATTTGGAATTGTAAATCCACTATGGAATTTATAAATGAAAAGGGGAATTTGTTTAAAAATAAACGTTGATTTATTTTTGAAGTGTGGGAATTAATTTACGGATTTGGAATGTAAATATAAAGTAAATCGGTAAGGATTTATTTAATTGGTTTAAATGAACCATGTTGAAATGAAAGTATTTCGCATAAGGAAAATGATTGAAATTTGTTTTCAAATGCGGTAAAAGTGAAAAGTGATTTGAAAATTAGTTTTCAAATGTTGAAGTGTGGAAAATATATATATCTCGTAAAGATATTTTGGAAAATAAATAATTTGGAAATTTTTTTGGAATCTGGTGATGTTGAGCATGCCTATTGATAGTTAAATAATCCGACTATCAATATTTACCTTTAAATAGGTATTTGTTGTGATTTGCTTGAATTTGAATGCCACACTTATTTTTGAATAAGCGCTCACTATTCGGGTTAGCCGGGAAAGGACCTTGGGGTCGTATAACCCATTCTGAATATGTGATACGTCGTAATGGATTGCATTTGATGACCGGTGTTGAACACCGGATATTTTTGAAAACGGAAGGATTACCATTGAGTTACTCTGCATCGGCTGATCTCCGATATAGAGGTTTTATCACCCTTAGTGACGGGAAGTCCAGACGTGATTAGAAATTATCCGGAATGCAAGGACTTCTTTGTAAGTGCCTTCGGTTCTGTTCGAGCCCGGAACAGACTTGTATGGATTGTATGTCTGACATTACAAATTGAGATATAACGCTGATTTCTTTCAAATATATTTCTATTGGTGGTGGAGAATTTATTCTCTTAGCTTAACACCCTTCTCTGAGACATACGAGCTCAGAGGTTATATAATTGAAGGTTATTAGTGATATACTCCCAATTTGGTAGTGTGGCATGCTGAGTGTTGCTGTGAAATGATCATTGTTTGATCATTTGTGATATGATGATTTGTTTGATCCTTTATCTTGGTGATCATTTCTATGATCATTTGTTAACCCAAAGCACAGCTTTTGTATAAAGCGTGGCTTTGTGGACGAGACTTCGTCGAGCCTCACACCCCCGAAATGGTCTAAACAGGAAGGATGCGGCAAGGTTATTAGGGGGAAGCACCCCTTTAGTGTATGTCATTCCTTCTGGATAGAGGTGGTATCATGTTATGGAGCCTAGATATTTAACCTATGTTGTTGCTGCAAAATTTGTGGTTGTTGGAAATCGAGGATCCTCGGATAGATCGGTTACGATCGGGGGATGACATATTCGTGTCAGTAGTTACCTAGTTTGAAAGGTAACCCGGCCTTGTGTTGGCAGAGATCCGGTTAGGTTCTCGGGGCGTCTTTCCAGAGGCGTTTCCATGTGGAAATGGGAAGTTCCTTGGCCTGACCATTTGTTGGAAATCCAAAGAAAGAATATGAGACTTGTACGGTTTTAGTTGTAGAACCTGCCATGGAATGTGGCGGTAACCTGCTATTGAACATGGTAGCTATAGTAGGCATACGATAATGGTCGTATGTTGGCTAAGATTTATATCTTTACTTTCGAAATAATTTTTCTACACTGTGCACTAGTAATAATATCAAATGTTTCTTTTTAGTGCGTATCAAGCATCTTTGACTATCATAAGGAGAAATCTCCTCCGATTCTGCGTTTGCATTGTGTGTGTGTGCGGGAGGCCTTATGGTAGTCTCATTTTTAAAAGCATTGTGAATTGACTTTAAAAATATTCCTCTATTTTGATTTTTTAAAGATAAACAAACTGTTTTAGTTCTCACACCAGTCACATGACTGACTCGGAGTTTATTATTTTCCTTCCTAAACTCTGGGTGCCCACCAATTTCCACACGGGCAGTCAAGAGTTAAGGTTTATCAGGATATTCTGGAATTCAGGAGTTGCTGGATGGCATGGCGTATTACTAGTATGTAGTATTCTTTTTCTAGTGTTTGTTGTTGTTGTTGTTTGTTGTTGTACACTCTGATGATGATGTAATGTGATGTGATGTAATGTAATAACTGGTCTAGTTCTATTTTTAAAGATTATTCATTTATTTATTATATGTTGTTCCGCTGCGATTGTGAGATTCTGATTTTGTTCTGTTGTTTCTGTTCTGTTCTATATTTTTCTCTCTTCTTCTACCTTTTTCTTCTTCTTAAACCTTAACGGTATGGTTTTTCGGACTTCGATTGCTCGACAATTGATACAGTGGACGTATTGATGTCGGCGTTCGTGGACAAAAAATCTCGTTCGTTACATTTGGTATCAGAGCATATGGTTAAGCGACAACCATGGCTCTGTTGGGTATTACTCATTAGAGATAGAGTCAGTAGTACTCTAGAATGAGTTTGAGTATAATAATAGATATGAGCGTGTATTTGTTAGTGAATATAAATTGTTTTACATTGTGATGATTGGTTTGTTGAGTGGTATATGGATTTTGGTCAACACGAGTAATTAACGTTGTTGATAGGGATCTCTAAACACTTGAATAGAACAATTCGACACAGTATTGTTTTAATAGGGTAAATGAAATAATTTTACCTTGATTACATTTTATATATAAAAGAATAATTTTTTAGAATTATTAAAGTATATAATTGATTGTTCGGTTGTTGAATAAGTTAAATAAAAACAACAGTTGAAAAAAATGAATTGTATAAACAAATAAATTATAAGTGTGAAATTATAATTAATGTAATTTACAATTGTGAAATAATCTTATATATATATAAGAAGTGAAATTATATAAGTAAAAGATTTATAAATGTGATTTATAATCTGAAAATAAAATTCCAGAGAAGTGTTTTGAAAGGATTCGATATTTTGGAAAATTGTTTTGGAGAAATTAAAGCTCTAAACTCTTTTTGGTCCCTGGAAAATAATTCCGATGATGATCATGACATCATTGGTGTTCATTTTCGGGTTTCCAAAAAAGGGATTGCTGCCAAATTGTTTAAAAGAAAGTTGTTTGGAAAATTTGGATTTGATTTGGATTTAATAAGATGTTTGAAATGGAATATAACTTAAGTGATGTTAAATGAAGTTGATTTTTGGTGTCAAAGTAAATTAATAAGTGAATTAATGAAGTGAAGTCATTAAGAATTTGAACTTGAGTTATATAAATGAAATTCAACTTTAAATTGTTAAAGGAATTAGCAATTGAATTGATAAATGGATTGAATGTTAATCAATCGAATGTAAAAGAATTGATATGAAATAATGGATGTAAGTGTAAATTCATTAAAAGCTAATGTTATTGGAAGTTGAATAAATTGAATGGAAGTCAATTTAATATGATCCAATTGGAATTAAATGTGTTGAACCAAATTAAATGTAAAGTGAATAAATTTGGTTGTATTGAATAAACATTGGTTGTTATTTGATTGTTAATTGATTGTATATAAATTCATTAAGTGTTAATGAAATTGAATTAGCAAAATTAGAAGCTAAAGTAATTGAATCCAACTTGGAAGAAAATGAACTTGAATAGAATTTAATTTGATTTGGAAGTGAACCAACTTGAATGAAAATTAGTGAGTGCAAACTAATTAAAATTGAATATGAATGAAAGTTAGTAAATTCCAATGTTAATAAATCAATTGGAAAACCAATTCATTGAATATTAATGAGAATATGAATGAATATTGATTTGGTTATGGATGATAGTTGGTTGATGTTTGCATTTGTTGTTTTGTTCATTTGCTATGTTGGCATATGTAGTTGTTATGTTGCTATATGTTGTATATTGATACTATTTTCATATATGCATGATTCTCATGTTGTTCTTGAGTGTTTAGTAGGTGCGGATTGCGCTCGCTTCGCATTTGGAGCTCGCTTTCACGCTATATTAGCCGTATATGCTCGCTAATAAAATATAAGGTACATATCTTGGATTAAATATCGTACTTTTACACTTTTTTCCCTGTGGGATGCCTCATCACTTGATGAGATGTATATTTGTGATATATATATACTGTCATTTTTTTTTCGGATTGAGCCGTGCAAAGGAGACTCTGGAGAATTTTTTTGAAAATTTAAGGCGTTGGAATATTTTTGAGAAAATTGGGAAATTTTTGAAAACTAAGTTTGGATTTGGAAACTTAGTAAAGATTTTGTATGAAGTTTAACTATGAATTTTGAGAAATTTAAACACTTAAGAGATTTGAAAAATCTAATTTGAATGGTTTGTTTTGGAAAGTTAATGAATTTTGTAACTTTTTCTTACTTGGTAATTTCGAGGACGAAATTCTTTTAAGGGGGGAAGATTGTAACGACCCAGAATTTTTGATAATTTAAATTTGTATATTTAATTGATTTTAAATATTAATAAGTGAAATTTATAAGCCGAATAAATTTTATTTCGAATAATTCGATTTAATTGAATAATTAAATCGATAATTTAATAGTTGAAATTATAGAAATAACTAAAAATAGGGTTATATATGATTGAAATTGATTCGTAAAATTTTATTTTATCATATTGGAGTTATAGTGATGTGATAGAACTTTTAAAACTGAATTTAAAATTTATTTGTGAAAATTGAATATTTTAATATTTAATTATCGACTGTAAAATAGCCAATTTTTGAACAGTCTCAGAATTGGACGAAACTTGTTCCATTTTATCCGTAATAGTTTGTTATTGTTGGATTTCAATTTTCAAGCAATCGGAGTTGTCGTTTGACCGTGGCAGCTCGAAACGCATCAAAATTGTTTTAATATTAATTTGGCGAGTTAAAACAGTCATTTTTCAAAACAGTCTCGGATTTCGAAGAAACCGGTTTCATCGGATCCGTAATGTGATATTATTGTAAGATTTCAAATTTCGTGTCAATCGGATTAATCGTTTGTCCGGGGCAAGCGAAAACGCCTAGAAATCGGTTTAATCGATTTAATTTAAAATCGATCGTTTATTGCCATAACTCGCACAGATGACCGAATTAGCTCCTGAAACACGTTCCATTGTGTTCGGAACGCGGGGTAAACCCTAGAAACGCCAGTCACCGCGCGTAAATCAGAGTTCGGAAAATTCGGGATGAATAGTGTTTGCGAAATTTTCTATAAAAGGACTCCACTTTCACAAATTTGCCAAAACCTAACCCTAATTCAGAGCCGCCGCCTCTTAATAATTCAATGGCTGATATCTTCTTGTCTTCACCCCTTGATCTCTTCAAATCCACAAACATTTAGAAGAAACTTTCAACATGAAAGTTGTATATCACGTTGCGAACTAGCTATTCAACGGTCATGATCTAAAAAGACTTCACGAATCAATGGCAAATCGACCTGGAAGTACAACCGTTCGCACGCAATTCTAGGATGGAGGAGTCGGCCGAGCTCTATGGGATTGAAGCTGAAAGTGGCTCGCGCGAGGCTCTGCATGATAGTGGTAGTTGATCATCTTCAAACTACACGAGCAAGCTACAATATTTAACCCTAGATTCGAGCTATATGGGTTCTGTTCTACTGGGAATCACGTTGGGGAAGAAAAGGGGGTGGGCGGCCTGATGGGAGAAAGCAAGGAATGGACGATTGGATGATGGAGGGTTTGTAAAATAAAAATAAAATTGAAATAAAATTGTATATTTAAATTCGTATAACTTTCAAATGCCATAACTTGTTCATACGAGGTCGGAATTCGACGAAACTATTTGCGTTGGCTTCGTTTCGTCGAGCACTACGCAATGAAGCTGGATTGGAGTCGATGGGAGTCAATGAAAATTTCGGATAAAATTAAACGTCCGTTTAATTTTATTCGAAATTAAAGGGCTGGAACGGAATTGAAATCAAGGTGAGAACTTCTCACTCAATCGAATCGGTTTCGATTTTTATTTTAAATAGTTAGATGTAAAATTCTTGATTGTATGTTGAATGATGATTGTTATCTATTGATTGTTAAAATAGACATTATGCGCCGTTAGTAAGCGGAGGTTATTTATTAAAAACATATACCGCGAATATTTCAAAGTACAGTGAAATTGGTATTATTTATGTACTTGGAATTGATTTTCCCGCATTATATAGCGGATGAGACCCTATTGCGCCGTCTATTAAGCGGATAATATTTTACAAATCCCATATACCGCGATAATTCCGTACTGGAGCAGAATTGGTATTGTGCTAACATCTTTGGATGCAGGGAAACAGGTTGGAGGGATCCAACTGGATTCCTCAACTGTATTGATTTGATTACAGATATTGTGACATTTGTTGATGTTGTAGTCGTGATTGACTATTTGATACTGTTGCATCATCGGATCCATTTTTAAAGTTTAAGATTAACGTTTTTTTATTTTTAAAAGGATTTTTAAAGTGATTTTTCAAAGTATATGTTTTTATAAAATTTTGAATTGATTCATTCTAAATAATTAAAACGTTATAAATTTTTATGTTATAAAAATTATTGTTTTTGTCAAATATAACCAAATTGAGATTTTCGAAATAAATAGTGATTAATTTATAAAATGTTTTAATTTGGAATTTTGAATCATTATAAAAGATTTTTGAATCTATTTTTATAAGTTAAAAATATTGGAATTATAAAACGAGCTTTTATAAGTGTTAAAGGTGAAATAAAGATGGATTTCATAAGTGAACGGAATTTATAGATTTATAAATTGTGAAGTTATAAAAATGAATAGATTTTGTAAAATAGAAGATTTATAAGTAATTATCTTATAAATCGGATTTTGGCATTTAAATGAGATATAAATGGAATTTGTTAATAATGAGATTTATAAATCGAAGCTTATAAATAGAAATGTAATTTATAAACATTGTTTATAAATTCGAAATCAATTTAATTTGACAAATTGAATATTGAAGTTTATTAAAGGAAATATATTCACGATTTCGGCCAGTGAATACGTTATTGAATAAAATAGTCATGTTTGGCAAAATGAATATTATAGAATGAAGTTAATTATTTTAAAGATGTTTTAAAATGTATTATGAATCAAAACCATAGATTTCAACATTTATTGTTGAAATAGACGTTTTCGAGAAAGAAGGAAATGATGGACTATAACACTGTTGTTATAGTAAATGATTTCCGAAAGGAAATGTTTTTGTACAGTATTGGGATTTATATATCTATCTAAATTTCGAATCCCTATACTAGTGATTTTGGGTTGTCGTAACGATGTTTTGTGCAACATTCGTTTTGGCCCAAATAAATATGTTTAAGAGAATGATTTCCTTAAAGAATAAAATATATACTTAATTTCGGTTTAAGTATATTGAATATTTTCCAAGTGTTGAAAGTAAACGGATTTGTGAATTACTTATTAATAAATAAGTACGGAAATGTTTTTCCAAATGTGAAATGAAACGTTTTGAGAATTTATCTTTTAAAAGATAAATTGAAAATGAATATTAGAAATCGATTTGGAAATCGTATATTCATAGATAATTTGGAATTGTAAATCCACTATGGAATTTATAAATGAAAAGGGGAATTTGTTTAAAAATAAACGTTGATTTATTTTTGAAGTGTGGGAATTAATTTACGGATTTGGAACGTAAATATAAAGTAAATCGGTAAGGATTTATTTAATTGGTTTAAATGAACCATGTTGAAATGAAAGTATTTCGCATAAGGAAAATGATTGAAATTTGTTTTCAAAAGTGGTAAAAGTGAAAAGTGATTTGAAAATTAGTTTTCAAATGTTGAAGTGTGGAAAAAATATATATCTTGTAAAGATATTTTGGAAAATAAATAATTAAATTTTTTTTTTGAATCCGGTGATGTTGAGCGTGCCTATTGATAGTAAAATAATCCGATTATCAATATTTACCTTTAAATAGGTATTTGTTGTGATTTGCTTGAATTTGAATGCCACACTTATTTTTGAATAAGCGCTCACTATTCGGTTTAGCCGGGAAAGGACCTTGGTGTCGTATAACCCATTTCGAATATGTGATACGTCATAATGGATTGCATTTCATGACCGGTGTTGAAGACCGTATATTTTTGAAAACGGAATGATTACCATTGAGTTACTCTGCATCGGTTGATCTCCGATATAGAGGTTTTATCACCCTTAGTGACGGGAAGTCCAGACGTGATTAGAAATTATCCAGAATGTAAGGACTTCTTTGTAAGTGCCTTCGGTTCTGTTCGAGCCCGGAACAGACTTGTATGGATTGTATGTCTGACATTACAAATTGAGATATAAAGCTCATTTCTTTCAAATATATTTCTGTTGGTGGCGGATAATTTATTCTCTTAGCTTAACACCCTTCTCTAAGACATACGAGCTCGGAGGTTATATAGTTGAAAGTTATTAGTGATATACTCCCAATTTGGTAGTGTGGCATGCTGAGTGTTGCTGTGAAATGATCATTGTTTGATCATTTGTGATATGATCATTTGTTTGATCCTTTATCTTGGTGATCATTTCTATGATCATTTGTTGACCCAAAGCACAGCTATTGTATAAAGCGTGGCTTTGTGGACGAGACTTCATCGAGCCTCACACCCCGAAAATGGCCAAAACTGGAAGGATGCGGCAAGGTTATTAGGGGTAGTACCCCTTTAGTGTATGTCATTCCTTCTGGATAGAGGTGGTATCATGGTATGGAGCCCAGCTATTTAACCTATGTTGTTGCTGCAAATTTTGTGGTTGTTGGAAATCGAGGATCCTCGGATAGATCGATTACGATCGGGGGATGACATATTCGTGTCAGTAGTTACCTAGTTTGAAAGGTAACCCAGCCTTGTGTTGGCAGAGATCCGGTTAGGTTCTCGGGGCGTCTTTCCAGAGGCGTTTCCATGTGGCAATGGGAAGTTCCTTGGCCCGACCATTTGTTGGAAATCCAAAGAAACAATACGAGACTTGTATGGTTTTAGTTGTAGAACCTGCCATGGAATGTGGCGGTAACCTGCTATTGAACATGGTAGCTATAGTAGGCATACGATAATGGTCGTATGTTGGCTAAGATTTATATCTTTACTTTCGAAATAATTTTTCTACACTATGCACTAGTAATAATATCAAATGTTTCTTTTTAATGTGTATCAATCATCTTTGACTATCATAAGGAGAAATCTCCTCTGATTCTGCGTTTGCATTGTGTGTGTGTGTGGGAGGCCTTATAGTAGTCTCATTTTTAAAAGCATTGCGAATTGACTTTAAAAATATTCCTCTATTTTGATTTTTTAAGATAAATAAACTGTTTTAGTTCTCACACCAGTCACATGACTGACTCGGAGTTTATTGTTTTCCTTCCTAAACTCTGGGTGCCCACCACGTTCCACACGGGCAGTCAAGAGTTAAGATTTATCAGGATATTCTGGAATTCAGGAGTTGCTGGAGGCAAGCTGGATGGCATGGCGTATTACTAGTATATAGTATTCTTTTTCCGCTGTTTGTTGTTGTTGTTTGTTGTTGTACACTCTGATGATGATGTAATGTAATGTTATGTAATGTAATAACTGATCTAGTTCTTTGTTTAAAGATTATTAATTTATTTATTATATGTTGCTCTGCTGCGATTGTGAGATTCTGATTTTGTTCTATAGTTTCTGTTCTGTTCTATATTTTTCTCTATTCTTCTACCTTTTTCTTCTTCTTAAACCCTAACGGTACGGTTTTCCGGACTTCGATTGCTCGACAGTTGATACAGTGGACGTATTGATGTCGACGTTCGTGGACAAAAAATCTCGTTCGTTACATTCTAAGTGATGGATTGCTACCATAGCGAATTGATATTGGGAATTATGGTAAAAAAAAGGGTTGTTTTGAAAATTCCGAGAAGGAATTGTTTTGGGTAAAATTAGCTTGATTTTAAAATTCGAAGGAAGTGGTTTGCTAGACCAAAATGAGTGTGTGTATATATACATATACATATACATATATATATATATGATTTCAAAGTGATTGAAAATCTATACCGAGGGTTTTTTAAAGAGTGAATGATTTCAATAAGAATGGAATGTATGGAATTTGAGTTTTGGAAAATAAATTTTAACTTAAGTAAGTTAAAATAGAATTGTGTGGATTGAATTTAACTTAGGGAAGTTAAATAAATTTAACGGAAATTGAGATAAATAAATTGCTATATGAATGAAAATAAGGAAGTTGAAATATTAGAAATTGGAATTAAACCCTTACTTGATTTAAATTGAATGGATTAAAAATAAAAAAAATTGGAGTGAAATTAATTCGAGTATGAGTAACTCGAGTTTGGTTTTGGAAAGTTGGTTAAAAGCAATTAAAATGTAAAAAAAGATGAGTTCGATTTGAATCATAGGGAATTGAATTAAATTATGTAAATGTGAATTATAATGTGACTATGTAACTATGAGTTATAAAATTTGGATTGGATTAGAAATAATGTCGAATTGAAGAATATATAAACTTCAAGTTGTGAACTAACTATGTGACCATATGGATAAATCTTGAATGAAATAAAATTAAGTGAAGAATTGGAATTGTGAATAAATGATTCGGAATAGCTTATAAAAAATTGAAGTTAACGGAATAAAAATATATTTAAGCTATAAATGAATGTATAGTCTTGAGTTAAAAATAAAAAGTGAACATATTCAAGTATAGATTGGTGGAAATGTGGAAAATAAGTGTGTGACTTATAAAAGTTTCAAAGTGAAACAGAAAACCCAAAAAAAAAATGGTCGATATTTTGATAAAGGAAATTAAATCAAAACTTGAATTATAAAAAGGAGTTGAACTCATGGAAAAAATTAGAAGAAGTAATATTTGAGACAAAAATTAGATATTGAGTTATAAATTGAAGTGAACTAATTAGATTATTAATTAGTTAAATGATTTTGAAGGTGAAAAATTAACTTGGTTGAGTTAAAATTGGATTGTGAATTAAAAATGGATTTTGGAATTGAAACTTCAGTTATAAATAAAATTCGACATAAATTGTAAGTGAATTAAATATAACTGGAATTGTGATCGAATAAAATGAGATTGGATTGAAATAGAAATGACTTGAGTTATAAAGAAATCCAATTTGAGTATTAATAAATTGAATATAGCCTTGAATGTCATTAAAATGAATTCGAGAATGAATATGAATATGTAATTGAAATTGAAGTGGAATAAATGAAGGAACTCATTAAATGGATTAAGTGAATGAAATGGGATTTGATTGGATAAGAATCAAATTAAATTGAAAGGGAATTTATGTGCAAATGGAAATGAACTTAAGCTGTTTGTTTGAAATGATTGAAGTAAGTAAATTAACTTGAGTTAATATTTTAATGGAAGCTTGGTTAAAATAAATTTATGTAAACGCTATTTAATAAATTAGCATGAAGTGACTCTGAGTCTAATGAATTGGATTTGAATATAATGAATGTGAACATGAATGAAATGTAAGTGAATTGATTGTGAACAAATCTGAAATAGAATAAAATTTAATATAAATTAATTGGAATCAATTTAAAATAGTTATAAGCTAAAGAGATTATTCTATTAAATAAATATCATTGAAATTGCATAGAAAATTTGATGTTGGCGTAAACAGAAGTAAATGGAATTCTATAAATTAGTATAAGTGAATAAAGTTGATTTTTAAATCAATACGGAATGGATATGGGTTTGTTGGTATGAAAATAAAGTGAATGTAAGAAAATTGAGCAGTAAATCATTTAAATTGAATGAAATGATGTATGGATTGACTGAAACTAATAAAATGAATGCCAGAACCTTATAATTGCTTATAATACATGTGTTAGCGTGATTGGTTATTCAAATTCATGTGTTGTTATTGTTTAAATAAATGAAATGTTAGTGAAGTTCATATTTTGGTACTTATATGTTTAAATTAAGTAAGTACAGGTATCTAGAGCTGTTTTGCTTGACTTTTATTGTACGAATTGCAAAATAAAAATAAGCCGCTAGCTTGAAATGTTAATAATGTACGTTTTCGGATTAAATATCGTAAAATATAAATGTTGATATATATATATATATATATATATATATTATTTTCGACCATGTGGATCGATGTATATATATTTATCTCTCTTGTCATATTGCAAAAGGTCTTTCGTACAAAGGAGACTCTACCAAAATTTTCCGAAAATTTAGGGTGTTAGAAAAATTTTGAAAATTTTTTGAAAATTTTTGTTAACGACAATTTAATTTCGAATTGTAATTGGAATAAAGGATTTTGGAAAAAAAAGTGAGTACTGATTGTTTTGGTTGGAACAAAAGGGTTTAGAAAGCGAATATCGAATTTTAATGATGGTGTTTTGAAAAAGTTAATGGGATTGGAGCATTTTTTGGCCTTAGTAATTTCAGGGACAAAATTCTTTTGGGAGGGAGGGATGTAACGACCCAGATTTTTGGTCGTTTGATTTTGAATATTTAAATGGTTTAAATATTGGACTTGGGATTTTAATTGAGTTAGTAAGATTTTAAAACTGCAATTTCAAGCGATTTCGTCAATTTTGAAAATCGTCGATTAAAGCGACGTGTTAAAATAGCAATCCGAGGCATAGTCTTAGAATTCGACAAAACCAATTTCATTCGATCTGTAATATTGTATTATTATCAAATTTCAAATTCCGTAGCTTTTGGAGTTATTGTTTGGTCGTACTGGATATAAACATTTTGAAATTAATATTGAAATTTAATATAATAATTGGGTCCGAAAAGCCCTCTTCTCCATAGGATGGAGTTAGAATTCGTAATATTTTCCATTGTAGTCAAAATAAGAGTATAACATTATCAACGCCTACCGGCACGCCTCGATAGGGATTCAAGATTTTTAGTTGCGCAAATCGAGACGTTTTAAAATTTAAATAGAATAATTGTCTAGTCAATATTCTTTTAAGCAGTAACTCTATCTCTTCACTGTGCTGTAACAATTCCAACACGCTACCTCCCATTGTTAAAAATGTCATTTTCCTTTCTATTGCTCTTCAATTAAATCACGTACCTTTTCCCTCGTTTCAAAACCAGTTCGACTTTGATTTAAACGAGATGAATTCGTTCGAAAAAATAAAAAAGGGGCAAGCTAATCCGATCGCGATCTCGTTGAAGGTTGAATGGCAGGAAGGTGATTGTCGAATGAAGAATGAGATGCAAGTGAAGCTCGAGGAGCGGTCTAGTGAGGGTTTGAAATTCTAGGCTGCGCGACGAGATTTGGCGTGGTGGCTGATGTCGTGGCACGCAAAGTCAAGGTTGAGTAGTGGGTGGTGACACTCGTGACCTATATGGTCGACATTCATGGCTGAGGTACGCATCGTGATTTTGTTAAATGGATGCGAGCACGCGATGTTCAATGTAATCCCCTCGAATACCTGAAAGGGTAGGACTAATTGAGGAAGCTTTAAGAATGCAGTTTTTAGTAGGGTGCAGTCGAGCGGCATAAGCAAGGGGAAGGCGTTAGTGGCGTAGGGGATGGGAGAGTGTATCACAGCTGCAGGGGGGATGGCGGTGGACTGTATGTGGTGGTAAAATGCATTTCATACTTGAGTTGTTGGGGGGGCGTGGCGACATGGTGGCAAAGGGTGAGCGTAGGTGAATGTTTTGGTAGTTTCAAACTTGGTTGCTGGCTGTGCGCGATGATGGTGGTGCCATTTTTTGGGATGTAACTGTCAATAAGGTCAGATTTTCCTTTTATGTAATTAATTTTAGTAAAATTTAATAAAGACATAGTTAGTAAGTAATTAGTTTACACTAATAAACTAGTTGTTAAATCTCAATTAAAAATGAGATCTTTAATTTATATAAATCCAAAAAAAATTATACAAGGTTAAAATTTAATGGAATCAGCCTTATATTCGTAGCTGTGGAATCTATGCACTAGAACCAAAGTTGGAACAATTAACAAACTCAAAAAAAATCAAGGTGAGCAAACTCTCACTCATTTGAATTGCCAAATTTTAAATTTTCAAATAGTTAAAATTAAATTTTGGATGCATATTGAATTTATAAATTTATTGTCTATTGAATGATATATTATATACGTAGTAGTACGTATATTAGTTTTTGGAGTGAAATTTTCGCACATTATAGTGGATGAGACCCTATGCGCCCCGCATAATAGCGGATGATCCTATATACCGTGATATCCCTCTCGAAGTGGGATTGATATTTTTTTATGTTGTATTAACATCTGTGGATGCAGGGAAACAGGTTGGAGGGATCCAACTGGATTCCTCAAAATATTGGATTTAATTTCATATATTGTGATATATGAAATATGTAGAAAATCTATTACAGATTATTATAGTGGTTGGATTTTTAAATACCACAAACATATTTTTAAAATTCAAATAGTTAAGGGAACATTTGATATAAAATTATTTATATGGGAATTGGGTTATTTTGAAGAAAATGAGGTAGGAAAAGTATATTGATTTTTTGTTATGCTTACCTATCGTGAATTATTGAATGGAGACTTTAAAAATGAATTATATAAGAGAATTTATAAATGACATTCCAGAAATACAAAAGGAGTTGAAGTCGATGTTTAAAAATAGGTTTGAAGTTATAAATGGAATTATTAAGGTAATGTCTTTATAAAAATGGAATTTTATAAACGAAATTGTTTTTTTTAATAGGTGAAACTCAATGGAATTATAAAATTTATAAACAATGATATAAATAAGAGAAAAAAATCAATATCAGATGATGGATTGGAAATATAAATTTATAGAAAGAATTTATATTAGAATATGGAAATAGAGTGATAAAAATAGTGGAACTATTTTTTTGAAGTGAAGTTTGTTAAGGAGATCTGAATGGAAGTGATATGTTGTGATTCGAGAGGACTTTATAAATCGATTTGGTCATTGAGGTTTTAAAAATATATTTTCAATTCTAATAAGTTAATTTTGATTTTGTGAGGACCCGTAAATCCGTACTCCTTGAATATACACTAATCTCCATAGATTAACTCAAGATGAACAGAAATACAAATTATCAATGTTTAAGAAAAAGAAAAAGGATAGAAGCAGAGATAAGAAGATAGAAAATAGAGGGAGAAAGAAAATAGAAAATAGAACGGAACAGAACACAACACAACAATATCAGAATCTCACAATTCGCAGCGGAACAACATATAATAATAAATGAATAATCTTTAAACAAAGAACTATATCAGTTATTACATTTTATACATTACATTTCATTACATCACATCATCATCAGAGTGTACAACAACAAACAGTTCAGCGGAAAAAAAAAAACTATATACTAGTAATACGCCATGCCATCCATCTTGCCTCCAGCAATTTCTGAATATCCAGAATATCCTGATAAACCTAACTCTTGACTGCCCGTGTGAAAATTGGTGGGCACCCAGAGTTTAGGAAGGAAACAATAAACTCCGAGTCAGTCATGTGACTGGTGTGAGAACTCAAAACAGTTTATTTATCTTTAAAATCAAAATAGAGGAATATTTTTAAGTCAATTCGCAATGCTTTTTAAAAATGAGACTACCATAAGGCCTCCCGCACACACACACACAATGCAAACGCAGAATCGGAGGAGATTTCTCCTTATGATAGTCAAAGATGCTTGATACGCATTAAAAAGAGCATTTGATATTATTACTAGTGCATAGTGTAGGAAAATATTTCGAAAGTAGAATATAAATCTTAGCCAACATACGACCATTATCGTATGCCTACTATAGCTACCATCTAAACAGTGGTGACCACCATAAGTAAATGGCAGGTTCTACAACTAATACCGTACAAGTTTCGTATTGGGAATTGGATTTCCAACGAATGATCAGGCCAAGGAACTTCCCACTGCCACATGAGAATGCCTCTGGATGGACATCCCCGAGAACCAAACCGGATCTCTACCAACACAAGGCCGGGTTACCCCTAACTGAGTAACAACTGACCGAATATGCCATCCCCCGGTCCTTTGGGACCTTTCACCGAGCGCTCGTAATCAATTCACACAATCATAAAGTGTTTTCAACATGAGTAAGTATCTGGGCTCCATACCATGATACCACCCTTTTCCAGAAGGAAATGCACATATCCTAAAGGCCGCTACCCCTCATAACCTTGCTGCATCTTTCCTGTTTTGACCATTCCCGGGGTGTGAGGCTCGACGAAGTCTCGTCCACAAAAACATACTTTATACAAAAGCCATGCTTTGGGTCAACAAATGATCATAGAAATGATCACCTAGATAGACGATCAAACAGATGATCCTATCACAAATAATCAACACAATGATCATTTCACAGCAACACTCAGCATGTCACATTACCAAATTGGGAATATATCGCTGATAACATTCAACTACATAACCTCTGAGCTCGTACGTCTCAGAGAAGGGTGTTAAGCTAAAAGAATAAATTCTCCGCCACCAACAGAAATATATTTGAAAGAAATCTGCTTTATATCTCAATTTGTAATGTCAGACATACAATCCATACAAGTCTGTTCCGGGCTCGAACAAAACCGAAGGCACTTACAAAGAAGTCCTTGCAATCCGGATATTCACAATCCTGATCGGATTTCCCATCACATATGGAGAACTCAATACCGGAGCAACTCGGTGCAGAGTCAATCGACAGGTCATCCTATCGCTCTCGCAAATATCGGGTCTTCAACACCGATCTTCAATGCTATCCATTACGTCGTATCACTATTCGGAATGGGTAATCCGAATAACGAGCACAATAATTTAAAAATAAGTGTAGCATTCAAATTCAACAAATCACAACAAATACCTTTCCAAGGTAAATATTGATAGTCGGTTATTGAACTATCAATGGATATGCACAACATCACCAGATTCCAAATAATTTTCCAAATTATTTATTTCCCAAAGATATCTTTACTAGATATAAAATTTTCACACTTCAAAAATAAATCAATATTTATTTTTAAACAACTTCCCTTTCTATTCATAAATTCCATAGTGAATTTATATTTCACAATATTTATGAATAACGATTTCAATTATTCATTTCAATTTATCTTCAAAAAGATAAATTCTCAAAATATTCACTTTATATTGGAAAACATTTCCATACTTACTTATTAAGTAATTTTCCAATCCATTTATTTTCAACACTTGGAAAATATTCAATATACTTAAATCGAGATTAAGTATATATTTCATTCTTTAAGGAAATCATTCTATCAAACATAATTATTTGGGCCAAAACGAATGTTGCGTAAAACATCGTTACGACAACCCAAAATCACTAGTATAGGGATTCGAAATTAAAATAGATATATAAATCCCAATACTATACAAAACATTTCCTTTCGAAAATCATTTACTATAACAACAGTGTTATAGTCCACCATTTCCTTCTATTTTCTCGAAAACGTCTATTTCAACAATAAATGTTGAAATCTATGGTTTCGAATCTTAACACATTTAAAACATGGTTAGATCGTTTTAATTCTATTTAAAATATCACATTATAAACATTTTCTTTAATATATTATTCACTATTCAAAAACGTGAATATACTTCATTAGCCAATTTCATCATTCTATTCATTTTATTTCAAAGGATTATTCACAGTCAAAAACGTGAATATAACTCCATTAATAGGTTACAACAATTTACTTATCAAAATAAGTCATTGCGAATTTATAAAACAATGTTTATAAATTCCTTTTCTATTTGTTTTATAACAACTTCCTTTTATACATCCTTTATTAACCTATTCAATTTCATAACTCAATTATAAACCAAAGGTTCACATTATAAGTTAAACACTTAAAATTTATTTGTTTACTAAATCGTTCCTTTAAACTTCATAATTATAAATCTTATAACTTATACGATTCAATTATTTATCCAAATCTATTCTTTTAACAACTTTATGAATTTTATAAACCTACTGCTTATAAAATTCCATTTATAACTTCACTGTTTATAATTCTATAAATTTCATTCATTTATGAAATTCATTTACAATTCATTCTAACACTTATAAAAACTCGTTTTATAATCCAAAATATTATAATTTATAAATATCCATTTTATAAATCTTTTATACAAATCAATTTGTATTATTATTCTTTTAAAACATCTTTAATCCCCTTTATAATTTCACCATTTTGATTTATAAAATAATCAAATTTTATAAATCCTATATTTTCAACTTTTCACAATAAATTCAGAAATCCCAATTTAAACACTTTTTATAAAGTTATTAACCCATATTTTCAAAAATCAACCTTTAACTATATTTCTCAAAAATAAATTTTTTATAACTTTAAAATTATAACGTTTATTTATTTAAAATGGATCAGTTCCAAAAATATTTTTATAAACGTATACTTTCAAAAATCACTTTAAAATCATTTTAAAATCCCAAAATTTGGTCCAATGATGCTACATACCAAATAGCCAATCACGACAACAACGATATCATATATCGATATGATAATCCATCAAATATCAAAATATTTGAAATCAAATAAATACTGTTGAGGAATCCAGTTGGATCCCTCCAACCTATTTTCCTGCATCCACAAACATTAGCACAATACAGATTCCGCTCCAGTACGGAATTATCGCGGTATATGGGATTTAAAATATTATCCGCTTAATAGACGGCGCAATAGGGTCTCATCCGCTATACAAATGCGGGAAATCAATAACTCCAATATATACATATGCCAATATATATATATATTGCTATTATATATAATACCAATTTCACTGTTTATGAAATATTCGCGGTATATGTTTTTACTAAATAACATCCGCTTACTAACGGCGCATAATGTCTATTTTAACAATCAATAGATAACAATCATCATTCAAACATGCATTCAAATATTTTAAATCTAACTATTCAAAATAAAATCGAAACCGATTTGATTGAGTGAGAAGTTCTCACCTTGATTTCAATTTCGTTTTAGCGATTTATTTCGAATAAAATTAAACGGACGTTTAATTTTACACGAAATTTTCACTAACTCCAAACGACTCCAATCCAATTCCATAGCGTAGTGCTCGTCCATACGATTCCAACGCAATTGGTTTCGCGCGTTTTCAACCTCGTATGAAAAGGTTATGAATTTTACAAGTTTACTCGATTTTTATATAAATAATTTACAACTAAATTATATAATTTTTATAACCTAACTATTCCAGAGCCATTGGATCCAAGCCCTATGCAATCTGAACCGTGCGCATGCTTCCCCCTTCTTCCTCTTCTCATTCACGCGTGCCTCCATCTACAGGCCGATACATGAACCCTAATACACATACTAGGGTTTAAAACGTACGCCACACCACTCGACGATAATTCGACCAGGAAGCGCCACGTTGAAGAGCATCTCGAAGAGCACCACCGCCCCCAAGGACATGGCACTCGGCCCCCCCTACAGCCTCGAATTCCGTGCGCAGCCCCCCAAGTTCAAACGAGATTTTCCATCGATCCATAACTCCAATTCCGATCACAACCGTTGGATATCAAGATCTTGTCATGCTCTACAATCTTCCAGTTAGAAGTTATTCGATTCGATGCATGGATTTTGAGAAAATGGAGGGAGAAGGAAGGAGCATTTTCGGCCGTGGGTTGAGGGGGTGGCGGCTGCATTTGACCTAGGGTTTATTTTTATTTTATTTTTATTTATGAAGGGGAGGGTGTCTATTTATAGGAAATCGTTGAACACTATTCATCCGGGAATTCCGAACTCTGATTCACACGCCGTAACCAGCGTTTCTAGGGTTTACCCCGCGTTTCGGACACAATGGAACAGGTTTCGAAAGCTAATTCGGACATCTGTGCGAGTTATGGCAGTAAACGTTCAATTTAAATTAAACCGATTTAAACGATTTTCTAGACGTTTTAATTTGTACCGGACAAACGGTAAATCCAATTGACACGAAATTTGAAACCTTACAATAATATCACATTACGGATCCGATGAAACTGGTTTCATCGAAATCCGAGACTTTTTGAAAAATGGCTATTTTAACTCGCTAAATTAATATTAAAAACAATTTCGATGCGTTTCGAGCTGCTACGATCAAACGATAGCTCCGATTGCTACGGAAATTGAAATCCGATAATAACAACCTATTACGGATCCAATGGAACTAGTTTCGTTCAATTCTGAGACTGTTCAAAAATTGACTATTTTCACTAGTCGATTTAAATATTAAAATATTCAATTTTTCACAAATTAACTTTTAATTCGATTTTAAAAGTTCTAAAATATCGTTCTAACTTCAACATGATAAAATAAAATTTTACAAATCATTTTCAATCATATTTAACTCAATTTTCAATTATCTCCATAATTTAACATATTAAATTATCGATTTAATTATCCAATTAAATCCAATTATTCAAAAAAAAAAATATTTGACTTATAAATTCACTTATTAATATTTAAAATTAATTAAATATTCAAATTTTAATTAATAAAAATCCTGGGTCGTTACAATCTTCCCCCTTAAAAGAATTTCGTCCTCGAAATTAACAAGTAAGAAAAATTACAGAATTTATTAACTTTCCATAATTCATAGCCAAACTTCTTACAATACTTTACTAAGTTTTCAAATCATACTTAGTTATCTTTTCAAAAACAATTACTATTGTTTAACTTTCAATTCCTAATTTTTCTCAAATTTTTTCTAACGCCTTAAATTTCCGGAAAAATTCGCCATAGTCTCCTTTGCGCGGCTCGATCCGAAAAAAAATGACAGTATATATATCACAAATATACATCTCATCAAGTAATGAGGCATCCCGAAGGGAAAAAGTATAAAAGTACGGTATTTAATCTGAGATATGTACCTTATATTTTATTAGCGAGCATATACGGCTAATATAGCGCGAAAGCGAGCTCCAAATGCGCAGCAAACGCGATCCGCACCTACTAAACACTCAACATACAACATGAGAACATGCATATATGAAAATAGTATCAATATTCAACATATAGCAACATAATAACTATATACGTCAACATAGCAATTGAAACAAAAGCAATATATTCAACCATCAACCAACTAGCATTCATAACCAATAAATATTCATTCATATTCTCATTCATATCCAATGAATTGGTTTTCAATTTAATCATATTTGATTCATATACAGTGGATGTTTTTACTAACATTCATTTTTAATTAGTTTATATTCACTAATTCATATTCAAGTTGGTTCACTTCCAAATCAAATTCAATTCTATTTAAGATTCACTTAACTTCCAATTGGATTCCAATTACTTTAGCTTCCAATTTCATTAACACTTAATGAATTATATACAATCAACTAACAATCATATAACAACCAATGTATATTAATTACAACCAAATTCCTTTGCTTATATTCATTCCATTCAATTATTCAATTTCTAATAACATTAGATTTTAATGAATTAACACTTATATTCATAAATATATCCACATAGTTTCACTTCTTATATATATAAGTTTATTTCACAATTGTAAATTACTTTAATTATAATTCAATTCTTATAATTCATTTGATTATACAATTATTCTTTAATTTAGATTATTCAAACAACTAAACAATCAACTTACATACACTTTAATAATTTTGAAAAATTATCCCTTTATATATAAAAATATAATCAAGGCAAAATTATTTCATTTACCCAATTTTAAAACAATACTGTGTCGAATTGTTCTGTACAAGTGTTTAGAGATCCCTATCAACAACGTTAATTACTCGTATTAACCATAATCTATATACCACTCAACAAACCAATCATCACAATATAAAACAATTTTATATTCACTAACTAATACGCTCTCATAGCTATTATTACACTCAAACTCATTCTAGAGTACTACTGACTCTATCTCTAATGAGTAATACCCAACAGAACCATGGTTGTCGCTTAACCATATGCTCTGATACCACCTGTGAGGACCCGTAAATCCGTACTCCTTGAATATACACTAATCTCCATAGATTAACTCAAGATGAACAGAAATACGAATTATCAATGTTTGAGAAAAAGAAAAAGGATAGAAGCAGAGATAAGAAGATAGAAAATAGAGGGAGAAACAAAATAGAAAATAGAACGGAACAGAACACAACACAACAATATCAGAATCTCACAATTCGCAGCGGAACAACATATAATAATAAATGAATAATCTTTAAACAAAGAACTATATCAGTTATTACATTTTATACATTACATTTCATTACATCACATCATCATCAGAGTGTACAACAACAAACAGTTCAGCGGAAAAAAAAATACTATATACTAGTAATACGCCATGCCATCCATCTTGCCTCCAGCAATTTCTGAATATCCAGAATATCCTGATAAACCTAACTCTTGACTGCCCGTGTGAAAATTGGTGGGCACCCAGAGTTTAGGAAGGAAACAATAAACTCCGAGTCAGTCATGTGACTGGTGTGAGAACTCAAAACAGTTTATTTATCTTTAAAATCAAAATAGAGGAATATTTTTAAGTCAATTCGCAATGCTTTTTAAAAATGAGACTACCATAAGGCCTCCTGCACACACACACACAATGCAAACGTAGAATCGGAGGAGATTTCTCCTTATGATAGTCAAAGATGCTTGATACGCATTAAAAAGAGCATTTGATATTATTACTAGTGCATAGTGTAGGAAAATATTTCGAAAGTAGAATATAAATCTTAGCCAACATACGACCATTATCGTATGCCTACTATAGCTACCATCTAAACAGTGGTGACCACCATAAGTAAATGGCAGGTTCTACAACTAATACCGTACAAGTTTCGTATTGGGAATTGGATTTCCAACGAATGATCAGGCCAAGGAACTTCCCATTGCCACATGAGAATGCCTCTGGATGGACATCCCCGAGAACCAAACCGGATCTCTACCAACACAAGGCCGGGTTACCCCTAACTGAGTAAAACTGACCGAATATGCCATCCCCCGGTCCTTTGGGACCATTCACCGAGCGCTCGTAATCAATTCACACAATCATAAAGTGTTTTCAACATGAGTAAGTATCTGGGCTCCATACCATGATACCACCCTTTTCCAGAAGGAAATGCACATGTCCTAAAGGCCGCTACCCCTCATAACCTTGCTGCATCTTTCCTGTTTTGACCATTCCCGGGGTGTGAGGCTCGACGAAGTCTCGTCCACAAAAACATACTTTATACAAAAGCCATGCTTTGGGTCAACAAATGATCATAGAAATGATCACCTAGATAGACGATCAAACAAATGATCCTATCACAAATAATCAACACAATGATCATTTCACAGCGATACTCAGCATGTCACATTACCAAATTGGGAATATATCGCTGATAACATTCAACTACATAACCTCTGAGCTCGTATGTCTCAGAGAAGGGTGTTAAGCTAAAAGAATAAATTCTCCGCCACCAACAGAAATATATTTGAAAGAAATCTTCTTTATATCTCAATTTGTAATGTCAGACATACAATCCATACAAGTCTGTTCCGGGCTCGAACAAAACCGAAGGCACTTACAAAGAAGTCCTTGCAATCCGGATATTCACAATCCTGATCGGATTTCCCATCACATATGGAGAACTCAATACCGGAGCAACTCGGTGCAGAGTCAATCGACAGGTCATCCTATCGCTCTCGCAAATATCGGGTCTTCAACACCGATCTTCAATGCTATCCATTACGTCGTATCACTATTCGGAATGGGTAATCCGAATAACGAGCGCAATAATTTAAAAATAAGTGTAGCATTCAAATTCAACAAATCACAACAAATACCTTTCCAAGGTAAATATTGATAGTCGGTTATTGAACTATCAATGGATATGCACAACATCACCAGATTCCAAATAATTTTCCAAATTATTTGTTTCCCAAAGATATCTTTACTAGATATAAAATTTTCACACTTCAAAAATAAATCAATATTTATTTTTAAACAACTTCCCTTTCTATTCATAAATTCCATAGTGAATTTATATTTCACAATATTTATGAATAACGATTTCAATTATTCATTTCAATTTATCTTCAAAAAGATAAATTCTCAAAATATTCACTTTATATTGGAAAACATTTCCATACTTACTTATTAAGTAATTTTCCAATCCATTTATTTTCAACACTTGGAAAATATTCAATATACTTAAATCGAGATTAAGTATATATTTCATTCTTTAAGGAAATCATTCTCTCAAACATAATTATTTGGGCCAAAACGAATGTTGCGTAAAACATCGTTACGACAACCCAAATTCACTAGTATAGGGATTCGAAATTAAAATAAATATATAAATCCCAATACTATACAAAACATTTCCTTTCGAAAATCATTTACTATAACAACAGTGTTAGAGTCCACCATTTCCTTCTATTTTCTCGAAAACGTCTATTTCAACAATAAATGTTGAAATCTATGGTTTCGAATCTTAACACATTTAAAACATCGTTAGATCGTTTTAATTCTATTTAAAATATCACATTCTAAACATTTTCTTTAATATATTATTCACTATTCAAAAACGTGAATATACTTCATTAGCCAATTTCATCATTCTATTCATTTTATTTCAAAGGATTATTCACAGTCAAAAACGTGAATATAACTCCATTAATAAGTTACAACAATTTACTTATCAAAATAAGTCATTGCGAATTTATAAAACAATGTTTATAAATTCCTTTTCTATTTGTTTTATAACAACTTCCTTTTATACATCCTTTATTAACCTATTCAATTTCATAACTCAATTATAAACCAAAGGTTCACATTATAAGTTAAACACTTAAAATTTATTTGTTTACTAAATCGTTCCTTTAAACTTCATAATTATAAATCTTATAACTTATACGATTCAATTATTTATCCAAATCTATTCTTTTAACAACTTTATGAATTTTATAAACCTACTGCTTATAAAATTCCATTTATAACTTCACCGTTTATAATTCTATAAATTTAATTCATTTATGAAATTCATTTACAATTCATTCTAACACTTATAAAAACTCGTTTTATAATCTAAAATATTCTAATTTATAAATATCCATTTTATAAATCTTTTATACAAATCAATTTGTATTATTATTCTTTTAAAACATCTTTAATCCCCTTTATAATTTCACCATTTTAATTTATAAAATAATCAAATTTTATAAATCCTATATTTTCAACTTTTCACAATAAATTCAGAAATCCCAATTTGAACTCTTTTTATAAAGTTATTAACCCATATTTTCAAAAATCAACCTTTAACTATATTTCTCAAAAATAAAATTTTTATAACTTTAAAATTATAACGTTTATTTATTTAAAATGGATCAGTTCCAAAAATATTTTTATAAACGTATACTTTCAAAAGTCGCTTTAAAATCATTTTAAAATCCCAAAATTTGGTCCAATGATGCTACATACCAAATAGCCAATCACGACAACAACGATATCATATATCGATATGATAATCCATCAAATATCAATATATCTGAAATCAAATAAATACTGTTGAGGAATCCAGTTGGATCCCTCCAACCTGTTTTCCTGCATCCACAAACATTAGCACAATACTTCCGCTCCAGTACGGAATTATCACGGTATATGGAATTTAAAATATTACCCGCTTAATAGACGGCGCAATAGGGTCTCATCCACTATACAAATGCGGGAAATCAATAACTCCAATATATACATATGCCAATATATATATATTGCTATTATATATAATACCAATTTCACTGTTTATGAAATATGCGCGGTATATGTTTTTACTAAATAACATCCGCTTACTAACGGCGCATAATGTCTATTTTAACAACCAATAGCTAACAATCATCATTCAAACATGCATTCAAATATTTTAAATCTAACTATTCAAAATAAAATCGAAACCGATTCGATTGAGTGAGAAGTTCTCACCTTGATTTCAATTTCGTTTTAGCGATTTATTTCGAATAAAATTAAACGGACGTTTAATTTTACACGAAATTTTCACTAACTCCAAACGACTCCAATCCAATTCCATAGCGTAGTGCTCATCCATACGATTCCAACGCAACTGGTTTCGCGCGTTTTCGACCTCGTATGAAAAAGTTATGAATTTTACAAGTTTACTCGATTTTTATATAAATAATTTACAACTAAATTATATAATTTTTATAACCTAACTATTCCAGAGCCATTGGATCCAAGCCCTATGCAATCTGAACCGTGCGCATGCTTCCCCCTTTTTCCTCTTCTCATTCGCGCGTGCCTCCATCTACAGGCCGATACATGAACCCAAATTCACATACTAGGGTTTAAAATGCATGCCACACCACTCGACGATAATTCGATCAGGAAGCGCCACGTTGAAGAGCATCTCGAAGAGCACCACCGCCCCCAAGGACGTGGCACTCGGCCCCCCCTAAAGCCTCGAATTCCGTGCGCAGCCCCCTAAGTTCAAACGAGATTTTCCATCGATCCATAACTCCAATTCCGATCACAACCGTTGGATATCAAGATCTTGTCATGCTCTACAATCTTCCAGTTAGAAGTTATTCGATTCGATGCATGGATTTTGAGAAAATGGAGGGAGAAGGAAGGAGCATTTTCGGCCGTGGGTTGAGGGGGTGGCGGCTGCATTTGACCTAGGGTTTATTTTTTTTTATTTATGAAGGGGAGGGTGTCTATTTATAGGAAATCGTTGAACACTATTCATCCGGGAATTCCGAACTCCGATTCATGCGCCGTAACCAGCGTTTCTAGGGTTTACCCCGCGTTCCGGACACAATGGAACAGGTTTCGAAAGCTAATTCGGACATCTGTGCGAGTTATGGCAATAAACGTTCAATTTAAATTAAACCGATTTAAACGATTTTCTAGGCGTTTTAATTTGTACCGGACAAACGGTAAATCCAATTGACACGAAATTTGAAACCTTACAATAATATCACATTATGGATCCGATGAAACTGGTTTCGTCGAAATCCGAGACTTTTTGAAAAATGGCTATTTTAACTCGCTAAATTAATATTAAAAACAATTTCGATGCGTTTCGAGCTGCTACGATCAAACGATAGCTCCGATTGCTACGAAAATTGAAATCCGATAATAACAACCTATTACGAATCCAATGGAACTAGTTTCGCTCAATTCTGAGACTGTTCAAAAATTGACTATTTTCACTAGTCGATTTAAATATTAAAATATTCAATTTTTCACAAATTAACTTTTAATTCGATTTTAAAAGTTCTAAAATATCGTTCTAACTTCAACATGATAAAATAAAATTTTACAAATCATTTTCAATCATATTTAACTCAATTTTGAATTATCTCCATAATTTAACATATTAAATTATCGATTTAATTATCCAATTAAATCCAATTATTCAAAATAAAATTTATCTGACTTATAAATTCACTTATTAATATTTAAAATTAATTAAATATTCAAATTTTAATTAATAAAAATCCTGGGTCGTTACAGATTTTAAAAATAAAATTTTATTTCTTTAAAAATATGAAATTTTAAACTAGTTAGGATTGAAATACTTTGGTAAGTAGATTTTAAATATTAAGTATTTACTTTAGTAAATTCTAACTTTTAAAATCAGCTTTGGAAATTTGTTTTTACCTAAAAATGAGTTTAAATAAATCAATACTTGAACATGAATTTAAAAATAAATTATTATCCTTTTTAAATACCTATTATATATATATATATATATATATAATGTTTTGAAGTGATTGAAATTTTTATTTATAAATTCTCTCAAGATTTGTAATTGGGGATTTTAAATGGATATGATTTGGATGGGAGAAATTTTATAAGGAATTTGAAGGAAATAAAATTCCAAAATGTTAAATATAGGAATTTTGAAAATGAAATCAGAATTTATAAAAGCAGTTGGAAATTGATGAATGGGTTTATAAATAAGTATGATCGGTTTTGGTAATTGCAAGAAGAAATTTATTAATATCGGAAACGTAGGGGATAAGCTAAGCAAAATTCTTAAGTTTTGATACTTGAGATGATTTTGGAAAATGTACTTGGAATATTATCCTAAGTGTTGAAAAGTTTAGGAATATCCGGTTATGCATTTAATATTGAAATTTGTTTCTAAATATTTGAATGTGGAAAGAAATTTGAAATGTATAACTTATAAAGGTATTTGGAAAAGAATATTTTTGGAAAATGTACTATAAGGCCTGATGTATACTTATGGATGTTTCTTTGATAGTTAAATAACAGACTACCAATATTTGCCAATTTTCGTTAATCGTTTCGAAGAGACCGGGACTGGATTTAATTATCTAAAAACCACTCCGATCCGGTTTGAACGTTATGAATGAATACCGTAAAGATGATGAAGATGGTGATTCGGTTTGTCCAAACCCAGGACAACTCATATGAACAAATGCTATCAGAACATCGTTATTGGAGGGCGATGAGCATTCTAAGTGGAAATTGTTCTTGAAAGGTAATACTTAGCGTCAAACCTCATCAACTGAGAGTGACTAAGACATGGGAGATGTGGCGAGGCTAAGATGGTCGCACCTAAGTAGGATATGTTATTATTTTTCTAGATGTCCTCGGAAACCTATTATTTATGGATATGTTTGTGCATGGAAGGAGCGCTCGATAGTAACGGTGGGAATACCCGGGGTGATAAGATATTCAGTCTATTCAGGTTAGGGGTAGGCTTATGTCATGTAGCAGGAGATCCCGGCGTGATCCTCGGTACATTGTTCTAAAGGTGTATTGCAGTGGGCGGTACCCTATGGCCCAGTCATCCGTTGGAATCTGTTCTCTAATATGAGCCTACAGTTTTTTTGTAGGGCCTATTATGATGAAATTTAATTAATGTTACAATTTCAACTATTTCAGTAAGTATTTGTATTTGGACACTATTATAATATTACTGTATTTTCTATAAATTGTATTGCTTATCATAAGGCAAAACACGTCGTATTTATGTGCGGCGCGGTCTTATGAGATAGCTTTATTTTTCAAAGGATTTTGATAATCCTAATAATTAAAATTGAGTGGGTTTTCTCACGCTGGTTTTCCAGACCGACTCGGATGTTATTTTATTAAGATGCTTGGGTCAGTCCGAGTATTACATATTCAGGATAGTATAATATGGAGCTTAGAAGACGAGCTGGATGATAGAGACGTATCTCCGTACTTGGCTCATATTCCACTGTGTAAGGACAAGTTTTATAACTGTACACTTGATGTATTGATTGTTGTACTCTAATGATTGTAAGTAATAAACAGTTACATATTCTTTGTATAAAATCTGTTATTATATACTTTATTTTGTTCCACTGCGTTTGTGAGATTCTATGTTTTATGTTCCATTTTCTCCTCTCTCTTTCTTCTTCTTACCTTAAAAATTCGTATTTCCATCCAATTTGACTTGAGCCAATGTGAAACATGGTCGACTCAAAAGGGTATGGATTTGCTGGACTTTACACTTAGTATCAGAGCTGAAGGTTAAGCGAGAACCTTAGCTCTGGCAAGAATTACTCATTAGAGATAGAGTCAATAGTACTCTAGAATGAGTTGAATGTAATAATAGATATTAGCGCGTATTTGTTAGTGAATATTAATGGTTTCATTTTGTGTTGACTTGCCTGTTGGTCGTATATAAATTCTATTCGAGTAGTGGGACGCCACTAAATCGATAGGAGTTTCTAAACACTTGAATAGAGTAATTCGACACGGTATGGTCTCAAAGTGGGTAAATGGAATAATTTTACCCAAATGCTATTTTGATATAAAAGGAATAATTTTCTAGAAATTATTATCTTATAGATTGATCTGTTTGGTATTATAACCAAAACAAGATTATAAAATCTGGATATGGTTATATACAACCAAATGGAAATCGCATAAGTATAGATTATACAATTGAATTAAAACTAAGACTTGATTGAAACCAAAGTTTGAAAAATTAAATCCCAGAGATTTTCGAATTATTTTCCAAACTGCTAGAAGTAATATTATTTTAGAGATATTTTGGAAGAGAAATAGTTTTAAACGTTTTTTGGAAATAATATAGCACTGAACTCACTTCGATCGTTGGAAAATAATTTTGATGATGACAGTTGCATCATCAGTATTCATTTCGAGTTTCTAAGTGATGGATTGCTACCATAGTGAATTGATATGGAGAATTTTTGTAAAAACAAGGGTTGTTTTGAAAATTCCGAAAAGGAATTGTTTTGGGTAAAATTAGGTTGATTTGAAGGAAGTGGTTTGTTAAACCAAAATGAGTGTGTGCGCGTGTGTACATGATTTCAAGGTGATTAAAAATATATACCAGGTTTTTTTAAAGAGGAATGATTTCAATAAGAAAGGAAAGTATAGAATTTGAGTTTTGGATAATAAATTTTAGCTTAAGTTAAAATAGAATTGCGTGGATTGAATTTAACTTAGGGAAGTTAAATAAATTTTTTGAGAATTGAGATAAATAAACTGCTATATGAATAAAAATAAGGAAGTGGAAAGATTAAAAAATTGGAGTTGAACCCTTACTTGATTTAAATTGAGTGGATTAAAAATAAAATAGTTTGGAGCGAAATTAATTTGAGTATGAATAACTCGAGTTTGGTTTTGGAATGTTGGTGAAAAGGAATTAGAATGTAATAAAAAGGTGATTTTGATTTTAATCATATGGAATTGAATTAAATTATGCAAATGAGAATTGTAACGTGGCTATGTGACTATGAGTTATAAAATTTGGATTGGATTAGAAATGTAACGACCCAGAATTTTTAGAAATTAAAATTTGAATATTTAATTAATTTAAAATATTAATAAGTGAATTTATAAGTCGAATAAATTTTATTTGAATTATTGGATTTAATTGAATAATTAAATCGATAATTTAATACGTTAAATTATGGAAATAATTGAAAATTGAGTTAAATATGATTGAAAATGATTTGTAAAATTTTATTTTATCATATGGAAGTTAGAACGATATTTTAGAACTTTTAAAATCGAATTAAAAGTTAATTTGTGAAAATTGAATATTTTAATATTTAAATCGACTAGTGAAAATAGTCAATTTTTGAACAGTCTCAGAATTGAACGAAACCAGTTCCATTAGATCCGTAATAGTTAGTTATTACCGGATTTCAATTTTCGTGTCAATCGGAGTTATCGTTTGATCGTGGCAGCTCGAAACGCATCGATTTATTTTTAATTTTAATTTGGCGAGCTAAAATAGCCATTTTTCAAAAGTCTCGGATTTCGACGAAACCAGTTTCATCGGATCCGTAATGTGATATTATTGTAAGGTTTCAAATTTCAAGTCGATTGGATTTACCGTTTGTCTGGTAAAAATTAAAACGCCTAGAAAATCGCTTAAATCGGTTTAATTCAAATTGAGCGTTTTTAGCCATAACTCGCACATACTTCCGAATTAGCTTTCGAAACCTGTTCCATTGTGTCCGGAACGCGGGGTAAACCCTAGAAACGCTGGTTACGGCGCGTAAATCGGAGTTCGGAATTTCCGGATGAATAGTGTTCGATTTTTCTTTATAAATAGCACCCACCTCTTCATAATTTAGAAAAAAAAATAAAAAAAACCTAATCAAACCCTAGCCGCCGTTCACCCCAATGAATGGCCAGCAAACACCCAACTTCCACCTCGATTATCTCCTCATCCGTCGACAATTAGCCTTAGGTTTCAACTAGAAGATTGAAGAGCATGCCAAGATCCATCTATCCAACGGTCATGATCGTGTTTGAAGCTTCGGATTGGCGGCAAATTGGGCTCAAAGGCCTGGAGTTCGGCCTCGAACTGCGTGCTACAGGGTTGGCCGAGTTCAACCTGCTTGGGGCCGAGTATAGCTTGTGGAAGGAGCTTCGAGATGAAGGTGGTTTGATGTGATTTCGTCGAGAAATGAGGTTGTAAAGTTTAAACCTAAATTGAGTTGGATGGGTTCATGGTTACGGCTTCGATCTGTAGAAGAGAACGAAGGGAGAGGGAGAGGAGACATGCGGCTATGATCAGGTGGGGGTGGGATCCAATGGCTCTAATTTATCAAGGTTGTAAATAGTTAAGTTATGTTGTAATTTGTTAATATAAATACGTGTAAACTTCAAAAATGCATAACTTTTTCATACGAGGTCGAAAAAATACAAACTCAGTTGCGTTGGAATCGTATGGACGAACACTACGCGATGGAGATGGTTTGGAGTCGTTTGGAGTTAGTGAGAATTTTGGGTAAAATTAAACGTCCGTTTAATTTTATTCGAAATAAATCGCTAAAACGGAATTTAAAACCAAGGTGAGAACTTCTCACTCAATCGAATCAGTTTCGATTTTATTTTAAATAGTTAGATTTAAAATATTTGAATGCATGTTTGAATGTTGATTGATATCTGTTGATTGTTAAAATAGACATTATGCGCCGTTAGTAAGCGGATGTTATTTAAAAAAAACATATACCGCGAATATTTCATAAACAGTGAAATTGGTATTATATATAATAGCAATATATATGTATTGGCATATGTATATATTGGAGTTGTTGATTTCCCGTATTTTTTAGCGGATGAGACCCTATTGCGCCGTTATTAAGCGGATAATATTTAATAAGAACATATACCGCGATAATTTCGTACTGGAGCGAAATTGGTATTGTGCTAATGTTTGTGGATGCAGGAAAACAGGTTGGAGGGATCCAACTGGATTCCTCAACAGTATTTATTTAATTTCAGATATTTTGATATTTGATGGATTTTCATATTGATATATGATATCGTTGTTGTCGTGATTGACTATTTGGTGTGTAGCATCATTGGACCCAGATTTTGGAATTTTAAAGTGATTTCAAAGTGATTTTTTTGAAAGTATACGTTTATAAAATATTTTTGGAATTGATTTATTTTAAATAAATAAACATTTTAATTTTTAAAGTTATAAAAATTATGATTTTTGAGAAAAATAGTTAAAAACTGATTTTTGAGAATATGATGCTAATGATTTTATAAAATAGCTTAATCGGTATTTTTGAATTTATTGTGAAAAGTTTAAATATAGGATTTATAAAATTTAACTATTTTATGAATCAAAATGGTGAAATAATAAAGGAGATTAAAGAAGTTTTAAAAGAATAATATAAATTGAATTATATTAAGAGATGTATAAATGGATATTTATAAATTGAAATATTGAATTATAAAACGAGTTTTTATAAGTGTTTGAATGAAGTGAAAATGAATTTCATAAATTGAATGAAATTTATAGAATTATAAACTGTGAAGTTATAAATGGAATTTTATAAACAGTAGGTTTATAAAATTTGTAAAGTTATTAAAAGAATAGACTTGGGTAAATAATTGAACCTTATAAGTTATAAGATTTATAATTATGAAATTCTAAGGAACGATTTTTGTAAAATAATCGTTTTATAAGTATTTAACTTATAATATGAACTTTTAGTTATAATTGAGTTATAAACTGGAATAGATTAATAAAGGAAATTTATAAAAAGGAAGTTTTTATAAATAAATAGAAATGGAATTTATAAACGTTGTTTTATAAATTCACAAACGACTTATTTTGATAAGTAAAATTGTTATAACTTATTTATGGAGTTATATTCACGTTTTTGACTGTGAATAATACTTTAAAATAAAATGAATAAAAGGATGGAAGTTGTTAACAAAATATATTCACGTTTTTGAATAGTGAATAATATGTTAAAGGAAATGTTTTGAATGAGATGTTTAAATTGAATTAAAACGATCTAACGATGTTTTAAAATGTGTTGAGATTCGAAACCATAGATTTCAACATTTATTGTTGAAATAGATGTTTCGAGAAATAAAAGGGAATGGTGGACTATAACACTGTTGTTATAGTAAATAATTTCCGAAAGGAAATGTTTTGTATAGTATTGGGATTTATATATCTATTTTTAATTTCGAATCCCTATACTAGTGATTTTGGGTTGTCGTAACGATGTTTTACGTAACATTCGTTTTGGCCCAAATAAATATGTTTAAGTGAATGATTTCCTTAAAGAATGAAATATATACTTAATTTCGATTAGAGTATATTAAATATTTTCTAAGTATAGAAAATAAAAAGATTTGTGAATTACTTATTAAATAAGTATGGAATTGTTTCCAATATGAAGTGATATTTAGAATTCATCTTTTTGAAGATAAATTGAAATGAATGATCGTAATCGAATATTCATTGATATTTTGGAATTATAAATTCACTAAGGAATTTATAAAGGAAGTGGAATTTGTTTAAAAAAATAAATAAATATTGATTTATTTTTAAAGTGTGAAATAATATATCTAGTAAAGATATTTTGGAAAATAAATAATTTGGAAAATTATTTGGAAACTGGTGATGTTGTGCATATCCATTGATAGTTCAATAACCGACTATCAATAATTCCCTTTGAATGGGTAATTGATGTGATTTGTTTGAATGTGAATGCTACACTTATTTTTGAATAAGCGCTCACTATTCGGGTTAACCGGGAAAGGACCATGGGGTCGTATAACCCATTCCGAATATGTGATACGTCGTATGAATTGCATTTGAAGATCGGTGTTGATGACCCGGTATTTGCGAGAGCGATAGGATGACCTGTCGATTTACTCTGCACCGAGTTGCTCCGGTATAGAGTTCTCCATATGTGATGGTGAATCCGATCAGGATTGTGAATATCCGGATTGCAAGGACTTCTTTGTAAGTGCCTTCGGTTTTGTTCGAGCCCGGAACAGACTTGTATGGATTGTATGTCTGACATTACAAGTTGAGATATAAAGCCGATTTCTTTCAAATATATTTCTGTTGGTGGCGAAGAATTTATTCTTTTAGCTTAACACCCTTCTCTGAGACGTACGAGCTCAGAGGTTATATAGTTGAAGTTATCAGCGATATATTCCCAATTTGGTAATGTGACATGCTGAGTGATGCTGAAATGATCATTGTGTTGATTATTGTGATAGGATCGTTTATTTGATCGTCTATCTTGGTGATCATTGTGTTGATCATTTGTTGACCCAAAGCATGGCTTTTGTATAAAGTATGTTTTGTGGACGTGACTTCGTCGAACCTCACACCCCGGAAATGGTCAAAACAGGAAAGATGCGGCAAGGTTATGAGGGGTAGCTCCCTTTAGGGTATGTACATTTCCTTCTGGATAGAGGTTGTATCATGGTATGCAGCCCAGATATTTAACCTATGTGGTTACTACGAATTTATTACTTTGTGGTTGTTGGTTATCGGGATCCCGTGAGAAAGGTCGTTTACGATCGGGGAATGGCGTGCTCGTGTCAGTAGTTACCCAGTTAGGGGTAACCCGGCCTTGTGTTGGTAGAGTTTCGGTTTGGTTCTCGGGGATGTCTTTCCAGAGGCATTCTCATGTGGCAATGGGAAGTTCCTTGGCCTGACCATTTGTTGGAAATCCAAAGAAACAATACGTGACTTGTACGGTATTAGTTGTAGAACCTATCATTCACTTATGGTGTCGCAACACTGTTTGGATGGTAGCTATAGTAGGCATACGATAATGGTCGTATGTTTGCTAAGATTTATATTCTACTTTCGAAATGAATTTTTCCCCTACACTATACACTAATAATAATATCAAATGTTATTTTAAATGCGTATCAAGCATCTTTGACTATCATAAGGAGAAATCTCCTCCGATTCTGCGTTTGCATGTGTGTGTGTGCGGGAGGCCTTATGGTAGTCTCATTTTTAAAAGCATTGCGAATTGACTTTAAAAATATTCCTCTATTTTGATTTTAAAGTTAAATAAACTGTTTTGAGTTCTCACACCAGTCTTGTTAAGCTTTGGGCTATGTGATGGGGGGTTCTCGCTTCGCGGTTTGGTGGCGAACGGGAGACTCTTACTCCCACACATCCTCTTTTAGGGGGTTGGTTAGGTCTAACCTGAGACAGTCGAGAGGCTGGCCGTAAAAGCAAGGTCTGGGGTACCAGTGTAAGCCACGGTGGGGCTGGGATGGTTGAAAAGCCTACTGGTTGTGACCGCTACCTCCGAAACGTTACATTTGGTATCAGAGCTTATGGTTAAGCGACAACCATGGTTCTGTTGGGTATTATTCATTAGAGATAGAGTCAGCAGTACTCTAGAATGAGTTTGAGTGTAATAATAGCTATGAGAGCGTATTTGTTAGTGAATATATAAAATTGTTTTATATTGTGATGATTGGTTTGTTGAGTGGTATATAGATTCTGGTTAATACGAGTAATTAACGTTGTTGATAGGGATCTCTAATCACTTGAATAGAACAATTCGGCACAATATTGATTTTTAAATTGGGTAAATGAAATAATTTTACTTGATTATATTTTATATATAGAGAAATAATTTTTCAGAATTATTAAAGTGTATATAAGTTGATTGTTTGGTTGTTGAATAAGTTGTTTGAATAATTTAAATTAAAAGAATAATTGTATAAGTGAAAAGAATTATAAGAGTTAAATTATAATTAAAGTGATTTACAATTGTGAAATAAACTTATATATATAAGAAGTGAAACTATATGGATATATTTAGGAATTTAAGTTATGTAAAAACAAGTGATGTTTATAAATGGAATATAACTTAAGTGATATTGAATGAAGTTGATATTAGTATCAAACTAAATTAATAAAGTTAAGTGGTGGATGTGAACTTGAGTTATATAAATGAAATTCAACTTTTGTAATAGAATTGAATGAATGGATTAAATATTAATCAATTAAATGTGAATAATTGATATGAAATAATGAATGTAAGTGTAATTCATTAAAATCTAATGTTATTAGAAAGTTGAATAATTGAATGAAAATCAATTTAATTTAAACCAATTGATAAGTAAAGGAATTTGGTTGTAATTAATATACATTGATTGTTATATGATTGTTAGTTGATTGTATATAATTCATTAAGTGTTAATGAAATTGAAAGCTAAAGTAATTGGAAATCCAATTGGAAGTTAAGTGAATCTTAAATGAATTGAATTTGATTTGGAAGTGAACCAACTTGAATATGAATTAGTGAATATAAACTAATTGAAAATGAATGTTGATAACATCCACTGTTAATGAATCAAATATGAATTAAATTGAAAACCAATTCATTGAATATTAATGAGAATATAAATGAATATATATTGATTATGAATTTGTTGAATGCTAGTTGGTTGATGTTTGAATATGTTGCATTTGCTATGTGACATATATAGTTGTTATGGAGATATATGTTGTATATTGAGATTATTGTCATATATACATGTTCTCATGTTGTTTGTTGAGTGTTTAGTAGGTGCGGATCGCGTTTGCTTCGCATTAGGAGCTCGCTTTTGCGCTATATTAGCCGTATATGCTTGCTAATAAAAATATAAGGTACATATCTCGGATTACATACCGTACTTTTACACTTTTTTCCCTTCGGGATGCCTCATTACTTGATGAGATGTATATTTGTGATATATATACTGTCATTTTTTTTTCGGATCGAGCCGCGCAAAGGAGACTATGGCGAATTTTTCCGAAAATTTAAGGCGTTAGAAAAAATTTGAGAAAATTGGAAAATTTTTGAAAACTTTAACTTTGATTTTGGAATTGAAAGTTAAACGATAGTAGTTGTTTTTGAAAAGATAACTAAGTATGATTTGAAAACTTAGTAAAGATTTGTAAGAAGTTTAAATATGGATTTTTGAAAATTAATAGACTCTGTAACTTTTTTTACTTGTAATTTCGAGGACGAAATTCTTTTAAGTGGGGAAGATTGTAACGACCCAGAATTTTTAGAAATTAAAATTTGAATATTTAATTAATTTTAAATATTAATAAGTGAATTTATAAGTCGAATAAATTTTATTTGAATTATTGGATTTAATTGAATAATTAAATCGATAATTTAATACGTTAAATTATGGAAATAATTGAAAATTGAGTTAAATATGATTGAAAATGATTTGTAAAATTTTATTTTATCATATGGAAGTTAGAACGATATTTTAGAACTTTTAAAATCGAACTAAAAGTTAATTTGTTAAAATTGAATATTTTAATATTTAAATCGACTAGTGAAAATAGTCAATTTTTGAACAGTCTCAGAATTGAACGAAACCAGTTCCATTGGATCCGTAATAGTTAGTTATTACCGGATTTCAATTTTCGTGTCAATCGGAGTTATCGTTTGATCGTGGCAGCTCGAAACGCATCGATTTATTTTTAATTTTAATTTGGCGAGCTAAAATAGCCATTTTTCAAAAAGTCTCGGATTTCGACGAAACCAGTTTCATCGGATCCGTAATGTGATATTATTGTAAGGTTTCAAATTTCAAGTCGATTGGATTTACCGTTTGTCCGGTACAAATTAAAACGCCTAGAAAATCACTTAAATCGGTTTAATTCAAATTGAGCGTTTTTAGCCATAACTCGCACATACTTCCGAATTAGCTTTCGAAACCTGTTCCATTGTGTCCGGAACGCGGGGTAAACCCTAGAAACGCTGGTTACAGCGCGTAAATCGGAGTTCAGAATTTCCGGATGAATAGTGTTCGATTTTTCTTTATAAATAGCACCCACCTCTTCATAATTTAGAAAAAAAAATAAAAAAAACCTAATCAAACCCTAGCCGCCGTTCACCCCAATGAATGGCCAGCAAACACCCAACTTCCACCTCGATTATCTCCTCATCCGTCGACAATTAGCCTTAGGTTTCAACTAGAAGATTGAAGAGCATGCCAAGATCCATCTATCCAACGGTCACGATCGTGTTTGGAGCTTCGGATTGGCGGCAAATTGGGCTCAAAGGCCTGGAGTTCGGCCTCGAACTGCGTGCTACAGGGTTGGCCGAGTTCAACCTGCTTGGGGCCGAGTATAGCTTGTGGAAGGAGCTTCGAGATGAAGGTGGTTCGATGTGATTTCGTCGAGAAATGAGGTTGTAAAGTTTAAACCTAAATTGAGTTGGATGGGTTCATGGTTACGGCTTTGATCTGTAGAAGAGAACGAAGGGAGAGGGAGAGGAGACATGCGGCTATGATCAGGTGGGGGTGGGATCCAATGGCTCTAATTTATCAAGGTTGTAAATAGTTAAGTTATGTTGTAATTTGTTAATATAAATACGTGTAAACTTCAAAAATGCATAACTTTTTCATACGAGGTCGAAAAAATGCAAACTCAGTTGCGTTGGAATCGTATGGACGAGCACTACGCGATGGAGTTGGTTTGGAGTCGTTTGGAGTTAGTGAGAATTTTGGGTAAAATTAAACGTTCGTTTAATTTTATTCGAAATAAATCGCTAAAACGGAATTTAAAACCAAGGTGAGAACTTCTCACTCAATCGAATCAGTTTCGATTTTATTTTAAATAGTTAGATTTAAAATATTTGAATGCATGTTTGAATGTTGATTGATATCTGTTGATTGTTAAAATAGACATTATGCGCCGTTAGTAAGCGGATGTTATTTAATAAAAACATATACCGCGAATATTTCATAAACAGTGAAATTGGTATTATATATAATAGCAATATATATATATTGGCATATGTATATATTGGAATTGTTGATTTCCCGTATTTTTTAGCGGATGAGACCCTATTGCGCCGTTATTAAGCGGATAATATTTAATAAGAACATATACCGCGATAATTTCGTACTGGAGCGAAATTGGTATTGTGCTAATGTTTGTGGATGTAGGAAAACAGGTTGGAGGGATCCAACTGGATTCCTCAACAGTATTTATTTAATTTCAGATATTTTGATATTTGATGGATTTTCATATTGATATATGATATCGTTGTTGTCGTGATTGACTATTTGGTGTGTAGCATCATTGGACCCAGATTTTGGAATTTTAAAGTGATTTCAAAGTGATTTTTTTGAAAGTATACGTTTATAAAATATTTTTGGAATTGATTTATTTTAAATAAATAAACATTTTAATTTTTAAAGTTATAAAAATTATGATTTTTGAGAAAAATAGTTAAAAACTGATTTTTGAGAATATGATGCTAATGATTTTATAAAATAGCTTAATCGGTATTTTTGAATTTATTGTGAAAAGTTTAAATATAGGATTTATAAAATTTAATTATTTTATGAATCAAAATGGTGAAATAATAAAGGAGATTAAAGAAGTTTTAAAAGAATAATATAAATTGAATTATATTAAGAGATGTATAAATGGATATTTATAAATTGAAATATTGAATTATAAAACGAGTTTTTATAAGTGTTTGAATGAAGTGAAGATGAATTTCATAAATTGAATGAAATTTATAGAATTATAAACTGTGAAGTTATAAATGGAATTTTATAAACAGTAGGTTTATAAAATTTGTAAAGTTATTAAAAGAATAGACTTGGGTAAATAATTGAACCTTATAAGTTATAAGATTTATAATTATGAAATTCTAAGGAACGATTTTTGTAAAATAATCGTTTTATAAGTATTTAACTTATAATATGAACTTTTAGTTATAATTGAGTTATAAACTGGAATAGATTAATAAAGGAAATTTATAAAAAGGAAGTTTTTATAAATAAATAGAAATGGAATTTATAAACGTTGTTTTATAAATTCACAAACGACTTATTTTGATAAGTAAAATTGTTATAACTTATTTATGGAGTTATATTCACGTTTTTGATTGTGAATAATACTTTAAAATAAAATGAATAAAAGGATGGAAGTTGTTAACAAAATATATTCACGTTTTTGAATAGTGAATAATATGTTAAAGGAAATGTTTTGAATGAGATGTTTAAATTGAATTAAAACGATCTAACGATGTTTTAAAATGTGTTGAGATTCGAAACCATAGATTTCAACATTTATTGTTGAAATAGATGTTTCGAGAAATAAAAGGGAATGGTGGACTATAACACTGTTGTTATAGTAAATAATTTCCGAAATGAAATGTTTTGTATAGTATTGGGATTTATATATTATTTTTAATTTCGAATCCCTATACTAGTGATTTTGGGTTGTCGTAACGATGTTTTACGTAACATTCGTTTTGGCCCAAATAAATATGTTTAAGTGAATGATTTCCTTAAAGAATGAAATATATACTTAATTTCGATTAGAGTATATTAAATATTTTCTAAGTATAGAAAATAAAAAGATTTGTGAATTACTTATTAAATAAGTATGGAATTGTTTCCAATATGAAGTGATATTTAGAATTCATCTTTTTGAAGATAAATTGAAATGAATGATCGTAATCGAATATTCATTGATATTTTGGAATTATAAATTCACTAAGGAATTTATAAAGGAAGTGGAATTTGTTTAAAAAAAAAAAAAATATTGATTTATTTTTAAAGTGTGAAATAATATATCTAGTAAAGATATTTTGGAAAATAAATAATTTGGAAAATTATTTAGAAACTGGTGATGTTGTGCATATCCATTGATAGTTCAATAACCGACTATCAATAATTCCCTTTGAATGGGTAATTGATGTGATTTGTTTGAATGTGAATGCTACACTTATTTTTGAATAAGCGCTCACTATTCGGGTTAACCGGGAAAGGACCATGGGGTCGTATAACCCATTCCGAATATGTGATACGTCGTATGAATTGCATTTGAAGATCGGTGTTGAAGACCCGGTATTTGCGAGAGCGATAGGATGACCTGTCGATTTACTCTGCACCGAGTTGCTCCGGTATAGAGTTCTCCATATGTGATGGTGAATCCGATCAGGATTGTGAATATCCGGATTGCAAGGACTTCTTTGTAAGTGCCTTCGGTTTTGTTCGAGCCCGGAACAGACTTGTATGGATTGTATGTCTGACATTACAAGTTGAGATATAAAGCCGATTTCTTTCAAATATATTTCTGTTGGTGGCGAAGAATTTATTCTTTTAGCTTAACACCCTTCTCTGAGACGTACGAGCTCAGAGGTTATATAGTTGAAGTTATCAGCGATATATTCCCAATTTGGTAATGTGACATGCTGAGTGATGCTGAAATGATCATTGTGTTGATTATTGTGATAGGATCGTTTATTTGATCGTCTATCTTGGTGATCATTGTGTTGATCATTTGTTGACCCAAAGCATGGCTTTTGTATAAAGTATGTTTTGTGGACGTGACTTCGTCGAACCTCACACCCCGGAAATGGTCAAAACAGGAAAGATGCGGCAAGGTTATGAGGGGTAGCTCCCTTTAGGGTATGTACATTTCCTTCTGGATAGAGGTTGTATCATGGTATGCAGCCCAGATATTTAACCTATGTGGTTACTACGAATTTATTACTTTGTGGTTGTTGGTTATCGGGATCCCGTGAGAAAGGTCGTTTACGATCGGGGAATGGCGTGCTCGTGTCAGTAGTTACCCAGTTAGGGGTAACCCGGCCTTGTGTTGGCAGAGTTCCGGTTTGGTTCTCGGGGATGTCTTTCCAGAGGCATTCTCATGTGGCAATGGGAAGTTTCTTGGCCTGACCATTTGTTGGAAATCCAAAGAAACAATACGTGACTTGTACGGTATTAGTTGTAGAACCTATCATTCACTTATGGTGTCGCAACACTGTTTGGATGGTAGCTATAGTAGGCATACGATAATGGTCGTATGTTGGCTAAGATTTATATTCTACTTTCGAAATGAATTTTTCCCCTACACTATACACTAATAATAATATCAAATGTTATTTTAAATGCGTATCAAGCATCTTTGACTATCATAAGGAGAAATCTCCTCCGATTCTGCGTTTGCATGTGTGTGTGTGTGCGGGAGGCCTTATGGTAGTCTCATTTTTAAAAGCATTGCGAATTGACTTTAAAAATATTCCTCTATTTTGATTTTAAAGTTAAATAAACTGTTTTGAGTTCTCACACCAGTCACATGACTGACTTGGAGTTTATTGTTTTCCTTCCTAAACTCTGGGTGCCCACAAATTTCACACGGGCAGTCAAGAGTTGGGATTTATCAGGATATTCTGGATATTCTGGAGTTGCTGGAGGCAAGCTGGATGGCATGGCGTATTACTAGCTATATAGTATTTCTTTTTCCGCTGCACTGTTTGTTGTTGTTGTACACTCTGATGATATGATGTAATGAAATGTGATGTAATGAAATAACTGATATGGTTCTTTGTTTAAAGATTATTCATTTATTTATTATATGTTGTTCCGCTGCGAATTGTGAGATTCTGATGTTGTTCTGTTGTTCTCTGTTCCGTTCTATGTTTTCAAAATGTTCTCTATTCTCTTTTCTTTCTATTTTAAAATTTTCTATCTTCTGTTTTCTCTCCTCCCTAATTTCTATCTTTCTTTTCTTTTTTTAAACCCATAACAATTCGTTTTTCGGCAACGAAAAATCCGAAACGTTACAAGAAATAATGTCGAATTGAAGAAAATATAAACTTTGAGTTATGAACTAACTATATAACCATATGGATAAATTTTTAATGAAATAAAATTAACTGAAGAATTGTGATTATGAATAACTGATTTGGAATAGCTTATCAAAATTTAAAGCTAACGGAATAAAAATATATTTAAGATATAAATGAATGTATAGTCTCGAGTTAAAAATAAAAAGTGAATATATTCGAGTATAGAATTGGTGGAAACGTGGAAAATAATTGTGTGACTTATAAAAATTGAAAAGTGAAACAGAAAACCCAAAATAAAAATGGTTGATATTTTAGTAAAGGAAATTAAATCAAAACTTGAATTATAAAAAGGAGTTTGAACTCAAGGAAAAAATTAATAGAGTTAATTTTTGAGATAAAAATCAGATATTGAGTTATAAATTGAGGTGAACTAATTAGATAATAAATTATTATGAAGTCGAAAATTTAACTTGGTTGAGTTAAAATTGGACTGTGAATTAAAAATGGATTTTGGAACTGAAAATTGAGTTATAAATAAAATTTGACTTTTTTGAAACTAAATAAAATTCGACTTAAATTGTAAATGATTTAGATATAAGTGGAAATGTGATCGAACAAAATGAGATTGGATTGAAATAGAAATGATTTGAGTTACAAATAAATCCAATTTGAGTATGAATAAATTAAATACAACCTTGAATATCATTGAAATGAATTCGAGAATGAATTTGAATATGGAATTGAAATTGAAGTGGAATAAATGAAGGAATTCATTAAATTAATTAAGTAAATGAAATGGGATTCGATTGGATAAGAATCAAATTAAATTGAAAGGGAATTTATGTGCAAATGGAAATGAACTTAAGTTGTTTGATTGAAATGATTGAAGTAAATAAATTAACATGAGTTAATATTTTGATGGAAGCTTGGCTAAAATATATTTATAAAATGGCTATTTAATAAGTTAGCGTGAAGTGACTCCGAGTCTAATGCATTGGATTTGAATATAATGAATGTGGAGTTGAATGAAATGTAAGTGAATTGATTGTGAACAAATTTGAAATAGAATAAAATTTAATATAAATTAATTGAAATCAATTTAAAATAGTTATAAGCTAAAGAGATTATTCTATTAAATGAATATCACCCAAATTGCATAGAAAATTTGTTGTTGGCATAAATGGAAGTAAATAGAATTCTATAAATTAATAGAAGTGGATGAAATTGATTTTTAAATCAATATGGAGTGGATATGGGTTTGTTGGTATGAAAATAAAGTGAATGCAAGAAAATTGAGTTGTAAATCATTTAAATTGTATGAAATGATGTATGGACTGATTAAAAGTAATGAATGTCAAAACCTTATAAATTGCTTATAATACATGTTTAGCATGATTGGTTATTGAAATTCATGTGTTGTAATTGTTTAAATAAATGAAATGTTAGTGAATTTCATATTTTGGTACTTATGCGTTTAAATTGAGTAAGTATAGGTGCCTGAAGTTGTTTTGCTTGACTTTGATTGCGCGAATTGCAAAATAAAAATAAGCCACTCGCTTAAAAATGCTAAATAGTGTACGTTTTTGGATTAAATTTCGTAAAATATAAATTTATATATTTTTTTTGTTTCTGACCGCGTGGGTCGGGGTGTGTGTGTGTGTGTGTACACATACATATATATCTCTTGTCATATTACAAAAGGTCCTCCGTACAAAGTAGACTCGGCCAAAAAAATTCGAAAATTTAGGGTGTTAGAAAAAATTTAATTTTTTTTATAATGATAATTTGATTTCGAATTGTATTTGGAATAAAGGATATTGGAACAAAATAATTGAGGACTAATTGTTTTGGTTGGAACAAAAGGGTTTAGAAAAGCAAATATCGAATATTAACTGTGGGGGTTTTGAAAAGTTAATAGGATTGGAGCATTTTCCAGCCTTAGTAATTTTGGGGACAAAATTCTTTTAATGGAAGTTAAATTTAAGGACTCGGATTTTTCGTCGTCCGAATTTGAATATTTAAATGGTTTAAATGTTGGATTTGGGATTTTAATTGAGTTCGTAAGATTTTAAAACTGAAATTTCGTTTGATTTCATCAATTTTGAAAATCACCGATTAAATCGACGCGTTAAAATAGCAATCCGGGGCGCGGTCTCGTAATTCGACGAGAACAATTTCATTGGATCCATAATATTGTATTATTATCGGATTTCAAATTTTATAGCTTTTGGAGTTACCGATTGGTCGTAATGGATATAAATGCGTTGAAATTAATATTATTTAATATAATAATTGGGTCCAAAAAGCTATTTTCTACATACAATCGACTTAGGACTCAAAACCTTTTTCATTGTGTTCGAAATAGGATATAACATTATGAACGCCAACTGATACGCCTCGATAGGGATTCGTGATTTTTAGTTGCATAAATCGAGACGTTTTAAAATTTAAATAGAATAATTGTCTAGTCAATATTCTTTTAAGCAGTAATTCCATCTTTTCACTGTGCTATAACAATTCCAACATGCTACCTTCCATTGTTAAAAATGTCATTTTCCTTTCTTCTACTCTTCAATTTAAATCACGTACCTTTTCCTCTTTTCAAAACCAGTTCGACTTCAATTTAAACTAACGAATCGAATTCGTTTGAAAAAATAAAAAAAGGGCAAGCTAATCCAATCACGATCTTGTTGAAGGTTGAATGGCTTGATAGTGATCATTGAATGAAGAGCGAGACGTAGGCAAAGATCGAGGTGCGGTCGAGTGAGGGTTTGTAAGTCCAGGTGGCGCGATGGGGTTTGGCGTGGTGGCTGGTGTCGTGGCAAGAGAGGTGGAGGTTGAGCAGTGGGGTGGTGACACTCGCAACCTATATGGTCGGCGTTCGTGGCTAAGGTAGGCATCGGGATTTTGGGAAGGGCATGCGAGCACGCGATATTCGATGTAAGCCGCTCGAATACCTGAAAGGGTCGGACTGATTGAGGAAGTTTCAAGAATGCAGTTTGTTAGTAGGGTGCGGTCAGGCGGCGCAGGCAAGGAGAAGGTGCCGGTGGCGCAGATGATGGGAGAGTGTGCCGCAGTCATAGGGAGGATGGAGGTGGACGATATAAAGTGGTAAAATGCCATTCATGGCCGAGTTGTTGGAGGGAATGGCGACATGGTGGAAAAGGGTGAGCGGAGGTGAAAGTTTTGGTAGTTTCAAACCTGGCTGCTTACTGTGCGCGATGATGACGGCGCTCTTTTTTGGGGTGTAAGTGTTAGTAAGGTGAGATTTTCCTTTTGAGTGATTAATTTTAATTAATTTTAATAAAGACATAGTTGGTAAGTAATTAGTTTACACTAATAAACTAGTCATTAAATCTTAATTAAAAATGAGATTGTTGATTTATATAAATCCAAAAAAGTTTATACAAGGTTTAAAATTTAACGGAATCAGCATCGGATTCGTAACTATGGAATCTATGCACTAGAACCAAAGTTGGAATGTTTAACAAAATCAAAAAAATCGAGGTCAGCAAACGCTCACTCATTTGGATTACCAAAATAATTTTCAAATAGTTGAAATTAAATTTTGGATGCCTGTTGAATTTATAAATTTATTGTCGGTTGAATGATATATTATACATATAGTAGTATATATATTAGTTTTGGGAGTGACAATTTTTGCACATTATAGCAGATGAGACCTTATTGCCCCGCATAATAGCGGATGACCCTATATACCGCGATATCCCCCTCGAATTAGGATTGATATTTTTTATGTTGTATTAACACTTGTGGATGCAGGGAAACAAGTTGGAGAGGTCCAACTGGATTCCTCAAAATATTTTATTTAATTTCATATATTGTGATATATGAATTGTGTAGATAATCTATTATAGATTATTGTAGCGATTGTATTTTTTGGCTGCTATTGTAGCACGGGCCTGAATTTTAATATTTTTTACTACCATAAACATATTTTTAAAAAAATAAGGAATTAAGGGAATATTTGATATAAAAATATTTATATTGGAATTGGGTATTTTAAAGAAAATGAGTTAGGAAAAGTATATTTGATTTTTTGTTATACTTAACTATTGCACATTATTAAATGGATATTTTAAAAATGAATTATATAAGAGAATTTATAGATGATATTCCATAAATATAAAAGGAGTTGAAGTCTATATTTAAAAATAGATTTAAAGTTATAAATGGAATTGTTAAGGTAATGGATTTATAAAAATGGAATTCCATAAACGAGATTGGTTTTAAAAATGGTAATACTCAAAGGAATTATAAAATTTATAAACAGCGATACAAATAAGAGAGAGAAAAATTGATATCAGATGATAGATTGGAAATATAAATTTATAGGAAGAATTTATATTATAACACGGAAATAGAGTGAGAAAAATAGTGGAACTATTTTTTAAAGTGAAGTTGGATAAGGAGATTTGAATGGAAGTGATATGTTGTGATTCGAGAGGAACTTATAAATTGAATTGGTCATTGAGGTTTTAAAAATATATTTTCAGTTCTAAGAATTAATTTTGATTTTAAAAAGAAAATTTTTATTTCTTTAAAAATATGAAATTTTAAACTAGTTAGGTTGAAATACTTTGGTAGGTAGATTTTAAATATTAAGAATTTATTTTAGTAAATTCTAACTTTTAAAATCAATTTTGGAAATTTATATGTTTACCTAAAAATGAGTTTAAATAAATCATTACTTGAACATGATTTTAAAAATAAATTATCATCCTTTTTAAATACTTATTATATATATATATATAGAGTTTTTAAATGATTGAAATTTTTATTTATAAATTCTCTCGAGATTCGTAATTGAGGTTTTTAAATGAATATGATTTGGATGGGAGGAATTTTATAAGGAATTTGGAGGAAATGAAATTCCAAAATATTGAATATAGGAATTTTTAAAATGAAATGAGAATTTATAATAGGAGTTGGAAATTGTTGAATGGGGTCATAAATAAATATAATCAATTTTGGTAATTGTGATAAGAAATTTATTAATAATATTATGGATTTATATGTTTACCTAAAAATGAGTTTAAATAAATCATTACTTGAACATGATTTTAAAAATAAATTATCATCCTTTTTAAATACTTATTATATATATATATATATATATAGTTTTTAAATGATTGAAATTTTTATTTATAAATTCTCTCGAGATTCGTAATTGAGGTTTTTAAATGAATATGATTTGGATGGGAGGAATTTTATAAGGAATTTGGAGGAAATGAAATTCCAAAATATTGAATATAGGAATTTTTAAAATGAAATGAGAATTTATAATAGGAGTTGGAAATTGTTGAATGGGGTCATAAATAAATATAATCAATTTTGGTAATTGTGATAAGAAATTTATTAATAATATTATCAATTTTGGTAATTGTGATAAGAAATTTTGGTAATTGTGATAAGAAATTTTGGAATATCCTATTATGGATTTAAATATTGATTTTTTTTTAAATATTTGTATGTGGAATGAAATTTGAAATGTATACCTTCAAAGGTATTTGGAAAAGAATATTTTTGGAAAATGTATAATAAGGCATGGTGTACACTTATGGATGTTTTATTGATAGTTAAATCACCGACTATCAATATTGGCCAATTTTCATTGATCGTTTCGTGGAGACCAGGAACGGATTTAATTATCCAAAAACCACTTCAATCAGGTTTGAATATTACTAATGAATAGCGTGAAAATGATGAAGAGGTGATTCGGTTTGTCCACACCCAAGACAACTTGTATGGACGAATGCTATCAAAACATCGTCATTGGAGGGCGATGAGAATTCTAAATGGAAATTGTTCTTGAAAGGTAACGCTTATCCTCGAACTTCGTCAACTGGGAATAACTAAAACGGGGATATGCAGCAAGGCTAAGTGGGTCGCACCCAAGTAGGGTATGTTATCACCTTTCTAGATGTCCTCTGTAACAACCCTGTATTTTTTGATTTTTTTGTATATTTTAGTTATTTTAATTGAATTTTTTATTTAAAAACTTATTTTATTTATTTTGAATGATAAACTTTAGTTTTGATATGAATTATCATTCCAAAGCATGACTAAAAAGAATATTTTCCAAAAAGTTAATTTTTGGTCAAATTAGTCAAACTTTGACTTTTAATTTAAATTTTTAAAAGTTTGAAATTTTATCTTTTATTATGAAAGTACATAAAATTTTAAGAACACCGCTTTTTGTTTAGTTGGAAACGGATGTAAATTGTGAAAGTTATGTATATTTCAATGTTGAGTGTAATTTCTTTATTCTGCAATTTTGTTATTTTAAATAGTATAATTTTTTTTTTCTTTGCCATGTTTTATTGTAATATGTATCGATATGTTATTTTATGTATGTATTTGTCTTTTAATATTTTTGAAGTGAGGTAGGAATTTTTCTAGAGCTAGTAGTATTTTCTTGTAATTTTCATGCCCTGTTTTCAATTTTTAAACATTTTCTTTAGTTCTTTTCTATTTTTATACAATTTAATTATTTATTTTATTTTATAAACGATAAATAAATTATTTTATTTCAAAATTTTTCTTTAGAATATTTTTAAAATAAAGTAGATATTTTTCCAAAGCCATTGATGTTTTAATTGTAATTTTGAACCCTGTTTTCAATTTTTAAGCAATTTCCCTAATTCTTTTCATATTTTCTTTAAATTTAATTATATATTTTTATTTTATTTCACTTTATTTCAGTTTTTAGATGTACTTGCTGAAGTTTATTTTGTTTTACTTGATGTAAAAGAAAAGGAAGTATGGAAGGTTTTAAAAGCTAAGAAACGTAAAGTCGTTTCACCGTTTCTTTTTCAATCAATACATCAATTATTTTGACCGTTCCTTATACTATCTTCAACTGACTTCTTTTCTTCATTTTCATGAATTAAAAAAGCTTCTAAACCCTAAAAAAAAATCATGGCCTCCATCTTGCAAAAATTTGGTAAAATCTTCTTCTCTACTCTTGTTTACTAGTTTTTCCATGTGATTTTGCAACTTGTCCTCTACTTCATGGCTCCACTCCTCCTCAACCAGATCTAGGCCAACCTCCACCACTTTATTCTCTGATCATCATCCACCCTAGATCACCACCATGGCAGGCCAAGCAACCCCAAGGCAAATACCACCCCCAAAATCCAAAAATCCATCACCTATGCACTAAAGCTAACCTAGTTTTGGTACAATCACCTTCATCCACCTTTTGCCGCCACTTCCACCACCACCACCACCTCTGACCTGACCTCCACCCTCTGACACATCACCCACCACCACCTGGACCCACTGGCCATGCCCCTAGAGCCTATGGCCGAACCCATTTATAGCATAGAAGTGATGAATTTGCCTTGTAGTTGTTGTTTTGTTGCACCTATGTCCATCCACCTTTGCACCATTACTTCCAAGCTATGGCTGACCCTTATGAGCCCAAGACCTGATCCTAACCCACTCCTTAGACACGTATTTCAGATCTATAGCAAATCATAGGCGGTAGAAAGCAAATGCAAAAACTTTGGCTTTGTTTTACGCATTTAATTCTAACATTGTTTTATTGAATTTGGGTTTGAAAACTTATGTTATTTGTTTGTTTTGTTTGAATGTTTGCAAGGCTATTAGCCTTGTCTCTCCCACACTCACATCATCATCATGGATGATAAAACGAACCCCTTAGTCAAGCTTTTGAATGGTTGTAGCAAGGTCAAGTTATCTTGTCATTGTTGTCTTTCAATTTCCAATTATTTCTATATTGTTTTGGTTGAATATTCATAAGTTATATTGTCTTGTTTTGGGGTTGTTTACAAGATGATATCTTGGCCATTTCTCTCCACTAAAAATCAAAGGTCGTGCCTTCTGGATCCATTGTGTCATTCAAATTAATATCTCCAGCATAAAAAAGTGAGTATTTCTCACAAGATGTTTATACTTATACAAATGTGAATTGACACCCTGTGAATCTGTAGAACTATATTATCATGTTATATATGCTTATATTATTATCATATGATGTTCACCCATGCTTAAACACCTGTTATATCATATGTTACTGTTATTTCATGCTATTCTGTATATTTTATCATTTTATCACACTACAAGTTCCCTATAAATTAGAAATCACTATGGGTTGAAATGATACATGCCGAACGGACTTTAGAATAAGGGAGAATTGTTATGGGCTGAAATGATAGGCTTGAATGATTTTCAATTTATTTCATTTACTTGGGACTGCAGGTTTGAAATGATAAAACCCGGATTTTCTTTGTAAATTACAGGTTGAAATGATATATTACCCGTATCACTTTACCTAGCGTATAAAATTATATACAGACCCGTAGTTAATATATGTTTTCTAAAATTTTAAAATTATTTTAGAAATGTAAATATTAAAACATTTTGATTTAAATCTAATTAAAAGGGATTTTTGTAAAATATTATTGATTTTCTGAATAATTGTAAGTAAAATGAATTAATGAAAAGTTAGAAAATTTTGAATGTAAGTTATTTTGGAAAATTTGATTTTATTATAATTGGAAATTAAATTGAATATGAAATTATGATAAATTTATGATAATTTGAATTTAAATGAATTCAAAGTGATTTTATATAATATTAATGATTTTTAATAAAGTTGAAATGTGAAACGAATGAATACTTTAAGTTGAAATTTTGAAATATAACTAAATTGGAAATTTATGAAATTGACTTAAAAGTGAACTTTTTGTTAAGTAAATAAAAATAAAACTAAGTTATATTTGAGAATTTGAACTTATGTGTTAAGTTGAAATTTAATGTAATGAACTTAAAATTGAATATTGCAATTTAATAAGTGAATTATTATTAAATCTTGATTTTTGAATGGAAATTTAACTTTATAAAATCATGAACTTGAGGAAAGTTAAATGATGTTTATAAATGTGAAAATGTATGATTTTATGAGTTAAAAATGTTTTAAATAAAAAAATATAATTGGTTGAGAAATTATATTGAATATTTGAAGTTAATTGACTGCATTTTTGAAATGCTATTAATTACAATGTAAATGATATTACAGCATTTGTAAATGCTGTAGTTGATGATAATGAACTAAAAAGCTAAATTGAATTAAAAGCTATTATAGCAATTTTTGTAAGTTCTATAATTTTTGAATTTAACTAAGTTTATTTGAAATTTAAGTAAACCCTATTACAACATTTTAAAATGTTGTCTTTTGTTAAATTGAACTGTTTTGAATGTATCTTTCCGTAGCGTTTTCTAAATGCCACGAAAAGTGAATTTTCATTGTTTTGATAAACTTAAGTGAATAAAGAACTTTCGAAGTTGAAAATTTTGGAAATCTAATAATTTAATTATTGAACATAATAACTTCATTTTAATGATTAAAAATGATTTTTTTTAATATAAACTGTTTTGAAATGTGAATTGAAATGGTATTTTAAATTGAATAAAATGAATAATGATTTGAAATGAATGTGGTTTTGAAAAGAGATGATATTTTGATATATTAAATGATTGAAATGTGGTTTTGAAAAGATATGATATTTTGATATATTAAAATGATTTGAAAATGGAGTTTTGAAAGATATGACATTTTGATATTAAAATAATTTGAAAGGAAGTGCTGAAAGATAAGATATTTTGAATGAAGTTTTGAAAGGTTATGATATTTTGATATATTAAAATGATTTGAAAGGAAGTTTTAAAAGGATATGATAATTTAATATATTGAAATGGTTAGAAATGACTTGATATTTATTTTGATAAATATTTGAATCGAAAGATATGGTATGATGATATATTGAAATGGTTTGGAAATAATTTAATCTTTATTTTGATAAAGATTTGGGTTGAAATGATATTTTATTTTGAAGTGTAAATTTTTATTTTTATTTTAAGTTATAACTATGGGTTATAATAACGATTGGTTGTTAAAGAGACCGGGATCGGATTATGTCTTATAGCCGGCCAATACCGAAAACCACTTTAACAACTGTGTACGCGGTGGAGATTCCAGAATGAAGTAGGATGGTGGCGACGTTCTCGAGGTATATTACGTGGACCCAACTCCCGTGAGTTGGCATAAATGACTAAAACATGAGCTATACCGGGCTACACAAAGGGTCGAACCCTTTCATCGAGCATGCTCCATCGGAAACCATTCTATTACTTTTGTGATTCGATATGTGGCGCCACTTTGATTCGGGGGTATTGTTCGAGGTGGGCGGAAGCTGCTGGCTTACCGTCACCACCGGTCTGGGAGTGCAAACGGTGTATCCACCCTGGCATTGCCTCGCGTGCTGTGTCATCTCCTTATAGCGAGCCCACTACGATTTTGGTTTTAAAGATCCGACCGCGTTAAGGTTCACCATCACTTTAACGCTATTTTCTATACGATTATACTTTACTGATTAGACACTACTGTATATAGCGTATATTACTACATAGTAAATAGTTTAACGGATCCTTAGAGTATGGGCGGTCCCAAGCATCTTCTAAGTTACTTGTATCTTTGCTATAGTTCACTTGAGTTGGTTTGCATTGTATAAGTATGTATGTCCTGACTCGAGTGTTTGTATTTTTATTTACGTTCGGGTCAGCCTGAGTTATTCACAGATTTGGATTTCCACTTTCTGGAGATTGGAATTGTTGGGGATTATCTACTTGTCAAGTTTTATCTTTTCAGCCTGTTGGTCCTTTCCAGCTATTGTATTAGTAGATTTCTATATATTGAGACTTCTCTTGTACTTTATTTCTTCTGTTGTATCTTATGTAACTCTGATATATTTATGTAGTAGCTTCATGAACTACTATCTCTTTTACTTCCGCTGCATTATTATTACTCTGTGTCTGTGATCTGTGATTTTTATTTACTGCATATTCTGAGATTTGCCAAATTTTTATTTACAACGCTGTATTTTGAGCAATTCAATTCCGGCATGTGTGTCTACCTATACACTTATAATGGATGCGAATGGTCGAAAATATCGGGTTGTTACAGTTGGTATCAGAGCTTTGGTAGCTCTAGGCAAAACTCAGCATATGGAGTGAATGTATTTACAGAACCACTTTCATTCAAGTTTGAATCTCTTCCTTTGAATTTTGGAACATTCCCTACGGTTCCAAGATCCATTCGTATCCCGCACTATTCATCTTCTTTTTGACCCTGGAGTATTCCATAACCCCGCTTCGAATGATCTTTTTAGTGAGTTGGCTGTCCCGCCAATCTCAAAAATTGAATTGAAAAAGGGGGAAAACTCCTTTACAATTAGCATCGATTCACCGGAGATTTATATCTATCCTTGGTTTAGATGCTAATTTCTTTTGTTATCCCAAACTCTAACTCTTGAGATCAATGTATATTTACCCCAGAAAAAAATCCACATTGATCTTATTCTTTAAGTCACGGTTGACCCGGTTAAGGTTGCCCCCGTTTTATTTAAGCTTATCCACCTCCCTACTTTGTTATTGTTAACTCCGCCTCGACCATGACTTACCGATCTAGTGCATCAAGAGGTTCCGACCTAACAGTTAGAAGCACGCCGACCTAAGGCCTAAGGGGTATGCCGACCTAACATTCAATGTAGATACCGACCTAACTGCCTTATCAGGGAGACCGACTTAAGGCTCAAAGGGTTACCGACTTAAGGAATACCGAGTTAAGGCTAAAACAGTGGACGACCTAACGTGGGTACTGGCTTAAGACTCAGAGGATGCCGACTTAATAGGAAGGCCGACCTAAGGCCTAAAAGAGATGCCAACTCAGTGACTTGACCGAGTTACTGATCTAATGTTTTACCAAGTTGGCGACCTAGAATAGTTACCGATCCAAGTCACAACCGATTTAGGACCAATGTTAGCTCGTTCACGACTCAAGAAAAGGAAGATGAGTTCAATGCAGCTACTCAGCACAGCAGCCTCTTAACTCGTGCACGATTCAGCTCCCAGTTATCTCGGTCACGACTCACGACCTAATTTGAGTCGTGAACGACTTAAAGCTATTAAATGCAAACCCGAGGCCGTATTACTAAGAAGGGGTAGTGTTGACTCGGAGGCGACCTAGGACTTGTGCAAGTGAACTCCTGTGAAGCCAGGAAGGGGCCAGATGGACCGGCCACGACTCATATTAAGTCGGCTACGACTTAACTTAAATCGGCCACGACTTAGGACTTGGCAATAATTCCAGACCGAAACTCTCTATAAATAGGCAACTACCTCCAACATTCAAGGGACTTTTTTTGGGGCACATTCTCTTGAGAGACCGTTACCTTGCTGCATCGAGAACTCCATCAACACTTAGAGCTTTCGAGATCAAAGGAATACTTCAAAGAACTCCACGAAGAAACCACACATCTTCAACATGGATTTAAGGACTTTAATCGACATTGAAGCTTAAGACTTGTTTCAAACCACTTGTAATTTGAAGTATATTGTACTTGAGAAGAGTTGTATCAGTTTGTAACGGGATTATTAATAAAAGTACTTAGAGTGGACGTAGGCTATACCCTTAAGCCGAACCACTATAAAATTGTTGTTGTTTACTGCTTTTCTGCTATTACTTGCTTGTAATTCTTTCCCGATCTACCGGGTGGTGCTTTCACAACTACACTTCACACACCGGGGTGTTAGCGTTCACATTTTAGCGTTAACATTTTTGGTGCTTTCACTGAGAATTGAACTCAGGAAAACTGTCATCATTGCTTCACAGAGATTTGAAGAAAGAATTTCCTTAAAAACCAGAAGTCTATCTGAGATTATGGCTCCTGGAAGGAAAAGTAGATCTATCAGATCTGGAAACATTCAAGAGGGAACCTCCGCTTCCCCTGTACCTAATCAACCCACTCTGTCTGTTGGAGTTACGAAAGCGGAGTTGGATGCTGTGATTCTAGGCTAAATCAGCAGATAAACGCCCAAAATGCACAATTAGAGGCTCAAAGTGCCCAGAATGCTCTAATTCTGAATAAGTTGAACGATTTACTTGGGGCAAACAATCAACCAGCTGGTAATGAAAGGAACTATGCTGGCAACATTCATGATGTTAGTGAGAGGAATGCTCCTGAAAGGGCTACTAGTCCCTTTGAGCAGGCAGTTCCTGAGGCTGGTGGATCTAGAACTCGGCATGATGAGGAATATCTTTCTGGAATGGTCCGGCAGATCATGAAAGAAAGTATGCAAAGGGTTGAAGATGAGAAGGAATGGGGTTTCGCCCCAAGTAAAACTCCGTTTACTGAAAAAATCTTGAAGGCGGAATTTCCAAGGAAGTTTGTCCCTCCGACTATTCCAGCTTATAAAGGGACAAGTGATCCGAATGAGTTCTTGTATAAATATGATTGGCACATGACAGGTGCCAGGGCCTCTGACGAAATAAAGTGTCGATATTTCCCCGTATACCTGGAAGGTGTGGCTCTACTATGGTTCACCAAGTTGCCAGTCCGATCTATCGATCAGTTTTCAGACTTGACCAGAAAATTCAAGGAGCAGTTTAGACTATATGCTTCGAAGGCCAAGGACATTATGTCACTATCGAGTTTAGAGCAGAATCCTGGTGAGTCTATCAGATCCTTCTTGAACCGCTTTAATATAGCGCTGGCTGAGGTGGACAATGCTGAACGACGAATGATATTGACTTATCTGATGAGGGCTATTGATAAGTCAAGCGAATTTGGGAAATGGTTAAATATGAAGGAGCCAACCTCTCTCGAAAAGTTCTACAAAAAAGCAGATGAATTCATTCGCTTGGAAAGCCGTCCTTTACCAGTAAAGACAGTGTTGGAGAAAGCAGAAGACAACACTGTCGCTCCACGCAAGAATGAATCGGTGGGGCAAAAAAGGGAGAATAATAATGGGAAGAAACAGGGTAATCTGAAGAAGCCCCGATCCTTCAAGCCATCAGAATATACTCCATTATCACATACACCGGAGCACATCTACCTGGCCACTAAAGATTCCGTCGATTTCCCTAAACCTATCCCTTTGAGAACCGGGAAAAAGGCCATACAGAGTGGGAAATTCTGCCGCTTCCACAATCAACCCGGTCATGAGACTGATGAATGCCGCCAGTTGAAAAATCTGATTGAAGAGTTGCTAAGAGAAAACAAACTGCAGCAATTCGTGAAGAAAAATAGCAACAATCCTGCATCGTCAAGTCAGGGGCAATAGGTTCCTGTTCATCAGCCTAGGACAGGTGAGAAAGCTACGGGACATGAATCTGGAAGGCCCGTTATAAATGTCATTACAGGAGGGCCTCACCCAGCTGGCAAGAGCTGGGGTGAGATGGAGAGATATTCCAGGGCTTTGAAATATGCTCCAGCCGAAGAAGACGTCTTTGTTTTAGAAGACACTACGCCCCTGAAACAACAGAAAACTTTCAGCGATGATATTGTTTTCAGAGCCAGAGATTCCACAGGTATAGAAGCTCCTACCCTAGATCCCTTGGTCATCTCGGCCGGTATTGGACCGGCCATTGTCAGAAGAGTCCTCATCGACTGCGGAGCATCATGTAATATCCTCTTCAAGAAGACATTTGACCAGATGAAAATCCCTATGATCGATGTACAGGCCTCATCACAGAAGATCGCTGGCTTCACTGGGGAGCCAAAGCAACCAATTGGGACCATCGATCTGCTTGTAGAACTTGGGGAAGCAGAAAGGAAAGTGGTCCGCAAGCAAACATTTGTGATTGTCGATGAGTTTTCTGCTTATAATGCTTTTCTTGGCCGTCCAACACTCGCAGCATTCAAAGCTATCCTAGCCCAATGGTGCCTCACTATTAAATTCCCTACTGACAATGGAGTAGGAGTTATAAAAGGGGATCAAAATGCTGCGCGAGAGTGCTATTTGACAGAGCTGCGAGAGTCAAGAAAAAGAGAAATGGGAAAGGATGCGGCAACCCCAATCCGCATCAAGGAACCAGCCTTGTAGCAATTACGGGGCGGACCCTGCGTTGGAGAGCACAGCGGGGCACGGAGAGAAATGGATCCCAGAAAAGCCAGTGCAGGGGAGAATAGAGTGGTACCGGTGGAAACGACAGTTCCGGTACCTGTTGACCCGAAGGACCCAAATAAGGTGTTGAATGTGGGTTCACAGCTTAATGTGTCAATTCAGAATGTCTTGATATCTTTCCTGAAAGCAAATCTGGATGTCTTTGCTTGGACTCATGCCGATATGTGTGGAATATCTCCAGAAGTTGCAGTACACGCTCTGAATATTGACCCAAAGTTTACGCCAGTTAAACAGAAAAGAAGAACCCAAGGTCCAGAAAGGTCAGCAGCATTAAAAGAAGAAGTCGATCGACTCATGGAAAATAACTTCATCAAAGAATCTACATATCCGAATTGGGTTTCAAATCCTATGCTGGTCAAGAAAGCTAATGGAAAATGGAGAGTGTGCATCGATTTTTCTGATCTAAACAAGGCTTGCCCCAAAGATTGCTTCCCGTTACCCAGGATCGATCAACTGGTAGACGGAACTGCGGGACATGAATTGTTATCTTTCATGGATGCCTACTCCGGTTATAACCAAATCATGATGCACGAGCCGGATCAGGAGGATACAAGCTTTATCACAGATGTTGGACTTTATTGCTACAGAGTTATGCCCTTCGGATTGAAAAATGCAGGGGCAACCTACCAAAGACTTGTTAATGCTATGTTCAAACCGCAATTGGGCAAAACTATGGAAGTCTACGTCGACGACATGTTAGTGAAGTCCAGGAAAGCAGCAGATCACATTGAACACTTAGCAGAAATGTTCGCAGTCCTTCGGAAATACAGAATGAAACTTAACCCTCTAAAATGTACATTTGGGGTCGAGTCCGGAAAGTTCTTAGGTTTCATCGTCAGTGCTAGGGGCATTGAGGCTAGTCCAGCTCAAATTACTGCCTTGAAAGAAGTTAAAGCTCCTAGAACGAAGAAGGAATTGCAGAGTCTCAACGGAAAGGTCGCCGCCCTGAGTCGGTTCATTTCCAAAGCCACTGATAAATGCATCCCATTCTTTGACGCCCTGAAGAAAGGAAAGAAGAATTTTGAATGGACTTCCGAATGCCAAAAAGCCTTCGATGAGTTGATCCGTCATATGGAAACGCCTCCAATACTTTCTAGGCCAGGCAATGGTGAGGATCTTCTTATATACTTGGCAGTATCATCTCATGCTCTAAGTGCAGCGCTGATACGGGAAGACAAAAGGATTCAACATCCGGTTTACTATATCAGCAAAAGACTCACTGGGGCAGAGCTGAATTACTCCAAGTTGGAAAAACTCGCCTATTGCCTACTAGTTGCATCAAGGAAACTGAGGCAATATTTCCAAGCTCATCCTATCAGGGTACTTACTGATCAACCTCTAAAGCAAGTCCTGTTTCGCCCTGAAACTTCGGGTCGCCTTCTAAAATGGAACATTGAACTCAGTCAATATGACATCACTTATCACCCCCGAAAAGCAATCAACGGACAAGCTTTAGCTGATTTCATTGCAGAATTCACAGAGAAGGATAATGGTGAGGATGAAGCGATCAGTGATTCCCCAATCCAGTGGAAGATGTATGTTGATGGCGCAAGAAATGACTACTGTTCTGGAGCCGGAGTGGTACTTGAAACTCCTGAAGGTCGATCATTATGTTATGCATTAAGATTGGAATTTCCTTCAACAAACAATGAAGCAGAATATGAAGCTCTTATTGCAGGTCTGAAAATCGCTAAAGAGCTAAACATTCGAGCATTACAAATCTTCAGTGATTCTCAGCTTATTGTATGCCAAGTCAAGAAGGAATTTCAAACAAAAGGTGGAAACCTGCCTTCCTACTTGTCAAAGGCTTGGGAACTCCTATGTGAACTCGATCACTATTCAATAAGCCACATTCCTCGGGAAGAGAATATGAAGGCAGATTCCCTCGCAAAGTATTCAAGTTCTGGTGAAGCTCAACTATTGGGATTGGTCCCTGTAGAAGTCCTTTCAGCACCAAGTATAGACGAGATGGATATAGACTGGATTATGAATGTATCTCAAGAACAAGAGTCATGGATGACTCCAATACTGGACTACCTACTCAGAGGTTCTCTGCCAGAAAATTCGATAGAAAGACGAAAGCTACTAAGGAAAGCCTCTCGCTATGTAATTCAGGATGGCCGATTGTACAGACGGGGATTCTCAATGCCATTGCTTCGATGTGTATCCCGGGAAGAGTCCAAAACCATCCTAGCTGAGGTGCATGGAGGAGAATGTGGTGATCATTCAGGTGGTCAAACATTAGCAAAGAAAATTCTCCGATACGGATATTTTTGGCCAGAAATTAATCGAGATGCGGCAGATTACTCCCGAAAATGTGACAAATGCCAAAGATTTGCCAAAATTCCTAGAGCACCTTCTACCGAACTCACACAGATGGTCAGTCCATGGCCGTTTGCAATTTGGGGAATGGATCTCATTGGGCCGCTACCAACTGCTAAATCAGGGATTAAATATGCTATTGTTGCAGTTGATTACTTTACTAAATGGGCTGAAGCTGAACCATTGGCTACTATCACTTCTAAGAAAATGATAAGCTTTGTGACCAAGAATATCATTTGCAGATACGGTGTGCCTCAGAAAATAATCACAGACAATGGTACTCAGTTTGAAAGCGAGGAATTCCAGGATTTTTGCAAACGATTCAAAATCCAGAAAAGCTTTTCGGCAGTAGCTCATCCGTAGGCAAACGGGCAAGTGGAAGCAGTGAACAAGATCATCAAATCAACCATCAAAAAGCAACTCGAAAGAGCAAAAGGTGGTTGGGTCGATAAACTACCACTTGCACTATGGGCATACAGAACTACTCACAAAACTGCAACTGGGCATACTCCTTTTTCGTTAGCATACGGATCGGAAGCAATGATTCCGGTTGAAGCAGAGGTCCCTTCACACAGAAGAATCCATTTCAATCAAGCAGAAAATGAAAAGCTACAACTTGAAGCGCTAGATCTCCTTAATGAAAAAAGAGACGAAGCTAATCTCAGAGTTGCAGCTCATCAGCAAAGGATAGCCAGGCATTTCAATTCCAAAGTTCGTCAACGCAGCTTTGAAATTGGAGATCTAGTCCTGAAAAGAATTATGACCGCGACAGGTGTGTTTGGGCCCAATTGGGAAGGACCATATGTGATAGGTCAGAAGCTTCTTGACGGCACATTCAAACTCACTACTGTTGAAGGAGTTCAAATTCCAAGGGCATGGAACAGCAATCACTTGCGTCCATATTTTACTTGAAAATTTTGTTGAAATAATGTAAAAGAGTTGTGGATGTATGATTCTTGTAATTGAGAGCAATTGTAAAACTAATGCAAGTGAATAATGAATGAATATAAAGTGGATGTAGGCCCAGCTTTCTGGCCGAACCACTATAAATCTTGTGTTCTTTATTATTATTACATGTTTGCTTTATTTTCGATATAAAAGTACATAAAATGTATTGCTGAAATGTCGATTTGAATTTTTGCAGACAATGGAAATAAAACTTGCTCATAATAAGACCGAGTGATTCTCACCATCATTCAACAAACAAATTTCAAGTCATAAAGGCCCCGAATTCAAATCCTAGATAGGAAATACTTCAATTGAACGGCTTATGATTTCGATAGAAACGAGCCCTTGCTAATAAATTGAGATTGTTTGAACGAACAAACATCCAATTAGGAAGCTAGTGCCCGTTCTCACGAACTTGCCTGTCAATGAAGTACACTTCCTTGGATTAAACAAGCTACTTGCGAGAAAAGGGGAATGAAAACTTGAAAAGGAAAAAAGAGGATCGCTGAAAAGGCATAAGCAAGAAGACAAGAATACAACCAAAAACCATCATTGGCCGCACAAGTCCTCTTCGGAGGCACAACTCTTCGGAGGATAAAGACCTCTAATGGGTCATATGCCACAAAAAAGAAAGTTCTCTACTCAACAAAAAAGATTGGAGGAGTCATGACCCTCCAACCATGAGAGAGTAACTTCCAGGCAATGAAAACCCTCTTTGAGGCACATTTCACCAGGAGTTGAAGTGTAACAGCCGCTCTTCGGAATTTCACTTCACCAGAGTTGAAATGCAAACAAAAGAAAGACCTCTTCGGATGCACATTTCATCAGGAGTTGAAGTGTAACAGCCGCTCTTCGGAATTTCACTTCACCAGAGTTGAAATGCAAACAAAAGAAAGACCTCTTCGGAGGCACATTTCACCAGGAGTTGAAGTGTAACAGCCGCTCTTCGGAATTTCACTTCACCAGAGTTGAAATGCAAACAAAAGAAAGACCTCTTCGGAGGCACATTTCACCAGGAGTTGAAGTGTAACAGCCGCTTTTCGGAATTTCACTTCACCAGAGTTGAAATGCAAACAAAATAAAGACCTCTTCGGAGGCGCAATTAAGAAGAAAGACCTCTTCGGAAACCTACGTTTCACCGAGATTGAAATAAAACTTCCAAGTGTTGAAACGTGAAAAGGATTTCTAAGGCATAACTCTTTGGAGGTACATGTTTCACCGAGATTGAAATAAAACTTCCAAGTGTTGAAACGTGAAAAATCCCTCCTCAGAGGTACAACTTTCTATATATATATAAAAAAAAAAGAGAATCCTCATCAAGAGCATACTTTAACTTCCAAAGGAAGAGTAGTTTACCTATTATGGAGAATGATCTTCCTCAAAAAAAAAAGGGGTTAAAGTACATTCAGAGGTCCGCTTTGCCACATAGAAGAATTCACTTGGCAAAATATATACAAACGCAAAAGGAGAAAGTGATTTCTTCGAAGGACAAAGCGTAGAAACTTATATGAAGGAAGTTGCACTCTACGAAAATTCTTCTCGAGAATGAAGTAATTATTCTTTAGAAAACGAGAGTGCAAGTCCCCTTAAAGTATACGATATTGCAGTAAGCTCATGGTATAGTTACATACAAAGCGGTATAACTATGTCGGTAAAGTACGCTCAAACAACATACCACAAGCTCACCGCAACATCGTATAAATAAAACTTGTGCAAAAAAAAAAAAAAAAAAAAAAAAGAACTTGTGCAAAAATGAATAATAAATGCATTCTCAAATTCAAACAAAAGTCTGTACAAATAAAGAATCATTTTATTCAATTGCAGATATTGCAGATACAAGTTTCAAAATAAGAAGCAGGGGTCGGTGCCTGCACAACATCCGACCATTACACAAAAAAGGAATCAAAAAGCTCAACTCTTCATTTCTTCTTGCCGCCTTTAGACCCTTTACCCGGCCGAGTGGTTAGCTTTTCGGGTCTTCCAGGTTGGTCTGAAGGCATAAGGGAAGAAGGGGAGGGAGGTACAACTGGCGCAATTTCCGGTTCCTCTTCAGTGGTGATAATTTTCTTCCCCCTCCTCTTCGATGTCCCATGCTTCTTTCTTCTCTGCGAAGAAGACTCACTCCCCGGAGTAACGAGAGCGGACAAAACTACGTCGTCAGAAGGAGTCCGCTTCGGAGAGATCTCGCCTCCTTCGAGTCCCTCATCTTTTTGCTCCTGCGAGGCAACAGGTTCATCCAAACCATGAAGAGCCTCAATTTTCTCCTCTTGTGACCCAGGTTGTGAAGCAGAAGGAGGAGTCACCTGAAGAGATGGAGGAGGAATAACCAGAGAAGGCGAAGTCTGCACGGCACTTGTTGTTTCAACTGCAGAAGAAGAAAAATTGAAAATGTTAGTATCTTCCCGAAAGAAGGGAGATATGGGTTCATCGAGATTCAAGAGGTAATCGAGAAGCTCATCAAATTTTTGAGGAATAAGCAGGCAATCCACCTGAATCGGACCAATGTCGAAATTACCTGAAGATATTGGCTTTGTCAGTTCAATCTCATAATTCTGAGCCCCAATGTCCTCCAAAGCCTCTTCATCAGTAGGGGTGATTACCCCAATTCTTGTAGGAGGCGGCAAATGAGCACTAGGGCCTGTAATGTCCACCTCAGGAGAAACTAGAGGACGTTCGGAGATGGTATGAGGTACTTATTTTTCAGAACGCTCCTCTTCCGCCATCCCGGCCCGCGCTCTGGCAAGCTGCTCCTTACCCTTGGCAAGAGCGGCACGGGCTTCGTCATCAAGATAATGCTCTTCAAGGGCTGACTCAGCATATCCAGCACCTTTACCACCGAGCATATCAAGTGCTGTCTCCCAAACTTCAGCCAGTGTGATTTCATACTTGGGGCCTAGAAAGGCAAGGCTTCCACGCCCCAAGACGCTGTGCAAGTAGAAGTTGAATAATGTTGAGCTGATGCTGTTTTTGGTCGCCTCATGAGATTCTTCAGCTGCGATTCTGCCGGCGACAGCCTCATCACGCTCCCTTTCAGTTTTGGCAAGCTGAAGCTTAAGCATTTGTATCTCTGCCTCCTGGGAGTTGTTTTTCTTTCGGAGCTCAGCAATATCAGTAGCATAGCCTTCACTGATTCTTTTTTGTACTTCTAGCCTGTCTTCGGCATCCCTTTGGCTAGCGTGAGCGTCTCTCACTTGTTTCAGGAGCACTTCTTCTTTTTGAGAATAGGAAGTAGAGGAAGCAGCAAGCTCATGTTTCAATTCCTCGACTTTTGCTTCAAGCTCCTCATTGTAAGAAGCAATATTCCTCATCTCGGTGTCGTGTTGCTCAACGACCTTTTGCCATTCGGCCTTATCGTTTTCCATAGTAAGCATGGCCTCTATGTTGGCACGGTTAACTCTTTGAAGCTCATCGACAAGCTTCTGCCAGTTTGACATCCTCTCGATATCAAGTTTGACGGCGTCAAGATTGCGCAACATGGCAGACTTGTCGATGGGGACCAAGTCTAGGTCGAACCTCACTCCCTTAAGGCACCATTGAGGAAACCGGCTCTGCAGAGTAGCAGGACCCGGTCGAACTTGAAATTTGGGCCTGCTAATTATCGTTTGAATATCTGATTTCCCAAGAGCGGGAGAGTCAGAAGGAATGTCGAGCGAGGCAGGAGTAGTAACTTTCTCAGGAGTAGTAGAGGCCTGCTTTTCACTGTGACGGGCTCGTTTGCTTAAGTCTTCACCCATGTGACCTTTTCCTCGATCGTCATGAGATTTTCTCTTGTGGGAGTCATCGCCTTTTTGCCAAGAATCATGGCGCTCTTCTCTCTCCCTTCTTTCACGATGTTCTTCTTCAGTCCTCCTTTCATGAGCCTTTCGGGCAGCCCTCTCTTCATCCGACTCTCTGTAAGAAGGAAGGTAACGCCTGTAATCATACTGGCTACGCCTCCCGTAGCGCTGGAAATCGTCATAGTACGAGCCGCTGCGCCCCATAGGAGAATCTGGAATTAAAATAATAAGCTTTAGAAATCTTTAAAGTACAAGAAGATAAGTGCATAGAAGTGATGAGAAATTCTAAGTGTGTGTGTTGTGCAAACTACGCGCATTAATCTACGAACCACTCTTTATTTGGGGAGTGGTTGTGGGTGTAATAGTTAACGTCAACTCTTGAGTCGACGACGACTGTTGCAAAATAGAAGTAGCTTCAACTACTGAAGAAGAAATCCCGGCAGTAGTAGGGTCATCTTTGAAGATCTCTTGTGAAGTAGCGAAGAGGTCGCTCAATCCTTCGAAGGTATCGTCTCTGCTTTGCTTGACAGGACTGGATTTCTTAGCCTTTTCACCAGATTCTTGTGAATGGTGAGAGGATCCCTGAGGCTCTTCTTCCTCGATAACCGGGGCAAGTTTACCAGATGGCCCCGCAACATCAACAGAAGTGGAGCACTTCACCAGCGAAGATTCAGGAGTCTTTATCGGAGAATCGGGGACTTCCGTTGGAACTTCATGAGCATGCATAGAGCGAGAAGTGTGTAGAAGCCCATGTTGATGTAAAAATTCATCCCTCAACAGAAATTTTATGCTCCTCTCTTCTGTGGCCACGGCACTCAACCTCTCAAAAACTTGCTTGTGAATTGGGTCTCTAGAAGGGAGAGGAAGTGCTGAAAGGAACAAAGAATGAAATTAGCAACTGAAAGTTCGGATCTCGAAAAAGTTTCAAAACGGAAAAAATAGAAACACTAATCTTACTTCCTACTCTCCAGATGGCATAAAACCCTGAGGGACAGCGGGCAAAGAAAAACTGGTTCAAAAATCCATGAACGCTTTCAGTAAGATCGGAAATGAGCTTGCGGTTTCTGGCACTTCTCACAATAATGAGGGAAGGATGATCTTTACTCTCTGCAAACGAGCACAGATAACGAATTTCTTCAAAACTCGGTAGGCGATCAAGGGTTCTTCTAAACAAAACACATAACCCCGTCAAGATGGCATAGCCATTGGGATGAAGTTGAAACGGAGAGATTGTCAACCGAAGGAGAAGAGTTCGAAGGAAGTCGTTAAAAGGAGGAATCTCCCCACTTAAGCACATTTGGCGATTGACTGCAACAAAGCCATAGGGAGGATTGTCAGCAGTATCACTTGGCCCAGGGAGAAGAACATCACTTTCAGCAAAGCCAAATTGAGTGCGCAGCTGGACAAACGCTCTCGAAGTTAGAATAGTCGAGGTTCTCTCCGGAGGATTCTCTATAGGAACAGCTATCGGAAAAGTTTCTTCCTCTTGAGTTACCACTTCTTCTTCTCGGTGGGAAGTCATTCTACATAAACAATTGGGTATTCAAACATGAAGGTGCACGTTTCCTAAAGTGTGTGAAGTGTTGTGTAAAATCAATCAAGCAGTGAACAAATATAACTGGAATGAAAACTAGCAAGCATTCGTTAGTTATGAAATTCAGGGACTATTGTTTTAAGCCTAAATATCCAAGTAAGATGTTGATGCAGATAAATCAGTTCAGATTATTGATACTTTGCATTAATGTTTAACTTTAATTGATTGATTCACAAACATTTCATGCAGTGTAATTAAGTTGCTTGTCTTGTCTTGACTAATCTGTCATCTGACATGGGCAGTCAATGGCAGTATTTTCGCCTTGGTTTTCTTTGTTTGTTATTTTCAGCAGGTTAGCAGCTTATAAGTTAATGCGATCAGTGAAATAATACACTGAGATTCAAGCAAATTTAAAGTTGGGGCAGTTCAAAATTTAGGCAACTTAGTTTGGCAGTTCAAGTTAGAAACTCAAAGTGGATCTATGCTCTCAAAAAGTCAGCATGCCCAAAGCTTAAGTGTTAACTCGGCAGCGGTTTAAGAGCCAACTCGGTCACGGTTTAAGGGCTTAGCTCGGTCACGACTTAGGGGTTAACTTGGCTGCGGTTCAAGGTTAAATCAGTAGAAGGTTAAATCGGCAGATTTCCCCAAGGATTAACTCGGCCACGGTATAAGGCTTAGATCGGCAGAAGAATAGGTTGGCAGATTTCCCCCAAGTGCTCACACGGCCACGATTTAAGGATTGGGTCGGCCAAAAGCTAAGTCACTTCAAATCACCGGGTCGCATCTAAATCAATACCTCGCCCCACTCAACCCGTTAACCCGTTAGCCACTCCCTCAACCAAGAAACCCTCATTTCATTTATGCTATTTCATGCTATCGGATCATCCAATACACCATTTCGAAACAACTGCAAATTTAACGCCTTGCAATCCTAGCGCGAATCAAAGTCAACTAGCCTGAATCAGTAAATCATCTTTATCGTCTCATCGGTCAGTTAAAGCCAAACCGAGCAATCTAAGCTCCATCAGCCATGAGTGTAATAGGATTCGTGATGAAGGATCATGCAAGGAAGTGGTTTAAGTGACGGAATTCATGAGCCAACAGTGATCGAAGAAGAGGGTTTACTTACGCAATGAATAGCAGAGGTTGTTAGTAGTTGATTGGAGTTAAATCGCCTTTTGGAGCTCGGGAAAATTTTAATGGCAGAATCAAAGGAGTAGGTAATGAGAAGGAAGGAGGAGATGTGACTTATACCCTGCAGTGGAAAATTTGGAGCAACACATACGGTCTAACTGTTAGGTCGCATACGACCCACCGACCTAAGAAGGGACGGGTTAAGGACTATCGAAGCACACGACCTAACATTTAGGCGTATACTTCGAGGGGCAAATGTTAACTCCGCCTCGACCATGACTTACCGATCTAGTGCATCAAGAGGTTCCGACCTAACAGTTAGAAGCACGCCGACCTAAGGCCTAAGGGGTATGCCGACCTAACATTCAATGTAGATACCGACCTAACTGCCTTATCAGGGAGACCGACTTAAGGCTCAAAGGGTTACCGACTTAAGGAATACCGAGTTAAGGCTAAAACAGTGGACGACCTAACGTGGGTACTGGCTTAAGACTCAGAGGATGCCGACTTAATAGGAAGGCCGACCTAAGGCCTAAAAGAGATGCCAACTCAGTGACTTGACCGAGTTACCGATCTAATGTTTTACCAAGTTGGCGACCTAGAATAGTTACCGACCCAAGTCACAACCGATTTAGGACCAATGTTAGCTCGTTCACGACTCAAGAAAAGGAAGATGAGTTCAATGCAGCTACTCAGCACAGCAGCCTCTTAACTCGTGCACGATTCAGCTCCCAGTTATCTCGGTCACGACTCACGACCTAATTTGAGTCGTGAACGACTTAAAGCTATTAAATGCAAACCCGAGGCCGTATTACTAAGAAGGGGTAGTGTTGACTCGGAGGCGACCTAGGACTTGTGCAAGTGAACTCCTGTGAAGCCAGGAAGGGGCCAGATGGACCGGCCACGACTCATATTAAGTCGGCTACGACTTAACTTAAATCGGCCACGACTTAGGACTTGGCAATAATTCCAGACCGAAACTCTCTATAAATAGGCAACTACCTCCAACATTCAAGGGACTTTTTTTGGGGCATATTCTCTTGAGAGACCGTTACCTTGCTGCATCGAGAACTCCATCAACACTTAGAGCTTTCGAGATCAAAGGAATACTTCATAGAACTCCACGAAGAAACCACACATCTTCAACATGGATTTAAGGACTTTAATCGACATTGAAGCTTAAGACTTGTTTCAAACCACTTGTAATTTGAAGTATATTGTACTTGAGAAGAGTTGTATCAGTTTGTAACGGGATTATTAATAAAAGTACTTAGAGTGGACGTAGGCTATACCCTTAAGCCGAACCACTATAAAATTGTTGTTGTTTACTGCTTTTCTGCTATTACTTGCTTGTAATTCTTTCCCGATCTACCGGGTGGTGCTTTCACAACTACACTTCACACACCGGGGTGTTAGCGTTCACATTTTAGCGTTAACAGTTATTTAATCATCTTGTCTTTTGTTTCCAATCTATTCTTCCAATTGTACTTGTATATCTATGTTTTTTTTATATATTGTGTTGTTTGGGTTGTTGATTTGGGTTTCTGATCGATTCGTCTGATCAATGTTATCGATAGGATTTCTAAAACACATTGACCGAACAAACTAACACAATATTATTTTAAAATTTGGTTAATGAAATAAATTTTGATATATAAGTAAATTTATGAAACTTAATAAACTGATTTAAATTGATTATTTGAAGTGATAATACTTGATTTGGGAACTGAAATGAATTTAGAACAAGAAATTTGAGAATTTAATTTCTGATGGTTTCAAATCTTGTGTTTAATGTTTTAAAAGGTTATATTATTTAAAGTATTTTCAAATAGAAATTTGTTTCCAAATAATTTTAAGTTTAAAATTAGCGCTCTTCTCATTGTCGCTGGGAAATAACTTCGGTGATGACTGCAGCATCATCGACGTTCATTTTCGAGTTTCGAAGTGAAGAGACCGCTCTGTAATCTTGCTACAGATTTGTTTTGGAAATCAATTTAAATAGAACTTCTAAGATATGACTTGATTTATAATATATATAGACATATGATTTAAATTTGATTCGATAAATTATGTACATACATTTATTTATCTCTAAATGGGTTGAAGAAATCAGAAATTTAATTCTTAAATTTTATTTTTAAAGAATAATTGCAATTATAAAAAGAAAATCAAATTTTTTTGAATAAATGATTTAAGCTTGAAATGATTGAATTGGAAAGTTTTATTTGTATAATACTCAATTGCATTCAAATATAACTTACCTTAATTTCAGAATTTAAAAATGTAATTGGATAATATACAATATAAAAAGATTTATAAATAAAATTTGAGTGGTTATAATAAATGTTATATACTTAAATTTTAATTATAAAATGATTAACAGAGGTAATATAATAAAGGGTAATTGAATAACTTACAATGAAATAGTGTTAAAATAACTAAGCATAAATCAAAGCAGTTATAATAAGTGTAAGTTTAACATAAGTGATAACTACATTGAGCAGAATAAATTTAATTTTAATTAGGAATAAAGAAGAATAAAATTTATTAAGTACATTGTGAGTGTAATAAATGATTATTTTTCAAACCCATGGTTTTAAAAATTGTTAATTCAAGATGATTGGATAATAAAATAATGAAATTTGAGATAGTTAACGATTTATTTAACTTATAAAAAAAAATTAAGTTGAAATTTCCATGCTTTCAAATTTATTTCCTTATTTTGTTTTTCAAACTATGTTTTGGTTGTCCTTATCATCCTCATCTTGCTATAGACTGGTATAGGCACCTTTCTATAATCTTTCTGTTTAGAAATCTTTTATAATCTTTGATAATCTTTGGTACTCATTTTGAATCCACCTTCTCTTGCTTGTGTTCTTGATTCTGGAGGATCTTGGAAAGATCATCTCCACCTTGTAAAACTTACCTATAACAATAGCATCATGTATAATTTCAATCTCCTTGTCATCTTGTCCTAATCTTCTTTCACTCTATCTTTTTCTGTGCTTTCCCGTACCTCATTCCTTTTCGGGGATGAAAAGTTTTGAGTGGGGAAGAGTGTAACAACCCTGTATTTTGTGATTTTTTTGTATATTTTAATTATTTTAATTGAATTTTTGATTTAAAAACTTATTTTATTTATTTTGAATGATAAACTTTAGTTTTGATATGAATTATCATTCCAAAGCATGACTAAAAAGAATATTTTCCAAAAAGTGAATTTTTGGTCAAATTAGTCAAACTTTGACTTTTATTTAAATTTTTAAAAGTTTTAAAATTTAAATTTTATCTTTTATTATGAAAGTACATAAAATTTTAAGAACACTGCTTTTTGTTTCGTTGGAAACGGATGTAAATTGTGAAAGTTATGTATATTTCAATATTGAGTGTAATTTGTTTACTCTGCAATTTTATTATTTTAAATAGTATAAATTTTATTTTTCTTTGTCATATTTTATCGTAATATGTATGGATATTTTATTTTATATATGTTTTTTGTCTTTTAATATTTTTGAAGTGAGGTAGGAATTTTTCTAGAGCTAGTAGTATTTTCTTGTAATTTCCATGCCCTGTTTTCAATTTTTAAACATTTTCTTTAGTTCTTTTCTATTTTTCTCCAATTTAATTATTTATTTTATTTTATAAATAATAAATAAATTATTTTATTTCAAAATTTTGCTTTAGAATATTTTTAAAATGAAGTAGATATTTTTCCAAAGTCATTGATGTTTAAATTGTAATTTTTGAACCCTATTTTCAATTTTTAAGCAATTTCCTTAATTCTTTTCATATTTTCTTTAAATTTAATTATATATTTTATTTTAGTTCACTTTGTTTCGGTTTTTAGATGTACTTGCTGAAGTTTATTTTGTTTTACTTGATTTAAAAGAAAAGGAAGTATGGAAGGTTTTAAAAGCTAAGAAACGTAAAGCCGTTTCACCGTTTCTTTTACCGTTTCTTTTTCAATCAATACATCAATTATTTTGACCATTACTTATACTATCTTCAGCTGAATTCTTTTCTTCATTTTCATGAATTACCAAAGCTTCTCAACCATAAAAAAAATCATGGCCTCCATCTTGCAAAAATTTTGTAAAATCTTCTTCTCTTCTCTTGTTTTCTAGTTTTTCCATGTGATCTTGCAACTTGTTCTCTACTTCATGGCTCCACTCCTCCTCAACCAGATCTAGGCCAACCTCCACCACTTTATTCTATGATCATCATCCACCCTAGATCACCACCATGGAAGGCCAAGCAACCCCAAGGCAAACACCACCACCAAAATCGACAAATCCATCACATATGCACTCAAGCTGACCTAGTTTTGGTACCATCACCTTCATCCACCTTTTTCCTCCACTTCCACCACCACCACCACCTCTGACCTGACCTCCACCCTCTACCACATCACACACCACCACCTGGACCCACTGTCCATGCCCCTAGAGCCTATGGCCGAACCCATTTATAGCATAGAAGTGATGAATTTGCCTTGTAGTTGTTGTTTTGTTGCACCTATGTCCATCCACCTTTGCACCATTACTTCCAAGCTATGGCTGACCCTTATGAGCCCAAGACCTGATCCTAACCCACTCCTTAGACATGTATTTCAGATCTATAGCTAAATCATAGGCGGTAGAAAGCAAGTGCAAAAACTTTGGCTTTGTTTTATGCATTTAATTCTAACATTGTTTTATTGAATTCGGGTTTGAAAACTTATGTTATTTATTTGCTTTGTTTGAATGTTTGCAAGGCTATTAGCCTTGTCTTTCCCACACTCATATCATCATCATGGCTGAGAAAATGAACCCCTTAGTCGAGCTTTTGAATGGCTGTAGCAAGGTCAAGTTATCTTGTCTTTGTTGCCATTCAATTTCCAATTATTTCTATATTGTTTTGGTTGAATATTCATAAGTTATATTGTCTTGTTTGGGGTTGTTTACAAGATGATATCTTGGCTATTTCTCTCCACTCAAAATCAAAGGTCGTGCCTTCTGGATCCGTTGTGTCATTCAAATTAATATCTCCAGCATAAAAAAGTGAGTATTTCTCACCACATGTTTATACTTATACAAATGTGAATTGACACCCTGTGAATCTATAGAACTATAATATCATGTTATATATGCTTATATTATTACCATATGATGTTCAGCCATGCTTAAACACCTGTTATATCATATGTTACTGTTATTTCATGCTATTCTGTATATTTTATCAGTTTATCACACTACAAGTTCCCTATAAATTAGAAATCATATAGGTTGAAATGATACATACCCGAACGGGCTTTAGAATAAGGGAGAATTGTTATGGGCTGAAATGATAGGCCTGAATGATTTTCAATTTATTTCATTTACTTGGGACTGCGGGTTTGAAATGATAAAACCCGGATTTTCTTTGTAAATTACGGGTTGAAATGATATATTACCCGTATCACTTTACCTAGCGTAGAAAATTATATACAGACCCGCAGTTAATATATGTTTTCTAAAATTTTAAAATTATTTTAGAAATGTAAATATTAAAACATTTTGATTTAAATCTAATCAAAAAGGATTTTTGTAAAATATTATTGATTTTCTGAATAATTGTAAGTAAAATGAATAAATGAAAAGCTAGAAAATTTTGAACGTAAGTTATTTTGGAAAATTTGATTTAATTATAATTGGAAATTAAATTGAATATGAAATTATGATAAATTTATGATAATTTGAATTTAAATGAATTCAAAGTGATTTTATATCATATTAATGATTTTTAATAAAGTTGAAATGTGAAACGAATGAATGCTTTAAGTTGAAATTTTGAAATATAACTAAATTGGAAATTTATGAAATTGACTTAAAAGTGAACTTTTTGTTAAGTAAATAAAAATAAAACTAAGTTATATTTAAGAATTTGAACTTATGTGTTAAGTTGAAATTTAATGTAATGAATGTAAAATTGAATATTGCAATTTAATAAGTGAATTATTATTAAATCTTGATTTTTGAATGGAAATTTAACTTTATAAAATCACGAACTTGAGGAAAGTTAAATGATGTTTATAAATGTGAAAATGTATGATTTTATGAGTTAAAAATGTTTTAAATAAAAACATATAATTGGTTGAGAAATTATATTGAATATTTGAAGTTAATTGACTGCATTTTTGAAATGCTATTAATTACAATGTAAATGATATTACAGCATTTGTAAATGCTGTAGTTGATGATAATGAACTAAAAAGCTAAATTGAATTAAAAGCTATTATAGCAATTTTTGTAAGTGCTATAATTTTTGAATTTAACTAAGTTTATTTGAAATTTAAGTAAACCCTATTACAACATTTTAAAATGTTGTCTTTTGTTAAATTGAACTGTTTTGAATGTTTCTTTCCGTAGCGTTTTCTAAATGCCACGAAAAGTGAATTTTCACTGTTTTGATAAACTTAAGTGAATAAATAAACTTTTGAAGTTGAAAATTTTGGAAATTTAATAATTTAATTTTTGAACATAATAACTTCATTTTAATGATTAAAAATGATTTTTTTTAAATATAAACTGTTTTGAAATGTGAATTGGAATGGTATTTTAAATTGAATAAAATGAATAATGATTTGAAATGAATGTGGTTTTGAAAAGAGATGATATTTTGATATATTAAATGATTGAAATGTGGTTTTGAAAAGATATGATATTTTGATATATTAAAATGATTTGAAAATGGAGTTTTGAAAGATATGACATTTTGATATTAAAATAATTTGAAAGGAAGTGCTGAAAGATAAGATATTTTGAACGAAGTTTTGAAAGGTTATGATATTTTGATATATTAAAATGATTTGAAAGGAGTTTTGAATGGATATGATAATTTAATATATTGAAATGGTTAGAAATGACTTGATATTTATTTTGATAAATATTTGAATCGAAAGATATGGTATGATGATATATTGAAATGGTTTGGAAATAATTTAATCTTTATTTTGATAAAGATTTGGGTTGAAATGACATTTTATTTTGAAATATAATTTTTTTTTAAGTTATAACTTCGGGTTATAATAACGATTGGTTGTTAAAGAGATCGGGATCGGATATTGTCTTATAGCCGGCCAATACCGAAAACCACTTTAACAACTGTGTACACGGTGGAGATTCCAGAATGAAGTAGGATGGTGGCGATGTTCTCGAGGTATATTACGTGGACCCAACTCCCGTGAGTTGGAATAAACGACTAAAACAGGAGCTATACCGGGCTACACAAAGGGTCGCACCCTTTCATCGAGCATGCTCCATCGGAAACCATTCTATTACTTTTGTGATTCGATATGTGGCGCCACTATGATTCGGGGGTATTGTTCGAGGTGGGCGGAAGCTGCTGGCTTGCCGTCACCACCGGTCCGGGAGTGCAAATGGTGTATCCACCCTGGCATTCCTCGTGTGCCGTGTCATCTCCTTATAGCGAGCCCACTACGATTTTGGTTTTAAAGATCCGACCGTGTTAAGGTTCACCATCCCCTTAGCGCTATTTTCTATATGATTATACTTTACTGATTAGACACTACTGTATATAGCGTATATTACTACATAGTAAATAGTTTAACGGATCCTTAGAGGATGGACGGTCCCAAGCATCTTCTAAGTTACTTTTATCTTTGCTACAGTTCACTTAAGTTGGTTTACATTGTATAAGTATGTATGTCCTGACTCGAGTGTTTGTATTTTTATTTACGCTCGGGTCAGCCTGAGTTATTCATAGATTTGGATTTCCACTTTCTGGAGATTGGAATCGCTGGGGATTATCTACTTGTCAAGTTTTATCTTTTCAGCCTGTTGGTCCTTTCCAGCTATTGTATTAGTAGATTTCTATATATTGAGACTTCTCTTGTACTTTATTTCTTCTCTTGTATCTTATGTAACTCTGATATATTTATATAGTAGCTTCATGAACTACTATCTCTTTTACTTCCGCTGCATTATTATTAGTCGGTGTCTGTGATCTGTGATTTTTATTTACTGCATGTTTTGAGATTTGCCAAATTTTTATTTACAACACGGTATTTTGAGCAATTCAATTCCGGCATGCGTGTCTACCTATACACTTATAATGGATGTGAATGGTTGAAAATATCAGGTCCTTACTTCCTCGAAAACCTATTATTTATGGATATGGTTATGCATGGAAGGAGCCTCGATAGTAAGGATGGGAACACCCGAGGTGACAACATATTTGGTCTATCCAGGTTAGGGGTAGGCTGGTCTTGTGTAGTAGGGGATCCCGGCATGGTCCTCGGTACATTGTTCTAGAGGTGTACTGTGGTGGACGGTACCCTAGTGGCCCAGTCATTCATTGGAATCCATTCTCCAATACGAGCTTATGGTTTTTTTGTAGAGCCTAGTATGCTGGAATTTGATTAATGTAACAATTTCAGTTATTTGAATAAGTATTTGTATATAGACATTATTATAGTATCACTGGATTTTCCATAAATTTTTTTGTTTATCGTAAGGTAAAAACCCATCATGTTTATGCGTGATGCGATCTTATGAGATACCTTTGTTTTTCAAAGGATTTTGATAACCCTAATAATTCAAATTGAGTGTGTTTTCTCACGCTGGTTTTCCAGACGGACTCGAAATTATTTTATTATGATGCTTGGGTCGGACGGAGTATTACAGATTCAGGATAGAATGCTATGGAGCTTAGAAGATGAGATGGATGATAGAGACGTATCTCCGTACTTGGCTTATATTTTGCTATGTAAGGACAAGTTTTATAGCTGTCCAGTTGATGCATTGATTGGTGTACTCTGATGATTGTAAGTAATAAGCAGTTACAAATTCTTTTATATAAAATATGTTATTATATGTTATATTTTTTTCGCTGCATTTTTGAGATTCTTTGTTTTCTATTCTATTTTCTCCTCTCTATTTCTTCTTCTTACCTAAATATTCGTATTTCCATCCAATTTGAGTTGAGCTGATGTGAAATATGATCGAATCAACGGGTACGGATTTGCGGGCCTTTACATTTTGATTGGTGACTTAATCCACACCTTATCATCATCCAGTTACATGATTTTGCAATCCTAATCAAAATGTTCTTAAATATTTAAATGGAACTAATTATGCATATGCATTGTGCGTACATGTTGATCAATGAATTGTTGTGCAAGTAATGTCTATTAAAATATATGCGTAAAGTAATAGCATGGACATCATAAGCTATTGATAAGATTCTGATAAAAGCAATATGATGGGATCGACCTTCTAGTTTATAAAAAAACACATGTTAACATATGCATAATAATTAACATATTATAACTAACAAAGTAAAATTATAAAATAACATGTGCCATTGATTGTATGATAAATTTGAATTTCATCACATCAAAATATTCATAATTTTACCTATATGATTTCAATATCTATTTATATAACTATTTATAAAATTGAAATCTAATAATTTTATATCATTATATTTTGGAATTATGAACTTCATAATTATAGATAGTCTAGTCAGTAGATATCGATAATCATGTGGATAAAATTATAATATACTGAAGTGACTGAAATTCAAATTTATCATATAGTTAATGACAAATTATTTTATAACTTCACTATAACAATTATAATATGTTAACTATTATGCATATCTTAACATGTGTTTTTGCATAAACTGAAAGATCGATCATATAATATTGCTTTTACCGCAATCCTATTTGTAATTTGGGGAAAAAATGTTCATGTTAGTACTTTACGATTAGGTAATAGACATAAGTTACACATCATCAATCCATTAATCCAAATGTGCGCACAATGTGGATGCATATATGCTTCCACTAAAATATTTAAAAACATGTCGATTAGTACTGCCGAATCATATAATTTGATGATGATCAGATGTGGCAATCAAAAAGAAGCTATGCAGGTATCATATAATTTGACGATGATCATATGTGGCAATCAAAAAGAAGTTATGCAAGTATTTGCAAAAATATTGTGTGGTTTCAAGGTCAATCAAATGATATTTTCAACTTCCTACATGCATGTAGTCATGTAGCACATGCGGCGAAGAGATTGAATTTCTTCATACAAATGACCACCAAATAAAAAATTGAACAGGTTCTACTATATGCGGTTTGGTGTTCATTAGTCTAGAGAGAGAAGGAAAAGTGATGAAAGGCTACAACTTTATGAAGTCATTATTGTAGGATCTAGATTAACCCTAGAGGGGGGGTGAATAGGGTTATAGCAAATTTTCTCGATTTAAACTCAGAAATAAACTGCAGAAATAAATATGCTGAAAAGTAAATCACACACAAAATTTACCCAGCTTCGGCAACCCCTGCCTACTGCTGCATTCACAGATTTCTATTAGAATTAAACAGTATCACGCTTACAACAACTCTATTAGACTCGCAGACCCTTTTGCTCCCGCTTACAAACACTCTACTAGACTCGCACTCCCTGCTCCCGCCTATAGAGTTTCGCTCACTCGCAAACACTGCTCCCGCCTATAGAGCTTTGCAAACTCGCACACCCTGCTCACTGAACTAATTCAAAATAGACAATCTGACACTACCTAACCTAGGTGGTGATTAACTAACTTTTTGGTTCGTAAAATAAAAACAATAAATTAAAAAACAATAACTCTAAAAACAATATTAGTAAAAGCCTTAAAACAAAAACAAAACCCCCTTTTTATTTTTTAAGGACCGGCCCACTATTCTTTCAACCCGTTCCCTTCTATTTGTTCGTGAGAAAAAGAATGGCGGCTTCGTTCCAGTTAGGGCTTCGTTCCCTTTTGATCCAGTTAGGGCTTCGGCTCTTCGTCGCAATTAGGGCTTCGTTCCTTCGTTGCAATTATGGCTCTGATTTCTTCAATTGGCCTGTGATTTGTTGCCCTAGCTTGCTTGCAGTTGCTCGATCGAGTTTTGATGCTTGTGAATTCGGTATGTGCTGTCTCCTTTTTCTTTTCTAATTTGATACTCGAACTCGATCGATCCAAAATGCCGATGATGATTAGGGTTTTAAATGCGTTCGATTTCCTGAATCTTCGATCGTATATATTTATTTGAATTTGTCAAATATTAATCTCGGCCACTTGATAATGCTTGAATGTTTGAGATTGATCGTTGACTTGTTCATATTTACTTGAATAACACGGTTTTGAATTGCGTCATTGAATTGCCGTGCTCATCACGGTGTTGATTTTTGACTTTGTCAATACTGCATACGCACTTGAATTTTTACTTTCAATATACATTCATGAATTCTTCTTTGACTTCGATATTTTGTAAATTGGCTTCGGCCACTGTCTGTATTTGTGTCATTCACGGCTTCAACTTGAATATGTTGCGATGCTTGTGATTGTCACTATGTTGCATTGTTATTGATACATGGTTGTTCTGTTGGTTCTTCTCATCCTGATGCCGAACTTGATATGAAATTCTGGTGGCATTGCTTTGTTGTATCATGATGTACTTCTTCCATTTGTTCATGATGTTCAAGTGTACTACTGCAGTTTGCATTCGGTCTTGATTGTGTAAATTCTCGAGTTGGTTGTGCACTGTTGATTAGTTGTTATGCAGTTTCTATGCCTTGTAGCTTTCCACTGACTTGTGTATTGCCTTCACTGTCCACTTGAACTGTTTCACTACGATTTCATGCCTTGTAGTTACATTCTATTTCATACTGTCACTGCCTCGAGCTTGAGTTGATTTGTTTTTCTGGCTTGATGTTTATATCCACTTGCTGTGTATTGCTTCACTGCATAGCATATTTGTGCATTTTAAAACTCTGACCTTGTTGCCTTTGTTCATTTGCTGGTTAGCTTGCATCTGCTTGTAGTTGATGCATATGCTCTTTGAGTTTGTTGGTTGGGTCTGCACATTTCTATGCTCTGGTCTCCATAACCTTTACCTGAACTTCACTTGAACATCTGGTATTCATGTATGCAGATCCACTGATACATGTTGTGCTTGTTCTTGGTCTCTGTTGCATTATTCATTGCAGTTTGCATGTGCTCAGCACTGTGTCTTGTTCACCATGTTGTAACTGGACTTGTTGTTTTTGTTGTTGGCATTGTCTTCATGCCTGACTTGATTCATTTGTATTCATGTGCTTGTCTGTGGCTGTAGTCTTATGGTTTTGTAGTTGTTCACTGATGCAGTTTGAAGCTTTGAACTGTTTGCTTTTGCATTCATTCATTTGTTTATTTAATCATTTGACTGGCTGTTTGACTTGACATTGTTGATCTTGGTGGTCTTGTACTTGTATACTGCAGTTTGCGTGCTTCATTGACATCTGATTCACTTGCACCTGTATTTGGTCATAATTGATGGTTCAGTGGTATTTTCTGAAACTTGCAGTAGTCATTGCAGTATTTGCCATTGTTTGATAAAGTTTGATAATTCGTTAGCATGCTACTGATTTGTCTTTGTTGCCTCTTGCATGTAGTTGGTTGTAACTGTGCACCTGCCCTGTGTTGAACCCAGTTTTGCAGCTCGGGTTTGACCTTGTGCTTGTGTCGTGATTTTAAATATATTGCACTTGCGTTGAACCCGGCTTTGCATTTGGGTTTGACCTGTGCTCACCTGTCCCTGTAGCATTATCAAGTGTATATATCGGTGTGCACGGCCTTGTGGCATATACAGTGATACACTGTGTATGTCACAAGTTGTTCGTGTATGATGAATTCAAATTCAAATGATGACGAACAACCCAAATAACTGAGGCAAATATTATTTTCAAAAACCATATTTTATTTTTGAATTGCAAAAATATTTCTTTTTCAATTTTACTGCGTTAGTTTATATTTTTGCAGATTGCTCAGATGCTGGATTCAAACCGGAATGCAGTTGAAGACAAAAATACGAGTGTGAGTGATATGTAGTGAGGTTATCAATGTAAAAATATTTGTGATGTAATCGTGATGTAATCAGAAATGTATATGTATAGTGAGAGCATGAATTTGTACTATTCAAGTTTGTAATAAATATTCGTTTGAATAAAATATTCGTTTGAATTCAAAAACTGTGTAACTTGTTCTGTTTGAATTCAAATTCAAATTCTGTGTAATTTATTTTATTCAACAGATATTTATTTAACCAAATACATATTATACAAAATATTTGTTTGAATAAAATTTCTGTTTGAATTCAAAATCTGTTTAACTTGTTTTGTTTGAATTCAAATTCAAATTCTGTGAAATTTAATTTTATTCAACAAATATTTATTTAAACTATGAAAAAATAAAATAGTACATTACCAAATACATTTATATGAATGTATATATGTTTATTATCATCAAACAAAAATCATATAGCGCAAAGCGCATATTCAACAATCTCCCCCTTTTGATGATAACAAACATATATTTAAGATTTTGAATATATTAAATGTATTTGATAATTTCATTTGCTCCCCCTATTTGAATGCTTCCTTTATATGTGATACTCCCCCTACATATATGGCTCCCCCTATATATATGCATACAAATAAAAATATGTAAATGAGCCTATATGCAAATTGAAAGTTATTTGACCTTTGCTTGATTCTATTTGACAAAATCTTAACTTTTCTCTCCCCCTTTTGTTATCAGCAAAAGAATAACAGTGTTATAAAAATAGGGATGAAGTGATAGACATGAATCAAACATTTAACTCAATTAAATATAAATATCAAATTTCAATAAAACTCAAACAAAAATCATAATTACCCTTGTCAAACGCATATTCCACTTTCAGAAGTGATGGAGATAGAATCATCAAAAATTCATATAGATATGTCTATTTGTGGTATATTTATTTCTGGAAATTTGAATATCTACTAACCATGCATAACCGTTAGGACTTTTAAATGAGATTAGTAGTATTCCAATTTAATTTTAAAAAATGAAATCAAGTATCTTCTAACCACGCATGACCGTGAGGACTTTTAAATGGGATTAGAATCAACTTGTCTATTAAATCAATTATTTTTAATATGCGTTCCATACATGCATAACCGTGAGGACTTTTAAATGAGCATGGAAGCACATAATCAAAAAATCAAGTAATTCACCCATGCATGACCGTGAGGACTTTTAAATGAGAGTGAATACTTTGGATATTTATTTTTAATTGCTGAATATAAGAAATTGAAGCACAAATAATTTCCTTCACCGATTTAAAGATATTGAAGAACAAATGATTTCCTTTGTAAACTACCACAAATTTACATATTAAATATGATTTTGATGAGTGATGTTCGATAGAAAGATGATAGAAATAGAAATGGTCATGGAATTATTATCCAACAAAAAGTTTTTATAACTCTTGTTATGAAATTCTAAAGAAATTTTTAATTATACTTTCTCGAGTTATAATATATGATAAATATCAACACTTATCTCTTTTTCAATCACTATTTATCTTTTCGATAATCAAAGGGAGTCAGATTAGTCAAACTTATCATTTAAAATCAAATTAAAAATTATAAAATCAATTTTTCAAAAATAATTAAGCTGTAAACATGATTTCTTGAGGGAAGTTTTATAAGAAAATTTTCTGCTATTTGAAAATTATTTCAAGTGAAAAATATGCAGATATTTTCTTTAAAAAAAACGATGCAGCAAATAAATGTTTCACAAATTAATCACGTTACACTAATAATTTTTCTATCAACTATATTACCAGTGTAATCCGCATCTGAATTTAAATTTCACTCAATATTCACTTGTTGAATCAAACCATGAGATGTGCACCAAAAATTTCAAAACATCATTCTTTTGAATTTTGAATTTAAGCCGTGTTAACACTCAAAATAAATATCATGATGATAAATTCAGAAACCAGAGGATAAACAATTATTTTCATGAGTAATCAACAGTCAATCAACATCATAATTATTTCAAAAACAATTTCTTAAAATCCTTTTTCTCATGAATTTGAAATCGTGCAAATTTACAAGCAGTGATCAAAATGTCAGAACCAATATATCTACGTGTAGCATGAGTAACCAGCATTTGACTGAACAAATTTATATAAATTAGTTCAAAAATTTAAAATCTGGTTGGTCATCAATTAAGCACAAATTAATGTCATAAATAAGAACAAGTCAAAAATCATATCAATTAAATCCGAATCAGTCAACCATCATAATTACTCCAAGTAATTCTTATTTAAAGATGGTTAGTCATTATTTTTTAAAAAAAAAATGGCATCAAAATCATCATCTTTTGTTCATCTCAATATTGGCTGATTTTAATTTAGAGTATGGTGCAGATAATCACATTTAAAAAACAATTACCTGTTTTACCTTTACGATAATTTTTCGTGATTGCCCATTGTGATTCTGTCACCTTTATACTAGGCTAAGGAACTTTGTTTTGTCGCCCGTTGTGCTTCTGGAACGGCCGAAATCCAGAGAACACTGTTGTTGTTCCTTAGCCTTCCACACCTACACGATAAAAGATTTATGTGACCTATTTGTTTTTATAGGTCCATTGTTGTTAGTGGCAGAATATGAAAAATCTGTTTTTGGAGACTCAAAACTATTTATACATGTTCCTTTTGGCACCCAAATTTGTTTGACTTTCAAAAATTTTATATTTGTGCCTTTTGGAACCCAAATTGGTATAGTTTTCACGTGTTTGGGTTTATACCAATAATTATTTCGATTATGTCCAAATTCTTTACAGAACGTGCTCATTAAATTGACTTGATTAAATTTTGTGTTCCTATGACTATGATTTTCAACATGATTTCCAATTATTTCAGATCGAGCAGCACTTTTACCTTTATCATCATCTTGTGATTTTCCAAAACCTAGTCCTTTTCTATTGTTAGCAAAAATTTGATTTCCCAATAGCATGTTGAAAGATTTTTCGCCTCTTGAAAAGTTATTCAAAGATTTCTCAAGATTTTGGACTTTGGTTTTTAATGTTGTATTTTCAGCGACAAGTGAGGTGCATCGATTTATAAAGTCCTTTTTTCTAGTGTCAATGTTTTCTTTAAGACTCAAGTTTTCTTTTTCAAGGTTCTCAGAGTTATTCCTAATTTTTGATAGTTCTGAATCTAAAATTTTACATTGGTTACATTCTAGGTTTTGAATATTTTCAAGTTCAGTTTTTAACCTAAAATTTTCACGAGCAAATTCTCTCCTATCAGATTTCAGTTTTTCAATTTTAGATTCAAGAGTATCCACTACCTTAGTAAGATCAGAACACATAAAAACAAGTTCTTTATAAGAAAACTCACCTGCCTCACTAGATTCGTCGGAGGTTGCTTCTGATTCTGATTTTGCCATGCAACATAAGTTAGCCTCCTCTGGGCTGCTATCCGAAGCTTCCTCTCCTTCTTCATCATCCCAAGTCGCTGCAAATACCTTCTTCGCCTTTTTCTTTTCTTTGTTGTTTTTGAGAAGTGGGCATTTTGGTTTGATGTGGCCAGGCTTGTTGCAGTTATAACATATCAGTTCATTATCAGAATTTTCGGAATCTTTTGACCTATTGCCCTTTGTTTTCTTCTTGCGTGGCTTGAATCTAGACCATCTTCTAAGATTATTGACAGCCATTGCAAGCTCTTCAATTGGATCTTCTTCATCGCTTTCTTATTTAATTTTTAAGGCAATTGTCTTCTTCTTTGGTTCGGAGTTGTTGCGTTCTTCCTTTGCTTTTAACTCAAGCTCATATGTCATCAAGTTGCCAATCAACTCCTCCATGCTTAGTTTGCTCAGATCTTTCGATTCTTGGATTGCTGTGACTTTTGCCTCAAAGTTCATTGGTAAAACTCGTAGTATCTTCCGCACAAGCTCTACCTCAGTGAATACCTTCCCAAGCGCTCTAGCATTGTATACCAAGGTTGAAAAACGTCCAAACATATCCTTTATGCTCTCGTCTTTGTCCATCACAAAGTTTTCGTATTCATTGCTGAATAGGGCTAGCCGAGACTCCTTGACTTGAGAAGTTCCTTCGTGTGTCACCTCCAAAGTATGCCATATTTCCTGTGCTGTTGTACAATGAGAAATTCTATTAAATTCATTTTTATCAAGAGCACATATCAAAGCATTCATGGCTTTAGCATTTGTCGTTTTCAATTTCTTATCGTTTGCATCCCACCTATCCTTAGGTTTAGGAATCTCAGTACCACTAACGATTATAGTGGGAGGTTTATAGCCAGTTTCAATAATATCCCAAACATCATAATCAACGGAACTAAGATAAATACTCATCCTAACTTTCCAATAAGCATAATCGTTCCCGTTAAACATGGGTGGCCTAGCAATAGATTGCCCCTCAGAAAAAGCATTATTTTGTAGACTCATGACTCTAGAGTTAAAAAATATATACCGGGCTCTGATACCACTTGTAGGATCTAGATTAACCCTAGAGGGGGGGGGTGAATAGGGTTATAGCAAATTTTCTCGATTTAAACTCAGAAATAAACTGCAGAAATAAATATGCTGAAAAGTAAATCACACACAAAATTTACCCAGCTTCGGCAACCCCTGCCTACTGCTGCATTCATAGATTTCTATTAGAACTAAACAGTATCACGCTTACAACAACTCTATTAGACTCGCAGACCCTTTTGCTCCCGCTTACAAACACTCTACTAGACTCGCACTCCCTGCTCCCGCCTATAGAGTTTCGCTCACTCGCAAACACTGCTCCCGCCTATAGAGCTTTGCAAACTCGCACACCCTGCTCACTGAACTAATTCAAAATAGACAATCTGACACTACCTAACCTAGGTGGTGATTAACTAACTTTTTGGTTCGTAAAATAAAAACAATAAATTAAAAAACAATAACTCTAAAAACAATATTAGTAAAAGCCTTAAAACAAAAACAAAACCCCCTTTTTATTTTTTAAGGACCGGCCCAATATTCTTTCAACCCGTTCCCTTCTATTTGTTCGTGAGAAAAAGAATGGCGGCTTCGTTCCAGTTAGGGCTTCGTTCCCTTTTGATCCAGTTAGGGCTTCGGCTCTTCGTCGCAATTAGGGCTTCGTTCCTTCGTTGCAATTATGGCTCTGATTTCTTCAATTGGCCTGTGATTTGTTGCCCTAGCTTGCTTGCAGTTGCTCGATCGAGTTTTGATGCTTGTGAATTCGGTATGTGCTGTCTCCTTTTGCTTTTCTAATTTGATACTCGAACTCGATCGATCCAAAATGCCGATGATGATTAGGGTTTTAAATGCGTTCGATTTCCTGAATCTTCGATCGTATATATTTATTTGAATTTGTCAAATATTAATCTCGGCCACTTGATAATGCTTGAATGTTTGAGATTGATCGTTGACTTGTTCATATTTACTTGAATAACACGGTTTTGAATTGCGTCATTGAATTGCCGTGCTCATCACGGTGTTGATTTTTGACTTTGTCAATACTGCATACGCACTTGAATTTTTACTTTCAATATACATTCATGAATTCTTCTTTGACTTCGATATTTTGTAAATTGGCTTCGGCCACTGTCTGTATTTGTGTCATTCACGGCTTCAACTTGAATATGTTGCGATGCTTGTGATTGTCACTATGTTGCATTGTTATTGATACATGGTTGTTCTGTTGGTTCTTCTCATCCTGATGCCGAACTTGATATGAAATTCTGGTGGCATTGCTTTGTTGTATCATGATGTACTTCTTCCATTTGTTCATGATGTTCAAGTGTACTACTGCAGTTTGCATTCGGTCTTGATTGTGTAAATTCTCGAGTTGGTTGTGCACTGTTGATTAGTTGTTATGCAGTTTCTATGCCTTGTAGCTTTCCACTGACTTGTGTATTGCCTTCACTGTCCACTTGAACTGTTTCACTACGATTTCATGCCTTGTAGTTACATTCTATTTCATACTGTCACTGCCTCGAGCTTGAGTTGATTTGTTTTTCTGGCTTGATGTTTATATCCACTTGCTGTGTATTGCTTCACTGCATAGCATATTTGTGCATTTTAAAACTCTGACCTTGTTGCCTTTGTTCATTTGCTGGTTAGCTTGCATCTGCTTGTAGTTGATGCATATGCTCTTTGAGTTTGTTGGTTGGGTCTGCACATTTCTATGCTCTGGTCTCCATAACCTTTACCTGATCTTCACTTGAACATCTGGTATTCATGTATGCAGATCCACTGATACATGTTGTGCTTGTTCTTGGTCTCTGTTGCATTATTCATTGCAGTTTGCATGTGCTCAGCACTGTGTCTTGTTCACCATGTTGTAACTGGACTTGTTGTTTTTGTTGTTGGCATTGTCTTCATGCCTGACTTGATTCATTTGTATTCATGTGCTTGTCTGTGGCTGTAGTCTTATGGTTTTGTAGTTGTTCACTGATGCAGTTTGAAGCTTTGAACTGTTTGCTTTTGCATTCATTCATTTGTTTATTTAATCATTTGACTGGCTGTTTGACTTGACATTGTTGATCTTGGTGGTCTTGTACTTGTATACTGCAGTTTGCGTGCTTCATTGACATCTGATTCACTTGCACCTGTATTTGGTCATAATTGATGGTTCAGTGGTATTTTCTGAAACTTGCAGTAGTCATTGCAGTATTTGCCATTGTTTGATAAAGTTTGATAATTCGTTAGCATGCTACTGATTTGTCTTTGTTGCCTCTTGCATGTAGTTGGTTGTAACTGTGCACCTGCCCTGTGTTGAACCCAGTTTTGCAGCTCGGGTTTGACCTTGTGCTTGTGTCGTGATTTTAAATATATTGCACTTGCGTTGAACCCGGCTTTGCATTTGGGTTTGACCTGTGCTCACCTGTCCCTGTAGCATTATCAAGTGTATATATCAGTGTGCACGGCCTTGTGGCATATACAGTGATACACTGTGTATGTCACAAGTTGTTCGTGTATGATGAATTCAAATTCAAATGATGACGAACAACCCAAATAACTGAGGCAAATATTATTTTCAAAAACCATATTTTATTTTTGAATTGCAAAAATATTTCTTTTTCAATTTTACTGCGTTAGTTTATATTTTTGCAGATTGCTCAGATGCTGGATTCAAACCGGAATGCAGTTGAAGACAAAAATACGAGTGTGAGTGATATGTAGTGAGGTTATCAATGTAAAAATATTTGTGATGTAATCGTGATGTAATCAGAAATGTATATGTATAGTGAGAGCATGAATTTGTACTATTCAAGTTTGTAATAAATATTCGTTTGAATAAAATATTCGTTTGAATTCAAAAACTGTGTAACTTGTTCTGTTTGAATTCAAATTCAAATTCTGTGTAATTTATTTTATTCAACAGATATTTATTTAACCAAATACATATTATACAAAATATTTGTTTGAATAAAATTTCTGTTTGAATTCAAAATCTGTTTAACTTGTTTTGTTTGAATTCAAATTCAAATTCTGTGAAATTTAATTTTATTCAACAAATATTTATTTAAACTATGAAAAAATAAAATAGTACATTACCAAATACATTTATATGAATGTATATATGTTTATTATCATCAAACAAAAATCATATAGCGCAAAGCGCATATTCAACAATTATCATTTGCTTCAGATGCATTGATCTTAGTTCCATTTTTTGTTGCTAGTAAGGTATAGTTTTTTATTCGTAGACTTTAACATATTCAAATACATAATTGTTGCATAGCAAATAAATACTTAAATTTTATAATTTATTATTAAAATCGTAGAGAAACAAAGATAGCTAAAAAGCAAATGAAAAGTTACAAAAGTTATATCTAAAAAAATATGAGCATATATTGAACATTGTCCAACATGTGTGCACAGAAAAGTGATTGGGAAAAGGAAATTGAAGCTAAAGAAAATATTCGACAAAACGAAGAAAAGAAAAGAGACAAGGGATGAGTATGATTCTTAGCAACGTGGAGGCACAAATATTCTAGAAGCATTTTTAGAACTGCTGCTATTGCATACACACACATATATACATGTATATATACATAGACGTACACGTAAATGTATATGTATATGTACATGCGTATATACACGGTATAATAATATAGTAATGTGATATTTGGCTTAGAATACATGTCATGGTGAATTTTTTTAATTTATATATCAATTTTTTTCCAACAAAGGTATGTTATATCGCAGTGCATCATTGTAACACGAGTTAGCAAACATTTATTTTGATGGTTGAAATATTTAATGACGTTATGTGAAGGTTATTTTGTGTGCAACATTTTTATTCATTAGCAAATATCTAGTTGATTTTGTTCAGATTAATTTTTTAGTCGTATATTTTTCTATGGCAAATGTTATAAACATTTTGTTTGCATGTCGACTATGTATTTTCAATTGATGATTTCGGTTGTATATACACAAACATATACACACACATACACGCATATCTCCATCAAATTATATAAGAAGTTATTCATATCAAAATAAAGCCGATGTCATCTAATTTTATTTTAGATAATTAATCAACTTTTACCCGAAAGAGAAATATTTTTGAAAACATCCTTCTAGCACATGAATTACAAGGCTTTAAAAATAAAAAAGTGTAAAAGTTGTGCATGAAAATAGTTTTTCAAAACACATATGATGAAATTGATAAAGAATTAATCTGTCGCATGTTGAAAACAATGAACGGATGAGATTGACCTAAGAACGCATAACTCCTCCGACATTTTATATTCTTAAATGGTGTTGTTAAGGGGTTTAATAGTGCGACAAAGGAATATATGTTATGGGGATTCACAATATCACCATAATCACTGTACCTGTTTTGCACTATGATGGAATATATTTACTTTCAAGGTAAAAATTATATGAGATAGAGATGTTTCATTTTCTAAAAATTTGTGTGGAATTTAAAAGTTAATCAGCCCAAGTCCAAAAGATACTTTAGTGACGGCCATGAAGCTTTTGATTAATTTTATCTAAATAGAGAAAGAGATTTAACATGTAATGTACATGTATGTGCCATTATCATCTAATTACCTTCACTATGTTGAATGCAATTCGCTAATAGAGAGACTTGTAACAAGATAGATAATTGGGATAGTAAATTGTTATCAATGATCGGAAGAGCGAAAATAATTCATACACTTATTAAAGGTTTCAAAATTTAGATTTCGATCACGCTTTGTTTTAGGATTTCCACACAAGATATCTTGCATCGGAGGGGGCCTCAAACCAGACGTGGGTATCTTAGGTGTACTTCTGATTACATCTCAAGCCTTAAAGTACATCTCGACACTTTCTTATAGTACGTGTCCAAAATTGATGTTAAAAATAAAAAAATTAATAATTAAAAATAATTTTATGACATACTTGATTAGCATATAAAAAAGCCAAGATGGACATTCTAAAAGGAAGGAAGCTTGTTAATTGGACTGATTTGGTTATAAATGAATAGTATCATCTTACTTGAACACTAAAATGAAATGAAATTGTTTATTTTGACTCATCAAGACAAAAAATAAAAAATATGTGTTGAAGCCAGTAAATATTAACTGGATTGACTGGTTTCTTTCAAACCTATATGAAAAGAAAAAAAAATATGTAAAAGAATAAATATATATGGTTTCGGGTGAGATCACGGATTTAAATTTTGATCCATATTCTAGATAAGATTTGAATATTTTAATGAGATAAGTGTCAAAGGAGATATGGATCAGATTTGATGTTTGGACTAAATGTGAAAATGATTTTTTAAACAAGATCTCAGACAAGATATAAAAGATATAAAATCATGCATTTAATTACTTCTATAATTTTGTAGTGGCTTCTGATTTACAAACCCCTATAGCTATTATATTTTTTAATAAAAAAGCCTATTTTCACAGAGGCCCAGTTGCACCCCCTTTTAGTTAAGCTTTCACAGAGGCACCTTTCAACCCCGTATTTTTATACCATTTAAGATATTATTGCATGCTTCCATAAATAACAAGCTTCTAAGGTATATCAGTCAAGAATCGAACTCTCTCCCTTTAATAAGAAGCTAGGAGCTCTTACCAGCTGCCTTAGAACTGCAGATTTTAAAAAAAAACTACTTTCGTAGGCTTGGAATGTAGGTTGGCCCGCTTCAACCCTATAGCTATTATTGAGAGGATTATCAAAATGTATGTTGATTTCTTTGCATAGGAAAAAATGACAACATAGCTATACACAAATTTGGAGGAAAAACATGCTTGAGAAATTTAAGGGAACTAAAAGAAGCTACAAGTACGAAATTGCTAGTGTTTTTAACTAGTTATAATTTATGGTACATAGTTATGAAAGACATGCTAAGACATGTGCCATGGTGTAAGGCATTGATTTGTGTGACATATGGAAGGTGCACAAAGGCATGTAGAGCGCAAGACGCACCATTTCATTATATAATTTTTATAATTCAAAAAAGCATGGAGATTAGTACTAATCATATGATTATGTTTGTTATTACTATGCATGTTCTAATGGACATATTTTTTTACATATAACGAATGATATTTAATTCAAGCAAAACACTTATTGGTGTATCGAGTGATCGAACTCATGACCTCTATAACCACTATCAAGAGATCTTACCACTTGAGCTACTTCTCCTAGACAATGAATGGCTTTTTCATTAATTCATTTTGCTTGAAGAAAATAGATGTTGTAATTGACATGGAAAATATATTTCTTTTTAGGTAGCATATTCTCAAAACAAGTTGTACTATAAAATCCATCACGTACATGTATATTCATATACATATATGGATAAGATTCAAACTTCACATTTATTATTAATATGCATTAGTATTTTTTATTTAGTTTTCAAAAGACTATTGTATTTGAACTTCTAAGCTTATGACATGTTTAACGATGTTTTTTACAAAATGATTGAAAAGAATCTTTGTTGGATATGTTTGTAGTAAAGTACATATTATTTATATTGGACTTCTTGAATTAATTAATAAAAAATGGTGGAACCCAATGTACAACACTCCCGCACAATAGCGGGCTCTAGAGATAATGATAATATACGCAGCTTTTCCCTCGCATTGCAAATGACTATTTTCGGACTCGAACCTGGGCGTTCAGATCACAATACGGGTAACCTAACCATTACATCAAGGCTCCACCTCAAAATTAATTAATTATTACGCGATAAATTATCTTTTCTAATCATGTGCAATACAAGCTTTCAAATCACATATTTCAAAGCATATCTGAAGATCTCGAATAAAATAGGTGTCAAGAAATTAAAATTGTGTCTGACATCTCATTCAGCCAAATGCAAAAAGAGTATTTCGTATAAGGTCTTGGTCAACGAGATTTAAAACTCTTACAGTCAATCGAAAGGACGGGTCGTTCGATAAGCCATGTGTCAGAGCTCTAATAAGATTCCGCCATTAATGACGGGTATTTGCACAAAAAATGGGCAAACACCTCCAAGTCTTATGATTTAGTCGATTTTATGTTGTTCTTAGTGATTTGGGTGATTTATGCAAATATGTAAAAAGAAGGGACTAAATTGTAAAAGACACGCAGATTTATAGTAATTCGGACAGAATATGCCTACATCCACTTTATATGTTATTCTTTTTCACTGTTCAGATTACAAGTACAAAGCTTTAATTACGAGTATTTGAAAGTTCTGTCCGTGCTTGAGCTCTCCAAAAACTGTTCCCCATTGTTGTGCCCCTACCCCTCTATTTATAGAGTGAGGCTGAGGTAGGGGTCTTGGATGTATATAGCTGCTGGTGGGCCAGGGCTGATGTAATCTGGCCCGGCAATGTTGGTTTGGTAACGCCTTGGTCCGGTGAAGGTTGGAGTATCGTTTTGGTTCGGTAGTGGTTGGAGTGGTTTTGGTTCGGTAGTGGTGGTTCGGTAGTGGTGGTTCGGTAGTTTGGCCCGATAGTGAGTGGTTCGATAGGTCCTTGGTTCGGTAGTGAGTGGTTCGGTAGTATTTACTTTGGTTCGAGTTGGTTCGGTCTTCCATGGTTGTGAATCTGGTTCGGCGGTGTAGGGATGCCGAATAAAACTTAGGTAAACCTGGATGAAGCTGGTGCTTCTTGAGATCTCCTGGGTGAGAACACGCCCAACATTTGCCCCCCCAAAGTGGGGCATATGCCGGTATATGCCATGCTTTGTTTTAAATCAATTTGGACACCCTCATTTGGCCCAAGCGCCGAACCAGTTGGTCCGGCCAACCTACGCTTGCCTATAAGTATGGGCTTCACGCCTCTGTTACTCCTTACTATTTGAAAGAGCCGATCCAAACTTTTATCTGCCGAATCAGGTGAGGTTCCCTTATGCCGAATGAACTTTATGCTAGAACTACCGATTGAGCTCGTGGAGTATGAGTGCCGAATGGTCTTTGAGCCTCGAACTACCGAATGAATTTGGGAATACGAGTGTCGAATGGTCTTTGAGCCTCAAACTACCGAATGAACTTCGGAGTACAAGTGCTGAATGGTCTTTGAGCCTCGAACTACCGAATGAACTTGGGGAGTACGAGTGCCGAATGGTCTTTGAGCCTCGAACTACCGAATGAACTTGGGGAGACCTCAAACTATCGAATGAACTTGGGGAGTACGAGTGCCGAATGGCCCTTAGCCTCGAACTACCGAATGAACTTGGGAGTACGAGTGCCGAATGGACTTTGGCCTCGAACTACCGATTGAGCTTTTATGTTTTGAATTATGAATGAGATTCCGAACCGTAGGTACTTGTTTGTCTACATCCCTTGTTCTGACGATGTGTTTTCTCGTGTTGCATATAATGTCTCATAAAGTAGAAACTCGTTCTGACAAGAAGAAATCCAAGGATAAAGGAGAGTCCTCCATAGTCCCCTCAGTTCAGTCAGAGCCGGAATGACATGGACCATCCCCGAGATTTTAGTAGATGGGTACGGCCCTCAGGAGCTCTCGAACTCACCGCCTGACTGCTTTCCCTGCTCCCTCAAAGATGAGCAACTTGACGTTATATCTAGATCTTTTGGGATCGATAGAGCACATATGATGTTGCCGGGGAAAGGAGTTATGCCGTATAATCCCCCTGAAGGATATTTTGCTTACAGTAGGTATCACTGCATGTGCGGAGCCATCCCTCCGATCAACGCTTGGATAGTTAGCTTTATCACACATACTTGAAGGTGGTCCCTTTCCAGCTTCAGCCCAACTTCTACGCCATCTTGGTGAGTATGTTCATTATCTTCCAGAGAAAATACGGGCGTCCCACCTCCAACCGGAAAATCCGGTACCTGTACAACTTGAGAGGCTACAAGAAGGGGTCTCCATATATTAGCTTAGAATCGGCCGTGTCTTTCAAGCCAGTCCTGGACCTATATTCAAAATTTAGCATGTTCAAGAAGGAATGGTTCTTTGTCAAGGATGACTATGTTTCTTTCCACTGCTTCACCTCTGACTGTAAGTTGAATCTCATTTATAATTTCCGTTCTGACTGCAATGCTCCTCCTTATGTACTTTATTTCTTGCTAGTGACAGGTGGCTTTGCGGTTGTAGAGAATGATCATCTGGTTTAGATGGCTGCGGAAGTAGAAGCCATTCCAGAAAACGAGATGGCAACTTCTTATTTGATTAGGAACGCTACTTTTTTGGGGCTCAACTTGATTCTGCCATGCCAATCTGCGGTCAAGCAAAGAGACACAACTGAGGAGAAGGCCGCCAAAGCTAAAGGAGGGGCAATAGCGAAGAGCAGCAAAAGGAATCTCTTCTCGAAACATCAAATTGTCGGGGGGAAGAAACTTAAGAAGTCCGATGGACCCTTCCCCAGCACATGTCCAGATGTCCCGGAGGAGGAAGATGTAAAGTAGGAAAGAGGCGAGGATGAAGAAGGTGAGGTGGAGAGTGGAAGTGGTGGAGAAGGTGATGATGATGGTCATAGCGATGATGGCGGCGACGGACAGAGTGGTGATAGCACTGGGGCTTTGTCTTCTGAGCAAGCAAGCGTGATCCAGGAGTGGACAGATGATGCTTTTCGCCTAGCTTTTGAAGGGTTGGAAGAAGGATCGGCTTTAGTGTGGAAGCCTAAGAAAGCTGACAAGGCTGGGACCGGCACCGATTCATCTTCTAAGAGCGCTTCAGCTAAGGCAATTCCTGCGATTCAAGGTGAATTTTTGACTCCTGCCGACTCCATTTATGATAAGGATTTAGGAATATTTTATGGTCAGCTCCCATCCTGGAATGAGATCCAGGACTTATTACAGTATCCTACTCCTCCCCAGGGTTTGTATAACAAAAGCGTCTCTTTACTCTTCTTAACTTGATATATTTCTTGAATTATAGCTCAATGTATGCTTGTAACACTTGGTTTTTATCACAGAAGCGGGTAAGGTGGCCAAGACATCAGATGTTCGGCACCGTCTTGAACAATACAAACTTCTTAAGGCTTCTAATAAACCAAAGCCTCCGATTAACCGCCCTGGAGACGTAGTCGGCTACCGTCCTCTTCTTGGAGTTATCGAAGAGGATATCCAAAAGAAGAAGAGGAGTCGCTCCTTGTTTGAATCTTCACCTGGTCCTCGGTCCCCAACTCAGCCTTTTCAGGATACCACGGAGGAGAATACTGAGTTTATACCTTCTCCGCACCCGTTTGAAAATCCTACCGTTACCCGAATAGATCATCCCGGCTTGGCTCGTATTCCGTTTTCGGGTCATCCGGATCTGGATCCGGGCTCTCATGATATTACCTTTGATGAGGCTACCGTTGAGCACCCTCTCCCTCGTAATCCTATGGTAAGATTACTAGATGAAGCTAAGTCCCTGGACCTTGATTTTATTACCACTCGGGTGGTAACTTTGGGGGACGAAGGTAAGGAAAACATTGACCGGGTTGCTGAGAAAACCAGGAAGCTGATGGGGCATCATGCCCGATTGGTCAAGGCTGGAGAAGAAATCGGGAGTGCTAACATTCGACTGTGGTTAATGGTTTCCGACCAGGCCCAACAACTCGCTGATCAGGCCATTCAGATCTCTCAACATGAGGCCGCTTCTAGGCAATTAAAGAAAACCATGGAAGAGGCCAGCAGGACAGAGTTACGGAAAATGGAGGCTGTTTGTAAGGAATGGATTGATATGGCTATTGCAACGGTGGATGAGGTTCGGAAAGCGGATCTCGAGTGGGTACAGGAGTTATCCGGGAAACTTGAAGCCGCATAGCTTGTTCAAACCAAGCTGAAGGAGGAGATGGAGGCGATGAGGAAATCCTTTCAGGCTGACTGCTCGCGATACCAATCGGAGAGGGATGCTGCCATTGCAAAGCTATAGGCTTCTGAGGACCGAGTAAGGGGGTTCGAGGAGAATGAGGGGATAATGGATGAGATGCTTCAGGATATATACTTTTGCACTTGGAAACAGGGCAACTTATCTTGGATGGATGATTATCCCCGAGTCATGGCCAGGATTTATCTCAGGGCCATGGAAGAGGCTAAGGCCGGTGCAGATAAGGAGGGTGGTGTGGCCTTTAGAATGGACGTGGTTACGGCTCAATTCACCAAGGAGGAGAAAGCGGCGGCGAAGGAGGGTATGCGGCTGCTTACTTCTGAGGAGGTAGGTGTGAAGTTAGAGGATGATGATCAAGGAGCAGATGCTGGTAAGTTTTCCCTTTTAGCTTTTCGTAACTTGATTGCTTATTGTTTATTTAATGGATTCTTCTCCTGAATTGGACAGGCGGGACCTCTGAAGCACCAACTACCTCTGGTCAACATGCTGAGAGTTCCAATCCTGCGGTTAAGTAGATCTCGGAGGGCCAGTAGGATAGAGGTGAAGCTCCGATGCAGCCGACTCCTTGACTTGATCTAGATATCCTTTGGTTTACTTGACATTGCTGTCTATGCTAGTCCGAAAACATTAATGTAACTTTTAGGCTGTAATTATGTTATTCGTAACGAACGATTTTATTCTTGGCATGTAATTTTTAACTTAAGCTGATTCTGTCATATTTGAATGCTGTCATTATTTTGGTGTGTTGCATAAGAAATATAGCTGTGCACATTCCTGTGTCGATCGTGTTTGATGCCAAGCTCTAGCTTCAAATATAATTTCATATCTTGCAATGTTAGTGTGATGTGTGAATAAATTACAGCTACGTATTCATATACAAAAGAAGATAGTACCGCCCTTCATGTTTTAGTTGTAGATGGAACTTTGAATGTCTTGTATGACTGAGTATGGAATGCAGCTGAGTGACCTGTCATCCAGTTGTGAGTTCCTATTCCCATTAGCGAACGTCTCCTATTTTATGTCATGTACTTTAGAGATCGTTATAGAGGATAGGAGGAAAGTTTTTGAATAAAATAGAAATATAAGAAATAATAAAAATTCCAATCGCGGAAGGCCTGCGATGTGCTTAAGTTCGTGGCTAATGGGTTTTGTAGTCACTTTCCCTAGCTGTGGGTCTTGGAGACATTTGTCACCCATCTTACGCCTCCGCGGGGAGTTTCTCTTTTTACCACAGCCGTACTTAAGACACTCGGAGCCAAGATCGCGCACAATAACTACCCGGGCCATTATGGCCCGTAATCATGGGTATTATTCAATTTACCATGGCCGGCTAGCGCGGGTGCCGATCGTCAACTGTGAACTACCCCTGGCTGGCCCCACCTTATGTTGGAGCTTAAAGTAGGTTCATGGTTGCCGGCGAGCCGAACGCCGTAATGAGATGCCTCGGCTATAGTCGGCCTTCTCAGTGGCTTATAATCGGCTCATTACAATTGGCTTTAAGGGCCGATCGCGAGCAATGAGTTAACCCGCAGCAGAGGGATGCTGGAGCAAAAGTGTCTCATTGGCGAGGGCATAGATTCGTATAATACCTGTTAGGTCTTGTCCAGGTGAAGTTGCGCCGTGATGTGTCTTGAATGGAAGTGCCATTACACAAGATTTTGTTCAACAGAAAAGGATAAAGTTAACAAGCAGCCAAGATATAAAGGAACAAGTTAAAAAAGAGACAAGTTTTTAAAGTGGTTCGACACGAAAATGCCTACGTCCACTGATTCTCTTTGTTAATTCACTTCATATGGACAATGCAAGTTAAGAAAAGTATCGACGAAGGTGTTGGAAGTTCCATGCCCTCTGGAACACCTCTTCGTCCACTGTTGACAAAACATAAGCTCCGTTGTGGAGATTTTTTTGAATTACATATGGTCCGTCCCATATTGGATCTAGTGCACCGAGGTGCGGGAAGATGCGCTTGAGGACAAGATCTCCTTCTTGTAAGCTACGATGCTTAACTTTGGAGTTGTATTGTGCTACCACTTTTTGCTTGTGAGCTGCTGCTTTGAGCGCTGCATCGTTTCTTCTCTCTTGAATCAGATCCAAAGACATGTGAAGGAGTTCTTCGTTCTCTTCTGGGTTATAGTGGATCCTACGGTGGGAAGGCACTATAGTTTCAAATGGGAGCATGGCCTCCGATCCGTATGCCAAAAAGAAAGGAAGATGCCCCGTTGATGTTCTGAGCGATGTGCGGTAGGCCCAAAGTGCCGCAGGAAGTTCATCCACCCAAGCTCCTTTTGACTTTTTAAGTTTCTTCTTGATTAGAGTTTTGAGAATTTTTTTGACAGCTTCGACTTGTCCGTTTGCCTACGGATAAGCTACAGATGAGAAGCTCTTGCGAATTCCGTGCTCTTGGCACCAGTCGGCGAACTCCTCGCTGTCAAACAGGAGTCCATTATCCGTTATGATTTGAGCGGAACTCCGTACTTGCATAGAACATTTTTTATCAAGAAGTTAATAACTTTTGCCGAAGATATTTTATTTATAGGTTCCGCTTCCACCCATTTGGTGAAATAGTCGACTGCCACTATAGCATATTTGGCTCCGCCTCGGCCCACTGGCAGTTCGCCAATCAAGTCAATTCCCCATACTGCAAAGGGCCAAGGGCTGGTCATTTGAGTAATCTCATTTGTTGGTAGTCGAGGAATCTTAGCAAACTTCTGACATTTGTCACATTTTTTGACGAAGTCTAAGGCGTCTTTGTTTAAGGTGGGCCAGAAATACCCATATCGGAGTATCTTCTTTGCCAGAGTCTGCCCTTCAGTGTGATCTCCGCAGCTTCCTTGATGGATGTTTGATAAGATTTCCTTGGCTTCTCTTCCAACGACACACCTTAATGAGGGGTTAGAGAAGCCGCGCCGATAGAGGATGCCTTCTTGTATTGTGTAGCGGGGAGCTCTCCTCAAGATTTTCTTGACTTCGTTATGCTCGTCGGGCAGTGTGTCATCTTGCAAGAATTTTTGGATAGGAGTCATCCAAGTTTCCTCTTCGGTTGCAGATATCAGCTTCACTTGCTTGAAACTCGGGGTTAGTTGCCTTGAGATGGCTACTGTTCCGGAAATGGTGCCGCCTTTCATGCTATCTTTCTTTGCCAATTCATCGGCCCCTTGGTTCTCTTCTCGAGGAATGTGTTTGATTAAATAGTGATCCAATTGTCCGAGTAGCAGCTTGGTCTTCTTTAGATATGCTGTGAGTTGTTCACCTCGAGTCTGAAATTCTCCTAATATTTGGTTTACAATAAGTTGAGAATCACTATGAAGACATAAAGAACTGACTCCAATCTCTAAGGCAAGTTCTAATCTAGCTATTACTGCTTCATATTCCGCATCGTTGTTGGTGGCAGCGAATTCCAACCTTAGAGCATAATGTAGCTTCCTTCCCCTGGAAGTGATTATTACAATACCTGCCCCCGAGCCTTGTTCGTTTGAGGCTCCATCAACAAAGAGACTCCACTTGATGTCTTTTGCTATTTCAGATTGCTCCTTACCTTCGTTGGTAGTGAATTCGGCAATGAAATCGGCCATGGCTTGTCCCTTGATGGCGGTGCGAGGATGGTAGGTGATATCATATTGACTCAGTTCAATGCACCATTTAAGTAGTCGCCCAGAAGTGTCGGGACGATGGAGTACCTACCTTAGCGGTTGATCGGTTAGAACTCTGATGGAATGGGATTGGAAATAGTGTCGCAGTTTTCGTGATGTGATTAGTAAACAGTATGCTAGCTTCTCAAGTTTAGGATATCTGGCTTCTGCTCCCGTAAACCTCTTGCTTACAAAGTATACTGGTAGCTGTGCGCGGTTGTCTTCTCTCACCAAAGCGGCGCTCAGAGCATGGGATGACACAGCAAGGTATAGGTGTAGCTCTTTGCCTTCATTTGGAGTTGAGAATACTGGTGGTCTCTGGAGGTCTTCGATTAGGTTGAGGAAGGTTGTTAAGCATTCGTCGGTCCATTCGAACTTTACTTTGTCTTTCTTTAGAGCTTCGAAGAAAGGGATGCACTTGTCAGTCGCTTTAGAGATGAATCTGCTCAGGGAGGCCACTTTCCCATTTAGGCTTTCCATTTCTCTTCGAGTGGAAGGTATCCTGATATCTCTCAGAGCTCGGACTTGTTCAGGGTTTGCTTCGATCCCCTTGGCATGGACGATGAATCCCAAGAACTTTCCTGATGATACTCCAAATGAGCGCTTTAGAGGATTCTGCTTCATTCCATATTGGCGTTGAAACATCTTGCCCAGGTGGCTTACGTGATCATTGGCTTTCCTCGATTTTACTAGCATGTCATCCACATAAACCTCCATAGTTTGTCCTATTAGTTCAGCAAACATCTTATTGATGAGGCGCTGATAGGTAGCTTCGACGTTTTTAAGTCCAAAAGGCGTTACTCTATAGCAGTACAATCCCCGGTAAGTGATGAAACTAGTGTGGTCTTGATCGGGGGCGTGCATAGGGATTTGGTTATATCCTGAGTATGCATCCATAAAAGATAAGAGTTCGTGCCCGGCTGTGCTGTCCACCAGCTGATCGATTTGTGGGAGTGGGAAGCAATCCTTCGGGCAAGCGTCATTTAAGTTGGAGAAGTTAATGCATGTTCGCCACTTCCCATTAGCCTTCTTTACTAGTACCGGGTTAGCGATCCACTCTGGGTAGATGGCTTCTCGTATGAAGTTATTAGCAAGCAAGTTCTTTACTTCTTCGTCGAGGGCTGCTGATCGTTCTGCCCCCATACTTCTCTTTTTCTATTTTACTGGCACCTTGGTAGGATCGATGTTTAGTACGTGGCATGCCACGTCTGGGGAGTTTCCAGTCATGTCAGCGTGCGTCCATGCAAATACATCCAAATTGTGGCAGAGAAAATCAATGAGTTGATCCCTCAATTCTGCTCTTAGCTGAGATCCGATTTTCAACAGTCTACTTAAGTCGTGTTTGTCTACAGATACAAACTTCATAGCCTCTGCAGGCTCAGTGGTGGCCTCCTCCACTTTGTCCCTGGGGTCTAATTCATTGAAAGGATCACTGGTATATCGAAGAGGAGGGGCTTTCTTTAGTTGCTATGCTTCCAAGTTTTTCATGCAGAGAGTAGTCTCTGCATTCTTCCCTTATCCTTCCTGCGATTATTGCGAAGTTCAATTACGTAGCAATCTCGAGCGGCGTCTTGATCTCCCTCTACTTCCCCTATTCCATTATCTGTTAGAAATTTCATCTTCAGGCACCATGGGGCCAGGACAATTTGGAAGTCAGACAAGGCTGGTCTTCCTAAAAAGGCGTTGTAGGCCGAGTGGTTATCTATTAGTACAAATGTTTGTTTCCACACAACGTAGCGGGGGTGACTTCCTATTTCAACAAAGAGGTCCAATTGCCCTAGGGGCATCTTCGCATCTCCAGTGAAACCGTGTAGCGGTTTGTTGCAGGGAGACACATCCTTCATTGACAGCTTCATTCTGTCAAAAGCATGCTTGAATAGGATATTTACTGAGCCTCCAGTGTCTACTAGAATTCGGAAAACTTCGACTGGGCCGAACCGGGCAGAGATGACCATAGGATCCATGTGAGGGTATTGCCTTCCTTATAGGTCACGCCTATGGAATGTAATGTCATCATTCTTTTTTCTCTTCAGGTGGCATTCTTCCATAACAGAATTAACGCAGCCTTCAATGTTTCTAAGTGACTTTCCGTATCTTTCCATCTCTATCTAGTTCCTGTCGGCGATGTGTAGTCCTCCCGATATGGTATGGACCACTATCTTCTCTTGACTGGAGCCGCTGGTGTTGCGATTTCCCCCTCCTGTTTCTGGAAGGGGTAGCCTTGGGTTCTCATTGGCAGGAGTTGGGGCCCTGTTCTGACCTTTTACATAGCGTTCCAGTCTCTTCCTTTTGATGTGTTCTTCAATTAAGTCCCGGAGAAGATGGCATTCACTGGTATCACGCCCATGAGATTCGTGGAAGCGGCAGAACTTTCCAGACTTAATTGCGTTATCTGATTCCTTCTTGTACGGGGGGCGTTTGTATTTAACTTCGTCTTGGGTGGCCAGAAAGATGTTTTTGATTGTTTCATTCAAGGGAGTGTAAGCGTCAAATCTTGGTCCTGGCCGATATAGACGCTTTTCGCCCTTCTTGGCCCTAGCATTGTCTCTAGAGTCATTTCTTCGAACGTCCTTCGCTATAGCGGGTGTGCTGCCATGAGCTGCCTTAGTTTGTTGCCCTGTCTGTCCTTCAGTGGCAGCATCTTCAAGTCTCATATATCTTCCGGCTTCATGGAAGAAATCGGGTAAGGTAGCTGGTTTTTCTTTCGTCAATCTTCTAGCAAACTTAGTATCCGGATGCACACCACTATAAAGAGCCATTATGATGAGTTTCTCATCGGCATCTTGTACTACGGCCGCTGCAGCATTGAATCGGGTTAGATATTGCTGCACTGCCTCTCCAGGCTTCTATTTGATATTAGATAGGGAATAAGCGTCCTTAGGTTGTTCCACATGAATGTGGAACCGGCTGATGAACTTTTCTTTCAACATTTCCTATGAGCTGATGAATCCTTGGGGTAGATGGCAGAACCAGGACGTAGCTAGATCTTCCAAGAATAGTGGAAAGCATTTGCACAATACTCCTTTTGTGGCTCCGCTCATGAGCATATGCTGTGTGTATCTATGCAAGTGTACAACGGGGTCAGAGATTCCCTTGTAAGGTTCCATTGTCGGCATTTTCCATTCTCAGGGGGTGATGACAATTTCGATATTGCGGGTGAAAGGGCTGGTTACCCTAGCGCCTATCCCTCGATCTCTTTGATCCCATTGGACGCACTCTCTGAACAATCGTGCCATCCTTTCATTAGAATTTGGAGCAGATAGAAATGAGTTTGGTTCTTCTCTGCGGGATTGATTCCGTCCAGATGATCTATAGGGGTGGTACCGTCTATCACTCCTAATATTTTCCAATTGTTGTCTCTGGTCTTCTGAGAGCATGCTAGGGTCAGCTACAGTTGGCCCTTGCCTTGATCTTCCCCAGCTGGGTTCTGTTCCGAGCACTTCCTCGGGTCCAACTTCAGGCTGGACTCTAGCTCGGCCCCGTCCATTGGTGTTTCCATGGCTAGGTAGCATAACAGGCTCAACTACAGCCGACCCTCGCCTAGTACCTCCCCTGCTGGGTTCGGTTCCAAGCATTTCCTCGGGTCGGAGTTCGGGCTGAGTTCGGGCTCAGCTCCTACCGTTGCTGTTTCTGTTGTTAGCTTCTTCAAAAAAGAAAGATCTTTGTCGCCTCCAAGATCCCCCAGACTAGGACTCACTCCATGATTCAGTGTTGCGGTTGGATTCTTCAGCATCCCTTAAGCGTGACATGAGTCGGTTCACCAAGGATTCTTGTTGGGATGTGAAGATGTGAAGCGGTCAGTCACTTCAGCCACAACCCTGTCTAGATCTGCCCTAGCAATTGTTGCCGGCTATTCCGTGGCAGGGGCTGTCGGATTTGCCTGATTTCCATTTTGTACGGCTATTGGAACGGGACGATTCTCTTGATCTATGATCACTAGATCTGGAACGCTGCTAGTTGCGATGTTCTTTCCTTTGCTAACATCTTTCTTCTGCCTGGGAGACATGTCTTCCAAGCAATAAGCGATGCTGTCGGGAAGAAGGTTAAGTGGGAGAAGCTGAAGCTTTTAGCTCGTTTTTTCAATGAAAGCACCAAAAATGTTTGCACAAAAAATGGGCAAACATCTCCAAGTCGTATGATTTAGTCGATTTTATGTTGTTCTTAGTGATTTGGGTGATTTATGCAAATATGTAAAAAGCAGGGACTAAACTGTAAAAGATACGTAGATTTATAGTGGTTCGGCCAGAATGTGTCTATATCCACTTTATATGTTATTCTCTTTCACTGTTCAGATTACAAGTACAAAGCTTTGATTACGAGTATATGAAAGTTGTTTGAAAGCTCTGTCCGTGATTGAGCTCTCCAAAAACTGTTCCCCATTGTTGTACCCCTACCCCTCTATTTATAGAGCGAGGCTGGGTGTAATAACCCGGATTCTGGACATCTGCTAATTGGATAATTAACTAATTTATTTGGACAAATAGATATCTGAATATATATAAGTAGATTTGAAACCATAATAATTAAATCAGCATGATGAATCTTATAGTAAATTAATAAATATATTTAAGTGTAAATACCTAATAGTCCAAATTTGAATAAAATTGGATAAAAAAGGATTTAATATACATTTTTAAACATAATACATTTTCTTTATATATATAAAGTATAAAATTTAAATAATTTTAAGTAAAGGTAGTTTGTAAACATATAAGGATTTAAAACATACATGTAAAAAGATATTACATAGATTAAGTAATTAACAAAGTACCTTAGACATGAATAAGAACAAAATTTAATAAAGGATATTATATAAAAATACATAAACATATTAGGTGCATTATAATTACAAATGTAAACAAAATTCACTTTGCATTTTAAACAAGTGTAAATCAAATATTGCATGCAAATGACATTTGTGAGTAAAATTAACAAGTGTCTTTATAAGAATTAAAATGAAAGATAAATCAAAGATGTACTTTTCTAATCCCTTCTCATTTACACTTTTACTTTCATTATCAAAGAAACAAGGAAATCAAAAATCAAAACACAGTAAACATTTCTCAACTTTAAACTAAAACATGTAATCATATTCCAATAAGCCGAACCTGCAAGTATTTTTCAGAAGTTTGCAACCTTCTCAAATCACCAAGTAAAGCAAACCTGAAGTATAGTTTATCTACAAGAGAAGCTATTTCAGCAATCTATATTTCAGGTTCAAGTAAATCAAATCTTAAAATCAAGTCAGCAATTCAAGCTTTTGAGTTTTCAAATTAAAGCAGTAAAGTCTTCAAGATTCAACCAGATCTGAAACAAGCTCTGTACTTTTTTAGATGAGTAAACATCTAATTTACATAGTTATCATGTTTATCTTTGATGCACATGAAATCTTTTTAAGGCAGCATTATGGAGTTGTTGCATGGATGAATATGTTTTAGTATTTGAATCACAGTATGGATATATGAATGTCAGTTCAGAAACAAAATTTCCTGTCTCTGTTTTAAGATCAAAAAGTAAACAAAATTTAAAAAAAAAGTTAAAAGTGGTTGAATATTGCAATGCATGTATCAAATCTGTAAGGTAAGGTTATAAATTTTGTTTTGCATGGATGATTTTTAACTGATTTTAGACTGAAATACAATATATATGGGTAGACTTGGCTATGTGTAAGTTTATTGGTCATTGTTGTATTTCCAGGATCTTGAATAACAACAAAAATTCATATCTACCTATACAAACAAATTCAAGATGTGGTCTGTAAATAGGAAATGATTGTAACATCATAAATTCAATTTTGAAAATTATTTCAAATAAGTATTTGGGATATGTATTTCCATAACTGAATTTTTGCAGGTCTGACTAAAAATAAGTGGAAATTCCATAGTCTGGAATTCTTGATTTAATTCTATAATCTAATTTCCATTTTTAAATGATGAATTTAGGAGGAATAATCATGATTTTTAGATAGATAATCGTTGAGATATCTTTATAAGTTCACATTTGGGTTAACTGTCGATTGTAATCAATCGAGGTCGAACTGTGTCTCGGGGTTCAAGGCAGAAGTGGCTTGTTGGACGAGGAATATGGGAAAATTATTCAAAAAAATTATAGAATGCTGTGATGATTGAACAAGGGTGAACTAGGGTTTAACACGCCTATTTGTTCGATGTGTTAAAAGGGGAATTGCGAGATATTCAGGGATCTGTAATAGATCGCGGGTGGTGAAAATTGAAGCGGGAAGATTGTGGCGTTTCTCTTGTTAGATGTAGTGGGTGCCGAAGGTCGGAGGCGTCGGCAGGTGGGTGTTTTCCGATAGGATTTGGAATACAGGTTTGACTGTTGGGTCGTTTTTGGTTTCGCATGCAGGAAATTGATTTGGATGGTCGGAATCGAGGGTGGGGTTGCTAAGTGACTTGTTGATGATAGGTGGTGGCGTTAGATCGTCGGCGGTCACTCGTGCATGTGCACAAGTTCCAAGCATATCAGTGCGATGGCATGATGTTTAACATCGGGAAGGAAGTGGGTTGATTTCTCGGGTATTACTCGAGTCATTCGTGTGCTTGTCTCGAAGTGGATAACGTGATTTTTAGTTGAGGACAGCTCAGGAGATTGCTGGGTTGACGCGGTTTTGTTTTGCAATTCCAGGTTTTGAAACTTGGGTTATTTTGTTCCTGTCTGTAAGTAAATGTTTTATGTGAGTAAATCAAGTTTTGTGCCAAGTGTTTGCCAAATTTTTAAAGGGCACGTAAAGTAAGTTTTTATTCAATTTAAATAATAAAAAAAATAGTTTGCCAAATGAATAAGTTTCAAAGGAAATTTAAGACAAGTTCTAAACAAAGTATTAGTAAGTTAATTTTTCCGTTTAAAGGAAATGGTAAAATAAGTCAAACTCCTAAATGTTTTCAGGATGATTTTAATAAGGTAATTAAATCAAGGATTAACTATTTTAAGGATGATTGATAGGTAATGAAATTAGTTAGGGAGTAAAATAATCAATTTATTTATTTTGATAATTAATTAACGGTAATTAATTTGTGAAATCAATTTAAAGGATTTATTTATTAATGTGATTAATTGATTAACTATTAAGTAAAAAATGACTAATCGAGGGTTAATCACTTAATGTAATCGATAAGGTGTAATTACTTAGTGAAGTGATGAATGAATAATTACTGGATGCAATTAAATTAAAGGAAATTACTTATTGGGAAGTAATTAAAGGATAATTACTTAAGGAAAGTAATTAAGAGATAATTACTCAATGTAATTAAAAGATTAATTAATGTAATTAATCAAGGAGTTGATTTAATGGATATAAGTAATTAAGGAAAGTTAATTACTAATGTGATTAATCAGGATTGATTAATGAATTAAATTGTTTTAAATTAATTAGCAATGGTATGTCTAATTTTATCTTGCTTATGAATGATTGAATAATATTGCATGATTTAGATTGGTTGATATCTCGGATATGTGATTTGTGATGCTATGTGATATGTTGGGTTTAACCCGAGATAATGTGGTCATCTATCGATGATGAATAAATATATATAGTTGACACCCTTTATTTGAAGTTTGAACTGTGTTTCATTTGAGTAATTTGGGATAAGATGATATTGGTTTCGAAGAGACCAGAGTGGGGTATTAGTAAATACCCGTAACCTACTTCGAATTGTGATTCTATTTCCCTAAATTTGATATGTGGAATCAATAGACTGAATGGAATAATATGGACCTTTGAACTAATTAATACTTAGAATTTGATTTGTAAAATAAGTGTGGAGCATAACTAGTAGTAAACTCGTAATGAAGTACGATTTACCCGGGTTTTCTTTAAAAATTTGAACTTAGTATTTCAAATTTTATGGGTTTACTCACGCTGGTTTCCAGCCTGACCCGGGTATTACTTTGATGTAATGCTCGGGTCAGACCGAGTATTACAAATTTGCAGGTAAGGACGTTCTGGAGCCCAGGAGGAGAGCTGAAGGACAGGAACGTATATAGTGTTTATCCGCTGTGATATATATATATATATATATATATATATATTGTTATTTTTATGGGACAAGTTATTTTAAACTGTCCAGTGTTGTGAAATTGTTGTAACTCAAATGTAAAATATAAATATACAGATACAGTTCTGCTTTGTAAACTGTTATTTATTTGCTAATATATTTTATCCGCTGCGAATGTGAGGTTGTGTGTTTCTTTTCTGTTCTTCATCTTCTATCTCTTTTCTTCTTTTCTCTAACTATCTGGAAATTTCGGGATCGAAATTTTCGGGTCGTTACATTTGGTATCAGAGCAGAAGGTTAAGTGAGAACCTTCGCTCTGGTGGGATTACTCATTAAGGATAGGATAAGTGGTACCCTATAATGAGTTGAGTGTATAAATATGAGAGAGCGTAATTGTTATTTTATAAAGGTTTTTAAAATGATTTCAAAAGTAAATGAATCTTATATAAGAAATAGATATTCTATTATATTAAGGAAATTGGTTGTAATATTAATTAAATTAAGAGTAATAGTAAGAATTAAGTGGTAATAGAATTACAACCAAATTAAAATTTAAATAAAGATAAGTTTGAAATGAATTCAAACTGAAATTAAATCTTGAATTTGGGAAAGTTTTCAGGATAAGGATAATCAATTAATTTATGTAATTAATTAAATTTTATTTAATGAGATTAATATAAATGGATAATGATTGGAGTTGATAAATAAGAGGGAGTTACTTAATGAAGTAACTAGAGGTAAGTAATTTAAGGGAAAATTACTTAATAAAGGTAATTAAGAAAAACTTAATTACCGAATGTGATTAATTAATGATGTAATTAATTTAGAGAAATAATAAATAATATTATTTAATGCATTTGAATGAAATGGTCCTATTTCAAACAAGAGTTGTTTGAAAATTTAAAGGAATTTGTTTTGAATTAAAACCAAAGGTGGTTTAAAATTTTAAAGTATAACTTGGTATGTAAAAGAAATTAATATGTACACATGTGGATATACATAATATCAAAGATGATTTGAAATAAACTCTAAATGGTGAGTTTTGAATTTGGAATAAGATGTGATACCCGAAGTGCTAAGTTTTGAACTTATAAATGGGAAGATTATTAATGTGAAGTTTAGAATTTCAAATGGAAATTCAAATTGGGTAAGATTGTTTGGATTAAGTGAATTGAGTTTAACTGGGGAAAGAGTTAAATAAGTTGGAGTGATCAACCTGATTTGGGAATTTGAAGATGAAAATAAGATTTAACTTGGAAAGTTAAATGATTAATTGAAATTGAGAGTTTGATTGATCTCAAATTGGGATTGAGATCCGAAAATTAGAAATGGAAGGATGTTTTAAAAATAATTTGAATGATATCCTTCCGTTGTTATTAATAATCTATAAGCTGAAATTGGATTGGTTTAAATAAGTAAGAAATGAAGTGTGGTAATATATCCATTATTGGAATAAAAGGAAAATCACCCTTTAATTTGAAATTAAGGATATGAAAATACCTTGAATTGAAAATCTAAATGATTGAATTTATAAATTAAACTTGTTTAAGAATTGTTTTCGAACTAGAAGATAAAATTGGGTAATAAGTTAAATTTTTAAGGATAAAATTGTTTTGAACTCTTATTTGAACTTTGAAAAAGTTAAGTAAAGATAATTTAAAATGAAATTTTGAGAATTTGACTCAAAATTAAATTGTTTAAAGGTTAATTGATTTGTGGTATAATATGTTAGGTCTGAACTATGAATTGAATTGTTTAAAAACTTTAAAGGTTAAATTGATTTAAAGGGATTAAATCAACATTTGAAGCATTAACTCAAATTTATATAATTCGACATGGTTTAAATTTGAAATTTGGAATTAGTTCAAATTGAATTTGATTTGAATTGATTGAAATTGTGATTGAAGATGTATGAGTATAAGGTTCAAATGGGAAATTTGAATTGGGTTAATTTGAATAATTGGCAATTGTAATTAAAGTTGAATAGTTTTGAATTCAAATGGAATTTGAAATTGGAATTAATTCAAACTGGAGTTGAAATGGATTGGAATTGAAGTGGGTTCAATTGAATGGATATTAGTCCAAAGTGATTGGAATAACTTGGAATTGTAATTAAAATTGAATATGTTTAAAATCAAATGGAATTTGATTTAAATTGAAAGGGAATTGAGAATTAATTCAACTTGAATTGGGAATAAATCAAGTCCAATGGAAATTGGAGTTGGGTCAATTTAAATGGAAGAGGAAATTTAAATTTAATTGATTGAGAATGAAGATTGGGAAGTGAACAGTGTTGACTCTGGACTATTTTTAATACAAATTATTTTAATATAAGCTATTCATTATATATACAACCTTTCTTTTAAAAGCCAAATTATCTTATGCTGGTTTTACAATTATTTTTGGAACTGTTTAACAATTTTTCCAACTGTTTTATAAACTAATTACAATATTTCAACTATTTTACAAAACTAATTACTATCTTACTATTATTTTGCAATTATCTAAAATTTCTATAATTATTTTAACTATTTCTAATTATTTTACACCTATTTTACAAACTAGTAATTATTTTCCAACTACTTATCTATTTTAAAATTTTCAAGCTATTTTCTAAATTAATTGGTCAAAGTTCAAACTGTTATTGGTTAAATACCCAATCGAGATAAGAATAGAGGTGATAATCCAAAGGATTGAAGCAATTGTGAGAAAGTGAATGAAAATCAAAGTGAATGTGAATAGAAATGGAATTGATTTGACTAATAATCAATGAAGTTAAATACGTAGGGTGTACGTATGTTATTCTATTCGCATAGTTATTTGATCCAGATCCGAGCACAAAATTTTGAGATAATTATGTCGATCCGAGTTGGGATTTTTCAATCGTTTTTCGACGGCGAACCTGGATATGGGTTATCGATTGGTTATGGATATTCTTTATCATAGTTAAGCTATGCAAGGAGAATGACGGTTTCTGATCAAGAAACCAGATCTGTGTCCGCACTAGGAAGTCGGGTGGACAATACTAGTTCGGAAGTGAAATTGTGTGGTTGAGTGAGCGATCAGATTGGTATAGCGTATGGATGATATGTGTACATCGTACAGATTTGAATGAAAATGATATTGAAAGAGTAATAAAATTTGAATATTTGATTTTGAATAAACAAAGTTAAATATCTTTGTTTTTGTAAAATGAAACTCCCCTTGTTGAATCTTTTGCCAGAAGGAAAGGGTTTTTGAAAATGTTTGAAGTATAAAAGGAGTTTTATACAAGTTTGAAATGATCCAAAGTTTTAAAGATTATATATATCTGTATATATCTGTATATATATATATATATATATATATATATATATATATAAAGGATCCTTTGAGGATTTTGGAAAAAGGTTTTGGAAACCTATGGATTTGGAAAGGCTTTGATTTTTGGGTAAAATCAATATTGAATTTGGAAAGCCTAGTTTGAGAATTATCGATTTTGGAATAATCGATTTTGTGTAAAGGAGCTTTGTATGAGATCATACTAGGTGTATGATTTATAGATACTATATATGTATAGTATAAAATGTTTTGATGATGGCTCTGGGGAAAAAGGCGCTCCCTTGGAATAGACTTCTTAGGAGTACCACCGGGTGGTGCTGCCTTGACCCCCAAGGGGGGTTCTAAAGTTGATCCTGTGAGGAGTCTGGACCAACTAGTTCCTGAGGATTATTGGGTAGCGAAAGTCGAGGGCGCTGATGCCTACAGGGGCATTTGGGTTATGTTGTAACGACAGTATAACTCGATGTCACTGCGATCTACTATGGGGACCATAGCCAAAATCGTGTAGAGGATGAGTGTCAACGGTCTACACTTGATTTTGCCGGGAAGTCAACGCAACATCGGTAGACTGCGATCTATAGTCAAGTGGAGTGGAGAAGTTTTATTCTTTTGGCAGCGAAATTCAAGGGCGCTGATGCCTACAGTTATATGGGTTTTTTTCTGTGATAGCTACGTAACCCCGGTTGTAGCTGCGATCTGTAGCGGGTTCTATGGCGTAATTGAGGGGCGCGGAGGCCTAAAGTTATCTGTGGATTTTGTCGGGGTGGCAACGTAACATCGGGTTAACTGTGACCATGGATAGGGGTGATGATTTCCAAAGTATTCTCACCAAAAATATATCCTCTATTTTCAAAAACTATTTTCTATATTTTCAATAAAATTATTTTTCAAGTATTTTCATTGGGTGTTGAAAACGGGTTTACCAAGTATTTGTAGATTTTCAGTCTTACGCCTGATCAACATATGACCGAATTTCTATGAGAACAAGGATGGACTGGTTGAGACATCGAGGTATAAAAGTATTTTTATAAAAACTATTTTTGTAATACTATATATGTTTAAAAATGTTTTTAAGTTGTCAGAGAAATTTTTCTAATAGTAAGCATTTTAATAAACTCTAGTTTCGTTCCTTTTCGAGGACGAAAAGATTCTAAGAAGGGAGGAATGTAATAACCCGGATTCTGGACATCTGCTAATTGGATAATTAACTAATTTATTTGGATAAATAGATATCTGAATATATATAAGTAGATTTGAAACTATAATAATTAAATCAGCATGATGAATCTTATAGTAAATTAATAAATATATTTAAGTTTAAATACCTAATAGTCCAAATTTGAATAAAATTGGATAAAAAAAAGATTTAATGTACATTTGTAAACATAATACATTTTCTTTATATATATATAAAGTATAAAATTTAAATAAATTTAAGTAAAGGTAGTTTGTAAACATATAAGGATTTAAAACATACATGTAAAAAGATATTACATAGATTAAGTAATTAACAAAGTACCTTAGACATGAATAAGAACAAAATTTAATTAAGGATATTATATAAAAATACATAAACATATTAGGTGCATTATAATTACAAATGTAAACAAAATTCACTTTGCATTTTAAACAAGTGTAAATCAAATATTGCATGCAAATGACATTTGTGAGTAAAATTAACAAGTGTCTTTATAAGAATTAAAATGAAAGATAAATCAAAGATGTACTTTTCTAATCCCTTCTCATTTATACTTTTACTTACATTATCAAAGAAACAAGGAAATCAAAAATCAAAACACAGTAAACATTTCTCAAGTTTAAACTAAAACATGTAATCATCTTCCAATAAGCCAAACCTGCAAGTATTTTTCAGAAGTTTGCAACCTTCTCAAATCACCAAGCAAAGAAAATCTGAACTATAGTTTATCTACAAGAGAAGCTATTTTAGCAATCTATATTTCATTTTCAAGTAAATCAAATCTTAAAATCAAGTCAGCAAATCAAGCTTTTGAGTTTTCAAATTAAAGCAGTAAAGTCTTCAAGATTCAACCAGATCTGAAACAAGCTCTGTACTTTTCTAGGTTAGTAAACATCTAATTTACATAGTTATCATGTTTATCTTTGATGCACATGAAATCTTCTTAAGGCAGCATTATGGAGTTGTTGCATGGATGAATATGTTTTAGTAGTTGAATCACAGTATGGATATATGAATGTCAGTTCAGAAACAAAATTTCCTGTCTCTGTTTTAAGATCAGAAAGTAAAAAAAAAATTAAAAAAAAGTTAAAAGTGGTTTAATATTGCAATGCATGTATAAAATCTGTAAGGTAAGGTTATAAATTTTGTTTTGCATGGATGATTTTTAATTGATTTTAGACTGAAATACAATATATATGGGTAGACTTAGCTGTGTGTAAGTTTGTTGGTCGTTGTTGTATTTCCAGGATCTTGAATAACAATAAAAATTCATATCTACCTATACAAACAAATTCAAGACGTGGTCTGTAAATAGGAAATGATTGTAACATCATAAATTCAATTTTAAAAATAGTTTCAAATAAGTATTTGGGATATGTATTTCGATAACTGAAATTTTGCAGGTCTGACTTAAAATAAGTGGAAATTCCATAGTCTGGAATTCTTGATTTAATTCTATACTCTAATTTCCATTTTTAAATGATGAATTTAGGAGGAATAATCATGATTTTTAGATAGATAATTGTTGAGATATCTTTAGATGTTCACATTTGGGTTAACTGTCGATTGTAATCAATCGAGGTCGAACTGTGTCTCGGGGTTCAAGGCAGAAGTGGCTTGTTGGACGTGGAAGGTGGGAAAATTATTCAAAAAAATTCTAGAATGCTGTGATGATTGAACAAGGTTGAACTAGGGTTTAACACGCCTATTTGTTCGATGTGTTAAAAGGGGAATTGCGAGATATTCAGGGACCTGTAATAGATCGCGGGTGGTGAAAATTGAAGCGGGAAGATTGTGGCGTTTCTCTTGTTGGATGTCGTGGGTGCCGAAGGTCGAAGGCGTCGGCAGGTGGGTGTTTTCCGATGGGATTTGGAATACAGGTTTAACTGTTGGGTCGTTTTTGGTTTCGCATGTAGGAAATTGATTTGGATGGTCGGAATCGAGGGTGGGGTTGCTAAGTGACTTGTCGATGATAGGTGGTGGTGTCAGATCGTCGGCGGTCACTCGTGCATGTGCACGAGTTCCAAGCATATCCATGCGACGGCATGATGTTTAACATCGGGAAGGAAGTGGGTTGATTTCTCGGGTATTACTCGAGTCATTCGTGTGTTTGTCTCGAAGTGGATAACGTGATTTTTAGTTGAGGATAGCTCAGGAGATTGTTGGGTTGACTCATTTTTGTTTTGCAATTCCAGGTTTTGGAACTTGGGTTATTTTGTTCCTGTCTATAAGTAAATGTTTTATGTGAGTAAATCAAGTTTTAAGCCAAGTGTTTTCCAAATTTTTAAAGGGCACGTAAAGTAAGTTTTGATCCAATTTAAATAAAAAAAAAATAGTTTGCCAAATGAATAAGTTTCAAAGGAAATTTAAGACAAGTTCTAAACAAAGTATTAGTAAGTTAATTTGTCCGTTTAAAGGAAATGGTAAAATAAGTCAAACTCCTAAATGTTTTCAGGATGATTTTAATAAGGTAATTAAATCAAGGATTAACTATTTTAAGGATGATTGATAGGTAATGAAATTAGTTAGGGAGTAAAATAATCAATTTATTTATTTTGATAATTAATTAACGGTAATTAATTTGTGAAATCAATTTAAAGGATTTATTTATTAATGTGATTAATTGATTAACTATTAAGTAAAAAAATGACTAATCGAGGGTTAATCACTTAATGTAATCGATGAGGTGTAATTACTTAGTGAAGTGATGAATGAATAATTACTGGATGCAATTAAATTAAACGAAATTACTTATTGGGAAGTAATTAAAGGATAATTACTTAAGGAAAGTAATTAAGAGATAATTACTCAATGTAATTAAAAGATTAATTAATGTAATTAATCAAGGAGTTGATTTGATGGATATAAGTAATTAAGGAAAGTTAATTACTAATGTGATTAATCAGGATTGATTAATGAATTAAATTGTTTTAAATTAATTAGAAATGGTATGTCTAATTTTATCTTGCTTATGAATGATTGAATAATATTGCATGACTTAGATTGGTTGATATCTCGGATATGTGATTTGTGATGCCATGTGATATGTTGGGTTTAAACCGAGATAATGTGGTCATCTATCGATGATGAATTAATATATATAGTTGACACCCTGTATTTGAAGTTTGAACTGTGTTTCATTTGAGTAATTTGGGATAAGATGATATTGGTTTCGAAGAGACCGCAGTCGAGTATTAGTAAATACCCGTAACCCACTTCGAATTGTGATTATATTTCCCTAAATTTGATATGTGGAATCAATAGACTGAATGGAATAATATGGACTTGTTCGTCGACGGAAGTTCTATCGGTTTAGAAAACCGTCGAACGAATTTTGAATTAAAATAGAACCGCAAGCGCACGGTGTGCGAATGTAGCACGCGGCGAATACGGGTCGATGCACAAGGAATTGTTGATTTAAATTTCCTACTCAATCAAATTAATCCAAAGTTGAGAAATTGTTAACTAGAAATAAAATGGGGCTAACACTAGAAAAATGTGATTCGAAATCTATTAGACTAAAGAACAATTTAGAGGCAAATCCACTCTCAAATTTTTGTAAATCAACAAACACATAATTTATTATCTCTAACTTTGATACTAAATGGAATAATCATTGTATTTATCATAAGTATGGTTTGTTTATGTTATTGTTTAACATAACTCAAACCATCAAACTATAATACAACAATTATACCACTTATAATTCTCATGAAAATGAAGCCAGAGCAAAAGCTATTTTAAGTATGATCTATTTACTATTGTAACTAGTAATATAGATCATCAAATTTCATTTTTACTTTCATTTCATAATCAAAAATTAATTAGCAAATGATGATGTAAATTATGTTTATGTTGAATAAGAATAGCTTATTTGCATAAGCAATATAAGCTATCAAACCCACTTGTATAAACTTACATCAAAATTCACATTCATGAAGCATAAACAAAGAGATCATAAATCATAAAAATGTTGAAATTACATAAAGTTAGAGAGCTTCATCACCCCTAAATTGAAGGGGTTTAGCTACTCATTTGTGGCATTGAAGCATCACATGTAAGTTTCAACATTAAAAAGAAAAGAAAAATAGAAAATAAGTAAAGAAGGCAAAAGAGATTAGCAACTAACTACTTGCATAAACATGAATCTAAGCTATGAACATAAGGAGAAAGAGAGCATAGAAATAAACATTAACAATAAAACAAAGAAAAGCATGTAGAAAAGAGAGAAGAAAGAGGCTTGAAAGCCATTTTTATTTCATAGAACATTGTGCTTACACTTGATTTCTTAATTTCCTAAGTAAGATGAAAGAGTAGAAGATAGTTTCATATACATAAGAGGGCTATATATACATGCATAAAACCCTAATTCTATTTTTAGGGGACTACCAAAAATGCCCTTTAGGAAGTGTGGCCAACAAGTAACCATTAATCACTAATTAATCCATCATTTGTTTTGCATGAAGCTTTAACCTCCACTTAGTTGTCCATTAGCTCCAAATTGTACTTTTAGGTAAGTGGGTGGGGTCCTCCATGTTCATGGCTGGAATTATTTCCCTCTTCTTTCCTTTGTATTCATTTGTGCATGCATATATCTTCATATAAGCCTCTTCCATATGCATCCAAATTCCTATAAAAATTGTCAAAAAATCTCCAAGTAAAAAATTTTATATTGACACATGCACAAAATGACCGTATTTCCTCTGAATGAAGAGGAAAATATGATGGTTGGAAATAATTGAATTTTGGTTTTAAACATGTTAAAATGCCCAAATATGATGATTATTTAAATAAAAAGAGATAAAATATGGATGTAAATATATGCACAATTACGTGCATATCATGGACCTTTGAACTAAGTAAGAATACTTAGAATTTGATTTGTAAAATAAGTGTGGAGCATAACTAGTAGTAAACTCGTAATGAAGTACGAGTTACCTGGGTTTTCTTTAAAAATTTCAAATTAGAATTTCAAATTTTATGGGTTTACTCACGCTGGTTTCCAATCTGACCGGGGTGTTACTTTGATGTAATGCTCAGGTCAGACCGAGTATTACAGATTTGCAGGTAAGGACGTTCTGGAGCCAGGAGGAGAGCTGAAGGACAGGAACGTATATAGTGTTTATCCGCTGTGATATATATATATTGTTATTTTTATGGGACAAGTTATTTTAAACCGTCCAGTGTTGTGAAATTGTTGTAACTCAGATGTAAAATATAAATATACGGATACAGTTCTGCTTTGTAAACTGTTATTTATTTGCCGTTATATTTTATCCGCTGCGAATGTGAGGTTGTGTGTTTCTTTTCTGTTCTTCATCTTCTATCTCTTTTCTTCTTTTCTCTAACTATCTGGAAATTTCGAGATCGAAATTTTCCGAAATTTTCGGTTCGTTACACTGGGGGTAGGGGTCTTGGATGTATATAGTTGCTGGTGGGCCTGGGCTGATGTAATCTGGCCCGACAATGTTGGTTCGGTAACGCCTTGGTCTGGTGATGGTTGGAGTAGCGTTTTGGTTCGGTAGTGGTTGGAGTGGTTTTGGTTCGGTAGTGGTGGTTCGGTGATCTGGCCTGGTTGTGAGTGGTTCGGTAGGTCCTTGGTTCGGTAGTGAGTGGTTCGGTAGTATTTACTTTGGTTCGAGTTGGTTCGTTCTTCCATAGTTGTGAATCTAGTTCGGCAGTGGTAGGGATGCCGAATAAAACTTAGGTAAACCTGGATGAAGCTGGTGCTTCTTGAGTTCTCCTAGGTGAGAACACGCCCAACAACGGGTATGACTTGGTTGAATAATAAATATTGCAAAATATAGTCTTTCAACTATGTCCGTTGACATAAAGTATTTTAGAACAATACTAAAATTTCGAGACAAAGGTTTGGAGCATATCAAAAAATAGCTGTCTGCAAAACATCATTATGACCTGATCCATGGACAAATGATAACCTTATGATTGCCCATAGATTAGGACAAGGTTGAATGCAATGGTAACGCAAATCAGAACGTAACCAGTATAATACGAGACAACGAATTACAGTCAGCACTACTATCAAAATGTTTCTGATTGACGGTCAAGTTGTCAAAGACTCTTGGAGAGGGGATTTAGGAGATCACACTACAATCAACATAGAATTACACGGATGGCACAAGGTAGAATGGAAATATATATACCATGACGCATGGAATAATATAGTCATGGAAAAGGATACTCAGCCTACTTTTGTTCTACGAGACAATGAAATTGAAAACATAAACTGTCTTCTTTTCAAAGCTTGTACAGTTAACATCTCTGAGTATTAATGATGCTGAAGTTGAAAACATAAACCGTCTTCTTTTTCCAAGCTTATACAGTTAATATCTCTGAGTACTAATGATACTGAAATTCAAAACATACCAGACAGTATCATCGCCAGCGAATCAAATATCAATCTAGTCTCTTGTGGCTCTGGAGCGACGATACACCACATCTGGGCGGAAAAAAACATGTAGATCTTCGATTAAGAAAGCCCAACAAAGTAACTAGTGCGAAGCTAATAATCAGAGACGTAGGTATTATGATTGGGAAATCTAAAAAGAAGACTGAGTGAAATATGGCGGATGTGGAAACTTTGTGGAAGGTGGATTTGAGGAAGAAGGAAAGATGGCATAAGGGTTTGATAATTGGAAAATTAAAAGATTTGCAACTTGGCTGGACATTTTAGTCTAGAATTTTCTCCTCCTTTTCTGTTCTCTTCAAATCTAAATATTTTATTCTTAGAATTTTATATTTTATTACTTTACAACTATTTTATCAAAATTTTCATACTACTTTAAAATAAAATATTTGTTTTTTAAAACATTGTACAATTATTAACAAATCTTTTCTTGGTCCATTCTTAATTTTTTAAGTTAAAGCTCATACATTTAAATTAATTACATAATTGATACTTTAAACAGATTGATAAACACGGTCAACTAATATGTATTAATACATCAAATAAATCCTAAAAGATGATGGTTTTAATATGTATATCAAAAGATGATGGTTTTAATATGTATATCACAAGTTCATTAATAGATTAATAAACTTATTATTTCTTCATTTAGGTACAAATATGTATAAATCACATACATAAACTTTATACATTAACCATAGTAACAAATTTATTTTATAATTTATATACTGAATTAATTTATCTTACATTGCTCCCTAAAATTCTATTGATTTAACAACCGGCATATTTTACGATTGTGTATTTAAATTATTTATATAAATATAGTATCGTTAGTCGGATTAAAGTCCAAAATGCTACCTTTTGTAAACAGTCGAATTAGGACTCGAGATCATTTCCACTGAGTCCAAAACGACGTTTGCGACCTTTTTGAGTATAAATATCGATATGTTTGGAGTTGACTATAATTTTGCTATTTTTCTATTAGGCTTTGGGTTTGGGTTTCAGCCCACTAACCTGACAAAATACCCTAACTCTCCCATCACTCCTCTTCATTCACTCTATTATTTCCTAACACTCAAGTTAAAGGAAAAAATGGGGGAAAAGATGGGAAATTAAAATTCCTAAGCCCTAGTTTTCTTAGGAAATTCATGTTCTAGTTCTAAAATCAATGAGAAGCTTAGGTAAGTATACTCTTCATCTTCTCCATCTCAATCTCTCTTTACTTTTCAGAATTTTCTATAACCGAACTTAGGAAGAACTTCACCTTTGATATTAGATTGAAGATTCTTGAGGTGTATTGAAGAGGAATTGGTCTTGATTTGTTTAAAAGCTTCTCATTCGTTGTTTTTGAGTTTGAATGTAAGTTCTGCAACTCACATCTATGTCTATACATTTCATTGTTGTTAGGTATGAATTCCTAACAGCTATTTCATGTTCAATTGCTTTTGATTTGAATTAATTTGGTGAATTTTCAAATTTTGGTGTTTTGGAGTGAAAAATCTTTAAAGATCCTATCTTGGATATTTGGATATGTTTTTGGTAGTGTATCGAAGAGCATATAGTGATAAGTTTTCGATTGGCATAAATCCCTAGCATCCATCGCTTGTTCGATCGCATTTCGGTTTGGATTTGTCCTTTTTGGGCTAGGCTGTTTTTTTGCCCGGCAGGAAAATTCAGACGTCTGGTTGAAAATCTAGATGTTTGAAATGGTTTTGGAAATAAATAAAAAAGGGCAGAGCTAAAATCCACACGTCTGGAACAAAATCCAAACGTCTGGAACAAAATTCCATACGTCTGAAATGGCCCTGGAATTAAGAAGAGAAAGGAGAAAAAGCGTATATTTTTCCAATACCTAGGTTTAGACGTCTGGTTGGTAATTTCAGACGTTTTGAACTATTTAATTTGCCTATTTTGGCTGTTTTTGGGTGGATTTTCAATTTTAATCGATTTTTGTTGATTCGGTTAGTTGTTATCATTTATTATCGATTTTGATGACTTCTTTTTTGGATTATTAGGAATATCCATTTGATGGATTTAATATTGATTTTTATGTATTTAATTCACATTATCGTATGTGAATTTTTGGTGATTGATTATCTCTACAATCATTTCTACGGTTTGTCACTTTAAAATGCAAAGGTTTCTATGCTAGTAGTAAATACTCAAACTCTTTCACAAAAATGATTTAAACGTTACTTTTAATATAGAACTCGTTTTCAAATCCGTTTTCCAATCTATTAGTATATTCAAACCTTTACCTCATTCGTTCGAGGAATCTAATTGAACGACTTAGCAAAACAAGTGGTATGAAACGCTTGCGTTTACTTTTTCGGATGATTCTTGGACTTGTTCGATTGAACTCTTGTAACAACTTTCGAGTGGAAATCTACAATTTGTTCGTAAATATTTAAGTTAAGCCAGTCGTTATAGGAGATGAAGCTAAACTCATTTATTTACTAGCTTAATGTAATTTACACGTATCGATCAATGATGATCATTTTGTGGTTTAGACTAGCGATGTGCGATGTCTCTTTGTTTGCATAGGGGACTAAACCCCGTTTGTGGAGCTTCGGCTAATAGTTCGTAATAGGGGACTATACCCTGTTTGAAGGAATTTTGGCTCATTGGAGGAGCTTTGGCTCATAGTCCGCAATGGAGGACTATCCCTGTTTGGAGGAGTTTCGGCTCATTGGAGGAGCTTTGGCTCATAGTCCACAATTGGGGACTATACCCTGTTTGGAGGAGTTTCGACTCATAGTTGGAGTTTTGGCTCATAGTCCGCAATGGAGGACTATACCCTGTTTGGAGGAGCTCCAGCTCATTTTATGGGATAACGACTCATTTGTGATACACGTGTTGGTGAGTTTTCATGCTCCCGTTTGTGATAGGCCTTTCCCTTTTATGATTTCTGAATTTCTAACTTATGATTTCTAGAATTTATGTTTCACCAATTTTTGTGGTTTACATTGATAAGTTTTATCAATGTTTGTGGTTTGGTGAATATGTTAAAGAATATGACATTCTTTTTGGTGTTTTGAGATTCTTGAGATATTGTATGATTTTTGTTGTTATTTAACGTATACTTTTCACAGTGTGGCATTATTGTTATATACATTTTTCTCATATCTCTTATCCTATCTCATTTTATATGATACTGATAGCTAGACTGATCTATTTATTATTTTCTTCTTAAATAATACTCGGGTCAGACCGAGGTATTTCAGGTGCTTCTACTTGACTTCTTATCAGGGTCCGTCATCTGACTTTTGGCTGACTACTTTAGATTAGTAGTTTTTGTTTTTATACATTCGAGATAGAGACTCCTTGATGTATACATATTCATTTATCTAGCACTTGTACCTATTCTTTTGTGATGTAATGGATCTTGCATGACGACTACTTTGATGTACATTTCTATGTGTTTTACTCATACATGTTTCCGCCTTTGTAATATGAATATTTGTGACTGATTTTGTGTTATGCTTATCTTATATTTTTTTCCGCAGACCATATAGCCATTGTGTAGTAGCTTTGAGTTGATCTGTCAGATTTCCTTTTGAAATAAAATGCATGCCATACTATCTGACATATCGGTACTCACACAAAGCAATTACATAGATGGTCTCTCCTCAACAGCCTTATTCTTCGTGCTAGTTGATGGCATTACCCTGTAATGTCCTTGGCTAATGTGATTATAAAGGTGGGGCGTCACAGCTTGGTATCAGAGCCAAACTTCGGAACAATGTATAATAATCTAGCAAGGATCATTGTCCTAAGTGTCTCTTAAGGATCGTGCATTCGGGTTTATTCGAGTCTTAGGACTCGTTCTATCCTAATTTCTTTTATGATGCCTTGTTTTATCAATCAAGATTGTTTGATATTCATTCTGAGAATAACATGTTTCTTCTTTCTCTCTTTCTTTCTTTAAAAGAGAAATGGTTAGACTTGGTCGTCCCAGCGCTGGTCAATCCAGTGCTACTCTTCCGGATGGTGTATTCATATCTGCTCAACAACTTTTAGATCTTGTAAAGAATGCTCAGGCTGCCAGACCCACTCCAGAGCCTACTCATCCTAGATCTGGGTTTGCACGCTTGTGCAGAGATTATATTGATTTAGGTGGAAGGCCATTCAAGGGATTCGAAAGTTTTATTGAAATCCAAGCTTGGCTTAAAACATGCGACCGCATCTTTTCTCGCATGAATCTTGTGTATCTACATCAAGTCCAAGTGGCTTCTAGCATGCTCCAAGAAAGAGCATTAGATTGGTATGAGCTTTTGATTTCAAAAATCATTGAAGCGGATCTTACTTCGGAGAAATTCCGAGAAAGGTTCGAGTTGAAGTTTGTGCCGGAAGCTGAAAAGGTAACTTTGGCCCGGCGCTTTATTGACCTTGTTCAAGGTGAATATTCTGTGACAGATTACGTCACATCTTTCGAATCTCTCTCTAAATACGGGGTCGAGTACATTAATACCACACTGAAGAAAAATCAAAGGTTTGTCTATGGGTTGAATAAGAACCTTAAAAAGCCTTTACTTTTGAAACTATAAGTTTCTTTCGATCAGCTTGTAGATATCGCTCTTCGACTTTAAGAGTCGGATAAAGAAAGTGATGTTGAAATTATGGGTGTCAATAAGAAATTTAGCATCAATAAGAAGAGGCATCCCTTTATTAAGTTCGAGAGTCCTGATCCCAACAAGAGAGTGAAGCAAGTAACTTCGGTAGCGAAGACTCCAATCCCTAATCGTGGAGAATGCTACAATTGTGGCTCTAAGGACCACTATATGAATAGGTGTCCAAGGCCAATTTCTTGCCGCTATTGCAAAAGTTCGAATCATTATATATCTTCATGTCCCAAACTTCAAAGCAAGAGAGAGGGAGAGCTAAATGTTGTGCAAGCTCTTAGTGACATTTCTCTTGGTCAAGGTATTTCTCATTCAGCCCTTGATGGAATTTGTTTTGTGATTATCCTATTCGAGTTCTTGTTGATATTGGTTAATCTCATTATTTTATATCAAAAGAACTTGTTGATTAATTTTCTTTAAATAATTTGGGATTGATGACTTCACTGAGAATTGCGAATTCGGTTGGTGGATCCGCGACACTCAGTTTTCTTTGTAAAGATGTCAAGATTATTTTATGTGATTATTCTTTCTGAGACGATTTACATGTTATGCGTTACTTAGGCTTCGGATTTGATTTTTGGAGAAGGATTGGCTTAATCATTATGAAACCCATATCCTATGTCCCGAGAGGACTATCCACCTTTGACATCCTCAATCTATTAAGAAAATTTCTATTTTTCTTAATGATTTCGATTCCAATTTGGTGGCATCATTTTATTCTCTAGACCCACTTATTGAGGAAGATGTTATTTCCCTCATTCAAGTAGTTCGAGAATTTCCCGGTATCTTTGAGCTTGTTTAGGATCACCACCTAAGCGATTTATGGTGAGGTGCAAAGGTCTTTTCAGCTCGACCTTGCCACCGATTTTCATCAGCTACAGTTGCCGAGGGCAGCATTCCACTTGCCACATTCCGCGCTCATTATGATTCATAAGAGTGACTCGTGATGTCATTCAAGTTGTCCAGCTTATTTCATCCATCTTATGAATCGAGTATTTTGGGAATATTTCAATGAGATCATCCTTGTATTCATTGATTTTGGATGAAAACAACAATTTAAAATTTGCAAATCTTTTTAATAAGATATCTATAAGTATATTTGGATTTTATTCTTAAATCGAGCAAAGAGTATTCGTAAAATTTTTAAGAGACATGTTTATCATATAGAAGATGATTTTGTGTTGTTTTTCCCATTGAGTGCTTTAAGAATTTTGGTCGATGCACTTGATCAACGTTATCGATAGAAATCTCCTAAACGCTATGATGAGACAGTCAGACACAGTAACTTGACTTGGAATAAGTAAATTTTTCAAAAAGATAATTACATAAAGTTAATTATAATTTTAAAATTCTTGAGCTTTTTGGGAAAGAGGATCATTTAAAAGAACTCCTTTCCGATGCTCCTATTTTTGTGATTTACGAAGGGAACGAAGACTTCACTGTTTGTACCGATGCTAGTCGTATTGGTTTGGGTGTCGTTTTCATGCAAAAAGGGAACGCGTTATCGCTTATACTTCTATACAATTAAAGCCTACTAAGATTGGATATGCCACTTATGATCTAGTGCTCGCGGCATTGTTTCCGCCCTTAGAATTTGGTGTTCATCAGTGTTTCACCTATGAAGGGTGTTGCGCGTTTTTGTCAATCGAGAAAATTAGCACCTCAATATATTGGTCCATTTCGCATCACCGAACATATTGGTTCCGTGGCTTATTGCCTTTTATTACCGGCTCAATTTTCTGTTATTCACGACATTTTCCACGTCTCTCAACTACGGAAATGCCTTAGGGATTCCAACTCTATTCTTGAGCTCGGTGTTATTGAAGAAATTGAAGTTTCATCTAATTTGACTTATGAGCAACATCCTATTTGCATCATTGCCATGGAGGTTAAACGCCTTCAAAATAAAGATGTTCCTCTTGTGAAAGTTCAATGGTCCTCAAATCCTAAGGATTGCTCTTGGGAATCTAGAGAATTCATCGAGCGAACACATCCGGCCTTACTCTCTCGTGCTCTTTAAAGGCGAGCTTCTCGTTTTAAATTATTCTTTTGTGTTGATATGCTATTATGGTTGTTACTCTTTACTTTCTTCTTAAGTGTTGTGACGACGCAATTTCTTTAAGGAGGGGAGCCTGTAACAACCCGCATATTTTACGATTGTGTATTTAAATGGTTTATTTAAATATAGCATCGTTAGTTGGATTAAAGTCCGAAATGCTACTTTTTGTAAACAGTCGAATCAGGACTTGAGACCATTTCCAATGAGTCCAAAACAACGTTTGTGACCTTTTTGAGTATAAACATCGATATGTTTGGAGTTGACTATAATTTTTCAAATTTTCTATTGGGCTTTGGGTTTAGGTTTCTGCCCACTAACCCAACAAAATACCCTAACTCCCCCTGCACTTTGCTTTATTCATTCTATTATTTCCTAACACTCAAACTAAAGGAAAGAATGGGGGAAAAGATGGGAATTAAAATTCCTAAGCCCTAGTTTTCTTAGAAAATTCATGTTCTAGTTCTAAAATCAAAGAGAAGCGTAGGTAAGCATCCTCTTCATCTTCTCCATCTCAATCACTCTTCAATTTTCAGAATTTCCTATTACCTAACTTAGGAAAAACTCCGCCTTTGATAATAGATTGAAGACTCTTGAGGTGTATTGAAGAGGAATTGGTCTTGCTTTGTTTTAAAGCTTTTTTGAGTTTAAAGGTGAGTTCTTGAACTCACATCTATGTCTATAAATTTCATTGTTGTTAGGTATGAATTCCGAGCATCTATTTCATATTCAATTGCTTTTGATTTGAATTGATTTGGTGAATTTTCCAATTTTGGTGTTTTAAAGTCAAAAATCTTTAAAGATCCTATCTTGGATATTTGGACATGTTTTCGGTGGTGTATCGAAGAGCCTATAGTGTTGGGTTGTCGATTGGCATAAATCCCTAGCATCCATCGCTCGTTCGATCGCATTCCGGTTTGGATTTGCCCTTTTTGGGCTAGGCTATTTTTTGCCTAGCAGGGAAATTCAGACATCCAATTGAAAATCCAGACATCTGAAATGGTTTTAGAAATAAATAAAAAAGGGCATAGCTAAAATCCAAATGTTTGGAACAAAATCCAAACTTCTGGAATAAAAATCCAGACGTTTGGAACAAAAATCCATACGTCTGAAATGGCCATGGAATTAAAAACAGAAAGAAGAAAACGCATATATTTTTCTAGAACCTAGGTTCAGACGTCTGGAACTGTTTAATTTGCCTATTTTGGCTATTTTTCAGTGGATTTCCCATTTTATTCGATTTTTGTTGATTCGGTTAATTGTTATCATTTATTATCGACTTTGATGACTTCTTTTCTAGATTTTTGGCGGTATCCATTTGATGGATTTGATATCGATTTTTATGGATTTAATTCACATTATCGTATGTGAATTTTTGGTAATTGATAATTTCTATAATCATTTCTATGGTCTGTCACTTTAAAATGCAAAGGTTCCTATACTAGTAGAAATACTCAAATTCTTTCACAAAAATGATTTCAATGTTACTTTTAATACAAAACTCATTTTCAAATCCCTTTTCCAATCTATTAGTATATTCAAACCTTTACCTCATTCATTTGAGGAATCTAATTAAACGACTTAGCAAAATAAGTGGTATGAAATGCTTGCGTTTACTTTGTCGGTTAATTCTTGGACTTGTTCGATTGAACTCTTGTGACAACTTTCGAGTGGAAATCTACAATTTGTTCGTAAATATTTAAGTTAAGCCAGTTGTTATGGGACATGAAGCTAATACTCATTTATTTACTAGCATGGTGTAATTTACACTTATCGATCAATGATGATAATTTTGTGGTTTAGACAAGCGATGTGCAATGTCTCTTTGTTTGCGTGGGGGACTAAACCCCGTTTGTGCAGCTTCGGCTAATGGTCCGTAGTGGGGGACTATACCCTGTTTGGAGGAGTTTCGGCTCATTGGAAGTGCTTTGGCTCATAGTCTGCCATGGGGGACTAGCTCTGTTTGGAGGAGTTTCGGCTCATTGGAGGAGCTTTGGCTCATAGACCGCAATGGGGGACTGTACTCTGTTTGGAGGAGTTTCGGCTCATAAGAGGATATTTGGCTCATAGTCTGCAATGGGGGACTATATCCTGTTTGGAGGAGCTCCGGCTCATTTTATGGGATAGCGACCCATTTGTGATATACATGTTGGTGATTTCTCCCGTTTGTGATGGGCCTTCCCCTTTTATGATTTCTGGATTTCTAGCTGATGATTTCTAGAATTTGTGTTTCACCAATTTTTGTGATTTACATTGATAAGTTTTATCAATATTTGTGGTTTGATGAATATGTTAAAGAATATGACATTCTTTTTGGTGTTTTGAGATTCTTGAAATATTGTATGATTTTTGTTGTTATTTAATGTATACTTGTTGCAGTGTGGCATTATTGTTATCATACATTTTTGTCATATCTCTTATCCTATCTCACTTTATATTATACTGATAGCTAGACTGGTCCGTTTATTATTTTCTTATTAAATACTACTCGGGTCATACCGAGGTATTTTAGGTTCTTCTACTTGACTTCTTATCAAGGTCCGTCATCTAACTTTTGGCCAACTACTTTAGATTAGTAGTTTTTGCTTTTATACATTCAAGATAGAGAATCCTTGATGTATACATATTATTTTATCTAGCACTTGTACCTATTCTTTTATGATGTAGTGGATCTTGCATAACCACTACTTTGACGTACACTTCTATGTGTTTTATTCATATCTATTTCCGCCTTTGTGATATGAATATTTGTGACTGATTTTGTGTTATGTTTATCTTATATTTGTTTCCGAAGACCACATAGCCAATGTGTAGTAGCTTTGAGTTTGTATTTGATCTGTCAGATTTCCTCTTGAAATGAAATGCGTGTCATACTATCTGACATATTGGTACTCGCACAAAGCAATTACATAGATGATCGCTCCTCAACAACCTTATTCTTAACGCTAGTTGATGGCATTACCCTATAGTGTCCTTGGCTAGTGTGAGTATGGAGGTAGGGCATCACAATTAACCTTAAATACTTTTGTTTTACGTTTTATAAAATTACTTATAAGCCCTTCTTAGTTCTCTAATAATATTTTATAATCAAGTCCATATATTCAATTAATTGTGTAATCTCATATTTGAAATATCAAATAAATTCAATTAACTAATATTCATTCGTTTATCTAATAAATTATAAACATATTAGAGTTTTAATATATACACATGATATTCATATTTGATAAAAAATGGTAAAATTGTTATTTTCATTTAGAGATATAGATATTTCAATCACAAAGCATAAAATGTATACACAAATAATAATAATTCTTTTAATTAATAATTCATTTATTTTGAAAAGATTATAGCGCATTATATAACATAATTTCATTTCTAACCACCCATAAAGGGCAAATTTATATTTTAAGATACTACGACATACAAAAATTACACTGATAAAAATTAGAGTATACAATGAGTGCTCTCCTCCTTTGAGAACCGCTCTTTTATATAAAAAATAGATATTATATGGACATTCTCATTTTTTAACATGATATTGCACTTACCCAATCCATAACTCAACCAAATACTATATAACATTTTTTAACAATTATCAAAGTTGTAAAAATGATCCTCCTACAACAACATGAAACTTACGGTTACTGTAAGGATAAAATTGTTTAAAATTGAAAGCCAAAACAACGGATAAAAGTACACATGTAGATAAGTTGGACAGAAGATGTTTTTCCCAATTACAAATACGTACAAAGCACTTAATTTTCTACAGCTTTTCTACCTTCAAATCCTTATATTTAATTAGTTAAGTTGATTATTAATTTATTTATTTTTAAATAAATTCGGTTATTTAATATCATTAATTCATTTATAAATCATTTAAAATAACAACAACCAATTTATATACGACATTCATATTAACAAAAATGGTAAAATTATTTGTTCATTCATACGTACAAAAATATATATCATATAATATAAAATTATTTACATATATCCTCATACAAATACGGTAGGATTTTTTTTTGGAGTTCTGACACTAATTCTCATAAACGTTGTTAGTGATGATCGAACTCTCAACTTTACATCTGAGCATCACATGTAATTTTAGTTTCTAATTAATTTATCATACTTTGCATAATAAAAGTCTATTTTTAACAGCAATTAAAATATAAATATTAATTAGTGCCTAAGTTCATATCATGAATTTAAATTTTAATCATGATATATACATGGTACATTACATCTAATGGTAGAAGTGCACATGTAATATTATTTGAAAAAATGAGGAAACATCAAAACATAAATGAAATCTTCATTTGGAAAAAGTTTAAAAATACTAATATTATTAACATCTTAAGCTTATAGATTCCAGATCTAGTAAATACAATTACTCTAGTAAAACTAAGATGTATGCACTATGTGTTTCGTAGGATCTTCTTGAAAATACGGCCTTACAATATTTTTCAATGTTTTAATATAAATCCATCTCCATTATGGTTCAAAAAACCATCTGACTACCGTATACTACAATAGAGCTAGAAAACCATAAATTAAGGTTATCACATACTTTAGTAAAATAATTCAATTCCGTGTTGTGACATGAAGTAAATATTAAGCAAGTATGTGTAGCATACAAACTTCAACATCCATAAAATTGAGAGTGTGCTTATAAAGAAAGGGAGAACAGTGGCTACATAACCATCATGTAGAACACTTTATTTAGGAAAAAAAACTGATCATCAAAACTATCATCCCTAAAGTGGCAACATGTAAAAATGCACAAGTTCATCCTTATGTAATAATCAATTATTTTAGCATAATCTAAATATTCATTTTTGATTCAGGTTGCATCAAGAAAAACTATAATATGAAATATAATGCAATGCATATAAAACTTGATTAAACAAACCTTTGGGGGAAGAAACTGATCCTTTAGTCTATACTATATTTGTTAGTATTTTCCTATTTGGAGTAATAAAACTTAAACACGGATAACAAAATACATGTTTTCTTTTATACTTAAACAAGCTTGCATCATCCTTGTTTGTTACTGAAATGTAGCTATAAAGTTGTTTGAATGCAACAATAACCATTGGCAGATCAAGGTACCAGGAAAATTAATTATTAACAGATCAACTTAGTTGTGTTTCAATGTCACGATGATAAGCAAATACACAATTACAAATCTATAAACTATAAAAGTTAATGGTACATATTAAAAAAAAATTGAACTCAATGTTAAGACATGTTTAGTTTAGATTACTAAGTAATCAAACATAGAACCGTGCTATAAAATACTAAATAAAGTCACAATCACGCTCAAACAGCATAATGAAGATAAGTAGACTTTAAAAATGTGTTTTTTCACAAAAAATCATGCTCACACAACATAAGAAAATTAGTTTAATTTAAAAATGTGGATTTGAAGAAAGGGGAAATATAGATACTTAAATGCAATTAAAATTTAAACACCATGTGTGCGTGTTATAGAGAAAAGAATATATCAAAAAAACTAATAAATACCTCTCTAATAACAGTTGACATTTCATGCACCACTCATCCCTTCATGTGGCTTGAATTTGTCACATCTTGTCAAAATGAGAGATAAACTTTTCATTTCATAAATAGTAATAGATAATAATATGAGACAATATGTAGTAGGATAATGGTTGCATAATCACGACTATATATAAAACTACATTAACCAATCTTTCATGATAATTGGAAAAAAAAACTACAATCATATCATTTTGCAATTATCATAGTGTTTTTATTTCATTTCTTAAAAGAATATTAGTTTGACAATAATGAAGCTTAATATTTCATTCGATCCACTTTTCGGCAATGGGTTTAAGCATTCCAACCTATATATTTTACCAATAATTTTAAGAAAATAAAGTTTATTGTAGCCCATGCAACATCATAGAATAATCAATATGTCATGCTTAATGAAAAAAACCATATCAATGAATGAATTTGGTGCTAAGATGGAATGAGTTCCAATGTAAATGCAAAGCAGACCAATTATATCTCCTTGAACCATGTACAACATTAAATGTCTGTTTTTTTATATATCAAGCATGTATTTGATACATTTTGAGCACTTGGGATGTAATATATTTTGTTTAACATATTATATCAATTCAAGCATATAATAATAAAATGAGTTATATGCCTAAAATTGTTCGTTAATTTTAAATTTTTTGTCATTATAATATAAAATCTAGATCATTCCTTTTTGATAGTTATACTGCTATTATCTAACAATCAAGTGTGCACGTATGAATAACGTTTATACTATGTATAAAAAAGTTTGATTTCTCTCTTGTTTGTACCTTGTTATGCTACTATGGTTTATATTTAATTATTGCTTACTTACTTAACTATATATTGGGGCCAGTGCTCAATCAATGTGTAATGTAGGAAAAACTTTCATATTGTGCATATGTAAAAAGACTGTGTGTACTGATGTATAATGTATATACCTTTAATCTTGCTTGGGATAAGTTTTTTAAGCGAATAATGGTGAAGAGAGCAAAAAAGTAAAGTAGTTGAATAATTTAAACTTTTATTTAGAATAAATCAAATTACAACGATATGCACTATGCATATTGTTATTGAAAGAATTGTGATTACAATTATGATATAACGCTATAATATTTTGTATATGTTAATTAACTTATTTTTATCTTATTGAAATTTTGAGATACAATAGAATGAAGTGATTATAAATAAAGTATGAGTCTATATATCTTTATGCTATACACATACATAGACATATATACACATAAAAACATATATATATATATATATATATATATATATATATATATATATATCTGCGTGTATGTGTCTATGTAGTCTTCTCCACACTTTTAAAACATCCTAAATTGAGTTATGGATTAAATGAGGGAATAACAATTACAGATATCATATATGTCATAGTAAATGGTACGCGAACGTAAGTGACGATCAAGTTGGGAGAGGTTCACTACTATTATTTCGCATATGTTACCATTTTTATTTTTTTGGAATTAAATAAAAAATTAAAAAAAGTATAAAACAAACCTAAAATGTGTTAATAAATTGGCCCTGAAGATACGGGTCAGTGAAAATAATTTATTAGCATCGAAGAATTTAGCAGCATTAAAGTTTGTAGAAGCACCTAGATTACAAAGAAAAAGAGCGAATAGCATTTCTAACCTATTGCACAAAACAATGTCATCATACAAAATAATTTGGAAAATTTTCATTACATATTGTTGAAAAATGACAAAAATTGATTGTATTAGATAACATATACAATATAAGTCATGTAATAAAGAAATTGAAATGAAATTATATATATGCACATATGGATATACGTGTACATGTCTAGAAAGATAAAGCAGACATGAGCCAACTCAGTGTGCATTGATGTTATTGATACCCTGACACACGTATATGAAAAATTAAACTCACAAAATCAAAATAAAATTCAACTTCACCTGATGATTTTCATACTACTATGTCAACCATATATCCTAACATTGTCTATTATATGATTTAGTTAAATTTTCAACGAAGTTGACTTCTACATTTGTAGTTTGCCTTTAATTAACATAGAATATAATTCTAAAACAGCCTATTTGTTACTTAGTGGTACGATAAACCTGTATCATATATGGTATAAGATTTTTAAAATTGCTTGTCTTTAAATTGTCCCCTAATTAATACTAATTTGTATGTGGATACCATAATATAGACAATAAACATTATATTTCACATCGCAGTCTCAGAGTTTTATGATGTAATTTATGTTAATTAAGGCTTATTATTTGAACAATATAATGGGAATATGGTGGCATTTTATACTAACAACTTGATGGTTTTAACTCAATGAAAAAAGGACTTATAATGTATTTGACTCGTCAATGTAAGATAACTACAAAATGATACCTATATATTTAGCATTTCAAGAAGATTATGATAATAAGCTCAAGCCTTAAATACTTACTTGATTTGGTTTCTTTTTCTTAATTATAAAGTAGAGAGAGATATTGGAGTAACCATTGCTGCTTCAAATTATATGAAGAAAATACAAAATTATGTGATTATGCCACATGTTGAGTGATGAGTTAATGCATCCTATATTTTGTAAAAGGAAACATTCATGCTAAAACATGGAGAATATTCGAATCTAGATATTGAAAATATGTACACTTGGCTAAACATGGAGAATATTCGAACCTAGATATTGAAAATATGTACACTCGGCTATGATAAATATGTAAACTTGCTAAATATTATCATGGAAAGTAGGAATCCAGTAAGGCATTTATTTAACTTAAACATACTTCTTTCTACTGCTCTTTAACCCCGGTATAGAACAAAATCCCATAATTCTTTTCAACTATCAATTTACAATTTATAGTTTCATTGCAATAATCTTAAATTAATTCACTTATTATAATATATAGGTATATAATTTTTAATCAAAATGGTATGTTTATGAAAAACACGTGTGATCGCCATGAGCATAATCTAACAAAGCTACTGAACTAAGCATGCTAACCTCAATATAGCTCTAGGGACATTAAACTTCACACAAACACAATCGACCTAGCATTAATATCTCAAGGGCAAGAATTTTCCACTAACTTCACCAGTAGAGATTTACGCATATGAGTGTCAATTATCCAAAATTAAATAACATACACACATAATTTCCATCAAACTTAGTGGTCAAGAAATAAATCCAGAGTTAACTACAAATATTAAAGACAAATGGTAAAAGAGAAGTATTTGTATTATGTCTCATAAAAAATATTTTCATACTGTAAAGGGAAAAGAGCAAGCAACAATTCCTTTTTAAATCTAGTATTGAACTTAGTATTTTTGGAAACACTACAACACGTTGGTAAAAAGTATTTCTTACCATTTATTGTGTGATTAGAAATATTTGGTAACTTCCAATGTTAAATCAATTTATTATATACATACATTTATGGAGTATATCATAAATTGGCCGGTAAATTCATAAATTTAGTCATTCTTGTATTAATATAATGGTTAAGTTCATGATTTTGATTATAACATAGATTCAAAAATTCAAAAATCCATTAAATAAACAATCTTATGCATAATACATGCTTACTAAGTGTAACAACCCGCATATTTATCGAGTTTACATTTAAATATTTTTATTTAAATATTAAATCGTTAATCGGATTTTGGTCCGAAAAACTACTTTTTGCAAACGGTCAAATTAGGACTCGAGACAACTTCCATTGAGTTCGAAATGTCGTTTACAACTTTTTAAGTATAAACATCGATAGGTTTGGAGTTAGTGAAATTTCACTAACTTTTCCCGCTTTGGACTTTGGGTTAGTTTAGCCTATTAAGCCCAAGTTCCAACCCTCTTCTCCTCACTCTTCATAAATTTCCTAACTAACTCAAGCTTTAGCATTAATGGTGAAGAGAATGGGAAATTAAAACTCCAAGCTCAAATTCAATTGCAACTCCATCATTCAACTCAAATTCAAGTAGAAGATATTGGATTCAAGCTTTGAATTGCTTCTCCTTGCTTTCAAGCTTCATCTTCATAAATTTTAGTGCAAAGGTGAGATTTTTATCTCACAATTCTAGCCTATAATTATATTGGACTGTTGGGAATGATTCCCTATCATTTTTGCATGCATGTTAGCATTTGGTTTGGATTGGATTGGCAAAAAACTCCAATTTTTAGCGTTTTGTTGAATTTTCTGCACTTGAGTCGTTCTGGCCATTTTTAGGTCGTTCGAAGTTAAGTCGTTCGCCCTTGAGTCGTTGGAGCCTTGAGTCGCTGAGTCGTTGGAGCCTTGAGTCGCCGAGTCGTTGGAGCCTTGAGTCGCTGAGTCGTTGGAGCCTTGAGTCGCTGAGTCGTTGGACCCTTGAGTCGCTGAGTCGTTGGACCCTTGAGTCGCTAGGTCGTTGGACCCTTGAGTCGTTAGGTCGTATGACCCTTGAGTCGTTAGACCCTTGAGTCCTTAGGTCGTTAGACCTCATTTTATCTTCACTAGGTCGTACCGTTTTGGTCGGGGCGCTGCCCCGCACCCCGCCGGGGGCGCTGCCCCCTGGACCCCCGCGACCTGACCGGGCAGGTCGAACCCCGTAAGCGGTGGCGTTGCCCCCGCACCCCCACCTTGGGGGGTTGCCACCCCCCCTGGACCCCCCCCCCTCCGTAGGCGATCTTATCTGAAAAACATTCAACAGAACTTGCTTTGTTGAGATGCTGAGTTGACCATTCTTCGAGACAAACCATCTCTGGTTATCTCGGCCACGTTTGGTCGTTGGGGAACTTCCACTTTGATGCTTTTGAGCCGATTTCCTTGGATTTTATTCACATCTCTGAATGTGATCTTTGTGATGATTGTTTCTACAATCTCTTCTGTAATTTGTCATTTTAAAAATATAAAGGTTTCAATACTAGTAGTAAATATCAAAACTCTTTTAACAAACAATTTCAACTCTATTTTTAATAACAAAGCTCTTTTCTTAAACCATTTTCCAATCTATTAGTATATACAAACCTTTACCTCACTCGGATGAGAAATCTAATTAAACGACTTAGTAAAACAAGTGCTATGAAACGCTTGCGTTCACTTCGTCGGTTAATTCCTGGACTTTTTCGATTGAACCTCTTGTGACAATTTTATTAGTGAAGATTTACAGTTTGTTCGTAAATATTTAAGTTAAGCAAGTGGTTATGGGACATGAAGCTAAACTTCTATATTTACTAGCTTAGTGTAATTGACGCTTCTCGTTGATCATGACGATCATTCTGATGATTTAGACTAGCAACTGTGCGATGTCTCTTGTTGCGAGGTTAGACTAGACACCACTTGTGTGATTCCACTCACACATTCCTTTTTGCTTTTTGGTTAGTCTGGACCTTAATCTGTGTGATTACATTCACACATGTGGGGTAGCTCCCCTTGGTCTTCGGACCGTCATGTGATAGGTCTCTTTCCCTTTTTATGATTTCTGGATTTCTCGTGTTGATTTCTGGAATTTATGTCATTGACTTGTTATGAGTATAAGTTTAGGGTATGATGCCCCCTTCGAATCTTTGAGAAGATTCTTGTGATATTGATTATCTCTTATTGATTGATCTTCTGTTGATCATTATTTACATACTTATAGTGGTATGTCGTTATGGATGTTTATGTTTATGCCATATCTTTTATGTTATATCATGTCATCTGATATTTATAGCTAGACTGATCCGTTTATTATTTTCTTAAATAATACTCGGATCAGACCGAGATGTTACAGGTGCTTCTGCTTGACTTCTTCCCAGGGATTCATCACTCTGACTTTTGGCTAACTGTTTAGATTAGCAGTTTTTGCTGTATACACTTGAGATATAGACTCATAGTTGTATTCTTTTGTATAGCACGTGTTGCTATTCTTTTGTATTATCGTGGATCTTATTGACCACTACTCTGATGTACACTTTCATGTGTTAGTTATATATTCATATCTTCTTCCGCCTTTGTGATATGGATATCTGTGACTGATTTGTGATATGATTATTTCTATGTTTGTTTCGGAATATTATTTATAGCCACCGTGTGATAAGCAATTACATGGATGGTCGCTCCTCAACAGCCTTATTCTCCGTGCTAGTTGACAGCACTTCTCCGGAGTGTTCTTGGCTAGCGTGGGTATAGAGGTGGGGCGTCACACTAAGTTTACCAAACTTTTTCTATAAAACAAAAACAAAGAAAAGAAACCTTTTAAGTGCAACCTTTCAAGTCTTCATGACTTTCATGGTTTTTGCAATTGCCTTACCATCAAAATAAAACTATAGCATTCATGTAGTAGTATCATTGATTCTTTGTAGTAAAAATGTTGCTGTAAGAGTAGCCAAAATAATAGCACTCAACATTTTCTCTTCATAACATAGTACTCTAACTTTCTACTCAATTTTTGAATTTTATCATAAATATTAAGTACATTTTACGATTGTTTTTTTAAATAAACGTATTGTCATCAAGATTAATTTGTAACTATCAGTTGCAAATTTATCAATTATATTTGCATGTAAATAGTTCTCAAAAAATATTATCAGTTAACAACAAAAAGTTAACCTAACTGGAGAAATCAAGATAAATGTCCAGACTGATATTATTAGAAATTATTCTATTTACAAATGAAAATCAAAATCAAATGGTATTGTATCCAACTATAAAATTGTAGCAATAAAAAATTAAAAAAATCGAAGATGAACACTGAAGTCATATGAATATTAAACGGTTTGAGCTTGGATTTGGGAGAACATCCAATATACTTGGTTTTAAAAAAATTCAAGAATTCAAGAGAGTAAAAGCTTGAAGTTTATAATCATTAAAGGAAACCTGAACCCTAATAAAAAAAGAATAACCAACGTTACTTGAATGTCATAAAAGTGATGATAGAAAAATTGGAAGAAAAGAACGATGCAAAAATCAAAACTGAAAAGTGTTGCTAGTTTCAAAGGTAGAAAAGTTTGAAAAAATCTGTTAATTATCCGTATAAGCCCATTAAAAATATTTTGAGCTCATTAACGCAAATCGTCAATAAATAAAAACAATATTTTCAGATTGAGCAAGGGAATTTGTTTGCATTTGCAATTAGATGTTTGAAGTAAAAGCTTGACAAAAACAAATAATGTAGATAGATATACTCACTTCACCATGACTCTATTTTTATGAGGCAAGAAACATTGGAGGTGGGAAATTTAGAAAAAAGTAAAATGATAAATGTTCAAATTTGGAATTCAAGAAGAATAACGATTTGGATAACTTGTGAGGGACAAAGAGATGGAACAAAAGAATCTTGATCAAAATAATTAATTCTTCTCGAAACGTTCACTTATTAACAAAGGGTGCTTAGATGATGGATTTGAATAAAATAACTGAAAAGGGAAAGTGTTTAAATTCCAAAATAGAGAAAAGTTAAGATCAAATATAATAATTAAATTTGAAAAAAATGAAAGACAAATAAATTATCGTTGAATTATGGCCAGAATTGAAATTTGAAACAACATAACTATGGGTTGCAATGTTAACGTACCTGATTTGTTTTCTTATTTTCAAGTAAATGTAAGACTAACAATAACTTTAGAGTTATGTAAGATCATTTAAAAGAAGAAAAAGTGGTTAAACAATTAAGGGTCAATAATAGTTGCCATATACTCATAACAGTTAAATACACAAATGGCTTACAATGTTAAAATGCATAAACTAACAAGTTATTACAATTTCAAGGGGACTTAACCTAACAAACTTCATGATCATCAAGGCAGAAAACCCAAAGAGATGGTTATAAGGATTGGAGATCGATTATATTTGAAACCTTGGACTATAGTTGAATGGATTAAGATGGATAACACTCAAAAAATGGCTAAGTATGGAACTAATCTATTACTTATAATAGAAAACAAGAACCATCCCTTGCTTATTTGGAACTTTATGATTGCAATCTTCTAAAATACTTGCTCCCATGCGTACTCTCATCTTTTCTTTTACTCTATCGATAACTATTCCCCCTATCTTCCTATGCATTCTAAATTCTATTTACCTGACTTATTTCATTCATCTCTCCCAAATTATAATTCACTCGAAATTTCTCAACAGCTCTTGGCATTGCTACTCAGTCGTAAAATTCTTCATGTTCGAATGCAAATCAGTAGCGTTGCTCCAAATTATTTCTTCCACCAGAACATATGTTGTTGCATAACCCACTTACAACTTCATCTTTACCATTGGCAATCCTAATTTCATATTGGTTCTCCAATTATGTTGATATCAATTGACGGTCAAACTGATAATTGGATCATGTCGACTCTACGGTTATTGATGAAAAAACGGCAACAGCATGCGGTCGATGTAATAAACGTCTCGCTCCGGTGAACTATGAGGTATAACTTACTGATCTTTTTTCTTCTCCTACGACTTGGTTCTCAATCATTGTTTTCATCATTTAATGATATCATACTGCAACCAGTATTTTTATTTTTGAATTTTTTCCATTTTATTGCATTAGTTCCTAAATATTTACTTTGGCTTATATAGTGCGTTTACCAATCCGTAGTATTAATTTTTTTTCTTTTCTGACATTGTTACATCCATGAAAATTTTCAAAGTACAGTATATTTTAGTTTTCTTCAACTTAGAGAGAATGTCCTCAACTATTGATGATCCAAATTTGTTGGTCCTAAAAACTATACTTGCAAGTTCGTATTCTAATCAATTTTAAATAATATTACATTTAAGACACTAATTCTAATTCGGTTGAATGGATTCACTAAACAAAAATGAACTTAGGAAAATATATGAACATATATAAAATGATTAATGACATTACATGGAATGCGTCAAAGAGTAGCATGCCTATCTAGTATAAATTATTGATTGTACCTGCTTCTTTTTGTAGTTTAAACTACTCTTTATCCACGTTTGAGAAAACTAATCCAAATTATCTCGTTCCCTATCTTTGGATACAAAACCAGATCCAATTGCAACCGATTACATAATGTAATTATAACTGCTAAGTGGTTAAACATAATTGGCAGTTGTTGGTGCGATGCAATAGATTAGAACCGTCATAATTTAAATAAATGATGTCTCAAGCAGTGAAGAGAATTAGACATTAACATAAAGTGATAAAAGCTTATTCCATTATTTGTTAATAGAAACTGCTAATATAATATTAGTTTTGAATGTGAACATAAAGCAAAACTAAAGGGAGGAATATATCAACTTCAGCAGAAAATAAGTATGGATAGTGTGTCCACTCGATAGTCATCATACCTAAGAGTTGTTGCATTTTTCTTTTTTCCAACATGCAATGAACAAGGTTACTTACTTGCAAGCTATGTTTCATCCCAAGTATTTAAAATAATTTGAATGAAGTGCAACTTCGATTATATATTAAAAGCTCAACTTTAATCTATGAACTTTAAGGACACATTGTTGGTTTTTAGTTAACTATACTGTTATTTATGTTTACAAACATGGATACATAGTAAAATGGTTCCAAATGTGGATAATATGTTCTATTTGTATCTTTTAGTTCAAAGCCGGTTTTTTTTTTTTTTTTTTTTTTTTTTGCAAATTTTGCGAAAAGTACAGTGGAAAAGTTAAGTTCGTCTGGTATTATTACTTCGATTTGTAACAGGATAAGGGAACAGAAATTAAAGCGATAGTTTATAATCTGTATTCATTTATTTTCAATGAGTGTAAGAGAAGTTCGTTTTGGATGTTATGTACCATTGACACTTTATTATTTAACAACGGGCAAGTATTTTTCTACAAATACTAATTGAATCTAGCATTATGTATATTTAAAAATAAGAAAATGTTGGTATATCATAAAATCCATACCTGAGAACATAGCAAACTAATCATTTTTTCCATAAGCTCTGTTGCAATCTGCCATCTGCTATCACAATATTATGCATCGTGACAAATCTATCGCAGACCTAAGAAAAAATAGAAAGTGTACCCATATAAGTTAGCATTATCTTTATGCATCCCGAAATTCATGGATGAGAAACACTAATGAATTCACATTTTTCTATCAATATTTTTGTTTAAAAAAATACAAAAAAAGGTTGATAATACTTTTGTTGCACCTGAATAAATGCACCTAGATAGGTTGATGGTTTAGGTGTGGGGAACCAGTCACGATCATCCAATCTTATTTGTCGAGTAAATTAATTTTATCTACATTCACGAATATAGATTTGGTTATGGAATGTAGATTCAGTTACGAATATATCAACCGTCAAGTGATGGATCACAAATTAACAGGCCTTCAAATATGTTCTCCACCTTTAGTTATATACGAAGCTACTCATATATCGCCTTGGCTAATAGATAATTATTTAGCACCTTCCTCCTTTTTGGTCGGTGAATGAATTAATACGAATTTGTCCATTATTAATAAGGTGTCAAATATTTATTCAAAAAGATCCATATTATTTATTGTTAAAATATATTTTGTCTTCACCCAATATGACGTCGTGGAGAAAACACATACCATCATGAATTGGAAAAAAAAAAAAAAAAAGTCTGCCGCATACCATTCGGTTTGAAGCTGGAATAGTATACTGCTCACCACTGACATCAGTGGGATTTTTGGATTTTGATTAATAAGTAATAAATGAGCAAGTTGGCATTTTCTCCATCATCTGAGGTTGGAAAAATTCCATTAAGACTCAAAAGAAGACAGGAAATAAGGATTTATAACAGGCCAAACATATGTAAACGAATTGCTTTATATGGTTTATAAAGAACTGAACTGTCATTTATTGAAACCAATAATCAGTTAATGACTTTTCATAAGCTAAAATTCATAATAAATTAATGCATACAATTATGTAGAGGTCAAACTACTTAACTACATATAAGGAAATAAGTAATAAATATAAAAAAACCTACTGAGAAAAACGAAGATTTAAATTGTGATTTGCCCGCCACTCATGCGCATATGTAATTGGGGATAAAGGGTGGCAAAAAGGTCCTACAACGTAATTTGCTTTTCTGTGATGAACATATCAGGTATATTCAACTATTAGATATTAGGAAAAGAATAGTTTGTATGTTGGTATATTATATAGGGTAGTAGATACTGCAGTTGCGGAGTTATGTGACTTCCGTAAAACAAAAGGTACGAGTACCACAAAAAAGGAGTAATTTTCAGGGAAAATAATCAAAATATGTAGTCAGCCAATAAATCACACTTACGTGCCATTTTTCATACTACTTTGCACTTGCTAATGAAAAGAAAATTTTGCTTTGGCAAGTATCTCATCAGCCCATAAAAGAATACACAGTAGCATATACCTTTAGTTACTTGTATAAGTGCACCTTATTCACCCATGTATATTGTATGTATGGAAATTGGTATGTACTAAATTCATCTCATAATTTACTTCAAGTGCATTTCAGCCTTTGATTTTTTTTCTCTAAATATATTGTTTTAAGAGATATTAATCTATTCAAACTTATATTTCCTAGATCCATTTAAAATGATGATGACTGTATAATGTAAAAGTTTGTTTAGGGAAACAATTAATGTTCATAATGTTATAAATGGGTTAAATGCTCCTCAGGTGAATTGTAGTTACTGTCGCCAACAGGAATGTATTTCAAAACAGAGAAGTAATAAAAAAATGGAGAAATGGATATATTGGTTGCATGTTTTTCTCCATGGTGGAGGAAGAAGAACAGGATATCCCTAGACAGCAAACCGTATCCGTGCAGCTGGTTTTACATTAAAATACGAAAAACTCATATATTCAAAAGTGTGAAATTTTGGTCAATCTGCTGCTATATGTTGTTAATATTCAAAGTAAAATGAATAAATTAGAGAAACAACTATTTGGTAGGACAAACCTCACATTTAATAAGTAGGCCCATTAGTGTAGGAAAAATCTAAAACAAATTAGAGATTACAAATGTCAGAAACAATCTTGAAAAATAGAATTAAATGTTGGTAACAATTTAAATTTATAAGTTTGAAAAAGGAAGGAATTAGATTGAAATAAACCAAATTCACCTTTGTTAATACTATTGTTAAGGTAATTGAGTTTTTCATTACATTTAGTTCATTTCATGGAAAACCATTTTCAATTTCATTTCTTTTAGCATGTTTAAATTTTAATTGGTAGTCTAAAAACTGTTGTAATAAATAAATAAATACTAGATCTGAATACATACAACCCATATTGATTCTATTGAGAAACAAATATATGATATTAAATAGTTCAGCAGAAGTCGTACCTGAATCCATTGATGTTTGCAAAAAGAAAATCAAGTAGGTTTTAGATATTCCAAATTGACACAAGCTTAGATTTGAAAATTCTCTTTAGAAGAGGGTGCAGAAAATATGATAAGACTTGTGTAATTTGGGGACCATAATCCCATATATATAGTGTGTGATATTTTTCAGTTCGGCTCTTCAACAAACTAAAATTGTCACTCTGGTATCCACACATTATAAATTTACACGACGAATATACCCCTTAAGTCTTGTTGTATTTATTTCAAATAGATCACATAATTAAACTTAATCTCAAGATAGCTCATACATTCAAATATTAAAATATGTGGCACCATAATGCTGAATTATTTCAACAATCTCCCGCTGGGACACATGTGTAACCTTATAGAATGTATTTAACTTTATGAGCTCTCAAATAGCTATCTTGACAATATGGTATATCCATAACAATCTCGTCCATTATCGTTAGTGTAACTAAACCCATTAATGGTCACGTATATCAATATAATCGAATGACATAGATCAAACATGTATGTGTAGCATGGAAATTACATGAAATGTGATCTTTACATGTCTATTTCCAACTGGTCCTACTTTACTTTAATGAGATCAAAATGTAAACATATATAAATAATTTGAGTGCAATTAAAACTTTATTTCTGATCAGAAAAACTGAAGCATATCCACAATCAAAATATAGAGCAATGTCACAAAAAAAATGACTTAGTACAAACTCCCCCTAAATTACCAAAATATCCTTACATAAAAGATGCACCCATTTTAGCAACATGCTTATGAAAGACCTTGGGTAGTAATGCTTTTATAAGTGGATCCGCTAACATAGAATTTGTCCCAATATGCTCTATGGATATTAACCCATTTCGCACTCTTTCCTTCACAACTAGAAACTTGAGGTCAATGTAATTTGACTTACTTGAGCTTCTATTGTTATTAGAATATAATACTGATGATCTATTGTCACAAAACAACTTTAGTGGTCTTTCAATATTATCTATAATGCGCAGCCCAGTGACAAAATTTCGTAGCCATTTTCCATGATTAGATGCCTCATAGCAAGCCACAAACTCTGCTTCCATAGTGGAAGAAGCTATAAGCGTTTGCTTAACGATCTTCCATGATATAGCCCCTCCACTCAACATAAATATGCATCCTGAAGTGGATTTTCTGCTATCCGGACATTCAGCAAAGTTAGAATCAGAATACCCAATGATCTCCAACTTATCTGATCTTCTATATGTAAGCATATAGTCCTTTGTTCTTTGAAGATACCTCATAACCTTTTTTGCTGCTTTCTAATGATCCATTGCAGGGTTACTAAGATACATGCCTAACACTCCTACAGTGTACGCAATATCCGGACGCGTACATACTTGAGCATACATTAGACTCCCTATAGCAGATGCATAAGGGATCTTCTGTATTTCATTAACTTCAAGGATGTTATTAGGGCATTGTTTGAGACAAAACTTATCTCCTTTAGCGACAGGGGTATCACCTGGTTTACAATCTTGCATGCCAAATCTCATAAGCACGTTTTCTATATAGTTCTTTTGTGACAATCCAAGAATGCCTCATGAACGATCACGATGTATTTGGATCCCTAATACAAAAGAGGCATCACCAAGATCTTTCATTTCAAAATTATTTAAAAGAAATCTCTTAGTTTTATGCAACATATTTAAATCATTGCTGGCAAGCAATATATCATCAACATATAAAATTAAAAATATAAATTTACTCCCATTAAACTTGTGATACACACAGTTATCAATGATGTTTGCCTCAAAACCAAAAGAGGTAATTACATTATGAAATTTGTGGTACCATTGACGAGAAACTTGTTTGAGTCCATAAATGGATTTCTTTAGTTTGCGAGCCATATTCTTTGGATCTTCGACCGTAAAGTTTTCCGGTTGCACCATATAAATTGTTTCCTCAATGTCTCCATTGAGAAATGCAGTCTTAACATCCATTTGATGCAACTCAAGTTCAAAATGTGCAACAAGTGACAATATTATTCTAAAAGAGTCTTTCGATGAAATCGGAGGGAAAGTCTCTTTGAAATCAATGCCTTCCTTTTGAGTAAAACCTTTTGCTACAAGACGAGCCTTATATCTTTCCACTTTACCTTTTGCATCCCTCTTAGTTTTAAATATCCATTTACAAGTAATGGGCTTCTTACCTTCAGGTAAAGGGACAAGATCCCAACTTTATTGTCTTGCATTGATTTATACTCTTCATTCGTAGCTTCAATCCACTTTTGAGAATTAATATCTTGCATGGCTTGGTGAAAGTTGATAGGATCATCTTCCATCAATCCATTATTATCCTCTAACTCTTGAAGAAATACAACATAATCATTCAGAATAGCATTTCTTCTTTCCCTAGTGGATCTTCTTAATGGCAATTCATTTTGAGGTTGTTGAATTTGTTCTTGTGGAACATTAACTTCAACTTGAAGAGGATTTTGTTCAACATTGTTTTGTTGGGGTTCTGGATTCACTTCTTGATCAATGATAGGAACAATAATCTGCACATTGTCCGAAGAAGTAACTGTAGTAGGAATCATAGACAATGATTCCTCCTCAAAAGCAATGTTCCTTACTTCATTTCTCCCTCTCAACTCAACATCCTCAAAAAATGTTGCATTTCCCATCTCAAATATTTTCCTCAGTATGGAATCATAAAATTTATAGCCCTTAGATCCCTCAAAATAACCAATAAAGTAGCTACTCACTGTTTTGGAGTCCAATTTTCTTTCATTTGGCCTATATGGCCTTGCCACAACCGGACATCCCCAAATGTGAAAATGCTTTAGAGTAGGCTGTTTACCTGTCCAGAGCTCATAAGGTGTTTTAGTAGCTGCTTTAGTGGGTATTCTATTAAGGATATAAACTTCTATCTTTAATGCCTCTCCCTAGAGTGATTTTGATAAGGTAGAATGACTGATCATACTCCTTACCATGTCTTTAAGAGTCCGGTTTCGTCTCTCAGCAACACCATTCATGCTAGGTGAACCTGGCATAGTGTATTGTGGTATTATTCCACATTCCTCTAGGAATTTGGCAAATGGTCCTAGATATTGTTCACCTGATCCGTCAGATTTACCATAATATTCACTGCCACGGTCAGATCTGACAGTTTTAATCCTTTTGTTGAGTTGGTTCTGAATTTCTACCTTAAATTTCTTGAACATGTCTAAGGATTCTGATTTATCATGAATAAGATATAGGTAGCCATATCTTGAGTGGTCGTCTATGAATGTTATAAAATATTGTTGAACATTCCATGATGCCTCAGGGAATGGCCCACAAATGTTTGTATGTATTAATTCTAAGACGTCAGTTGCTCTATTGGCGCCTATTTTCTTATGTTTGGCCTGTTTTCCCTTGATACACTCTACACAGACATCAAGGTCTGAAAAATCAACGGATTCCAAAATGCCATCTGACACGAGCCTTTGAATATTAATTTAGATATATGACCTAAGCGCTTGTGCCATAATGTGGCTGAAGTTTCCTTATTAGCTTTTCTTTTAGTACCACGTGACTCTACATGCAAGGCTTCATTATAAGAGGTATTAACATCAAGCATATATAAGTTATCATAAACATTAAGAGAACCAGTTCCAATAAGAGTTGAATTCATTGATAAACTAAAAGTACCATTCCCAAATGAACAAGAATAACCAAATTTGTCCAACTTAGAAACAGAAACCAAATTCCATCTAAATGATGGTATAACAAAAGTATCAAATAAATCCAAGTAAAACTGAGTTCTTAATAACAACTTAAAATGCCCAATAGCCTCCACTTCTACCGATTTTCCATCACCCACATAGATGTATCTTTCAGCATCAGTTGGATTTCAGTAGCTTAGGCAACCCTGCATAGAAACACTTATGTGAGTAGAAGCACCAGAATCTAACCACCAAGTGTTTCCAGGTACTGTAGCTAAATTTACTTCAGAACAGACCAAAGTAAAAGATGTACCTTTCTTAACACGCCATGCATGGTATTTGGCACAATCTTTCTTCAAATGTCCAGCCTTTTTGCAAAAGTAACAACCATCAGTCTCCTTTTGTTTTTTTTCAGTCGGACCCTTAGCAGATTCTTTATCCTTCTTTCTCTTTTTGTCTTTTCCCTTAGAGGTGTATGCTAAATGAGCACTTTCAACCTTATCATGCTTCAATCTCTCTTCTTCTTGTACACAATACGAAACGAGCTCATTAATAGTCCATTTCTCCTTTTGACAGTTATAACTGATCTTGAACTGGTTGTATTGTGAAGGAAGAGAGATTAATACCAAATGCACGAGCAAATCATCTGAAAGCTCAAGCTTAAGTGCCTTAAGTTTTGGAGCAGTGTTAGACATTTCTATAATGTACTCCCTTATTTTTCCTTTGCTTTGATACTTCATGGAAATCAAGCGTTGCAAAGGCGTGCTTGTTTCCGCCTTATCGTTTTTAGCAAAAAGTTTTTCAATCTCAGCAAGGAAATCTTTAGCATTGGTTATCTTTTCAAATACCGCACCCCTAAATGCCTCCGGAATGCCATGCTTTATGATCATTAGACTCATGCGGTTTGAACGATCCCACCTCTCAAAGTTCTTTATAATGTCAGAAGAACTTTCATCCATAAGAGGGGCGGGTTCATCTATCCTAAACTTTCATCCATAAGAGGGGCGGGTTCATCTATCCTAAGTGCAAGGTCAAGATCCTTACAGCCAAGAACAAGCAATATGTTCTCTTTCCAATCCTTAAAGTTTGTTCTAGTCAGAATAGGAATGTTGTTCAGATTGGCAGATACCGTAGTCAAATTAGCTGTAATTTTAAATTAATCAAATATGCTTACATTATAAAACAACTGTAGTAAATTTAAAATAATTGGTAAGTCTTTGCTGAAGATACCTAGCACAACATTAATATCAAGTCTTTGGACAATAATATTAACTGTAAGTGGTATTCTTGTTGTAATCATCAAATATTAACAATAAATTCAAGCCAAATAATAATCTTCCTTTCGGCCGATTAATTATTTTCTTGTAAAACTTTATAATTGTTACATATTTATCATCACACATGTGTATCTAATTTGGCCAGATATTAACCTTCCTTTGGGCCGACTAATATTCGCATAAATAAATACACACAAATATCTAACATTTTTCATGAGCAACTAAAATAAGAGAGGTCACTTTGGTGACATATTATTTCAATTAGTTCACTTGTAATGTAGGATATTCACAATCAATTTGCAAAAGACGCCAAATAGTATATGAATTTATTTTAACTCCTTCATTTATAAATTTTCCATAAATATAAATGTCAAATTTGACATCAAGGAAACTGTAATGATATATAAATGAATAATACTTGCAATAATAATTAGTATCATATTATTGCATACTTTATTTAACTTCTACTATTCAAAATAGAAGGTGAAACATATTAAGTAGTAACAATAAATTACAAAAAAAAATATGTCAAATCTGACAGCATCAATTAATGTGCTGATTCATAGTGTACAAAAATAATGAATAGTAAAAGCTTGGCCAATATTTCAACAATGCCTGTTGCTATTTTATGCTTTTGCAGGAGAAAACAAAACCACAAACATGTCATGGTACAATTATTATAAAAGATGTAGATGATTTCTTAGATCATAAATCCAACGATACGGTTCAATTAAATCCAAATTGCTATCATTTCAGGAAACTTTTGGTCAAATGAACAGAATTCAATATTTCATTAAATCTATGCATCCATGTATAATACTGTTTATTTTGCATGTTTTGAATCACCATAATTGAAGCATTCACAAATCAGAACGAAATAAGTGGATCAGGTAAATCAACCGAAAATTGTAAATCCAAGAACCCTAATTTCATATGTTCTTAAAACCAAAGAATTTCTCAATAAAATCAATGATAGGTGGCTCTGATACCACTTGTTGTAATAAATAAATAAATTCTAGCTCTGAATACATACAACCCATATTGATTCTATCGAGAAACAAATATATGATATTAAATAGTTCAGCAGAAGTCGTACTGAATCCATTGATGTTTGCAAAAAGAAGATCAAGTAGGTTTTAGATATTCCAAATTGACACAACCTTAGATCTGAAAATTCTCTTTAGAAGAGGGTGGAGAGAATATGATAGACTTGTGTAATTTGGGGACCATAACCCCATATATATAGTGTGTGACATTTGTCAGTTCGACCCTTCAACAAACTAAAATTGTCACTCTGGTATCCACGCATTATAAATTTACATGACGAATATACCCCTTAAGTCTTGTTGTATTTATTCCAAATAGACCGCATAATTAGACTTAATCCCAAGATAGCCCATACATTCAAATAATAAAATATGTGGCCCCATAATGCTGAATTATTCCAACAAAAACTCCCCATTTTATGTTTAAGTTGAACCCATTTGATCATTGATGTTTGCCTTAAGATTATATTATATTAAGTTATAGAAATATCTACACTTGAAACCAATGGAGTCAGCTTAATTGTGGAAATTTCTAGGAGAAATAGTATTGTTATATTTTAAAAAGGAGCACGTATACGTAGTCATATAATTGTGGTAATGATTGATTGTCTTTTCCATGCCTAATGCTTAACATCTTCCTCTGGGAGAGTATATGTTGACTCCATTCATAGTTTATACTCAAAAAAAAGTAAGGTAAAAAGCTGAGCATAAAAACATAATTGTAATGAATAGAATATAATATTAGCACCTTTTATTGTTGCTACACTGACATATTATAGCTGATGAAACTACTAATATTCATACATACCACATACTAGCTTCATACCATCTTCAGCAAATATAGTCTCATCGCTCTTTTGGTAAAATAACAAAATGTTCAATATATGAAGAGTTTTATGGTCGTCCATCATGTAAAACTCAAGCAACTTTGAGCATCCTATCCTATGTGTCATAATGAAAATGGAAGAAACACAATCCTAAATAGTTTAATACATAACAGGAAATCGGTAAAACTCATGCAAGCATGGAAATGGAATGAAATAATATGATTTCAACATCTAAGAAGCAGTGAACAAAGTAGAAAATAAAATATACCATACTTTATTTCCTTTCAACAGATTATATATCTAATATTGCTAATTGAAACTGTTTGTAGTTATATTTTCAAAATAAGCTAACATCAAGGTACAAATCAATCTAAGTACACAAAACACTATGTGCGAATCTACAAAATAATTCAATAAAAAAGCAAAAAGCAAATTTTTTTTTCATGTTTCTTCTACTTTTTTGTTGAACTGTCACTATATGTTTAAGTTAGAAATATTTCATTTCAATTTTGAAATTTAAATTTTAGTTTCAAATTTTATGAGGCATTCATTCATTACATAAATTGAATTGAACGGGTGCTATTTTTCTCATTAGAACTGATCATGTCATTAGCGCTGCACCTTGCAAATATGATGTAGTGTGATCGATAACTTCTAATTATACTCCCTAAACTATCGTGCTATAGCTATCTATGTATGTGGGTTAGTCAGCTAATTGTTGAGTAAGGAGCATGAGAGGCAAACTGTTTTCCATAGCTATTTCTTGTAAAAATCCATGTGAATAACGAATAACCTAGTCTCAGACTTTCAGTAATAAATCGTGATACATTAGTGGTCAAGTTTATTTACAATTGAAGTTATGATCATTTGATAGCCATATTTGACATTCTTTCCACCAATCAAGCTATAGAGTCACCTTGGTTCAACAGAATTAAAAAACAGATTAGTTATATCAAATAACAAGTTTTCTTGCTCTTGAATGGGTAAAAAAGGTAAAACGTATCTCATGGTAAGAGAACATGTAGTGGAAAGGATGTATATCTTCTGTTAACACACCAGACCCGCCGTCGAAGCAATAATACTACATCTGAAGGAACAACTGTGATACAATATCAATTTTCTACATACTTATACTCTATTTATGTTAAATTAAACCACCAAACAAAATACGATTGAAAATTTTCAAATAATTTAATTGAATTTTATGCCTTGATGAAACATGACAAATGTATAAAATAATGCAACCCTTCCAATAAAGATTCTAGTACAATTTTTAACTTGAATCTAAAAATTTACCGAGTTGAGTATATTATTATTCATCAAATATACATATCCATGTAACATCCAAAGAAAGAAGTTTTTATTGAAGTAATATATGCCACTATAGCTAACAATTTCATTTCAACATCAATGTCTAACTGATTTTAGGCAGAAATGTCAAGTAAATATACTGACCATTATATACATGATAGTATAATTTTATTGACCAAAAACACATGAGTTCAATGTAGTTTGTATTAAATTTTGTACAGCTTAAGTGATAACTTATAGACGCTAACAACGTTTCTAAATAATGGAAAAGTCGGTCAATCATGTTAGAAAACAGGAACCTAAGAATGAGAAAAATCAGTTCCAAAATGCAAGCTCTTATTGTCAAATACCTATGTATATAAATCAGAACAATCCTGAAATAGAAATCACACCTAATATCGCCTAAAATAAATTAAACAAAAAATTAACTTCGGTAGGTCATTATTTTGTCCTATACTTTATTTTGACATAGGATTAAATTCACTGATAAATATAATTTGAAACTTCCTAAACTACTAAATTCAATTTTTTGAAAAATTCATATGGTTTTATAATATGAAAATACAATTTTGGAAAGAACAAAAACATTATCAGTATTATCTAGGTTGCATTATAACATATTTTGTTGTTGTTGGCATATCATGATTTAGATCGCGAGGAAAAGGAAAAAAATCAAACATCAAAGAGAAGTAATATGGCTTAATCTACTAATTTCCAGTTGACTAAAACATCACCATTAAATCCAAATATTTTATGGAAACCTTTAAAAATGAAGCAATTCATATGTAATGATATAGTTGTCTGTTTTTAGCCTATAATAGTAAACAAATATGCAGCTGTACTATAATACTTCTTAATTCACCAAATTAAGATGTATGGTTCACCATTAGAGTAAATATTTGCTTTTCCAATTCATTATTACTGTTAAAAATAAGTAAGAAATATAAGCGCAGGATATATCAATGTGAAAAAATTTAATGGCTTTAATGAAATGGTTTTTTTGGCACAATGAAAGGCTGTAGAGCCTCATGTTTTTTTGAATTTCTTAGTTTGAAGTTAATAAGCCTAGAATTAAACTAATTAGCTTAAGGTAGCATGAAAAAACACTATAGTGTTTGTACCCACATTGCGCAGTTTATATATGCGTATACACATGCCAATAAACTCATAAATACAATCAAATATCAATTAGTGCCAACAAATACACAGCTTAAGATTACTTGGAAGTAATTTTGTATATTCTTTATCAAATATAAAAGCATATAAATCCGATATCGTAAATCATATATGTGAAGTAGAGTTATGTTTGTATTTCATATATAACTATCATATTTATAAAAATTAGATATAACATTTCATTGAAATCCATAGAAACCGAAGACACAAAATTGAAACGGTTTAGAGTGTAGTACCTTATCAAATTCTACTTGACCTCAACAAAAGTATTAAATTTACATGCTTCATTGCATTGAGAGTATATGTTGAAAGCTATTGGGTATTGGAAATAAAAGTCCACAAAACATAATCAACAAAACTTTCAGCCATGCCAACTACCGAGTAAGTAAAGACCATAAACTGAAATCCTCATGACATGATTTATTTTGCAGAAGACCGAATGACAAAATGAAGAATGTATAGTAATATCCATAAACATTAAAATCAAAATTTTTTATGGCAATCTCTTAAAATAGAGCAACTCATATGTAATGATATAGTTGTCTAGTTTTAGGCTTTTTGCCCATAAGAGTAAACAAATATACAAATAATTATGGTCAAATTGAAGATCCTAAATCATTAATGGGTTATGCATAAATTCATGACAATGTAGAAGTTGCTGCCACTGCAATCAGATTTCCATTATTTTAAACCTCAGAGATAACCTAGACCATCATCTACCAGGATTATCTCCAACATGTTACGTTAAATTGAATGCAACAAAAATCTTGGTTTACGCAGCATGACAACAATGAACCTTCTCAGCAAAAAAAAATTATTTCAATATCGACAGTTCACAAATACCTAATGGATAAAATAAAATAACGTGAAGAACAGGGAAAATGGCAAAGGATATTACCTTAATTTGACGACCTTTGCACCCATTGGGAACAACCTGACGGACGTGGGGGAAGAGCTGTCGATTGGGTGAAGAAGAGCTATCAAGAAAATAAAGCGACGGTCGGTTGGGAGAAATATTGTTCAATTCCCTTAAATAGGAATTAGCGTTAGGAGGTACCAGAGATGAAAGGGATTAAAAAATTGATCTGATTAAGAAATGGAAGGAGGCAGCAGAGCCAAGGAAAAAGAGCAGTCTTCTAACCTCCAGCGAGGAATCGGACTGTACTGGGGCGGAGTTGGTGGCAGAAGGGATGGATAACGGTGGACGTATGGAACCGCTCAAATCAAGAGGGAAGCTATTAGGTAGGTTGAAAAAAATGGAGAAAGGAGAGAGAGAGAGAGAGAGCAGAAGAAAGAAAGTAGAATCGCGACTATTCAGTTTAAAATTTACGTAAGGGCCTCAGTGCTCTTGAAACCAAACTCATTAATCATGGTATAGTATAGATTATTAAAATAATCATTAAATTCAAATATCTTGAAAATTAATAATATATAATTTCAAAACATTATTAATAAAATAACAATAATTAATATTTACCATTATTATAAATAGCAATAATTAATTTTCAAAACATTATTAATAAATCCTTACAATTAATTTCAAGCCATATTTAATTTTAAAATAACTAATTTTTCAGAATATTTGAATATTGATAAATAACCTTTGAACGACAATAAATATAAATAAATAACTTTAAGACGATATTAAATATAAATAACATTTAAAATGATATTAAATATAAATAAATAATTTTAAAATGATATTAAATATAAATAAATCTTTCTAAAATGATATTAAATATAATTAAATAATTTTAAAATGATATAAAATATAAGTAAATAATATTTAAAAAACCATATTAAATATAACTTTTAAAAACATTTCTGCTGACTTAGAACCGCCGAATATTTTCGAAATCCAAATTCAGATTTTAAAATCATTTCCTATCTCAAAATTCAACTCCAACTCTAATGACAATTTATAGTATTTTTAAATACTAATTCAAGGCCAATGACTATCAAACACTTAATCAATATCGATATGGATTTTCTATTACTACGCATTTTAAGTACTGGACATATAATAATGTCAAAATCAATAGAGCCAATATTTAGGCTTAATATCCAATAATTCATATAACAAGAATATTATTGAAATTTAAAATCAACAACAGTGAGGATCATGTTGGATTCCTCCAACCTCCCTACATCACAAATAGTATATAATCATATAATATATGTCATCCTCTACTAGGCGGGATATGTATGTATGTATGTATGTATGTATGTATGTATGTATGCATGTATATAAGGGTCGTCCGCTTCAGGGGCAGGAATTAAACCAAGCCAACTGATAAAAACAGTAAATCTTCCAAACATTCAATCAACAATTTTTATCGACTATAAAACATTACCAGTTAACCAAAAAGGTAAGCTTAACTCACCATTATTCCAGCTGTCACCGAGGCTTTCTAATTTGGAACTAAAATCGAACGACGTCCGATTTTAGCCCAAATTTACACAATCTCCAAATCCAAACCAACCATTTGCATCGCGAAGCTTTCATCATTACGAGCGTAAGCAAAAATCCGTGTCACGGTTGGACCTCGTATGAAAGAGTTATATATTTTATAAGATTTAAAATTTAAATAATTATAATTTATACTAATTACATTGATTAAAGTTAATTACCATTTAAAACAAAAATTCCCTTGTTCGTTCAAAATTGCAACTTCCACCTCCACTAGCGACTTTACACCGCTTAGCTACGACGCAATTGTGCTCTGGTCTACGTCGCATCAGCACTATAGGTCGACCTCACCTCAACCGTACCTCCAGACACCAACCTTGCCTTCCATCTCCGCCGCCATTGCCAGAAGATCACCAAAAAATTTCACGTATTCATCTTGTGATTCTAACCAACGTCGACCACCACATGAAGATCCAACCATCAACGTCATCTCCTCCCCTAGCCGAGCAAAAATGTAGTTGATGTCGAGTGCCAATTCTGCCTCAAGTGGCTCAAATAGACGACGGCCATTGGATAATGGTCATTTAATTTTTTCTTGTTAGTGTAGGTTTGAGAAGAAAAATGAAAAGAGGAGGAAGCTGAAGTAATATAAATTAGAGATGGAGTAGGGGCTTGTACATTGAGAGTAAGGCTGAAATATGGTCTATGGTATGGGCTTGGATAGGGTGCATGTTTATTTTATTTATTTTTATTTCAGAAAAGCCAAATCTTAGGCATTCAAAAATTTCAAACTCCGATCGAGCATGTTGCTTAGCGTTCTATATGTAATACCCCTATTTCGAAAAAATTGGAACTGATATCGTGACCTAATTCGATCGTGTACAGAAGATAGCTTTTCAAACCCAATTATATTATATAAATTTCTTTAATTAATTTCTACGTGTTTCGACCTCGCCCGACCATACGATACGTCCAATTGCTACGAAACTTGACGGTATATAATAACTCACTATTATAGATCCAATGGCACCAGTTTCGTCGAAATTCGAGACAGTGCCTCAAAAGGCTATTTCACACGTTAATTAAAACAATTGTTATGAAACAAGTTTAATTGCTTTTAGAATTAAAATTCAAGAGTTACTATCTTCATTCTTATCCAGATAGAATTTAAATCAACTTCCGAAATCATTTTTACTCACATTGAATTAAAGATTTAATTATTAAACAATTCTAAATATTAAATATAACAATTTAATTATCAAATAGTGGCTATATTTGAAATTCAAGTTATTTAACTTACAGAATTAAATTTTCAATATTTACCGTCAATTAAATATTAAAATGACTAGAATTTTGGGACATTACATTATTATCCATCATTTGATCATACGAAATTTATTTACATGGCTTTGGTTATATAAATATTTATGTTGTGACTTGAATGTTGTTATCAGATATAATGGTAGCTTGTTTTAAGTACTATTGAAATTTGCTAAGCCTCTTCCAAATTAGATATGTTATGGATTTGAAATCAATTTTAGTTTTATAACAATTTAAAGTAAATTACTAGATTAACTGATAATGATAAATTGTTAATGTCATTAAAGTTATTGAAGTTTATTTAGGTTAATAGAGTTTAAGTTAATTATTTATTAATTAAAAAGGGTTTAAGTTATTTATTTATTTATTAAAACGGTTTAAGTTAACTATAAAGGGTTTAGGTTAATTATTATTTAATTAACAATGTTTCATGATTAATCATTATTTTAATTGATAATGTTTAGGTTAATTATTAATTTAACTAATAAGGATTTGACTAATTATTTTTTTAATTATTTGTTTATCTTAGGTCAATTAATCTTATAATTGATGTGGCTTTTAAGTTAACTATTTTAAATAAGGTATTTAAAGTTAATTTACTATTTTATTTAACAATTTTACCATTGATTAATTACTTTATTAAATGGAAATTTAATATTGATTAATTATTTATTAAATAGGTTTAAACATAATTAACCATTTATTTAATTGGTTTTTAAGTTGATTAATTAATTTGATAATGGTGTTTTGAGCTAATTAATTTATTAATTAATTTTTGTTGATTAAGTTGATTTAATTAACTTAAGAATGTTCTTTAAATGATAATATTGTTTTATAAAGGGGTTTTACTTAGTAAAAAGAAACAAGTAAAAAGGTTATATTTTGGAAAATGATCTTGGATTTTGGAATAAAAGATTAGGTTTATAAAGTTTGATGGATCAATTATATCAATTAAGTTATGAACCTAATAAATAAATATTCCTTCTTAATTTTGGTGGTAGGGAAGCATTTCCCTACTCAACATCGAAGAATTAATTGTTTGGGATTCGTAAGAAATTGTGTTTCAAAGACATATGTTTTGATCCGTTTAAAAATGAGTTGAAATAAGAAATTTTTCCTAATTGGTTTGTGAGTATACTTATACCTATGAGATAAGTATATGAATATTTTGAAAAATAATTTAGGAGATTTAATTAATAAGAGATTAATTAAATGTGGCTTAGTGGATTCCATGGAAAATTAAATCTGTGATTGATTATTATTTACTTGATAGTTGGATAACCGACTACCAAATCTTGGCCAGTTTTTAACTCTAGAAATATCTAGAGGAAACAAGAGGATTGTAAAGTATAGTTATCTTAGATGGTACCACTATACATATAAACTCATTGTGTTCTTCTACGATAGATGATAAGGAGATCCATCCATTTAAACAGTTATGGTGTGGTCCTAACTCTTATCTTGTCTATTTATTTCCAAAAGAACTGGATTTGAGTTTTTCGAAAACTATCGAATATTGGTTCGAAGAGACAGACATCAGATAAGTTTGAATTATCTGAAAACCACTTTGAACCTACTCAAGTTTCGTATCGAAGACATCTCGAAGATGATGGGGTCCAAAATGAAGCTCTCTAAAGTTCAAGGGCTACTTGCTTCTAATCTTAAGGGCGATTCCAAAATGGATGTAGTGGAAGTAGTGCCTTCAGTTTGTTCATATCTTGAACAACTTGTATGGATGAGTGCTGACACTATATTGCTGCTGGAAGGTAGTGTTATCATTCCAAGTGGGATTGCTACATAAAAGGTAAAATAGAGCCTCAAGCCTCATCAACCGAGAATGACTAAAATCAGGGGAGATGCAGTAGGGCTAAGTGGATCGCACCTATTAGGGTATGACATCACCCTTATATTTATATTTAAGAATTTGGTTGTACATGATAGCTTTCGATAAAAGGTTGCAAAGCAATTCGAATAATGATATATTTGATACTATCCAGTAAGGGTAGGCCGGTCCTACGCGGGCAAGGGGTCCAGGCGAGGCTCTCGGTACATTTTCTAAAGGTGTACTATGATAGGTGTTACCATGGTGCCCTATCATTGTATGGAGTTCATTCTCTTATAAGTGTCGTATGGACTTAGTTGTTCCCAATAATGTTATAATGTGAGATGCAAGCATTTCACTGCATTTAATAGTTATTTTAAACCCTAGACACTATTATAATATCACTGGATTTTCTATAAAAGTGGTTTGGTTATCGTGAGGTAAGAAACTCATATGTGTTTATATGCAGCATAGTCTTATAAGATACCTTTATTTTCAAATGTTTTCAGAACATTAATAATACATATGATTATGTTCCTCATTCTAGTTTTACCAAGTTGATCTGAGCGTTGTTTTCTAATAATGCTAGGGTCAGGCAGAGCATATTTTCTAGATTTAGCTTTGGATGCCTTAGAGCTCAGGAGACGAGCTGGATGCCCAAGACGTACCTCTCGTATATTCCTTTTTATTTTTGCTGCATTGTAAGTTGTATTTTTAGCATTTTTATGGATATGCCGTTATTGCTGTCCAGGCTGATTATAGGTTTATACTCTGATTATGTATATAAAACTTTTCTCTTGCGTAAAGATTATTTTTATATTGTAGATTATTCATTGCATTGTGAGATGATGTTCTCTCTTTCTTTCCATTTTCATAACTATCTGTCTTTCCAGCACTCAGATGCTCGGCCCATGAATACCGTGGATGTATTAGTTTCAACTTCTGAGGTTCAAAAAGGCAGTAGTTGCAACTATTTTATTGATTGTAGTTACAAATGTGTTGTTAACCATAAGTATTGAATCGACATATACTTACCCTTTAAATGTTCCTAGTCAAGATGTAACGAGAAATGGACATCGACATATTTGTTGAGACAACTGTATATAATGCTCTCCATATGATAGACAGTGAATCATTCATGACCATTGGGTGACCATGGGGTTATGGTTAAATAATTGCCATGCGACCTTGTTATGACTATAGCTGCATAAATGTTGAACTATTTAAAGTGAAACACTACCCAAAAAAGGATTCATCTCTTTCGTCGTAGAAGGCAGCATCATCTAATTTGTAGTGAACTTAAAATCAAAATCTACGGCTAGAGTAATTCAATTAGTCGATAAATGTTATCAGGTTGAGCTAATGACTATAAAGTGGTCTATGCAATAATATATGAATATTAATAGAGTTTTTGACCTTGGACCAAGCTCTAGATATTTAGTGACATAGTGACGAAAAAAAGAATACATGTAAGAAATATGGTTATTATATAGAAATTATATTTTACCTAAATGATATATAAGGGTGAATTTGCATCTGATAATGTAATTCAACAAAGTCCATATGATTTAATATTTAACTTGTTTAAATATTGACCAAGGGCCAAGTTCACACATAAGAGTCAACAAAACCAAGTAGTTAGTTATTTCTGAATTTGACCAATGCAAAATTAATTTATTAATAAGTAATAAACAAAATATAAAAGTTGTGTTAAATTTTAATGGCATTTGATTATTTATTTTAAGGTTAAATTTTTGTTAATGCGATGTATGAATGTTGTAGTTGATTTAATTAATGAACGACTTTGGATAAATTAATTAAATAAATGATTTAAAGTGTTAAATCAATTTGGCCCATTGTTTGGAAACCCAAACATGCCCGTGTAGTAATCAGCCATGCAAAGGGAGAGTGTGGGCTAGGGTTTTGATTTATGGTAAAATCAATTGTTGATTGGAGAGAAAGAAGGAAAGTGATCTTTTATCTACAACAAAAAAGAACAATAAAAAAATCTCTTTCTCTCGAATAACCCTTACCCTGACCTGAAGTCAATGAAACATTGTTGCAAAATGTAGCCAACGAAATTGTGAAGATAACCATTAATAGAAGTGTTCAAAAATAGGCAAGATTAGAATTATATGTTTATTTAAGTATATATTTATTTATAATTATCACATGTATATGTTTGTTATCACCATTTTTAAACCCGGACATGATTTGAAAATAGTCAAAATTGTTTAATTCTAAGTTATTAATTAATAATAATTAAATTATACTACATTATTTATATATGGTTTGATTTTTACCAAAAAATAAATACATTTGATTTTTATGTACTTCCTTGCCATATATTATAATACACATGTTTTATTCATTTAAACTTTTAAATAACTTTTTGGATTATATATATATATATATATATATATATATATATATATATATATATATATATATATATATTCCTAAAACACTTGATTTTAAAAAATTATACGTATACGTATACATGCATGTGCATGTGTGTATATGTGCATATATATTGTGTACGTTTGTGTATGGGCAATGATTGACTACAACTCATTTCTACTACGCCTTTATTCGTCTTGATTTCATTCACACATTCAATTTTAAATAATATACCTTCTCTCTCTTGTCACCTCATTATATCATTTAAATTGGAATGTGTGATTGAAATAGGGGAGAATAAAATTATAGCAAAAAAAGGTGTAGCCGATCCTTGCCTTATGTATACACACACTTGTGTGTGTGTATATACATACATGCATATATGTGTAAACACACACATGCATGCATGTATATGTACTTATGCATGGCAGTTATATTTACTTTTTTCCTAGCTTTAGCAAATATAAAAAAATTAAAAGTTCTAGATAATTTTAAATTTTTAACGTTTAAAATTTTGAAATTTGATTTTATGTACATATATAAATCTGTAAGGATTTGTAATAATAAAAGAATATTATAATTATTTTGTCTGGATATATATGTATGTGTGTGTGTGTGTATCAAAGCAAGCTAGTTTTTATAGTGAACCATCCATTCCCATTAACATTTGAAAACATATGTGAGAGAAAGTTGTCTCAATAGCTACATCACTACCCTACAAAATGCACAAAGCATCATCCTGACATAATACAAGATAATATACTATAGATTTGCAGAGACGCATAAATGCATCGAATTCAACCTATATATCGCTTCAAGTCATTTGACTAGCGTGTTGAAAGAGGAAAAATAATAGGCTCAGGCTAATAGTTGCCTAATGGATTATAGATAATTGATTGAGTGCCAGTTGCCAGCATGACTTGAACCTGGACCGGATAAGACTAATACAAATGATTTTAGTGTTTTTTTCTTGACTAGTCAACAATGATAAAGCATTATATGATGCCTTTATGATTAATTGGAAATGCAGGATAAAGTAGAGGATGTTAGGAACATTTATGTAGATATGTGTAGGCTAATAATGAAATTGTAACGACCTAGATTTTTCGACATTTGATTTGGAATATTTAAATGGTTTTAAATATTGTATTTGAATTCTAGATTGGCTTTGAATATAAAATTTGGATTCATGGCTTCAAATCTCATATATATATCGCCCGAGATCTCGTCCGAGATCTCATTTCCACACTTAAACGAGACGAGACATCAAATCTCCTCCATATCTCCCTCGACACTCATTTCGTCTGAGATATTCAAATCTCCCCCGAAATATGGATCAAAATCTCAATCCGAGATCTCATCCGAAATTATACATTTTTTTATTTTGCATAATATTTTTTATTTTCATATTGATTCAAAAGAAACAGCTCAATCCAATTATAATTTACCAACTTCTTGAACATATTCTTTACTTTTTATCTTAATGAGTCATAGAAGGTTTCACTTCTTTATTATGTTCAAATAAAAGGATATTATTTAATTATTACCAAATCAATTAAGCTAATCAAGCTACTACTCTTCTAAAAATATTCTTTTTTCCATGTAAATCAAGTATGTTACCATTTTTATTTTTACTATGAAAGTTATAACTATTAAATAAAATTTTGACACGTCAATTTTAGACATATAAGTACATCCAAGATATTCCTGAGATGCATCATAAGACCCGAGATGTCAATCCGAGATGTACAGCTGATATGTACTCATCTCGTCCGTGATCTCCCCCGATACGATATAACTTGTGTAAAAATTTCGAGACGAAACATGACCGAAATCTGATATTTAAAACCTTGTTTGGGTTTAATTTATAAAATAATAGCAATTTATTAGATAAGTTAATTGTTGAATTTTATAATTGAATATTGGTTAAATTATTATATCTTGAGATTAGGCTCGATAACAATAAATTAAAGGCTTATAAAATTCATGTTGATAATAATGAAGATAATAATAATTTTAAAATTGAATTTAAAAGGCGATCTGTTCAATTTTAAAAATAGCTTGTTTAGGTTGACATTTTAAAATAGCCTTTCGAGGCACAGTCTTGAAATTCTACGAAACCAAATCCATTTGATCCGTAATATTGAATTAGCATCAGATTTTAAATTTCGTAGTGTTTGGAATTATCGTTTAATCGCAGAGATATAAATGTGTTGAAATTAATATCGAATTCGATATAATAATTGGGTCCAAAAAGCTATCTTCTCCATACGATCGAATTAGGACTCGAAACCTCTTCCATTGCATTTGAAATAAGGTTATAACATTATAAACGCCTAGCGACCCACTTCGATAAGGATTCGAGATTTTTAGTTGTACAATTGATACGATTTGAAATTTTAAAATGATGTATATATATCCAAGTCAATGTCAATGTCAAGGTTGTCATCCTCAAATTGAAACCTACACATTTCCTTTACCTTCTCAAACACGCGACCCTCCCTTCTTTTCTTTTAAAATGCACGAATTCCTTTTCTTACCTCTTTGCAACTGAACGAGATAACGAAAGCGAATTCATTCGTTCAATTAGAGAAAAAACAGAGAGTTCTAATCACGCCTGTTAAATCGCCTTCCTCTTCCTCATTTTCAAATTGAATTGCCATTCATAAGAAGAAGAAAAAACAAGCGAATCGAAAATCGATTCGAACACAGAAAAGGAGGGAAGTGATCGAGTACGGACCGAAGTCATAATCAATCTCGCGATTGAAAATTTCATCGCTAGCCGTCGCGATGACGAGAGCGCAAGCGGGTCGCGTAGGTATGGGCTTACACGTGGAGCATGCAAGGGCGGAGGATGTTGGAGGATGATGATCATTTAGGGTTCACATTGGCTCAAGTGGGCACGAGGGGATGGAGGGCGAGGTAGCGATGCTGTAACATTCCTGGATTTTAGCTATTATTCTGATAATTAATTTAACCTTTGGAATTAAATTTTGAAATATTTGGAAATTAATATAAATTTTGGATCTAATTGTGAAATTTATTGTGAATTAATATGAAAATTCCAGAATAAAGAAAATATGTATTTTTGATAGAATATTTGGAAATAAAAAATATATTGTAAATAGATATGGGATTTATTAAACTTTATGTTTCAAAGAACTAATATATATATATGTATGTATGTATGTATGTATGTATGTATGTATGTACGTATATAATTGTTAGTAATGAATAATTTGATTTAGAATCATTTGTTACGAAATTGTATAAAAACAACATAAAAAGTGATGAAATTTTTAAACATTGAAACATAAATGCGTGTAGAAGACATATGTAAATATTTTAGAAATGTGAATAAACAAATGTAAAATTTAATAACATAAGGGTTTAAACCATAATGTATAAATTAATTTAAAGTAAGGATTAGACATAAAATACTTTATAATTACAAGTGTAAGAGGATTCATATCATGACTTACAAGTGTTAGACTAAATGAACAAGTGGCAATATTATCTTTTCTTTTGAAATTAATTGTACAAAATATGAATTAAGAAAAGTATAATCAGATTTATCATTTTCAAAATTGGAAACTGAAAATAAAACTAAAAACTAAAAGTAAAGAAAAATAATACAAACTGGATAATCAAAATCTGAAAGCAAGTTTTCAGATCCAAATGCAAAATCCTGAAACAATGCAAGTAACAATATGGATTTAGTTCAAAATCAATAGCAATCAAACTGAAGCATGCAAATTCAAACCAGTGTCAAACAAAGATTAACAACTTAACAAAGTAGTAGGTTGAATGAAGCTCAGAAACAAATCAAGTTTGGGCTAAATCAAAATTCCAGATCAAAGCTAAAATCAGTTCTCTCCTTTCAAACATCAAGCCCTGGTGAGCAAACTTAAAATTTTAAACCAGCTCTTTGATTCTGGTGTCTGTGATGATAAATAAGTGTTTGCGTATGCCTGTTTGTAAATGTATTCATGGCAAGGATAGTGTGCATGCTTTGTTATAGGAAGATAAGTTTTGTTCCAGGTTTACAGAGTAAACCATTTCAAAAATTCAAATCTCTAAGTGTAAGCGGTTTTGAGTTATAATCTGTAAAGGAAAATCGTTAGAGATACTAAGATTCAAATATTAAAAATTATCTCAACCATAGAATATTAGTAAGTAATTTGAAATTGTGAAATTATAGAGGAAAAACATTTCAAACAGAAAATTCAAGTATTTTAATTTGAAGTTTTGATCATTGGATCAGATTTATCTAGTAATAAGATGATTTTTAAAAGAAATTTCACGATTTTTAAGTGAATGAATGTTGAGATTTCTCGTGATGAACGAAATTTGGATTTGTGGCAATTGCCGGTCGTCGGCGAAGTAACGGATGTCATGGTCATGGCGAAGGATATCTTAGGTGACAAGGATTCACGGAAAAATACTCATGCATTTTTCTGATGAGCGTGGTGATAGATTTTGATTGGAGTAGGGTTTAGGCTAGTTCGAATACGATGTCGGAAATTTAGTTCGTGCGGCGTCGTTGAGGAAATTGGGTCGATCGTACCTGGGGGAGATTGAGCATGGAAGTGTGGCGCAGCCTTGGGTGCAGCGGCATGAATTCTGGTGGCTGAAAATCGATGGTGCGAGGTAGATTTTGGTGATAAGGTTGGGTTCCTAGAAATGGCAAGTGGCTATCTTTCGATCGCCGATGAAATTGTGTGTTCTGGGTGGTCGGTCAGTGTTAGATGGTCATTGTCAACTTGTTGAGGTACTCGGCGACGACCAGAGATGGTCGGAATAATGGTGCATGTGCACCCATTCATGTTCATGCTTGGGTGACTGTGGAATGTGGGGAAGATGGGGTGAACTTGAAGGAGGTATCGAGTTAGTTGCATGAGCGACTCGAAGCAGAAAGGATGACGAGTGACTCAGAGTAGATCTCGGGGATCACCACCTTGGGCTCGAAGCAGAAAGGATAACATTGTGAAGTAAATTTGTTTCTAGATTTTTATATAAAGCTTGAAAAGGTTTTAAATCTTAAAGTATAAAGATAAATGTTTTAACTAATGATAATTTAGTAATTAAAGATAAATGTGTTGAATATGCGCTTTATGATTTTTGTTTGATGATAATAAACATATATACATTCGTTCAAATGTATTTGTTAATGTACTATTTTATTTTTCATAGATTAAATAAATATTTGCTGAATAAAATTAAATACACAAAATTTGAATTCAAACAGAAATTTTATTCAAACAAATATTTATTACATTTTTGAATAGTACAAATTCAAGCTCTCACTATACATATACAATTTTGTTTACAATACATCACAATTTCATATTTACATAAATTTCTCACTACATATCACTCACACTCGTAGTTCATCTTCAACTTCATTCCAGTTTGAATCCAGCATCGGAGCAATCTGCAAAAATATTCACTAACGCAGTAAAATTGAAAAAGAAATATTTTTGCAATATAGAATAATAGTGAATTTTGAAAATATTTGCCTCAGTTATTTGGGTTGTTCGTCATCATTTACATTTGAATTCATCACACACGAACAATGTGACATGCACAGTGTATCACTGTACATGCCACAAGGCCGTGCACACCGATATACACTTGATAATGTTACAGTGACAGGTGAGCACAAGGTCAAACCCAACTAAAATGATGGGTTCAACTTAGGTGAAACATAAATAAAATATCGACTTTAGCACAAGGTCAAACCCGAGTTTTGAAACTGCATTCAACTCAAGTGAAATTTCAGAAATCGGCATGAAATGATCAAGAACCAAACAAAGACCAGAAGTACAAAATGACCACCAAGTATGCTAAAACAAAGTCAGACCAACCAGAAATGAAACACTGCAACTCAAAGATCATCAACAATGCAACACTTCAATGAACTACATACAATGATGCAACAATACCAAAACAACAACGAACTCATGGCCAAGAGTAATGTTGAATGTCACAAGCATGAACACAGGAAAACATGTATGCAACATGGCTGAGCATTGATACAAGGCAACAGTGAATGATCAAGGGTACAAGTCCAAATACAACAATGTGTAGCAGCAGTTACAAGTAAACAGAGTGCATGCTAAAACAATCGACAGTTCAAAGCTCAAGTTCAATCCCAAAGCAACTCAACAGCACATGAAGGCAACATGAAGCATGACGAGCTCAATACAACCCAGCATCAACAATATTTGAGTGAATGCAAGACAGTGGTCGAAGCAATACCAAATGCTACCATGGAATCACATGAACAAGTTTGAACAACCAGACAACATCAAAATTCACGAATGCAATGCTCAAGTGGAGTTCAGGTTAAACCAACCGGAGAAGATGGCCAGAGACGAAGCTCACAGGGATGAACACAAAGATGGCCGAAGCCGTGGGAATCAAGATGTTAAACAAGTCGAAGAATAACAATGCAGACGCAAAATAATCAATGCAGTATAAAAATGGAAAAATTCAAAAGTCAAATCCAAATAAAACAGGAAAGTTTCTACCGTATCAACTAAGGAAAAATCGAACGCTTCAGAGCAAAAACCGTGTGCATCAAGTAAGTCACAAATATCAGGTAATCAAGAAATAGGAAAGTAATGAAGTCCATATAAATACAACCCCAAATCATCATCGGCATGAGTGGAAAAATTGAATCAAATCCAAATATAAACCCACAGTCATCATCGGTAAAGTCATTAATCAATCGAGTTCAAGCAAGCATTAAACTAGCAACGAAAGGGAAGAGATTACAATCTATCGAACTCGATCAACAGAGAAGCAGCTGCGAACGAGCGCAAGTGAAGCAAGCAGTCGATCATCAGAGAAGCAGCGAGCAAGGCAACACGCAAACCAGAGAATCGATCAACATAGGCGTGCTTCGAAAAGCCCTAATTTGGATCTAAAAACTCAAGCCCTAATTTCATAGCGCAAAGAGAAACGAAAGCAAGGCTGCCATTTTACAAAAGCAAAAAGAAAAAGGAACGGGCAGAAGAAATGAATTGGGCCGGCCTTGTTTTTAATATAAGAAGGCTTTAGTTTATATTTCAATTGGGGTTTTAGTTTTAAAATTGTTTTTAAGTTTGTTTTAAATTTAAATTCTCTTTTAAGGTTGTATCTTTCGAATCAAATCTTGGTAAATCACCACCTAGGATTTAGGTTATGTCAGATTGTCTAGTTAGAATTAGTTCAGTAAGCAGGGTTTGCGAGTTTGCAAAACTCTATAGGCGGTAGCAGGGTTTGCGAGTCTGTTAGAGTGTTTGTAAGCGGGAGACTGTTTAATTCTAATAGAAATCTGGGAATGCAGCAGTAGGCAGGGGTTGCCGAAGCTAGGTAAATTTTTTGTGTGATTTACTTTTCAGCATATTTACTTTTTTGCAGTTTGTTTTTGCGTTTAATTCGAGAAAATTTGCTATAACTATATTCACCCCCTCTAGGGTTATCTAGATCCTACAAGTGGTATCAGAGCACGGGCTTTTTTTTAACTCTAGAGTCATGAATCCACCAAATAATGCTTTTTATGAGGGGCAATCTATTGTTAGGCCACCCATGTTTAATGGGAATGATTATGCTTATTGGAAAGTTAGGATGGGTATTTATCTTAGTTCTGTTGATTATGATGTTTAGGAAATTATTGAAACTGGCTATAAATCTCCCACTATAATTGTTGGTGATACTGAGATTCCTAAACCTAAGGATAGGTGGGATGCTAACGATAAGAAATTAAAAACTACAAATGCTAAAGCCATGAATGCTTTGATCTGTGCTCTTGACAAGACTGAATTTAATAGAATTTCTCATTGTAAAACTGCACAGGAAATTTGGCATACCTTGGAGGTGACACATGAAGGAACTTCTCAAGTCAAGGAGTCTCGTCTAGCCCTATTCAGCAATGAATACGAGAACTTTGTGACGGACAAAGGCGAGAGCATCAAGGACATGTTTGGACGCTTTTCAACTTTCGTGTACAATGCTAGAGTGCTTGGGAAGGTATTCACTGAGGTAGAGCTTGTGAGGAAGGTGCTACGAGTCTTACCCATGAGCTTTGAGGCAAAATCACGGCAATACAAGAATCGAAAGATCTGAGTAAACAAAGCATGGAGGAGTTGATCGACAACTTGATGACATATGAGCTTGAGCTAAAAACAAAGGAGGAACGCAACAACTCCGAATCAAAGAAGAAGAGGATTGCCTTAAAGAGCAAAGAAGAGAGCGATGAAGAAGAAGAAGATCCAATTGAAGAGCTTACAATGGCTGTCAATAATCTTAGGAAATGGTCAAGATTCAGGCCACGCAAGAAGAAAACAAGTGGTAATAGGCCAAAAGATTCTAACAATTTCGATAATGAACTGACGTGCTTGAACTGCAAGAAGCCTGGCCACTTCAAACAACAATGCCCACTTCTCAAAAACAACAAAGGAAAGAAAAAGAAGAAGAAGGCCTTTGTAGTGACTTGGGATGATGAAGAAGGAGAGGAAGTTTCGAATAATAGCTCAGAGGAGGCTAACTTGTGTCTTATGGCAAAATCAGATTCAGAAGCAAGCTCAGAGGAATCTAGTGAGGGAGGTGACTATTCTTATAAAGAACTTGCTTTGATGTGTTGTGATCTTACTAAAATAGTTGATTCTCTTGAATCTAAAATTGAAAAACTGAAATCTGATAGGAGAGAACTTGTCCATGAAAATTCTAGGTTAGAAACTAAACTTGAAAATATTCAAAACTTAGACTTTAAAAAATGTAAAATTTTAGATTCAGAATTATCAAGACGTAAGAATAGCTTTGAGAATCTTGAAAAAGAAAACTTGAGTCTTAAGGAAACCATTGACACTAGGAAAAAGGATTTTATATATAGATGCACCTCACTTGTAACTGAAAACACACCACTAAAAACCAAAGTCCAAAATCTTGAGAAATCTCTGAATAACTTTTCAAGAGGAGAAAAATCATTCAACATGTTATTAGGAAATCAAATTTTGGCTAACAACAGAAAAGGACTAGGCTTTGGGAAAACACAAATTGATGATAATGCAAAAGGTAAAAGTGTCTCTGGTAGATGTGAAATAATTGGACATCGTGTTGAAAATTGTAGTCATAGGAACAAGAACACAAAATTTATACAAGTTTGGGCTTCTAAGAATTCTACAAACAAATTTAATGTCTATTGGAACAAGAATAAAAGGACTAAACAAGTTTGGGTTCCAAAGGGATTGTTTATTCATAATGCTTCAGTCACTAATATCATTGGACCTAAGAGTTTCTCTAGGTCATCCTCCTCTCTCTTCGTGTAGGTATGGTAGCAGGCTAAGGAACAACAATAGTGTTCTATGAATTTTGGCTATCCCAGAAACACAACGGGCAACAAAGCAAAGTTCCTTAGCCTAGTACAAAGGTGACAAAATCACAATGGGCAACCACGAAAAATTATAGTAAAGGTAAAACAGGTGAAGGTATATTTATTTGATCGATATATTAAATGTGATAATCTGCACCGTATTCTGAATTAAATCAGCCGCTAATGTGATGATAAAGAGATGATGATTTTTTGATTCTGATTTGTTCAACATAGTTGGCCAATTATATTTATGCCAAAAACACTATTCTTCGAATTACTTCATACATATTCGTTTGGATTAAACATAGTGTTTTGTTGGATATTAATACATTTGGTTATAACTTGGCTAACTCTATATTCTCGTTCTTTTCATATTTACACGACTTCAAAGAATATCATTTAAATTGTTGTTAAATTGAGTTTGAAATTTTTGATGCACACTTCATGGTTTGGTCGATCAAATTCAATTAATGATAATTTTTGAGTGAAAAAGAAATTCAGATGCAGATTACAATGGTAATATAGTTGATAGAAAAATTACTAGTTGAACGTGATTTTTGAGACATTTAGTAACTGCATCGTTTTTCAAAGAAAATATCTGCATATTTTTCATTTCAAATAATTTTCAAATAGCAGATAATTTTCTCATATAACCCCCTCGAGAAAATCATTTTTAATCATATTTTCAGATTAGTCGTTGTGAAAAATTGATTTCATAATTATTATTTGAATTTGATTTAAATGACAATTTTTAACTAGTCTAACTCCCTAATAATTATCGAAAAGATAAATAGTGATTAAAAAAAAGTGATGAGTGTTGATATTTTTCATACATCACTCAAGACAGTATATTTTAGCAAAATTTCTTTAGAAATTCAAACAAGAGTTATAAAACTTTTTGTTGGGTAAAAATTCCATAACCATTTCTATGTCTATCATATTTCTATCAACCATTGCTCATCAAAAATTCAATATAGTTTGTCGATATGTGGTACTTTAAATAGGAATCATTCGTTTTTCATTTTATAAAACAAAATAAAATCCAAAGTATTCACTCTCATTTAAAAGTCCTCACGGTTATGCATGAGTGAATTACTTGGAATTCGTTATGTGCTTCCATGCTCATTTAAAAGTCCTTACGGTTATGCATGTATGGAATGCATATCAAAATTGATTTATTAAATAAACAAGTTGATTCTAATCCCATTTAAAAGTCCTCACAGTTATGCGTGATTAGAAGATACTTGAATTCATTTTTAAAATTAAATTGGAATACTACTAATCTCATTTAAAAGTCGTAACGGTTATGCATGATGAGTAGATATTCAAATTCCTGATATAAGTGTACCACAAACAGATACAACTGTATGGTTGAATATTATGACATCATTTCCATTACTTCTAAAAGTGGAATATGCGCCTAACGAGGGTAGTTATGATTTTTGTTTGATTTTTTTTATTGAAATTTAATATTTATATTCAATTGAGTTTTAATGTTGAATTAATATCGATCACTTTATCTCTTCTTTCTCTAACACTATTATTCTTTTGCTGATAACAAAAGGGGGAGAGAAAAGTTAAGATTTTGTCAAATAAAATCAAGCAAAGGCCAAATAATTTTCTATTTGCATCTAGGCTCATTTGCATATTTTTATTTGTATGCATATATGTAGGGGGAGCTTTGTGTAGAGAGGAAGCATTTAAATAGGGGCAGCAATTAGAGCATATGAATGATCAAATACATTTAACATATTCAAAATCTTAAATATATGTTTTTTATCACCAAAAGGGGGAGATTATTGAATATGTGCTTATATGATTTTTGTTTGATGATAACAAACATATATACATTCGTTTAAATGTATTTGTTAATGCACTATTTTATTTTTCATAGATTAAATAAACATTTGCTGAATAAAATTAAATACACAGAATTTGAATTCAAACAGAAATTTTATTCAAACAAATATTTATTACATTTTTGAATAATACAAATTCAAGCTCTCATTATACATATACAATTTTGTTTACAATACATCACAATTTCATATTTACATAAATTCCTCACTACATATCACTCACACTCGTAGTTCATCTTCAACTTCATTCCAGTTAGAATCCAGCATTTGAGAAATCTGCAAAAATATTCACCAATGTAGTAAAATTGAAAAGAAATATTTTTGCAATATAAAATAAATAGTAAATTTTGAAAATATTTGCCTCGGTTATTTGGGTTATTCATCATCATTTACATTTGAATTCATCACACACGAACAATGTGACATGCAAAGTGTATCACTGTACATGCCACAAGGCCGTGCACACCGATATAAACTTGATAATGTTACAGGGACAGGTGAGCACAAAGTCAAACCCAAATAAAAAGACGAGTTCAACTCAAGTGCAACATAAATAAAATATCGACTTTAGCACGAGGTCAAACTCGAGTTTTGAAACTGGATTCAACTCAAGTGAAATTTCAAAAATCAGCTTGAAATGATCAAGAACCAAACAAAGACCAGAAGTACAAAATGACCACCAAGTATGTTAAAACAAAGTCAGACCAACCAGAAATGAAACACTGCAACTCAAAGATCATCAACAATGCAACACTTCAATGAGCTACATACAGTGATGCAACTATAATGCAACAATACCAAAACAACAATGAACTCATGGCCAAGAGTAATGTTGAATGTAACAAGCATGAACATAGGAAAACATGTATGCAACATGGCTGAGCATTGATACAAGGCAACTGTGAATGATCAAGGGTACAAGTCCAAATACAACAATGTGTAGCAGCAGTTATAAGTAAACAGAGAGCATGCTACAACAATCGACAGTTCAAAGCTCAAGTTCAATCCCAAAGCAACTCAACAGCACATGAAGGCAACATGAAGCATGTCGAGCTCAATACAACCCAGCATCAACAATATTTGGAGTGAATGCAAGACAGTGGTCGAAGCAATACCAAATGCTACCATGGAATCACATGAACAAGTTCGAACAACCAGACAACATCAAAATTCACGAATGCAATGCTCAAGTGGAGTTCAGGTTAAACCAACCAGAGAAGATGGCCAGAGACGAAGCTCACAGGGATGAACACAAAGATGGCCGAAGCCGTGGGAATCAAGATGTCAAACAAGTCAAAGAATAACAATGCAGACGCAAAATAATCAACGCAGTATAAAAATGGAAAAAGTCAAAAGTCAAATACAAATAAAACAGGAAAGTTTCTGCCGTATCAACTAAGGAAAAACCGAACGCTTCAGAGCAAAAACCATGTGCATCAAGTAAGTCACAAATATCAGGTAATCGAGAAATAGGAAAGTAATGAAGTCCATATAAATACAACCCCAAATCATCATCGGCATGAGTGGAAAAATTGAATCAAATCCAAATATAAACCCACAGTCATCATCGGTAAAATCATCAATCAATCGAGTTCAAGCAAGCATTAAACCAGCAACGAAAGGGAAGAGATTACAATCTATCAAACTCGATCAACAAAGAAGCAGCTGCGAACGAGCGCAAGCGAAGCAAGCAGTTGATCATCAGAGAAGCAGCGAATAAGGCAACACGCAAACCATAGAATCAATCAACATAGGCGTGCTTCGAAAAGCCCTAATTTGGATCTAAAAACTCAATCCCTAATTTCAGAGCGCAAAGAGGAACGAAAGCATGGCCGCCATTTTACAAAAGCAAAAAGAAAAAGGAACGGGCAGAAGAAATGAATTGGGCCGGCCTTGTTTTTAATATAAAAAGGCTTTAGTTTATATTTCAATTGGGGTTTTAGTTTTAAAATTGTTTTTAAGTTTTTTTTAAATTTAAATTCTCTTTTAAGGTTGTATCTTTCGAATCAAATCTTAGTAAATCACCACCTAGGATTTAGGTTGTGTCAGATTATCTAGTTAGAATTAGTTCAGTAAGCATGGTTTGCGAGTTTGCAAAACTCTATACGCGGTAGCAGGGTTTGCGAGTCTGTTAGAGTGTTTGTAAGCGTGAGACTGTTTAATTCTAATAGAAATCTAGGAATGCAGCAGTAGGAAGGGGTTGCCGAAGCTGGGTAAATTTTGTGCGTGATTTATTTTTCAGCATATTTACTTTTCTGCAGTTTGTTTTTGCGTTTAATTTGAGAAAATTTGCTATAACCCTATTCACCCCCCCTCTAGGGTTAATCTAGATCCTACAAAATGGTTTATCTTAATAATGCTTTGATTTTTTTAAAGGTTTTTAAAATTCAGTTTATGTCTTAATGATGATTTATTTCCAAAAGTTAATAACAAGGTTTAAATGATAATTGTTTTCAAATGATAATTTTGATTTAAGTTTGAATTAATTAAAGTTTAGAGTAAGATGTTTTTAAAGTAATTAAAATAAATTTATTTTTGTCACATTATTTGATAAGTTTATTTTTATTAAATGAACAATATAATTAAAAAGGATAATTAAGATAAAATGTTATTTAAAACCTTAATGTTTTAAATTAAATAATGTGATAATGATGAATCATTAAAAAAGGTTAAAATAATAATTAAAGTAATTAATGATTTGTTAATATAATTATTTAAAGAATTATTTAAAGAATAATTACTTAATTAATTAATATTTTAATTAAAGGTTAATTAATTAATGAAAGTAAGAGATGATTACTAATTAAGGATTAATTAATTAATTATTGTGATTAATTAAGGATAATTAATCAAAGGATTAATTATAAATTAAAGGTTAATTAATGATTAAAGAATAATTAATAGTAGTGGTTTGTAATTAACTAATTATTAATTAACCATGATTAGAAATTTATTCATGGGTAAATGATCTGATTTAAATTAATCAGATAATTACTTGGTCTTATGAATAGAAGTTTGGATGTAGTGAATGTTTTATTTAATTTCCTTGATCTGTGATACTTTATGGTATGAATTATACAGATTTGAGTTGTGAACTATGAATGTAATTTGTTTATCTATGATAAATGTAATTTATTTATTTGGGATGAATTTATATCTGCGAATCTATAAATAAAGATAAGCGTTATAGGGTTATACCGCTTATCGATATTACTGTGTATTGGATTATGACGATTGATGTTGTTGCACTATTGTGTAAAACCTTTAGACTACACCATACACACACAAATATGGATTTCACGAGGAAAAGGGTTAAGTCATAGATATTTTGAAATGGTTTTAAAGTTGAATTTTGAATCCAAATGGTTTTGGAAATAGAATTATGCTAAAAGTGAAAAGCTTTTGAAAAGGAGTTTTAAAGATAAAAGTTAATTTGAATAACTTGATAAGGTTTTGAAATTTAAATAGTTTGATTTGAATTTAAATACAAAATTTGAAATTGAATTCTCTATTTGGAAATTAGGGTTTAAAAAGATTATATAAGTTATAAATGTGTTTATATGGGTTTTTAAACCATTTTAAAAGTAGTGTTTTGGGAATTTGAATTTAAACCAAGCTTTATATTTGAAGGGCTTTAACTTGTATAAATGTAATCGAATTTTTTCCGAAACGAAAACTTTTTGTTTTCAAATAATAAAAGCTTTTGTATAAGCAAAAGACTTCCAATTTGTTTTGAAAAGTTTCAATTTTGAAATGAAATTGAATTATTTTGAAAGCTATGAATGAACCTTTGTGAAAGATTGTTAAACCTTGTTTTGAAATTGAAGAGGATTTTAAATGGTGTATCTTTTAAATAAAGGATTTGAAATGAAATTTTTCCTGAAAGCTATGAATCCTTGGATATGGTTTTGAAAGCTATGAATTAAATCTTTGATTTAAAGTTTGGATGAGCTAATCCAATTTGAAAGGGAAATTGTTTTGAACGAATATGAATGAAACTTTGTTAAAGATTGGTATACTTTTCAAATTGAAAAGGGATCTTAAAAATGTATCCATTCTATAAAGTATTTGAAATGGGAAATTGTTTTGAAATCGGTGAATAAATCTGTGTAAGATGGGTGAACTTTGTGAAGTGAATCTTTTTGTTTAAAGATTTTAAAATGATAATTTGTTTAAACCATTTGAAGAAAAGTTTTGGATTTTAAGTTGTCACTTAACTGAAATCCCATTATCCATATGATTTTTAAATATTGCGCTCATTATTCGGTTTAGCCGGGAGAGGACCTTGTGTCGTATAACCCATTCCGAATAATGATACGACGTTATGGATAGCATTTGAAGACCGGTGGTGAATACCGGATATTTCCGAAAGCGAATGGATAACTCGTCGAATGTCTCCGCACCAGCTGATCTCTGTTATACAGAATTGATCACCCTTTGTGATGGGAAGTCTTTACGTGATTAGAGATTATCCGGATGTGCAAGGGCTTCTTTTGAAGTGCCTTCGGTTCTGTTTGAACCCGATACAGACTTGTATGGATGTATGTCTGACGTTACACTTTGAGATGTAAAACTGATTTCTATCAAGCACATTTCTGTTTGGTGGCGGAAATTTATTCTCTTAGCTTAGCACCCTTCTTTGAGACGTACGAGCTTAGAGGTTATGTAGATGATGGTTACTAGTGATACAATCCTAACTTGGTAATGTGGCATACGAAGTGCTGCTGATCAATTGTTGATCGAAGCATGGCTTTTGTGAAAAGCGTAGCTTTGTGGACGAGACTTCATCGATCCTCACAACCCGAAAATGGTCGAAACATGAACGTTGCAGCAAGGTTTTTAGGGGTCGCCCCCTAGGGTATGTCCATTTCCTTCTGGATAAAAGGTGATATCATGGTATGGAGCCCAGATATTTAACCTATGTGGTTGCTACAAATTTATTGCTTTGTGGTTGTTGGTTGAGAGGTGCCTCGGATAAAGGTCGGTAAAGACCGGGATGGCATACTTGTGTGGTAGTTATCTATGTTATAGCTTGGTTAAAGCGTGAGGTAGCGTCGGCCTTGTGTTAGTAGAGATCCGGTTAGGTTCTCAGGGTCGTCCTTCCAGAGGCGTGCCCATTCGGTGTAGGAAGTTCCTTTGCCTGACCATTTGTTGGAAATCCAAAGAAACATAACACGCCCTGTACGGTTTTGTTGTATAACCTACCATGGAATGTGGTGGTAACCTGCTATTGAACATTGTAGCTATAGTAGGCATACGACGAAATGTGGTATGCTGGCTAAGATTAATATTATACTTTCGAAATGTCTGCACTATGCGCTAATAATAATATCAAATGGTTTTCGCGTATCATGCATTTTTGGCTGTCATAAGGAGAAATCTCCTCCAAGTGTGAGCTTGCATTGTATGTGTGGGGGGAGGCCTTATAGCTATTTCATTTTCCAAAAAAGCATTGCGGATTTCGAATTTAAATTCTTTTGTTTGTTTTAAAGATAAACTGTCTTTGTTTGCTCATTCCAGTCCCATGACTGGCCCGGAGTTTATTGTTCCCTTCCTAAACTGTAAGCGCCCATAATTTTCCACACGGGCAGTCTAGAGTTGGGTTTTTCAGATAATCAAATAATAGATGTAGATTCGGTAGCCTTCAGTCTTTGGAAATCTTCTCCAGTCTTTGGATGGCTGACCTTGCATAATGCCTCGTTGTTGGTGGTTCGAGCTTTTGGTTCAAGCTATCGTTGGTTTGGATTTTTGGAGATGGAGTTGCATAATCGTGTTGGCTTCTTTTTGAGATTCTGTTGGAGTGTTTTTCCGATGTCGATGGCGGCAAAGTCTAGACCATCTTCTTGTATTATATTTCCGCTGTTATAGTCTGCTTTGCTATTTTTAGATCTATTGTATCTTTTTGTAACATATATTGTATCATTGTTGTATATCAGTGATTATTCATTCATTTTTCTTCCGTTATGTTGTTATAATTAATGTGTTATAAGCTCCGGCGAATCAGGTTCGAACATTTGAAGCTGCAGCATTCGAATACGAGTGAAGTATGGATGCCGATTTTCGAACACTAAAATCCGGGTCAATACAGATGCTCTACTCATACTCGAGCACGCGAACGCGAGGCAAAGCATAGATGGGTTCGATTTCCCTATACGAACAAGGTGAGCATCGGTTTGGCGATCGTCGTTTGGTAGGCGACTCACGACCAACGTCGGGGCAGTGGCCATCGGTGGGTAGCAGTCTGATTTTGGGGATGATGTTAATCGAGGGTAAATGATTTGTTTTAAAGTTTTAATTTAATTTAAGTTAATCATAAATTAATTATTCCAAGCTTAAAAACTTCATAATTCATTTATACGAGGTCCTAAATCAATGAAACTAGTCGAGTTTGGTTCGTAGCTAGAAATCTTTATGTGATAAAAATCAAAGTAAAGTAAAATATCACTCATTTGGATTGCTATAATTATTTAAAAATGTTGAATTTAAATTATTGATTGTTGGTTGATTTTATGAATTATTATATGTTGAATGTTAAATATATATAGTAGTATATACATTAGTATTTGGAGTGATATTCCAGCACATTATAGTGGATGAGATCCTACACCCCCGCATAATAGAGAATGACCCTTTATACCGCAATCCCCTCGAAGTAGGATCGGTATTATTTTATGTTGTATTAACATCTGTGGATGCAGGCAAATAGGTTGGAGGGATCCAACTGGATTCCTTAAATTGTTGAATTTAATTTTATATGTTGTGATATATGGATTGTGTAGAATAATTTATTATAGATTAATGTGGTGTTTGGAGTCATTGGATGTTATTGTAGCACTGGCCTGAATTTTTATAATTTAAATACCATAAATATATTTTAGAAAAAAATTAAGGGATAAAGGGAATTTTTGATATAGAAATATTTATACTGGAATTGGGGTTATTTTAAAAAAATTAAGCTAGAAAATATATTGATTTTTGGTAATACTTAACTATTTTGAATTTGTAAATAGAGATTTTAAAAATGAATTATATAACAGAATTTATAAATTGTATTCTGGAAATATAAAAAAAAGTAAAAATCAATAATGAAAATAGATTGGAAGTATAAAGGGAATATATAAGGAATGAATTTATATAATGGAATTTAATAAATAAGATTTGTTTTATGGATAGGTAAAACAAAAGGGTTATGGGATTTATAAACGTTGTTTATAAATAAAGGAATTCGATATCAGATTAAAATTGGGAGAATAGGTAAAACTGGTACGAGAAAAATAGTAGATTCTATTTTTGAAATGAGAATGGTTAGGGAATCGAACATAAATCAATATGTTGTGAAATCGAGAGGAATTTATAAATTAAATTGCTTATTGAGATTTTAAAAATACATTTTAAATTTTAAGAAGTGAGTTTGTTTTAAAGGAAAAATTATATTATTTTAAAACTATGGAATTTTATACTTGTTGAGATTGAAATACTTCAGTAAGTAGATTTTCAAATGTTAAATATTTAACTAATAAATTCTAACTTTTAAACTCAGCTTTGGAAATTCTTTTGTTCACCTAAAAATGAGTTATAGATGTTATAAAAATGTTTTAAATATTTTAAATAATAACTTAAAGATACTTTTAAATAAACTACTATTCTTTAAATAAATACTTGTTATATATGTATATATCGTTTGGAAATGATTGCAAATTTATTTATAAATTCTCTCGAGATGTGTAGATGGGTTTATTATTGGATGAGATTTTTGTAAGAGAAATCTTATAAATGGAATGTTAGAGACTTTAGAAAATTTATGGTGCCCAGATGCGATAACTTCGAGAAGATTTTGAATTCATTTAAAGGAGTTATAAATTGTGGATTGGAATTATAAACAAGTATAATCGATTTGGAAATCATAAGAAGAATTTATTAAAAATTCCGAAAACTTATGATATAAGTATGAAATATTTCCAAGTTAAATATTAAAATGGTTTTGGAAATCGTACGTAAATATTTTCCTAAGTATCAAAAGGAAGGTTTTGGAAATATTTTTAGTGGAAAAGGATTTGGAATAGAAATATTTTCTAAGTGTTGTAAAAATAGAAGTTGGAAATATTTCTAAGTATTGAAATGGTAAAGTAACCGGCTATGGATACAAGTGTTGAAATTGTTTTCAAATATAGAATATTGAAGAGATTGAATATATATATATATATATATATATATATAGGTGAAGAAGTTTGAATAAATATTTTGGAAATTTATAAAATAAGGCCAAGTGTTGCTTTTTGATGTTATTTGATCATTAAATAACCGACTATAAATATTGACTAATTTCGTTAATCGTTTCGAAGAGATTGGGATCGTATTTAATTATCCGAAAACCACTTCGATCCGGTTTGACCGTAATGAATGAATACCGTGAAGATGATGAAGACGGCGATTCGGTTTGTCCAGACCCAGGACAACTTGTATGGACGAATGCTATCAGAAAATCGTCATTGGAGGACGATGAGCATTCTAAGTAAAATTGTTCTTGAAAAGGTAACGCTTAGCCTCGAACCTCATCAACCGGGAATGACTAAAACAGGGAGATGCAGCAAGGCTACGTTAGTCGCACCCAATTAGGGTATGTTATCGCCTTTCTAGATGTCCTCGGAAACCTTTATGCTATGGATATGGTTGTGCATGGATGAAGTGCTTTATGGTAAGGGCGAGAACACCTAGGGTGATAACATATTCGATCTATCCAGGTTAGGGGTAGGCAAGTCTTGTGTAGCAGAGGATCCTGGCATGGTCCTTAGTACATAGTTCTAGAGGTGTACTGTGATAGGCGGTACCCAATGGCCCAATCCATTCTCCAATAAGGGTCGTATGGTTTTTGATTGTGTCCAACTATGCTGAAATGTGAGATGGAAGCATTTCAGCTATTTTCTGTTTACTTTCTATAGACACTGTTACAATATTAGATAATTTTGATAAAAATTGTTTTTGTTATCGTAAGGTAAAAACCCGTCATATTTATGTGTGACGCGGTCTTACGAGATACCTTTGTTTTCAAAGGATTTTGATAACTTTAATAATTCAAATTGAGTGTGTTTTCTCATGCTGGTTTGCCAGACTGACTCGGATGTTATTTTATTATAATGCTTGGGTTAGACCGAGTATTAAAGATTTAGGATAGAATGCTATGGAGCTCAGTAGACGAGCTGGATGATAGAGATGTATTTTCATACTTGGCTTATATTTTTTCCGCCATGTGAGGATAAGTGATTATAACTGTCCAGATTGATGCATTGATTGTTGTACTCTGATGACTGAACGTATATAAACTATTATAGATTCTTTTGGATAAAATTTGTTATTATATATTATATTTTGTTCCGCTGCGATTGTGAGATTTTGTGTTGTTGTTCTATTTTTCTTCTATCTCATTTTTCTTCTTTACCCTAAAGATTCGTATTTCTGTCCTATTTGAGTTGAGCTAATGTGAAATATTGCCTACTCAAAGGGGCATGGATTTGCAGTCCTTTACACTTAGTATCAGAGCCAAAGATTAAGCGAGAACCTTGGCTCTGGTGGGAATTACTCATTAGAGATAGAGTCAGCAGTACTCTACAATGAGTCGAGAGTATTAATAGATATGAGCGCGTATTTGTTAGTGAATATAAAATGGTTTTCTATTGTGTTGATCTATTTGTTGAGTAGTATATAAATTCTATTCGAATAGTGGGACGCCACTAAAATTGATAGGAGTTTCTAATCACTTGAACACGATAAACTAAAACGGTATGGTTTTGAAGTGAGTGAACGAAATAATTTTACCCAAATTATATTTTTATGTAAAGGAAATAATTTTCAGAAATTGTTATGGTATATTTGGAGTGTTAGGATGATAATATTATAATCAAAACAAGATTATAAAAATTTGAAAATTGGTTTATAAAAACCAAAAATTAAATATTGTATAAGTATGAATTATACAAGTGAATTTAAAATCAAAAAATGGAATTAACCCGAATTAGAAGTTTAAAACCCCGGAAGCTTCGAGAATTGTTTTAAAAGGGATTTGAGGAAATTTTGGAATTCTAGAGGTTAAGAAAAATACTTTCTGAAGTGTTGTAAAAATGAAATAGCCTTATTTCTTTGAAAGGATTCTTGAAAAAAAATTATTTTAAATGGATTTTGAGGATGTTATAGCATTGAACTCACTACAGCCATTGGAAAATAATTCTGATGATGACGGTCGCATCAACAATGTTTATTTTTGAGTTTCTGAGTGACGGATTGCTATCATAATTGATTTTTTTAGATGGGTTGGGCAAATCAGTTTTGTTTTGAAAATTCCTAAGGCAATTTGTTTTGGATAAAAACAAGGGTTGGTTTAAAATTTAAACAGTGTGATTTGGAATATTGGGTCTCAAAATAATTTGAAATAAATACCGGGTATTTGAATTTTTAAATCCTTATTAAAATGTTTAGGAAATATCAGGAAATAAGTTATAAACTTATGAAAATTAAGTTGATTCTAAATAGAAAAGAAAAATATGGAATTTGAGTTTCGGAAATGAACTTTAACTGGAATAAAGTTAAAACGGATAAAATTAAACTTAAGCAAAGCAAATGGAATAAATAAATGAATTGATTATAATAAATGGGATTTTAATTTAAGTGCGCTAAAGTAAACCAAACAAATTGAGATTTAACTTAAGCAAAATTAACTAAAATTGAGTTGAATTGAAAATAAAATTGAATTGAGTTATATGGTATTAAGTGGAATTCAATTCTTTCTTAAATAAATAAAAAGGAATGACATGAAGTTTAAATTTAACGTAAGTTAAGTTAAATAAAAGATTGAATTGGAATAAATAAATTTCAATAGCTTATAAAAATTGAAATTTATGAAATAAAAATATACTTGGGCTATAAATAAATGTATAATCTTGAGTTAAAAATAAGGTGTGAATATATTCGAGTATAAAATTGATGAAAATGTGAAAAATAGGTTGTATGACTTATAAAATTAAGAACTGGAATAGATAAGCCAAAATAAAAAGAGTTTGATATTTTGGAAACGATATAAAAACCCAAACTTTTATTATAAAATAAATTTGAACTCAAGTAAATTAGTTGAAGTGATTTTTGAAATAAAAAACAAATATCGAATTATAAAGTGCAAATGAACTAATTAGGTGATTAATTAGTTAATTGAATATAGAATGGATATTAGCTTAGTTAAATAAATTGGATTGTGGATTGAAAATAGATTTTGAAACTATACTTGAGTTATAAATAAAGTTCGACTTAGAAATGTAAGGGAATGAAATATAATTGAAAAGTTATCGAATAAAATGAAATTGGTTTGAAATGGTGATAACTTTTGTATAAATAAATTTAGTTTAAAGTATAAATAAATTGAATATGGCCTTGATATCATTTAATAAATTCAAGAATGAATTCGAGTATGGAATTAAAATTGAAGTGAATAAATGAATGAACTAATTAATTAATTAATTAGTGAATGAAATGGAAGTTGGCTGAAACGAAATAAACTTAAGTTATAAGGTTGAAATAATCGAAATCAAATAGATTAACTTAAGTTAATATTTGAATTGAAGCTTCGCTTAGATAAATTGGTGAAATGGTTAACTATAAAATAGCATGGAAGCGATTTAAGTTAATAGAATAGATTTGAATGTAATGAACGTGAATATGAATGGAATGTAGTTGAATTGACCAAGAATAAATTTGAAATGGGATACAAATGGGATATATATTGATTTGGAATCAATTTGAGATAGCTGTAAAACGAAACGGTTATTTTATGAAATGCTAGCACCAAATTTGGAATGAACATTAATTTGTTTAGTAAAAATGTGAATTAAATGTAAGCAAATTGGGTGGTAAATCATTTCAGATTGAATGAAATAGTATATGGATTGATTGAAAGCAATTAAATTAGTATCCCAACCTTAGAAATTGCTTATGATATATGTTTAGCATGCTAGTTTAGGAAACTTATGCGTTTACACTAGCTAAATAAATGAATTTTTTTAAATTTCATGTGTTGGTACTTACGTGGTGTAAATTGAGTAAGTACAGGTACCGAGAGCTGTTTTGCTAGACTTTGATTATGTGAATTGCAAACTAAAATAAGCCGCTTGCTTAAAAATGCTAAATAAGGTACATTTTCGGATAAAATATCGCAAAATATAAATATTGATAAGTATATATATGTGTATGTATGTATTTTTTTCCCGACCATGTGGGTCGTTGTATATGTATTTATCTCTCTTGTCATATTTCAAAAGGCTCTCCGTACAACGGAGACTCCGCCAAAGTTCTTCGGAAATTTAGGGTGTTAGAAATTTTTTGAAAGTTTTAGGAAAATTTTTGTTAACGACAAATTGATTTCAAATTGAAACTGAAATATGAGATTTTAGATATGAAATTGAAACTAATTGTTTTGGGTGGAAATAAAAGATTAGAAACATGGAATATCGAATTTTCACTAATTGGGTTTTGGATAAGTTAATGGGTTTGGCGCATTTTTCCTGCCTTAGCAATTTCGGGGATGAAATTTTTTTAAGGGGGGAGGAATGTAATGAACTGGAATTTTCGATGTTTGTTTTGGAAAATTTAAATGGTTTTAAATATTGAATTTGAATTATAAAGACTTTGAATATTAAAATTTGGGTTTGATTTATAAATTAAATTCAGAATTTTAATATAGCGGTCTAATGATAAGATAATTTTTGAATTTTATAATTGAACATTGGTTAAATTATTGCATCTTGAGTTTAGGCTCGATAAAAATAAATTAAAGGCTTATAAAATTCATATTGGTAATATTCAACATAATAAAAGTTTTAAAATTAAATTCAAAGGTGAACTGTTCAATTTTAAAAATAGTTTGCTTAGATTGACATTTAAAATAGCCTTCCGAGGCATAGTCCCGGAATTCGACGAAATCGGTTCCATTGGATCCGTAATATTGAATCATCATCGGATTTTAAATTTCATAGTGTTTGGAGATTTCGTTTGATCGTATGAGATATAAATGCACTGAAATTAATATCGAAATTCAATATAATAATTGGGTCCAAAAAGCTATCTTCTACATAAAATCGAATTAGGACTCGAAACTTTTACTATTGCGTTCAAAATAGTGGTTTAACATTATAAACGTCTAGCGACACACCTCGATAGGGATTTGAGATTTTTAGCTATGTAATCGATACGATTTGAAATTTTAAAATAATGTATGTATATATTGTAACGACCCGCCTTTTTGGACAGTTTAAACCGACGATCAAATACCCATGTCGATTCCAAACCATTAAAAGGGCAGATAGTTATTGGGGTAATTAAGAAAAGAAAAGGAAGGGAAATAAAGGAAATGAAACAACACAGAATCTCACAGCGGAAGGCTAAAGTATAATAATAAAATAACAGTTCATGAAGCTGTTAATTAAATGAATACATTTGAAATGAATACATTTGATTATTATTATACAACATTTATCAGAGTTACATACACAACAAATATCATACAACAATGCAGCGGAATGGAATGAATATAATAGTAGTAGATAATATACCAAATCTTTGTCTCCGTCCTCCAAGGAAATGATCTTCAACCTAAACTGAAAACTCAGGACTGACCCGAGCGTAATGAAAAGACAAAACACTCGAGTCAGGACTAAAATATCCTTATGAGAGTTAAATCAATCGTAAATAAATATGAGTGTAACGGCGTCAGAGATGTTTACGGGGTTTGACATCTCATATCCAGTGTCAACGTGCGTGCAATAACTTAAGAGATGTTACAGGATTTTCCATCTCTCAAGGATCCGTGAAACTATCTACTATGTAGTAATATACGCTAAGTAGATAATGTCTATCAGTAATATAAAGTATCAAAATAGCGTTAAGGCGTTACCATAATCCCCCTTAACACATTTTATATTCCCAAAAGCATATACAAGACCGTAGTTTCCCCAAAACCGGAAGTCACCAGAGGGCAATCCATATACTCAAGGTACAAATCAAAACGTAGTGGTCGCGAATAGGATAATCAGTATGACAAGGTACATGAGGCGATACCAACTAGGATACTAGTAGTTGCGTGATCCGGACTGATGTTGGGCATAGCCAGCAGCTACCCCAACACCGCGAAACAACACTCCCAAATCAAGGGGTGCACCCAAATCGCATCACAAATGTAATAGATATGGTATCGAAGAAGTGTGTCCGCTAGAGGTGGCGAACCTCAATGGCCCGGCGCGGCTCCTGTTTTAGTCATGTCAGGGGTCATCCAATAATCGTTCTCTTTCTTCAGTCAACGCGTTCACCAAACCATCCACTTCATTCTGGATCAACACTCCGCGTATAATAGTTATTAAAGTGGTTTTCGGTATCGACAGAGAGTATGTCCATATCCGATCCCGGTCTCTTTAATAACTACGTATTATTACACCGTTGGCTCTTTTACATTTCGAATCGATTCATGATTGATATCAAATGTCATATTCACTTCAAAATCAAATCCACTTCAAATATCGACATAGCCATTCAAAATATAAGGTTCCTTTTCAAAAATCATTTTGCGTCTCAATATCTTATTTCGGTTTCAAAATCATTCCGAATTTAAATTTTATGTTGCAACTTCATTTAACCCAATTCGTATTTAAATTCAAGATTTAAACATAAACATTCCACCTTATTAACCAGCTTGAAATTTTTAGAAAATAGTTTTAAGTAGTTTAAAAGTAGTTTAAATAATTAAAATAGTTAAAAATAATTAAAATCTTGAAATGGATTTAAAATAGATAAATTAGTTTAAAATAATTTAAATTGGGTTAAGTAGATTAAAAATAGATTAAAATAGTTTAAGTATTCAAAATGGTTTATATAACAGAGTAATTTGGAAAACAAATTAAAACAGCTTCAAAACCAATCCATTTCAATTACAACTTCCCAATTCCAATCAATTTCAATTTCCATTTTACCGATTCAATTTCGATTTCAATTCAAAACAACGTCAACTTTAACTTCAAATCAATTCAATTCTACATTCACCTTCAATTTATTCAATTTCAATTTTTTTATCGATTTGGAGCTGGATTTCAAAATATCCATTTATAACACTTAACAAATTTTCCATCAATATTCAAGTCTAAATTCCAATTTCAAATATGATTCAATTCCAAGCTCGATTTCAAAATATCATTTTTATATCACTTTTACTTAATAATATTCAAAGCCCGAATCAAGGTTAAACCTTCAAACAATTAATTTTCGAAATCCAATCATATCCAATTTCAAACCTCAAAGTCTCAACTTAAATTATTTAACAAAATCCCTTTAACCAAAATTTATTTCAACATTCCAACTCACATTTTCGATAAATTCGATTTTTATAAATTCGATTTCTATTTATAACTTTCACATCAAACATTTAAATAAATTTCAAATCGACGATTTAAAAATTATTATATATTATTAGTTTAGCCAATTCGGTGTCCGTATATAATTTTCTATCCTATGGCCAAGTAGTTATTTATTTCATTTAGATGTCAGGGATGAGTATATATTACTTAAATTAAATCACAGTATCATATGTATGCATAACAGGATCTATATAAGCAAATAAACATCCAAACATTCAATTATCAACCAATAGCATCCATCAAAATACATCATCCAATAAGCAATACAATTCATGGCAATTTCATAGTTATCGATGTCAGGTAAGTAAATCGCAATTCAATTTCGGTTTCAATTTAACTGTCAATTAAATTTTTCAATGGTTAATTCGAATAACAAGCTATATGACAATTAAATTTATATCAAACAACGACAAATAAAATTCATATCACTTCATAATGTCAATTTAACTAGCATAAAAATATTTAGTACGGTGTGAGCGTTATAAAACACTCACCTTGATTTTACGATTTCAAATCAAATCGAACGACGTTCGATTTAACCCAAAATTTTCTCTAGCTCCAAACGACTCCAATCCAATTCCATAGCGTAGTACTCGTCAATACGAGTCCAACGGAAGAAACGGCGTCCAAAACGGACCTCGCATGCAAAAGTTATAACCAAAATACGAAACGTCATTAGCGGGATAATTAAATAAATAATTAACTTCACTAATTACCTAATAAAAGCCACTTACGCTACTTTCTTCCCCAAGGCCGTGCTCCAGGTCGTGTTCACGAACCCATCCTCACGCACAAGGGCATAGGGCCGCACCCCCCCACGTCGCTCGAAACCCCATCACAACAGCACCACATCGAAGCTCGTCTTGAGCTCGACCCACGCCTGCCACCACGCTGCACTCGGCCCCCCCATTGCCTCGGAATTCGCGAATGAACGCGCCCACTTTGAGGCCATATTGCCGTTGATCCGTCACTCAATATACGATCTTGACCGTTGGATTCGTAGTTCGTGATGTGCTCTACGTTTTTCTAGTTGAGAGATTTGGATGAAAGTCGATGGATGAGGAGATCGGAGGGGAAGAAGGGCGCGCGATTTTGGCCATTAGAAATAGCACAGGCGGCGGCTACTGTAAAGGCTAGGGTTTGAGCAATGAAGATAAAGGGGTGTCCTTTATAGAAGTTTCAACGAACACTATTCACCTCCAAATTTTCGAACTCCGATTTACGCGCGGTGACCGGCGTTTCTAGGGTTTATCCCGCGTTCCGGACACAATGGAACAGGTTTCGAAAGCTAATTCGATCATATGTAAGAGTTACAGCGATAAACGATCAATTTAAATTAAATCGATTTAAACTAATTTCTATGCGTTTTGGCTTGCCCCGGACAAACGGTAAATCCGATTGACTTGAAATTTGAAATCTTACAATAATATCACATTACGGATCCGATGAAACTTGTTTCGTCGAAATCCGAGACTGTTTGAAAAATGACTATTTTAACTTGCCAAATTAATATTAAAACAATTTCGATGCGTTTCGAGCTGCCACGGTCAAACGACAACTCCGATTGCTACGAAAATTGAAATCCGATAATAACTAACTAATACGGATCCAATGGAACTAGTTTCGTCCAATTCTCAGACTGTTCAAAATTTGGCTATTTTCAATCGATAATTAAATATTAAATTATTCAATTTTCACAAATAAATTTTAAATTCAGTTTTAAAAGTTCTATAACATCACTATAACTCCAATATTATAAAATAAAATTTTACAAATCATTTTTAATCATATTAAACCCGTTATCCAATTTATCCAATAAATTCCAATTTTAAAATCCTATTAACTCTATTATAATCCCAATATAACTTTCATTCACTTTGGAAACCAAATTGAATTATATTAAATCAAATTTCAATTATTCACTCTATTTTCATATATTAAATTGCCATATCCAATTAATCATATCAAATTCGAAATTTAATTTATTCAAACATTCGTAATATTAAATTTAACAAATTTGATTATTCTTAAATCACTATCCTTTGAAATATTCAAACGAACTTATAAAATTTAACCTTTAAAACCAATTCACATCTCAGAACCCTATTTTCATTTTACAGTTATTCAATTGTTCAATAAGTTTTCATTATTTAACTTAAAAAAATTTACCTGTTCGATATTCGATATTTGATTTTAAATAGATTTTACTTATCAATCAATTACTCTATTATACCCAATGAATTCAACATTTATTATCCTATTCAACTATTGATTGCAAAGGCATTCACTAAGTAGCTTTTTTCATTACTTGGATAATTATCGTTGCAATTCATTCCAGTTTTATTATTCCAAACGACTTACAAATTTTTTTTCTAACACTAAATCATGAAATCTTATTAAATTAACTATTTTAATTATCGAAAATTTACGGGTCGTTACACTCTCCCCCACTCAAAACTTTTCGTCCCCGAAAAGGAAAAAGAAGGGAAAAGGAACTAAGTAAAGAATTCAACATTAGATGTATTATATTCGAAATTATCTACTTATAAAATAATGAAATTCCATTTATAAAGTCATTACTACGCTTTTACTAAGTTATTCCAAACGCCTTTTTACTTTAAAAGTTAGTTATCAAAACAAGTTATAAAAAAATTTAAATCTTGAAAAATTTTCTAACACCCGGATTTACGGAAAATTTCGGCAGCACCTCCTTTGCGCGGCTAGGACCGAAAAAATTTCACAGTGGTAAAAATTGCATGATGTACATCTCATTACAAGAATGAGGCATCCCAAAACATGGGGAACACAATAATATACCAAAACATAAACCGAAATCCGAGAACGTACCTTTTATTAAGCGTTTATTAGCAATTTAACTTACATTTTGCATTTTAGCGCAGAAGCGAGCTCCACAAGCGAAGCGCAACCCCTTTGCTACCTACTAAAATGCTCAATAACCAAGTTAGAACCATGCATATAAAGATAGATCAATATACTTAGCATAAACAACATACATATAACATGTTTAGCTCCAAAACTTAAATTCCAATTCCAGGACAGCAACGAATCTCAGTTTTTTGGTCAGCAAAACGATAAAGTTTGACAATGGAATGTACACAAAGGTTGTTGCATTCGTTTCAGGCTTTCCGGAATGTCCAAAATTATCAAATTCGGACCATCCGTCCAAAAGTTACGGCCGTTTTACTAAAATGATACGCTTCAGCCCCGAGCAATTAGTGCAGGCCTGAAATGTAATTTCAGATTTTCGACCTCTTAAATGACAGAAATAAGAAAAGCTTATAAAATAAAAGTTGGAGCTTAGGTTCTAAGCTTTCCAGAAAGTGCAAGATCGTCAAAATCCGATATACCAGTAAAAAGTTATGGTGAGAATACTAAGGTGCTTTAGATTTCTACTTCGCCCAGGCCAGCGACTAATATTGGTGTTTTAAGCCTAGTGGATGAAGGTATTTATCAAAACATTCTAAACAAAAGATGTAGCACAGTTTCTAGGGTTTCCGAAAAGTCCGAGATCGTCGTATTCCGTTAAGCCATTTAAAAGTTATGGTTGTTTTCGTTTCAGCATATACTGGACAATTTTGGTTTTTTTTTTTTTTTCAAATTTTCTTTTATTATTTCAAAGTACAAACCATCAAAACTTCAAATTTTCTAAAGAACAATCTTAACCACAAAGTCATTTATTTTCTTATTCATTCATGCAATATGTTTACATTCAATTTTTTTTTTTTCCCGATTTATTCTAGTTTGTTTCATTCACATTTTTAAATTCAAGTCAATTTGCTTCAATTTAAATTGAATTCAATCATATCTATTTCACTTTGCTTCAAATTTGAATTTAATTATTTTAAAATTTTATTTCATTTATTTAATTCCATTAACACCAATGAATTCTACTTAATCAATTACCATCCATCTAACAACCAATGCATATCAAACATTAACATCCATCCAAAATCTACACAAAATCAATTATACATATCCAAGTCAAATTTTAATTTCACACACTTCCAAGTTTATTAACATTTAGTTATATTCAAATTTAATTATTTTCCATTTAAAATTTTTATATTTCATTAATTTTAAACTTTTTTTTTTTTTCATACACTTGTATATATCATTCATTTTACAGCTTAAATTCCTTTTATATTTACAACTATCAATAGATCTTCACATTTTATTATTTACTCTCTCACTGGTATATTATTTCTCTACTATCCTTATTAGCATTTTAAACCTTTTAAGTATTTGGTAAGTTATAGTTATGCAAATAGAATGTAGTTAAACAACATACAACTTCTTTTCATTTAAAGTTGAATTTTCAAATAATTAATTCTTAAGCCATTACTTAAATTTCACTATAATTTAATTTTACATTTACATTCACATATAGTATTTCCATTTTATATTCATCATAATTTTGAATCACCTTTAATGTCATTTAAATTCCAATTATTTACTAACAATTTTATTTATATTTGCAAACCATTAATTAAATGCATATTTCATTATTCAAACTTATTCGTGTATATTATCCAATTAACAATTCATATAACATTTTTGAACTTCTTAAATATTTTGGTAAGTTATATCTATGCTATAGAATGAAATTTAATACTATGTGAGTTTTACAGTTTCAATTTATTTTTAACTTCATAGTTTCCTAATTTTGAGGATTTCTACTTCAATTGATATTTCACTTAGCTCTTAGGTTTATTTCTCATTTCACAATTCAGAAGTTCCTTAATGATTTAAGTATTAATTCATTACAATTATAAATTAAAAAAAAAAAAATCATTAATTATTAAAGAACTTAAGAATTCCAATCCCGGTTTCATTTCAAATCAAGTTTTGAAATAATATATACTTATATAATTTATATATCAAATCATACTATAGAGAACACAAAATAAAATTCAATTTGAATCAAACAAGGTTTAGACAAGCTAGTAAGTGGTCTCCCCCACTCGGACTCTCGAAAATAAACGCCGATGATGCGTGCACTCATCACCGAAATCATTTTCTAGCGTCAAGAGAAGGGAATATAACACTTATCATAAAAAAAAAAAATCCTTCGAAAACAATTTCAACTCAAATATACTATCATATAATACTCATATTATATTTTCAAGTTCTTGTAAGTCAATTTCAAACACCGGAATTTAAATTCCCAAATCCAAGTTAAAATTCATTTATATTCATTATCAATTGTGTTTACAAGATTTCATTTTCCTAAATCCATTGTTATTTAATCAATTGTTGTAAATATTGACTAATCAACAATAACGATAATAATCTAATATTATCACCTCCTAACAATCAATTCAATCAAAATAAATAAATATTCGAAAAATTCTTTTATATAAAGATATATTCCAAAACGATATTGTGTTGGTTTGTCCTATTCGAGTATTTAGAAATTCCTATCGACGCCTTGGCGTCCCAAGTATCGACCAGAATTCATAAATACTCAACGGAACAAATTAACACAATATAAAACCATTTTATATCAAATAACAAGTACGCTCTCTCATATACACTCAACTCATTCATATAGTTTATCTCTATTTCAATGAGTTATTCCCCACTAGAGCCAAGGTTTATCGCTAAACCAAAGCTCTGATACCAACTGTAACGACCCGCCTTTTTGGACAGTTTAAACCGACGATCAAATACCCATGTCGATTCCAAACCATTAAAAGGGCAGATAGTTATTGGGGTAATTAAGAAAAGAAAAGGAAGGGAAATAAAGGAAATGAAACAACACAGAATCTCACAGCGGAAGGCTAAAGTATAATAATAAAATAACAGTTCATGAAGCTGTTAATTAAATGAATACATTTGAAATGAATACATTTGATTATTATTATACAACATTTATCAGAGTTACATACACAACAAATATCATACAACAATGCAGCGGAATGGAATGAATATAATAGTAGTAGATAATATACCAAATCTTTGTCTCCGTCCTCCAAGGAAATGATCTTCAACCTAAACTGAAAACTCAGGACTGACCCGAGCGTAATGAAAAGACAAAACACTCGAGTCAGGACTAAAATATCCTTATGAGAGTTAAATCAATCGTAAATAAATATGAGTGTAACGGCGTCAGAGATGTTTACGGGGTTTGACATCTCATATCCAGTGTCAACGTGCGTGCAATAACTTAAGAGATGTTACAGGATTTTCCATCTCTCAAGGATCCGTGAAACTATCTACTATGTAGTAATATACGCTAAGTAGATAATGTCTATCAGTAATATAAAGTATCAAAATAGCGTTAAGGCGTTACCATAATCCCCCTTAACACATTTTATATTCCCAAAAGCATATACAAGACCGTAGTTTCCCCAAAACCGGAAGTCACCAGAGGGCAATCCATATACTCAAGGTACAAATCAAAACGTAGTGGTCGCGAATAGGATAATCAGTATGACAAGGTACATGAGGCGATACCAACTAGGATACTAGTAGTTGCGTGATCCGGACTGATGTTGGGCATAGCCAGCAGCTACCCCAACACCGCGAAACAACACTCCCAAATCAAGGGGTGCACCCAAATCGCATCACAAATGTAATAGATATGGTATCGAAGAAGTGTGTCCGCTAGAGGTGGCGAACCTCAATGGCCCGGCGCGGCTCCTGTTTTAGTCATGTCAGGGGTCATCCAATAATCGTTCTCTTTCTTCAGTCAACGCGTTCACCAAACCATCCACTTCATTCTGGATCAACACTCCGCGTATAATAGTTATTAAAGTGGTTTTCGGTATCGACAGAGAGTATGTCCATATCCGATCCCGGTCTCTTTAATAACTACGTATTATTACACCGTTGGCTCTTTTACATTTCGAATCGATTCATGATTGATATCAAATGTCATATTCACTTCAAAATCAAATCCACTTCAAATATCGACATAGCCATTCAAAATATAAGGTTCCTTTTCAAAAATCATTTTGCGTCTCAATATCTTATTTCGGTTTCAAAATCATTCCGAATTTAAATTTTATGTTGCAACTTCATTTAACCCAATTCGTATTTAAATTCAAGATTTAAACATAAACATTCCACCTTATTAACCAGCTTGAAATTTTTAGAAAATAGTTTTAAGTAGTTTAAAAGTAGTTTAAATAATTAAAATAGTTAAAAATAATTAAAATCTTGAAATGGATTTAAAATAGATAAATTAGTTTAAAATAATTTAAATTGGGTTAAGTAGATTAAAAATAGATTAAAATAGTTTAAGTATTCAAAATGGTTTATATAACAGAGTAATTTGGAAAACAAATTAAAACAGCTTCAAAACCAATCCATTTCAATTACAACTTCCCAATTCCAATCAATTTCAATTTCCATTTTACCGATTCAATTTCGATTTCAATTCAAAACAACGTCAACTTTAACTTCAAATCAATTCAATTCTACATTCACCTTCAATTTATTCAATTTCAATTTTTTTATCGATTTGGAGCTGGATTTCAAAATATCCATTTATAACACTTAACAAATTTTCCATCAATATTCAAGTCTAAATTCCAATTTCAAATATGATTCAATTCCAAGCTCGATTTCAAAATATCATTTTTATATCACTTTTACTTAATAATATTCAAAGCCCGAATCAAGGTTAAACCTTCAAACAATTAATTTTCGAAATCCAATCATATCCAATTTCAAACCTCAAAGTCTCAACTTAAATTATTTAACAAAATCCCTTTAACCAAAATTTATTTCAACATTCCAACTCACATTTTCGATAAATTCGATTTTTATAAATTCGATTTCTATTTATAACTTTCACATCAAACATTTAAATAAATTTCAAATCGACGATTTAAAAATTATTATATATTATTAGTTTAGCCAATTCGGTGTCCGTATATAATTTTCTATCCTATGGCCAAGTAGTTATTTATTTCAATTAGATGTCAGGGATGAGTATATATTACTTAAATTAAATCACAGTATCATATGTATGCATAACAGGATCTATATAAGCAAATAAACATCCAAACATTCAATTATCAACCAATAGCATCCATCAAAATACATCATCCAATAAGCAATACAATTCATGGCAATTTCATAGTTATCGATGTCAGGTAAGTAAATCGCAATTCAATTTCGGTTTCAATTTAACTGTCAATTAAATTTTTCAATGGTTAATTCGAATAACAAGCTATATGACAATTAAATTTATATCAAACAACGACAAATAAAATTCATATCACTTCATAATGTCAATTTAACTAGCATAAAAATATTTAGTACGGTGTGAGCGTTATAAAACACTCACCTTGATTTTACGATTTCAAATCAAATCGAACGACGTTCGATTTAACCCAAAATTTTCTCTAGCTCCAAACGACTCCAATCCAATTCCATAGCGTAGTACTCGTCAATACGAGTCCAACGGAAGAAACGGCGTCCAAAACGGACCTCGCATGCAAAAGTTATAACCAAAATACGAAACGTCATTAGCGGGATAATTAAATAAATAATTAACTTCACTAATTACCTAATAAAAGCCACTTACGCTACTTTCTTCCCCAAGGCCGTGCTCCAGGTCGTGTTCACGAACCCATCCTCACGCACAAGGGCATAGGGCCGCACCCCCCCACGTCGCTCGAAACCCCATCACAACAGCACCACATCGAAGCTCGTCTTGAGCTCGACCCACGCCTGCCACCACGCTGCACTCGGCCCCCCCATTGCCTCGGAATTCGCGAATGAACGCGCCCACTTTGAGGCCATATTGCCGTTGATCCGTCACTCAATATACGATCTTGACCGTTGGATTCGTAGTTCGTGATGTGCTCTACGTTTTTCTAGTTGAGAGATTTGGATGAAAGTCGATGGATGAGGAGATCGGAGGGGAAGAAGGGCGCGCGATTTTGGCCATTAGAAATAGCACAGGCGGCGGCTACTGTAAAGGCTAGGGTTTGAGCAATGAAGATAAAGGGGTGTCCTTTATAGAAGTTTCAACGAACACTATTCACCTCCAAATTTTCGAACTCCGATTTACGCGCGGTGACCGGCGTTTCTAGGGTTTATCCCGCGTTCCGGACACAATGGAACAGGTTTCGAAAGCTAATTCGATCATATGTAAGAGTTACAGCGATAAACGATCAATTTAAATTAAATCGATTTAAACTAATTTCTATGCGTTTTGGCTTGCCCCGGACAAACGGTAAATCCGATTGACTTGAAATTTGAAATCTTACAATAATATCACATTACGGATCCGATGAAACTTGTTTCGTCGAAATCCGAGACTGTTTGAAAAATGACTATTTTAACTTGCCAAATTAATATTAAAACAATTTCGATGCGTTTCGAGCTGCCACGGTCAAACGACAACTCCGATTGCTACGAAAATTGAAATCCGATAATAACTAACTAATACGGATCCAATGGAACTAGTTTCGTCCAATTCTCAGACTGTTCAAAATTTGGCTATTTTCAATCGATAATTAAATATTAAATTATTCAATTTTCACAAATAAATTTTAAATTCAGTTTTAAAAGTTCTATAACATCACTATAACTCCAATATTATAAAATAAAATTTTACAAATCATTTTTAATCATATTAAACCCGTTATCCAATTTATCCAATAAATTCCAATTTTAAAATCCTATTAACTCTATTATAATCCCAATATAACTTTCATTCACTTTGGAAACCAAATTGAATTATATTAAATCAAATTTCAATTATTCACTCTATTTTCATATATTAAATTGCCATATCCAATTAATCATATCAAATTCGAAATTTAATTTATTCAAACATTCGTAATATTAAATTTAACAAATTTGATTATTCTTAAATCACTATCCTTTGAAATATTCAAACGAACTTATAAAATTTAACCTTTAAAACCAATTCACATCTCAGAACCCTATTTTCATTTTACAGTTATTCAATTGTTCAATAAGTTTTCATTATTTAACTTAAAAAAATTTACCTGTTCGATATTCGATATTTGATTTTAAATAGATTTTACTTATCAATCAATTACTCTATTATACCCAATGAATTCAACATTTATTATCCTATTCAACTATTGATTGCAAAGGCATTCACTAAGTAGCTTTTTTCATTACTTGGATAATTATCGTTGCAATTCATTCCAGTTTTATTATTCCAAACGACTTACAAATTTTTTTTCTAACACTAAATCATGAAATCTTATTAAATTAACTATTTTAATTATCGAAAATTTACGGGTCGTTACATATATATATATATATCCATGTCAAAGTCCAGGCTGTCATCCTCAAATTGAAACGTACACGTTTCCTTTACCTTCTCAAACAAGCGGCCCTTCCCTTCTTTTCTTTTAAAATGCATGAATTCTTTTCTTCCCTCTTGTCAGCTGAATGAGAGAACGAAATCAAATTCGTTCCTTCAATCGGAGAAAAAGAGTTCTAATCATGCTTGTTAAATCGCCTTCCTCTTCCTCATTTTCAAATCGATTCGCCATTCATCAGAAGAAGAAAAAACGAGCGAATTGAAAATCTATTTGAACTCAGAAAAGGGGGAAACTGATCGAGTACGAACCGAAGTCGTAATCAATCTCGCGATTGAAGATTTCATCACAAGCCGTCATGATAACGCAAGCGCAGGTGGATCGCGTACGCACGTGCATAAGTGTGGAGCGCGCGAGTGCGGAGGATGGTGGAGGACGACGATCATTTAGGTTAGCGTTGGCTCGCGTGGGCACAAGGGGATGGTGGGCGAGTTCGCGATGCTCTGGTCATTCTCAAGCATGCGAACGTGAGGTAGGGGGTAGATGGGTTCGATTTTGTAATACAAACGAGATGAGCACCGTTTGGCGATCGTTGCCTAGGAGGCTACACGCGGCCAACGTCGGGGAACTGGCCATCGATGGGCGACAGTCTGATTTTGGGGATGATGTTAATCAAGGGTAAATGATTTGTTTTGAAATTTTAATTCAAGTTAATCATAAATTAACTATTCTAAGCTCTAAAACTTCATAATTCATTTATATGAGGTCCTAAATCAATGTAACCAATCGAGTTTGGTTCGTAGCTGAAAATCGATGCAATAAAAATCAAAGGTGAGTAAAATCTCACTCATTTGGATTGCTAGAATAATTTAAAATGGATGAATTTAAATTTTTGATTGATTTTATAAATTATTATCTCTTGAATGTTAAATATATATAGTAGTATATATATTAGTATTTGGAGTGATATTCCCGCACATTATAGCGATGAGACCCTATACGCCCCGCATAATAGTGGATGACCCTTTATACCGTGATATCCCCCTTGAAACAAGATTGGTATTATTTTATATTGTATTAACATCCGTGGATGCAAGGAAATAGGTTGAAGGGATCCAACTGGATTCTCCAAAATGTTGAATTTAATTTTACATATTGTGATATATGGATTTTGTAGAATAATATATTATAGATTGATGTGGTGTTTGGAGTCATTGGATGCTATTGTAGCACTGGCCTGATTTTTATAATTTAAATACCGTAAATATATTTTAGAAAAGAAATAAGGGATAAATGGAATTTTTGACACTGAAATATTTATATTGGAATTGGGGTTATTGTAAAGAAATTGAGTTAGAAAATATATTGATTTTTGGTAACACTTAACTGTTTAGAATTTTTAAATAGAGATTTTAAAAATGAATTATATAAGTGAATTTATAAATGATATTCTGGAAATATAAAAAAGAAAGTTAAAATAAATATCGAAAATAGATTGGAAGTGTAAAAAGAATTTATAAGGAATGAATTTATATAATGGAATTTAATAAATAAGATTTGTTTTATGGATAGGTAAAACAACGGGGTTATGGGATTTATAAACGATGTTTAGAAATAAAGGAATTGGATATCAGATGAAAATTGGGAGAATAGGTAAAAAAGATGTGAGAAAAAAAGTAGATTCTATTTTTGAAATGAGAATGGTTAGGGAATCGAAGATAAATCGATATGTTGTGAAATCGAGAGGAAGTTTATGAATTAAATTGTTTATTGAGATTTTAAAAATATATTTTAAATTTTTAGAAGTGAGTATTTTTTATAAGAAATTTGCATTATTTCAAAATTATGTAATTTTAAACAAGTTGAGATTGAAATACTTCGGTAAGTAGATTTTCAAATGTTAAATATTTATTTAATAAATTCTAAATTTTAAATTTAGCTTTGGAAATTTATCTGTTCACCTAAAAATGAGTTATAGATGATAAAAAAGTGTTTTTAATATTTTAAATAATAACTTAAACATATTTTTAAATAAACTACTATTCTTTAAAGAAAATACTTGTAATATATATATATATATATATATATCGTTTTGAAATGATTGCAAATTTATTTATAAATTCTCTCGAGATGTGTGAATGAGTTTATTAAAGGATGAGATTTTTATAAGAGAAATCTTATAAATGGAATGTTAGAGACTTAGGAGAATTTCCGATGCGTAATGCGATAACTTCGTGAACATTTTGAATTCATTTAAAGGAGTTATAATTGGTGGATTGGGATTATAAACAAGTATAATATATTTGGAAATCGTAAGAAGAATTTATTAAATATTTCGAAGACTTAACGATATAAGTATGAAATATTTCCAAGTTAAATATTAAAATGATTTTGGAAATTATACGTAAATATTTTCCCAAGTATCGAAAGGAAGGTTTTGGAAACATTTTTAGTTGGAAAGGATTTGGATATAAATAATTTCGAAGTGTTGTAAAAATAGAAGTTGGAAATATTTCTAAGTATTGAAATGGTAAAATATCCCGTTATGATAGAAGTGTTGAATGCTCGGGTTAGACCGAGTATTACAGATTCAGGATTGAATGCTATGGAGCTCAGGAGACGAGCTGGATGATAGAGACGTATTTTCTTACTTGGCTTATATTTTTCCCCTGTTTGAGGACAAGTGATTATAACTGTCCAGATTAATGTATAGATTGTTGTACTCTAATGATTGTTTCTATAAAAACTGTTACAAATCCTTTTGTGTAACAATCCTGGTTTTGGCAATTACTTGTAAATATTGAATTATAATGGAAGTTGTAATTTAATATTATAAATTAAGAATAAATTGGAGATTTAAATTACTTATTTGGAATAAGCAATTGATTTTGGGGAATAAAATGTGAAAAATAAAGTTTTGAAACTTTACTTGGTTAATTAAGTTAAAAATGAGCTAATTATGATTTTAATATAAAGAAATGCAATAATTTTGATAATTATTGCCAAACGTTTCTTTTATATATTTTTAAAAGAAGCATATCATTTAATAAGTGATATATTATAATTAAACATGGAAATTCGTTTTAAAAATAAATTTGGTTCTAAAATGTTGAAAAAAATGGTTTGTTATATTTTATTGCACAAGAATATAATGTTTATGTAATTTTGGAGTTGAAAATAGAGTTTTATATGAATTATTGTGTAAATTGTGTATTTAAGCAAAACAAGGCTTTTTAATAATGAAAACTATTTTTATAACTAAATTATCATTTTAATTGTTGTAAAAGAATGTCTGTGAAACATAAAAATATGTTTATACAATTTGTAGAGATGAAATCATGTAAACACACATACGTTGTATTATGTAAATTTAAGAGTATTAGGGTAAATTTAGTGTTAATTAGATTTTTAGGCTAACTAATTCTTTTGGGTCAAGCCCATTTGTTCAGTAACCAGTAGATTAATGAGAAAGCTTCTTCTTGCTCAAAACAGTATACGTACATTTTTACCAGAAAACAAAAAGAAGAAAAACTATTCCTCTTTCAAACCCTAGGCTCCAAATCTCCAATTAATCCAAGTCTTTGTTGAAATAAATCAAATAGCTCTTTTCTACAGGTAATCAACTCCAAAACATATATTACATCATCAAATTTCAATTTTGAGATTTGGGTTGTTGGTAATTGTTTGTTTTCTTGTTGCATGCCTCTATTTTATTCATTTGATAGGTTGTTGAAGGATCTTCTTGCCTAAAGACATCTACTTTCCAGAGTTAGCATAATTTAATCTTCAATTATTGCAAGGTGAGTTAATCACTCACACTACTAGATTTAATCTACCAGAATAATTGTTAGTTGCTATCTGAATTAATTGGATGAGTTGTTGATTAAATTGCTTTCAAGTTGGTTGTGGTTTGCTGAAAATTATTTATGAAAAATTGCTGTAGTAAAACAACAATATCTTAGTGCATATTTACCCTAATTAGCTCAGTCTTTTGCAGTTGAAAGAAAATTCTGTTAGCTAAAACTTTTCTTTTAATTACTTTATGAAATTCTGTTGTTTACAGGGTCGAAATTTAGTTTGAAACTGATGTACACAGCTCTGCTCTATGCCATTATCTTTTTGAAACCTGATCTTAAAATCTCCATAACATTTGAATGGTAAATCAAAATTGAGTGATGTTTTTTTCAGTTTGAAGGTATGTTTATAAGGAACAACTTTTATGCATATCATTTTCTATAAATCAACATTTTCCTAATCGTAATATGTGTTTGAACAGCTAATAACCCCTCTATCCTATGTTTTTAATTTCAACTTTGAAATATAGAATTTTTTTTGCCATATCTTTTTAATCTTTCATTGAAATATAATAATTTTTAATGTTCCGAAAAGTACAAATAATGTGCTATAACTTTCATGTTTTGAGTTTTCAGTAATTTTGAGGTTAACTATGTCAAAAATTTGATTTTTATATTGTTAACCCGAGAGCAAAGTCTATATTTGCTCTGTGCTTGATGTTGAAACAAAATTAGATACAACTTTCTCATTTTTGATTGGATTTTGATAATTTCGGATGTTCTAGAAAGAATAAATCATATGCTACAACTTTCCTTTGTTGAGTTTTATGTAATTTTGAGTCATTCTATTTCAAAATTGAACTTTTCTACTGCTAACCTGAGAGCAAAAGCAATATTTCCTCTATAGTTGAATATGAAAGAAGATTTGCCATAACTTCTTTGTCTCTTAACCGAATTTAATAATATTAGATGTTTCAGAAAGCTCAAACTTTGTACTAAAAGTCTCATGTTTTATGTTTTCTTAAATTTTGATGTTTGTTTGGTCAAAATTATGTTTGTTTGTTGCTGGTACGAGAGCAAAACGACAACAATAACAATTATTGACTTGAGGAGTGTTTTAGCTTATTTTGGCTCCCACTTTTATTTGATTTTGATGATTGTTTTTAAGAAGTTTTCAAAGCTATAATGCCTATTAACAGGCTAGCTATATTTGAAGAATTTGAAAATTTGAATTTAAATTGAATTTGAATTGATTTTGGGTTAAATTTGAATTGAATTCGTATTGAACTCAAGTTACTGATCTTGAGTTATCTTTCTTGTTTTTCATTGTTTTCGAGCACGGTTTTCATTAAACCATTTTGAAGTAATTTTTGAAATAAATGAAAATTTCAAATTATTATTATATAGTATTTTAAAATTATTCTTCTAATATAAAATCTATTTATTTCCTATAATAAAGGCATTTCAAATATTGGTTTTATTAATCATTTCGGGAAAATGTTTTAAAAGCTTGTTTTCTCTAGTAAACTATTTTAAATGTAAATACACACTTTTTCACTATTCGAACATATAATAAAGAGAATTAAACGATTTAGTAAAACACGTGGTATAGGACACGCGCTTTTACTATTTCGGTTAATTCCGAACTTGTAGATCGAAGCTATTTGAGTTTAATGATTCTGAGATGTTTTGCCATTTCATGGCGTATTTTGAGTTTTATAATTCCTATTTATTGGAATTATTTAAGATGGCCAATATTTGACAAGTATTACGGTTTAAGAACTCCTATGTAGGAGTATGGTCGATGAGAACCATTATGATGTTTTATTTACTTGCCAATGATATAAGACAGGTCTTGAGTATATGATTTCATATTTTGAGGTTTATGGTTTATGAGGAACCATCACGGTGTTTTCACTTGTCGAGGAGATGAGACAAGTTACGACGCTATTTAATTCTTATAGATGAGATGAGACGAGTATGATGTCTTTTTATCACTTGCCAATGAGACTAGGCGAGATATGATTTTTTGAGTTTTAAGATGTTCATAGTGTGGCATCGACTAGTGGCTAGTAAACCGCTAAGTGCGAACGTGTGGTATAGGACACACGTTAATACTTTTCGGGTTCCTATCCGTGAGTTTGTGACACATTCACGATGTTTACCTAGCAGAACTGCTTTGAGAGGTATCAGCGACCTTGTCATGAGGACGAACTGCTTTGAAGGTGTTAGCGACCTTGTTAGGGATGACAAAATGGCTTGGAAAGGTGTTAGCGACCTTGTCATGAGGACGAACTGCTTTGGAAAGGTGTCAACGACCTTGTCATGAGGACGAACTGCTTTGGAAGGTGTTAGAGACCTTGTCTAAGGCTTCGGTCGTCTGATTTTAGCATGTGCAGCATTGCTTGGGCATTATATTCAGGGATATGGCCAATCCGGGTTTTCTGAGTTTTGAATTCGCCGTTTTTGGCGGATTAGTGTTAAGATTTTCTGAGTTTTGAACATGCATCGAATTCTTTATTGCGTTTGAGATTTTATGAGTTTGAATTCATATTGAGTTCCATGAGTTTTTATGATTGAGATGTATGTGTGAGATTTAGCTGCCATGGCTTACTTATGACTTTGAGATCTCACATTCTTATGGAGTTGTCTTGTGTTGCTTTCATGACTTCTATTTGTGATTGAGATGAGTTTTGTCCTTTTTGGAGTAACGATTCATCGAACCATTTGAGTTTTGCTTGAGTTTTATATGAGTTGATTTGAGTTCATTATGTGTTATCGCTAATGATATGAGGCACTTGTGTTTTATTTGAGTATCGAGTTTGAGTTACCTCTTTCGAGGTATTTAGTCACTTAGGTAGCGTTTGTTACTTAAGTATTGAGCTATGAGTTATCTAATCCTTCTCCTCATTCGAGAAGAAGTATCACTATATCCATTTTGCTTCATATTATCGATATTGACAGATTTGTGTAGCAAGACTGACCCATGTATTTATACTCGGATTAGACCGAGTTGTTTCAGGTATCATCTATTGGACTTAGCTTGAAGTTGGTGTTGGATATCATCTCTTCTTTTTCTTGAGTAGTGTATTTCTTCCGCATACTCTGATGTTTTTACATTTGATTTGATGTATATGGTGTGGTCCAGTACCACCTTTATTGTATTCATATTGTATTGTACTAAACATGTATCAGTGTATATGTATATATATGATGTCGATTACTGTTCTGTGATGTGCTTTACATTTAGTTATTGTGTTTTGTTTTGATAGATCCATCAACCACCTATAGTTTTGGATTAAGCATTTACTGTGTATGTCGATCCATTGAGATAGAAAAGAAAAATTATATTGCATTTATCGACGTATTCAGTAGATGTTTAAGACAAAGTTATAGATGGTCGCCCTTAACCAGCCCTATTCTCCGCTTTAGTAATCAGAATTACTTGTTAATTCTCTTTACTAAGGTGGGTCTCGGGGTGGGTTGTTACAGCTTGGTATCAGATTTGTGGTCAGAACAAAGTATAATAAACAAAGAAAAGTACGTACATCATGATACATCGAAGTACAGTACAAGTGAATCATTGTCCTTTATTCGAGCTTGTTTTCGAATCGAGCCTTGATTCATTTTTGAATTTTGGGATTGTTGAGATGGAATATGTCTAGGAATATAGATATATTGTATTCCGTAGTATTCCATAATAGAGATTGATGTCATCTTATCTTATATAAAATCTTGTTTGGGATTACTCTATTCTTATTTTGTTGATATGAGTGAGTTCGTATCGATGGAGCTTATTGATTTCTTTGAACATTCTTGTTGCATTCCTTTGAGAGTTGTGAATCCTACTGAAGAGATCCACAACAATTGGCTTGTTGTGAGCATTCTGAGTTCTCTATTTGTTGCTACTTTGGTGAGTATTTATTTGTCACTCACTATCTTGAGATGTATCTGATTTGAGATGGATTGACTTATTTGATGTTATGTCCGATCCTTTTGTTGTCATAGGATCCTTTATTTATTTAGGCATTCTAATTTGCTTGGTTTATTATTTCTATCACTTTGGAATGTTAATGATGATTCCAAAGTTTTTGTATTCACCCTTGAGTATCGATATGTTGATGGTATATCTCGAATTCCAATTAAGGTGACTTTGTTGAGTTTTGATAAGTTCGTTTGGGTTTGATATCCAATCGGGCAATCGAGTGTTGAATTAACCTTATTCCTGGCTTTTACCCTTCGGCTATCCTTCCACGAGGATATCCACTAAGGAATGAGGTGAGTTTCTAGATTGTTCTAGTTTGATTGTGTTTATCATTTAGTTTCTTTGAGTTATCCTTTTCGGATACACAATCGATATTATTCTTTGTAGCATTACTTTGTTTGAAGTAATGATTTGTTGTTTGTGTGCTTCTTCTCCTTTAAGAAGAATATCTTGCTTATCCTATATCTTGATGACTTTTGGGAGTGGCTCGTGACATCGTAAGATTGACGAACGCTATATCTCCTTCTGTTGATTTTGAGAATAGAGTATTCTTGGAATATCTCGATGCATTCTCTCAATGTTCTTTGGTTTGAGATTTGAAGCTATATAAATATGAGTTTTAAAGAGAAATTGGAGTTTTGATATATTTTAAAAACCGAAGAATGTTTTGAGAATATATATATTTATATGAGTAGTATTTTTTTTATAGAAATAATTTTAGAGTGTTGGGTTATCCATCGAGTAGTTAAGAGTTCTGGTCGATACGCCTGATCAAAGTTATCAATAGGAATCTCCTAAATGCTATGATGAGGCAATCAAACACGATTGTTTGTGTTTTGAAAATTGAGATTTTGAAAATAATATTTTGAGATTATATATTAAATTTATTTTTGAATGGTTATTGCAGCTATTGATTTTAGAGACGAGCAAAAGAGTGGCGATGCAGTTTTAATCGTTCGATCAACTCTGCAGCCAACGGATATATCTATTTATTAAAGGTTCAATGGCGAGGCAATGCCATTTATTTATTTGCTTACTTTGAAATTATAAAGATGAGAATATGTGAGAATATTCTTGAGCTATACTTTATTGAAAGTAAATTTTGAGATTTTAGAATCTATATTATATACATTGGATGTTTTAAGAGAAAAGTTACAAGAGGATTTGAAGATTGTTTTTAAACTATTTAAGTGATTTAATAACAAGAGTAAAGAGAATATAAACTCTTAATTTATTTTGAGGAAAATTATTATGAATTTACAAAATTCTTTGAAAATTATTTTTGAAGTAAGAGAAGAAATTTAGAATTTTAATTTGAGTTTTAAATTACTTACTAAGTAATATAGTAAAGAGTTGGAAAATTTTCAAATGTACAAAAAATTGAGATTTAAAATTTAAAAGATGTTGGGATTTAAAAATTCTATATATCTTGGATTGAAAAGTAGTTTGAGCTTATATCCTTGTTCTTGAGTATATTCTATCTTTGATCTATTAACAACGACGTGCATTTTTTGCGGTCGTTCGAATTGATGGCCTTATGAGAAGCCATCTTATGATTTATCAATCTTGTTTACTGTGTCTATCCTGTTGTGAGGATGTTCTTTCCGTATATTTAAGCGAAAAATCTTATTGATGATCTTCTTTATTTCTTAGAGTTTGGGTTTGAGCGAGTTTGATCTCGACTCTATTTGTGGAGTTATTTGAAATCAATCATTTTCGATTGATTAATTGTTGAGCATCTTCTTATGTTTTGATTCGAAGACGGGATATCTTCGAAATTCTTTCGAGTTAGTTGGAAAAATCGATGGTTTGCTAATCACTATATTAGCGTTTGATGGGCCATTGGATTAACCAAGTAAGTTTTTCCTTGTTTCTGCCTACCATTCTATATTAAGAGTATGAAAGGTTTGAATTTTGAGCTTGTCTTTTATCCTTTGTCGATTGAATTTTTGTGTAGTTTACAGCTCTTTTGTAGAAAATTGCGGTGACGTAATTTTTGTAAGGAGGGAAGTCTGTAACAACATTGGTTTTGGCGATTACTTGTAAATAGTGAATTATAATGGTAGTTATAATTTAATATTGTAAATTAAGAATAAATTGGAGATTTAAATTACTTATTTGGAAATAAGCAATTGATTTTGGGGAATAAAATGTGACAAAATAAAGTTTTGAAACTTTACTTGGTTAATTAAGTTAAAAATGAGCTAATCATGATTTTAATAAAAAGAAATGCAATAATTTTGATTATTATTGCCAAATGTTTCTTTTATATATTTTTAAAAGAAGCATTTCATTTAATAAGAGATATATTATAAATAAAAATGGAAATTTGGTTTAAAAATAAATTTTGGTTGTAAAATGTTGAAAAAAATGGTTTGTTACATTTTATTGCACAAGAAAATAATGTTTATGTAATTTTGGAGTTAAAAATAGAGTTTTATATGAATTATTGTGTAAATTGTGTATTTAAGCAAAACAAGGCTTTTTAATAACGAAAAACTATTTTTATAACTAAATTATCTTTTTAATTGTTGTAAAAGAATGTTTGTTAAACATAAAAATATGTTTGTACAATTTGTAGAGATGAAATCGTGTAAACACACATATGTTGTATTATGTAAATTTGAGAGTATTAGGGTAAATTTAGTGTTAATTAGATTTTTAGGCTAATTAATTCTTTTAGGTCAAGCCCATTTGTTCACTAACCAGTAGATTAATGAGAAAGCTTCTTCTTCCTCAAAACAGTATACGTACATTTTTACCAGAAAACAAAAAGAAGAAAAACTATTCCTCTTTCAAACCCTAGGCTTCAAATCTCCAATTAATCCAAGTCTTTGTTGAAATAAATCAAATTAATAGCTCTTTTCTACATGTAATCAACTCCAAAACATATATTACATCACCAAATTTCAATTTTGAGATTTGGGTTGTTTGTAATTGTTTATTTTCTTGTTGCATGCCTCTATTTTATTCATTTGATAGGTTATTGAAGGATCTTCTTGCCTAAAGACATCTACTTTCCTGAGTTAGCATAATTTAATCTTCAATTATTGCAAGGTGAGTTAATCACTCACATTACTAGATTTAATCTACCAGAATAATTGTTAGTTGCTATCTGAATTAATTGGATGGGTTGTTCATTAAATTGCTTTCAAGTTGGTTGTGGTTTGCTGAAAATTATTTGTGAAAAATTGCTGCAGTAAAACAACAATATCTTAGTGCATATTTACCCTAATTAGCTCAGTCTTTTGCAGTTGAAAGAAAATTCTGTTAGCTAAAACTTTTCTTTTAGTTACTTTCTGAAATTCTGTTGTTTACAGGGTCAAAATTTAGTTTGAAACTGATGTACACAGCTCTGCTCTGTGCAATTATCTTTTTGAAACCTGATCTTAAAATCTCCATAACATTTGAATGGTAAATCAAAATTGAGTGATATTTTTTCAGTTTGTAGGTATGTTTACAAGGAACAACTTTTGTGTACATCATTTTCTGTAAATCAACATTTTTCTAATCGTAATATGTGTTTGAACAGCTAATAACCCCTCTGTCCTATGTTTTTAATTTCAACTTTAAAACATAGAATTTTTTTTGCCATATCTTTTTAGTCTTTCATCGAAATATAATAATTTTTAATGCTCCAAAATGTAAATGTTATGTGCTATAACTTTCATGTTTTGAGTTTTCAGTAATTTTGTGGTTAACTATGTCAAAATTCGATTTTTATACTGCTAACCCGAGGGCAAAGTCTATATTTGCTCTGTGCTTGATGTTGAAACAAAATTAGATACAACTTTATCGTTTTTGATCGAATTTTGATAATTTTGGATGTTCTGGAAAGAACAAATCATATACTACAACTTTCCTTTGTTGAGTTTTATGTAATTTTGAGTGCTTCTATGTCAAAATTGAACCTTTCTTCTGCTAACCTGAGAGCAAAAGCAATATTTCCTCTATAGTTGAAACTGAAAGAAGATTTGCCATGACTTCTTTGTCTCTTAACCGAATTTGATAATATTAGATGATTCAGAAAGCTTAAACATTGTACTAAAAGTCTCATGTTTTATGTTTTCAAAAATTTTGATGTTTGTTTGGTCAAAATTATGTTTGTTTGTCGTTGGTACGAGAGCAAAACGACAACAATAACAATTATTGACTTGAGGAGTGTTTTAGCTTATTTTGGCTCTCACTTTTATTTGATTTTGATGATTGTTTTTAAGATGATTTCAAATCTGTAATGCCTATTAACAGGCTAGCTATATTTGGAGAATTTGAAAATTTAAATTTAAATAGAATTTGAATTGATTTTGGGTTAAATTTGAATTGAATTCGTATTGAACTCAAGTTATGGGTCTTGAGTTATCTTTCTTGTTTTTCATTGTTTTCGAGCACGGTTTTCATTAAACCATTTTGAAGTGATTTTTGAAATAAATGAAAATTTCAAATTACTATTATATAGTATTTTAAAATTATTCTTCTAATATAAAATCCATTTATTGCCTATAATAAAGGCATTTCAAATATTGGTTTTATTAATCATTTCGGGAAAAAGTTTTAAAAGCTTGTTTTTCTCTAGTGAACTATTTTAAATGTAAATATACACTTTTTCACTATTCGAACATATAAGAAAGAGAATTAAACGATTTAGTAAAACACGTGGTATGGGACATGTGCGTTTACTATTTCGGTTAATTTCGGACTTGTACGATCGAAGATATTTGAGTTTAATGATTCTGAGATGTTTTGCCATTTAATGGCGTATTTTTAGTTTTATAATTCCTATTTATTGGAATTATTTAAGATGGCCAATATTTGACAAGTATTACGGTTTAAGAACTCCTATGTAGGAGTATGGTCGATGAGAACCATTATGATGTTTTATTTACTTGCCAATGATATAAGACAGGTCTTGAGTATATGATTTCATATTTTGAGGTTTATGGTTTATGAGGAACCATAACGGTGTTTTCACTTGTCGAGGAGATGAGAGAAGTTACGATGCTATTTAATTCTTGTAGATGAGATGAGATGAGTATGATGTCTTTTTATCACTTGCCAATGAGACGATGCGAGATATGATTTTCTGAGTTTTAAGATGTTCCTAGTGTGGCATCAACTAGCGGCTAGTAAACCGCTAAGTGCGAATGAGCGGTATGGGACACACGTTAATACTTTTCGGGTTCCTATCCCTGAGTTTGTGACACATTCACGATGCTTACCTAGCAGAACTGCTTTGAGAGGTATCAGCGACCTTGTCATGAGGACGAACTGCTTTGTAGGTGTTAGCGACCTTGTTAGGGATGACAAAATGGCTTGGAAAGGTGTTAGCGACCTTGTCATGAGGACGAACTGCTTTGGAATGGTGTCAGCGACCTTGTCATGAGGACGAACTGCTTTGGAAGGTGTTAGCGACCTTGTCTAAGGCTTCGGTCGTCTGAGTTTAGCATGTGCAGCATTGCTTGGGCATTATATTCAAGGATATGGCCAATCCGGGTTTTCTGAGTTTTGAATTCGCTGTTTTTGGTGCATTAGTGTTAAGATTTTCTGAGTTTTGAACATGCATCGAATTCTTTATTGCATTTGAGATTTTATGAGTTTGAATTCATATCGAGTTCCATGAGTTTTTATGATTAAGATGTATGTTCGAGATTTAGCTGCCTTGGCTTACTTATGACTTTGAGATCTCACATTCTTATGGAGTTGTCTTGTGTTGCTTTCATGACTTCTATTTGTGATTGAGATGAGTTTTGTCCTTTTTGGATTAATGGTTCATCGAACCATTTGAGTTTTTCTTGAGTTTTATATGAGTTGATTTGAGTTCATTATGGGTTATCGCTAATGATATGAGGCACTTGTGTTTTATTTGAGTATCGAGTTTGAGTTACCTCTTTCGAGGTATTTAGCCACTTAGGTAGCATTTGTTACTTAAGTATTGAGCTATGAGTTGTCTAATCCTTCTCCTCATTCGAGAAGAAGCATCACTATATCCATTTTGCTTCATATTATCGATATTGACTGATTTGTGTAGCTAGACTGACCCGTGTATTTATACTCGGGTTAGACCAAGTTGTTTCGGGTATCATCTACTGGACTTAGCTTGAAGTTGGTGTTGGATATCATCTCTTCTTTTTCTTGAGTAGTGTATTTCTTCCGCATACTCTGATGTTTTTACATTTGATTTGATATATATGGTGTGGTCCAGTACCACCTTTATTGTATTCATATTGTTTTGTACTAAACATGTATCAGTGTATACGTATATATATGATGTCGATTACCGTTCTGTGATGTGCTTTACATTTAGTTATTGTGTTTTGTTTTGATGGATCCATCAACCACCTATAGTTTTGGATTAAGCATTTACAGTGTATGTCGATCCATTGAGATAGAAAAGAAAAATTATATTGCATTTATCGACGTATTCAGTAGATGTTTAAGACAAAGTTATAGATGGTCGCTCTTAACCAGCCCTATTCTCCGCTTTAGTAAACAAAATTACTTGTTAATTCTCTTTACTAAGGTGGGCCTCGGGGTGGGTTGTTACAGCTTGGTATCAGAGTTGTGGTCAGAACAAAGTATAATAAACATAGAACAGTACGTATATCATGATACATCGAAGTACAGTACAAGTGAATCATTGTCCTTTATTCGAGCTTGTTTTCGAATCGAGCCTTGATTCATTTTCGAATTTTGGGATTGTTGAGATGTAATATGTCTAGGAATATAGATATATTGTATTCCGTAGTATTCCATAATAGAGTTTGATGTCATCTTATCTTAAATAAAGTCTTGTTTGTGATTACTCTATTCTTATTTTGTTGATATGAGTGAGTTCGTATCGATGGAGCTTATTGGTTTCTTTGAACATTCTTGTTGCATTCCTTTGAGAGTTGTGAATCCTACTGAGGAGATCCACAACGATTGGCTTGTTGTGTGCATTCTGAGTTCTCTATTTGTTGCCACTTTGATGAGTATTTATTTATCACTCATTATCTTGAGATGTATTTGATTTGAGATGGATTAACTTATTTGATGTTAAGTCCGATCCTTTTGTTGTCATAGGATCCTTTATTTATTTGGGCATTCTAATTTGCTTGGTTTATTATTTCTATAACTTTGGAATGTTAATGATGATTTCGAAGTTTTTGTATTCACCCTTGAGTATCGATATGTTGATGGTATATCTCGAATTCCAATTAAGGTGACTTTGTTGAGTTTTGATAAGTCCGTTTGGGTTTGATATCCAATCGGGCAATCGAGTGTTGAATTAACCTTATTCCTGGCTTTTACCCTTAGGCTATCCTTCCACGAGGATATCCACTAAGGAATGAGGTGAGTTTCTAGATTGTTCTAGTTTGATTGAGTTTATCATTCAGTTTCTTTGAGTTATCCTTTTCGGATACACAATCGGTATTTTTCTTTGTAGCATTACTTTGTTTGAAGTAATGATTTGTTGTTTGTATGCTTCTTCTCCTTCAAGAAGAATATCTTGCTTATCCCGTATCTTGATGACTTTCGGGAGTGGCTCGTGACATCGTAAGATTGACGAACACTATATCTCCTTCTGTTGATTTTGAGAATAGAGTATTCTTGGAATATCTCGATGCATTCTCTTAATGTTCTTTGGTTTGAGTTTTGAAGCTATATAAATATGAGTTTTAAAGAGAAATTGGAGTTTTGAGATATTTTAAAAACCGAAGAATGTTTTGAGAATATATACATTTATATGAGTAGTATTTTTTTTATAGAAATAATTTTAGAGTGTTGTGTTATCCATCGATTAGTTAAGAGTTCTGGTCGATACGCCTAATCAACGTTATCGATAGGAATCTCCTAAATGCTATGATGAGGCAATCAAACACGATTGTTTGTGTTTTGAAAATTGAGATTTTGAAAATAATATTTTGAGATTATATATTAAATATATTTTTGAATGGTAATTGCAGCTATTGATTTTAGAGACGAGCAACAGAGTGGCGAGACAGTTTTAATCGTTTGAACTGCTTTGGAGGTGTTAGCGACCTTGTTAGGGATGGCAAAATGGCTTGGAAAGGTGTCAGCGACCTTGTCATGAGGACGAACCGCTTTGGAAAGGTGTCAGCGACCTTTTCATGGGGACGAACTGCTTTGGAAGGTGTTAGTGACCTTGTCTAAGGCTTCGGTCGTCTGAGTTTAGCACGTGTAGCATTGCTTGGGCATTGTATTCAGGGATATGGCCAATCCAGGTTTTCTGAGTTTTGAATACGCAGTTTTTGGCGCATTGGTGTTAGGATTTTCTGAGTTTTGAACATGCATCGAATTCTTTATTGCGTTTGAGATTTTATGAGTTTGAACTCATATCGAGTTCCATGAGTTTTTATGATTGAGATGTATGTGTGAGATTTAGCCGCCTTGGCTTACTTATGAGTTTGAGATCTCACATTTTTATGGAGTTGTCTTGTGTTGCTTTCATGGCTTCTATTTGTGATTGAGATGAGTTTTCTCCTTTTTGGAGTAACGGTTCATCGAACCATTTGAGTTTTGCTTGAGTTTTATATGAGTTGATTTGAGTTCATTATGGGTTATCGCTAATGATATGAGGCACTTGTGTTTTATTTGAGTATCGAGTTTGAGTTACCTCCTTCGAGGTATTTAGTCACTTATGTAGCGTTTATTACTTAAGTATTGAGCTATGTGTTATCTAATCCTTCTCCTCATTCGAGAAGAAGTATCACTATATCCATTCTGCTTTATATTATCGATATTGACTGATTTGTGTAGCTAGACTGACCCGTGTATTTATACTCGGGTCAGACCGAGTTGTTTCAGGTATCATCTATTGGACTTAGCTTGTAGTTGGTGTTGGATATCATCTCTTCTTTTGCTCGAGTAGTTTATTTCCTCCGCATACTCTGATGTTTTTACATTTGATTTGATGTATATGGTGTGGTAGAGTGCCACCTTTATTTTATTCATATTGTATTGTACTAACCATGTATCGGTGTATATGTACATATATGATGTCAATTACTGTTCTATGATGTGCTTTACATTTAGTTATTGTATTTTGTTCTGATAGATCCGTCAGCCACCTATAGTTTTGGATTAAGCATTTACTATGTATGTCGATCCATTGAGATAGAAAAGAAAAATTATATTGCATTTATCGACATATTCAGTAGATGTTTAAGACAAAGTTATAGATGGTCGCCCTTAACTAGCCCTATTCTCCGCTTTAGTAGACAGAATTACTCGTTGATTCTCTTTACTAAGGTGGGTCTTAGCGTGGGGCGTTACATTTGTATAAAATCAATTATTTTATATTTTATTTTGTTCCGCTGTGATTGTGAGATTCTGTATTGTTGTTCTATTTTTCTACTATCTTGTTTTTCTTCTTTACCCTAAAGATTCATATTTTCATCCAATTTGAGTTGAGCTGATGTGAAATATTGTCGGCCCAAAAGGCTACGGATTTGCAGGCCTTTACAGAAATATAGTAATGGATGATGGATGGTTGTTACGTTGTTGAAAGCTATATTATTGGGCGTATAAGATGGAATGGTTGCTGCCTCAATAATAGGTCGTGGTGTATATAACATTTGATCGTCGCCTTATTATATGGATTGTGTGGCATATACGATAGATGTTCATTGTTTCACAACATTTCGCAGATATATCTAAGGTTATTGCCTCAGGGGATTTAAAGATGTATATGACACATGGTCATTGTTTAAATTATCTAACATTGGTGTATATGACATATGATCGTTTTGCCAACGGAACAAATAGGGAATATTAATTGTTATACGGAGACCCTTATTTAGCAAGCTTTCCATGGATATACAATAATATTATCTAACGGTTAGAATTGGTATGACATAAAGATAGGCTAAATCAATTAAATGGGTAGCTTAGAGACGATAAGAGGATCATTATCCTTCGATAATGTTTTATGAATATGATAGTTTCGTATACTTAGTCGTATTTTCTCACTCACTGGGCTTATGTCTGCCCCCTTTTATAAATTTCCATTTTTCCTATATATGATTGTTTGACAAGGGTTAGAGAATACTAGATGTGAGACAAAGTAAATGGACGATGCTAGAGCCCTTTAGCTATTTATTTATTGCTATTTACTATTCAACACTTATGTTATGTAGAACCACAAATTCTTAAGTACAACGTAAATTTATGTAGTAACAACTGAAGTTATTTCGGGTTTACTTCATAATTTCAATTTATGACTCTTATTATATTTTATTCCTTTCACCATGAGCTCAGAAAGTGTAGGCAAAATAGATAGCTTCTTGTAATGTTCAATTCACATTTCTTCCCTAAAGATCCACTTTTTATGGCTCTTGGAATTTGTGCGTCAATATGGAAATAGAATCAGTGGTTGTGAGAGGATAGTTTTTACCTTTGGCATTAGAACCTAGATTAGTTGATTCTTATAGATTAAGAATGAATTAAGAGAGAACATTTGTATTTTTGCGCATATATTTTAATAGGAAAAGTAAAAGTATTTATACATATGCCACTTTATTTTCTAGTTATATCTTCTATATCTAAGTTGCTAACAAATCTCATTTATAGATATTTGAGATGAATAACAATGTCAGAGCGGGTATGTGGGATGCAGCCATAGAGATTCTTGGCATGGACATTCCACTTTGGTTTTGTAGGTTTCTTTATGTTTGAGCATATATTAATACAAATTTCCATTTTCCTACGCATCAAACATAATGAGAAATCCTTGTGAATCTACTAGTTATGGACTTCTCTAAGCTATGCATCGACTGTATTAGTATATAGGTGGAAAGGCTCATGTGAGGACCGAATCTTTTGTTGATATAAGGGCATGGTAATGCACATGTGAGAGGATCTTTACTATGTTGGATCTCAGCAATGCAGTTAGGAGGTACCTTGCGTATTGGCATTTGTGAGGAGAAAGTTTACAATAGCGGGATGATGTAGTAGAAGAGATTAATTAGGAGGAAGTAACTTAAGGTTATTTCAAGAGGCATTTTGAAGCTATGTTCTTGTTTGTAGTTGAGAAAGGAGTTCAATTGGAGAACTTTATCTAGATGCAGCAAGGAGACATGTTTGGCATGTAGTATGTGAACCAATTTAATAAGTTGGCTAAGTTAGGATTTGACTTTATGAATAGTCCAACAATGAAGGCTAAGAAGTCCACTAAGGGGATGAGGCAATCGCTTGCGGATTTGGCTCTTGGTCACATTTTTTGGGACTTACATAAGAGAGTTTAGTGGAGAGGGAAATATGTAATATAGTTTTTAAAGAAGTGACCAAAGGAGAGACAAAGAAGGAGGATTATGGTGAAGATCGGTTAGAGAAAAGGGAAGGAGTAGGAGTTAATGGAGGACAATGTAAATTAAAGATGCAAAACATGCCATGTATTAAATGCCACAAGAAGGGACATGTTGTTAAGAACCACAGAATCGATATGGGGAAGATTAAGTGGTTCAAATGTAATCATCCTAGACATATGATGATCCAATGCCCCACCTTAGGAAAGAGTGGACCGATTGTACAAGCTTATGTGCATGAGGCTGTTCCTAGTGCTAGGAAATATCTAGTAGAGGTGGACAACGAAATGAAGGTCATCAAAGAAGGTATATTACTTTTCTAACTTTCCAATTCATACTTTGTTCAATACTTGAGCATGTCATAACTTCATACACGTTAGAGTAGTGGATGAATTGTAATTGGAGGCTCAAATTGTGATCAATAAATTATAAACTACATTTATTATCATTATTTATGCATATAATTTATGTTGTGTGATTTATGCATCTTTGTATCTGAATGAAGCCATTACTATTTTATGAACATGAATATTGTACACATATCGAAGTTACCAATTTCTAGGACTTTTTAGGCAATCTAAATAATAACTTTATTTATTCAATAATTTAAATTTAATATTAGTAAATAATTTGAATACATAGACTTAAATATAAAATATTAAGAGGGCTGAGTGGGTTTCATAAATAATTATAGAAACTTTAAAATGTAGATACTTGAAGCAAAACATTGAATTTTGCAATGCATGCATGATTAATTTATTAAGATAACTTAAAATTTGCCACTATTATTTATGTATATTGTAATGATCCACACTTTACGTATTGGAGGATCTTAAGCTATTATTATTTAATTCACATGAGCTCGCATGTCTCTAAAATTTTCGGAAATGACTCTTAAGGTCATTTTCCACATCTATTTTTTTACCAAATTTCTATGTGGAGGTTTTGGCCCTGAAAATCTTATATGTACTATAACTTTTGATAGGTGCCGAGTTAGATTCTCAAACCACTTCCATTGCTTCAAGATGATGGTTTTTGTAGCGACCTGAAAATTTGAACACTTCTACTTCGAATATTGTAAAATTTTGAAATATAATTAAGTGTTAAAAATATGATTTTAAAAACTTGTTAGACATCATTTTGTTGATGAATACTGATAAGAATCTTGCTTTTGAATATTGTTTACAAATATACACTTTCGATTGAAAATCGATAATACGACCGAAAATTGGTTTTTCGGTAAACATCTTTTTGATCGATATAGGTTTTTCGAACTCTTGTGCACTTGTCTAATGATCAAATGAGCACATTAGCAACTAATTGATGCACACACCTCTTAATAAAGCTTAGGATGTTCTAGAAATTTGGATAGATATTACCATGAGAGGAGTATAATGGTAATTAGCATAAAGGAGAAGAACTTAAAGGAGAAGTGATAGAAGGTAAAGCTTCCATGGCATGGTGGGGTGTGAATGCAAGCTTAAAGAGCACCATTCCTAAGCTTATATAAGGAGAGGCGTAACCTTAGGTATAAATCACAAAATTCACAAAGCATAGGTTATAACATTAATGGCTTCTTCTTCTTTCTCTTTTATGTTCTAAATGAAATAGTTGAAATCAACTCCAAATCACTTCAAACATTTCCACAAGGCTTAGTACAATATTAAAAAAACTTCTACCTAGTTAGAAGTTGAAAAAGCAAAGCCATAATCCCCCTTTTGTTTTTGGCTATGAGCAACGAGGGTTTTGGAAAGGTAAAAAGAAAGAGAAAGAGGAAGGAAAGAAGGAAGGAGGTGTTGCTAGCTTGGGTTCTTAGATTTTGATTATTTTTAGGTTAAAGGTGAGTTAACACCATACTTTGAATGGAAAATATAACATACATATGCTGTGTTGATTATACACATGTTGTCTGAATTGTTGTTAACTTATGCTAAAACATTGTTTGGGTTCATACTTTTAAAGTAAGAGACATATGCAATCCATGTACATGGACTTGAATGAACTTGGGATGGAGTAGAATGACATATGACAAGACCCTGGAAAAATCACATAGGTTATAGATGGACTTTGGATTAGACGGGATTTGGATTTGAAAGCGCATTTATAGTGATAGTCGCCGTAGAAATAGTTCGGAATTGCCGTGTTTTTTGTAATGTTTATGGAAATTTGTAGAGAGATTCTTAAGGTTTCTCGCCAAATTTATATTGTTTCATATGTATGTTTGTGGCTTTTAAATGCTTGGATAGTAAAAAATTATGTAACATCTCGAAAAGTGGCTAAAATTTCACTTGTGCAAAACAACCCCGTTTATGCTTAATTTTTGGACTTTAATGGTTAGAAAGGACATTTAAATTTAAGTATTTTGCATTCGTTTTGCAACTGTTTACTTATTCATATTAGAGTATTTCAAAAGTGGTTTGAGATATTTATAAACTTTTAAGAATTAGTTATGAATTTCTAAAGAAGGGATACTTTGTTAGAATATATAACAAACACGTCGTTTTTAAGTTTTAAGGAAAATTGTAAACTTGTTATTTTCAAGTAATATTTTAGGTAAATGTTTCAAAATCTATTATAAGTATTTCCTAATATTTTAAATGTATATACAAATGTTTTCAAAAAGGGGTTAAGAATTGCTTAGTGGCTAAATGGTTAGCTATTTGATTAGTTGTTTGAAAAGTAATTACTTACGCTTAACACTAAAAGCCGATGAAGTAAGGCTTATCTATTCGTGATAGTTAAGATTCATGTTTAGTAGAAATGGAGCAATAGAGCTCTAACCTACCGAGCTTCCCACTTGACCGAGAAATAGTAAGTCGGAAAATGTCAAAAACGTGTTAATCGTATTGATTTCTTACTTGGTTATGGAAATCATTAATACTATACTTAACACTACAAGCCAACAAGGAGGAATTATCTACATGTGAGATTTAAGAATGATGTGTTGAGGCAAGGCTTCGACGCAACCATTACTCTAACTTACATGGTGTAACTCTTAAATGAGGAATAGTTAAGTTGAATGTCGGAAACGAGTTAAGCATATGAATTGTGATTTGTATAACCTATTCTTTTTAACCATATAATAGATTAGTAAATTATCATACTTGACCAAATATTGACTTAAATTTTTTCGAAATACTTCGTGATTTCATACCAATAAGAACCCCTAGGGAGGAGTATTGGCAAGAAACTTCTCTAGCTTTCGCTTACTTTTGAGAGAATCGGAGTTGGGTTAGCCGTGAATTCATTGATTGGTTTTGGAGAGTCCAATAAACAGAAAGAGTGTACTTTTATAAGATGACTTAAAACCTATAATCACTTCAAAACCATACGTGTGATCTATATTTTCAAAGCAGATGTGAAGTAAAGAAGTTATAGAGTTGAACTATCAACCCTAAGGTTAAGTCCAAAGTAGAGGTTAGGGTTAACATTTTAAACGATGCTATTATGTAGGACTATCAATCTTGAGTAGTATTCCAAGACAAATGACAGCATTAGCATTCATCAAAGGACTTATGTGGGAAACCTACGCAAAGATTCGAGATATGTTCGAGATGCTCTAATCCATATAGTGATTCGTGATCTGTTTGAGATATAGAATCCTTTTGGGGATTCGTGTTTTGTTCGAGTGATGAAGAATGGAGTGAGAGTTGCCGAACATAGCCACAACATCGAGAATGACTAAAACTAGAGATAGGATGAATAGCCAAAGGGAATGTAACCTTTTAACAATCCCAAGGGTGCATGCGAGTCAATCTAGTATTACTTATAGATATGCATGCAGGTGCAATGCATTTGGAACCATGAGTGTTTTGGGCATGCGCTAGTTATGTATTTCCTATAGTACATTCCTAAGAGATGTACGTTGCTCAGAAGGATATCTTTGATACTTTTGTAGAATTTTAGATTCGGGTCGATCCGAGGAGAACTTCATGGAAAATCCACTATGCGAACGTGTCTTAGCGGTTACTTATTTCCATTGTGACGTACACATAATAGGTATTTGATATAATTTATGTGCTACAATGTAGAGATTATCTATCATATCACTAAAGGGTAAAATTAATGAATGGTTGGTTTCTATGAGAGGAAAACCGTTATATGAATCTGTACGGTCTTAATGGTTACCATTACTTATCGCATGTTTCATAAGTTTTCTCATTTTGGTTTAACAAACTGATCTGGGTGTTATTTTCTTAATACTCCGTCAGCCCCGTGTATGTTTTCAAATTTAGCTATAGATGCTTCGGAGATTATGGAGAGAAATTGGAATGATTACCTTCCATAGTATTCCTATTCTCATGGTATTTTTGCATTGAATATATCGGCATTATGAGGATAGGTAATTGTAACTGTTCGAGATGATGATAGTACTTAGGTTTTAGTAAATCAAATATTTCTATAGTCAAAGAAATCATTTTATTGTTCCTTTGATATTATATATTATCATTCCATTATGAAATTCTAATGTCGTGTTCTTCTTTTCTTGTTCTATTCTTTTTTTTCCCTAACATTCTGTATTTTCGGTACTTGGGTGCTCGACACATGAATACCATGGATGTAGTTAGTGTCAATATTCGGGGGTTGAAAAGTCAGGTCATTACATCTGTTATTGGAGCAAAGTTGAGCGAACATCTTGGCTTTGGTTAGGTATGGCTCACTAGAGATAGAATAAGTGACACCCTAGAATAAGTCAAGTGTATTATAATATGGAAATTTATTTGTATTTTGAAAACTAGATTTTAAAATTATTTTTTAGGAATTCTTTCTTTAAAATAGCTGTATCCTTTCATGTTGTAATAAAGTTTTCTTTGATTAGGCAGTAAGAACTATTATTACCAGAGCCATCAATGCTCGAGGATGTAGAGGTAATGGTGGTCGAGCTTGTACCACCACAAACGATGGAAATCGAGCACCAAGAAATTTTGCGTAAACAGAGGAACCAAGGTTGAATGTCATAGAAGAGATTGTGCAGGTGAGGCCTTAAAAGAGTTTAGCTTCGCTCAACCACGATTATGAGAGGTAGGGAGGTAAGAGGTTTGGTGGTATGGAGATGATCATAGAAGTCAAGACCTAGATCAAGTCATGTGATCGGGTATTTGGGGATATGGTGCTAGATGACACAATAAAATGCAAGTTGCCATCACGACATCTGACGGGTGCAGCCATGGATTTATGGTGTTTTATCATTGTAGATGTCCAAGAGAATGACTTCTCTTGGGACCCAATATAAAGTTGAATTTGAGGTGAAGTTTTTTTCGGAAGACGGAAAGACTTTGTTAATTAAGAGCTTCTTAGATCTGAAGTAAGGAGCCATGACTATAGCGAAATATGAGAATCAATTAATTGCATTGTCTCGGTTCGGGTAAGGATTCGTTGATACGCCACCGAAGAAAAACGAGATGTTCATTGCGAGTATGCGCCTGAGTTCCAACTGGATATGATTAATCACTTCATGAGATCTTGTTTCGTTTGGTGAACATGGCTTTGAGGTTGGAGAGCTTAACTCTCAAGCCGTCTATTTATACACCAGTTGGGGACAATAAGCGGAAGTTTGGGCCACCGAGAGATATTTCTAGCATGGTTTTCCGTAAGTGTAGGAAGAAGGGACACTTTGCTTGGATTTGTAAATTGGGGAAAGAAGGGCAGGTAGCTAGAGCGCATATAGAGAGCACTGATGGAGAATTTTCCGAAGCTTAAGGCACAGTTTGCACCAAAAGGTTGTTACCGTATCCATCAGCCTGACCATTTTGTTAGAGATTGTCCTATGCTCAAGAGTAGGGAGAAATCTAGGTTTTTGCTATTTCGATAGTTGAGAAAGGGAATTAAATTCTTAAGGGTAGACTATCTGTTTATTGTAATGACCTAGAATTTTAGTCATTCAAATTTGGAATATTTAATCTATTATAAATATTTAAAAGTTAATTTTATAAGTTAAATAATCTATATTTTAATTATAGCGATTTATTATATAGTTAAATTGTTTAATTCAATAAAAGAAATTGTTAAATAATTGAATCTTGGATTTAATTCGAATGAAAATGATTTCTAAAGTTGATTTGAATTCCATTTGATTTAGAATGAAGTTAGTAAACTTTTAGTTTGATTTAAAAGTTAATAAACTGAAATTGGAATTTATTTGATTTAATTAACGTGTAAAAATAGTCTTTTTGAGCTTTGTCTTGGATTTCGACGAAACCAGTTTCATCGGATCTGTAATAGTGAATTTTTATTTATTGTCGAATTTCATGGTGATTGGACATATCGTTTGGTCATACGAGTTCAAAGCGCATGAAAATTTATTAAGGAATTTAAATTAAAATAATTTGATTTCGAAAACTATCTTCTGTAAGTGATGAAATTGGCTTCCACTATATGTTCCACTGGTATAACATATAGAATGCCAAGCGGCATGCTTCGTTTGGAGTTCGAAATTTTCATGGATGAATGGTGTCGAGTTTATTTTCTATAAATAGCCCCAACCTTCTTTCAACTTGCAAACCTTAACCCTAAACCTAATTTCAACTGCCATTTCTAAACTCCAAATCTAATGGCTATCGCTGATTGGAGCCTCCAGGAGCCAAATTAGCCTTCGACTTCAACTTGGACAGTGTAGAGCATGACCGTACGAAGCTATCCTACGGTCGGATCATCGTCATTCATCGCATGATGGCCGAAAACTACCTCCGGTTCACTGTAGTTTGTTGAGTTTTCCAGTGAGATTTGCATGCCGTGCGAGGTGGGTTGGTAGGCACGCAGGCGCGGCAGCTTGCTGGGCGGAGGCACGGCAGTCGGCATCGTTCATGAAGGCACATGCGATTTTTGATGGGTGAAATAAACAGAAAAAACAAAAGCGTGTGAGCGCGCGAGCCTGGGTGTCACAGAGGGAGAACGAAAACGAGAAGAGGAAGGTCAAGTTCTTTAAAAGTTAATAATTTAATTATGTTTGCTAATTATAGTTTTAATTATTCGATTATTAAATAATTCATAACTGTAACAACCCGCATATTTATCGATTTTATTTAAATATTTTATCGTTGGTCGGATTTTAGTCCGAAAAGCTACGTTTTGCATACGGTCGAATTAGGACTCGGGACCACTCCCATTGAGTTTAAAATGCCATTTGCGACCTTTTTGAGTATAAGCTTCGATATGTTTGGAGAAAGTTGATTTTTGCTACTTTTCACTTTGGGTTTGGGTTTGGGCTCAGCCCTATGTTTAACTTATGCTCAAATCTGAGCCACTCTTCCCCATTCACCCTCATTCTCTTCTCTTTTCAGTTTTTAAAGTATTAATGGTGGGAGAGATTGGAAATTAAAACTCCAAAACCCTAGTTCCTTTTGCAACTTCAAATTCCTAGCTCCAAATTCAAGAGAACCCATTGGTAAGCACTCTCTTCTTCTTCTCCAACTTACTCTCTTACCAATTTCAGAAATTCCTAAACCTAATTTTGGGAATGATCTTGTTTTGAGCATAGATTCAAGCTCATTTGGGTTGTGTTGAAGAGAGGTTGATTCTCCATTTGCTTTCAAGCTTCTTCTTGATTGATTCTGTGAAAAGGTGAGATTTTTATCTCACATCTATGCTTATATTTATCTTCGATTGTTAGGTATGAATTCCTAACACTTATTCGTGTGCAATTGCTTTTGGTTTGGATTGATTTGGTGAATATTCCAATTTTTAGTGTTTTGGGTTCAATTCCTTAAAAATCATAGCTTTGATCTTTGATCATGTTTTTGGAGATGCATCGAAGAGCTTATAGGGCCGGGTAGTCGATTGGCATAATCCCTTAGCGCCGTTGCTCGAGAGAATGCAATTTGGTCAAGATTGAACCTCATTTGTAATAGGCAGGGAAGAGGCTGGAAACAGGTCCGACCGACCGAGCTCTATAGCCGGCCGACCAAGCTCTATAGCCGGCCGACCGACCTGCTACCAAATATGCTATGCACCTCTCTGTTTGGGTCCGGTCGACCGACTACAGAGCTCAGTCGACCGACCTGCTTCCCGAACTATTTTCTGAACAGGGTCCGGTCGACTGAGCCCTAAGGCCGGCCGACCGACCTGATGTTATTTTGCCTATTTCGCCTATTTTGTGTGGTTTCCAACTTTAATCGATTCGTGTTGCTTCCTATGTCTTGTTATCATTGGTTATGACTTTGATGACTCCTTTTTAGGGATTTATGAGTATCCATTTTGATGGATTCTTTATCGGTTTCGTTGGATTTTTATTCACATCTTCGTATGTGAATTTTAGTGATTGATTGTTCCTACAATCTTCTTTGTGTTTTGTCACTTTAAAAATATAAAGGTTTTCTATACTAGTAGTAAATATCAAAACTCTTTCCTCAAACGATTTCAATACTATTTTAATACCAAATTCGTTTATAAAACCGTTTTTCCAATCTATTAGTATATACAAACCTTTACCTCACTCGTATGAGAAATCTAATTAAACGACTTAGTAAAACAAGTGGTATGAAACGCTTGCGTTCACTTTGTTGGTTAATTCTTGGACTTGTTCGATTGAAACTCTTGTGACAATTTTCTAGTGGAGATCTACAATTTGTTCGTAAATATTTAAGTTAAGCTAGTGGTTATGGGACATGATGCTAAGCTCATATATTTACTAGCTTACTGTAATCGACACTTCTCGTTGATCATGACGATCATCTTTGTGATTTAGACTAGCAATGTGCGATGTCTCTTTGTCTGCGAGGGAGACTAAACCCCGTTTTGTGAAGTTTCGACTCAATTTGGTAGGGTAGCAACCCATGGTCTTCGGGCCGTTTGTGGAGCTTCGGCTCAATTTGTGATGGTTAGCAACCATGGAATCAGCGTTCCGTTTGTGATACACGTGTTGGCGAGCTCTATGCTCCCGTTTGTGATAGGCCTCCCCCCTTTGTGATTTCTCAATTTGGTGGGGTAGCAACCCATGGTCTTCGGGCCGTTTGTGGAGCTTCGGCTTAATTTGTGATGGTTAGCAACCATGGAATTAGCGTTCCGTTTGTGATACAGGTGTTGGCGAGCTTTATGCTCCCGTTTGTGATAGGCCTCCCCCCTTTGTGATTTCTGGATTTCTTGAGATGATTTCTAGAATTTGTGTTTCACCAATTTTCGTGATTTCCATTGATAAGTTTTATCAATATTTGTGCATTGGTGAATTTGTGCGTCATTGACTTTTGTGATTTCTGGATTTCGCGTATTGAATTCTGGGATTTGTGTGTCATTGACTTTTGTGATTGACATTGATATTATTGTCAATATTTGTGCATTGGTGAATTTGTGTGTCATTGACTTGTGTGATTGACATTGATATTATTGTCAATATTTGTGCATTGGTGAATTTGCGTGTCATTGACTTTTGTGATTGACATTAATATAATCGCCAATATTTGTGGTTTGATGAACGAAATAAGGAGTATGGCATTTCTTTGATTCTTGCGTAGATTTGGTGATATTGATTAATCTCTCGTTGATTTTCAATTACTTATATATATCACAGCTTGGAATTGTGATTATTATGTGTTTAGTCATACCTCTTATTCTAGATCGTTTTATTTGATATCTATAGTTAGACTGATCCGTTTATTATTTTCTTATTGAATAATACTCGGGTCAGATCGAGATGTTACAGGTGCTTCTGCTTGACTTCTCTCTTGGGATTGATTTCTCTGACTTTTGGCTTACTACTTAGATTAGTAGTTTATTTTGGTGTATACATTCGAGATATAGACTCCATAATGTATACTTATTCTTCTGTGTAGTTCATGTAACTATTCTTTTATGATATTGTGGATCTTTTTGACCACTACTCTGATATACACTTTCACGTGTTAGTGTTATATTTATATCTATTTCCGCCTTTGTGATATGAATTGTCTGTGACTGATTTGTGTTATGTTTATTTCTATATTTGTTTCCGAAGACCTTTATAGCCACTGTGTAGTAGCTTTGCTTTTGTGTGGGTATGTCGGATTTCCTCTTGAGATGAAAAGTTATATTTTTATCTGGCATATCGGTACTCGCACAAAGCAATTATACAGATGGTCGCTCCTCAACAGCCTTATCCTCCGTGCTAGTTGACAGCATTACACCGTAGTGTTCTTGGCTAACGTGGGTATAGAGGTGGGGCGTTACAGCTTGGTATCAGAGCCAAACTTCGGAACAATATAGAATAATTTAGCAAGGATCATGTCCTAAGCTTTCTTCGGAGTTGTGCTTTAGGATTTTATTCGGGTCTTAGTACCGTTCTATCCTACTTTCTTTATGATTCCTTGTTTTATCTATCAAGAATTGCTTGATATTTATCTTGAGAATAACTTTTTCTTCTTCTTTATTTCTTTCTTAAAGAAGAGAAATGGTTAGACCAGGCCGTCCCAGCGCTGGTCAATCTAGTGTTACTCCCCAAGATGGAGTTTTTATGTCTGCTCAACAACTTTTGGATCTTGTAAAGAATCAAGAGTTTATCTATGCTTTGTGTAAGAACCCCGAAATGGTTCTACCTTTGAAACTTGAAGTTTCTTTCAATCAGCTTGTGGATGTTACTCTTCTTCATGGAGAGGTTGGCAAAGGAAGTGTTTGTGATATTGGGACTTCCAAAAAGAGGCATATTAAGTTCAAGAGCCTTAATCCCAATAAAAGAGTGAAGCAAACTACTTTGGTAGCAAAGACTCCAATCCCTAATCGTGGAGGATGCTACAATTGTAATTCTATGGAACACTATGCGAATATGTGTCCAAAACCCCATTCTTGTCGCTATTGCAAGAAACCGGGTCATCTTTATCTGCGTGTCCCAAACTTTTGAACAAGGACATGAGAAAGCTAAATATTGTGCAAGCCCCTAGCAATACTTCTCTTGGTCAAGGTATTTCTCATTCTATTCTGGATGGAATCATTTTATTTCGTGATCATCCTATTCGAGTTCTTTTTGATACGGGTGCGTCCCATTCTTTTATATCAAAAGAACTTGTTGATACTTTTTCTTTGGATGTTTTGTGTTTAATGACTTCTTTGAGAATTGCGAATCCGGTTGGTGGATCCGCAACAATCAGTTTATTGTGTGAAGATGTCGAGATTATTTTTTGTGATTTTCCTTTCCTAGCCGATTTGCATGTCATGCGTTATTTAGGCTTTGGAATGATTTTGGGAATGGATTGGCTTAACCGTTATGAAGCTCATATCCTATGTCCTAAACGGACTATTCATCTTCGACATCCTCAATCTGTTAAGCAGATTTCTATTAATCTTCAAGATTCAGTTTCCAGCTTGGTCGCATCTTTATATTCTTTAAATCCTCGTGATGACGATGATGACGATGAGGGTGATATTATTTCTCTTATTCACGTCGTTCGTGAATTTTCCGACATATTCGAACCCGTTTTAGGATTACCACCTAAGCGGGCAATTGAGTTCAGAATTAATCTTATTCCTGGAGCTCAACCTATCACTCGTCCTCCGTATCGTATGTCCAATAAAGAAAACGAGGAGATGCGTAAAAAATTATCCGAATTGGAGACGAAGCAATTTATTCGCTCTAGTTCCTCGCCTTGGGGAGCTTCGGCTATTTTTGTGAAGAAATCCGATGGTACACTTAGGCTTTGTGTTGACTACCGCAAGCTTAATGATCTTACTATCAAAAATAAATATCCTTTACCTCGGATTGATGATCTATTCGATCAGCTTAGTGGTGCTAAGGTCTTTTCACAATTAGACTTAGCTACTGGATTCCATCAGCTTCGTATTGCAGAGGATGGTATTCCATTGACCTCGTTCCGTACTCGTTATGGATCTTATGAATGGCTTGTCGTGCCATTTGGTTTGACGAATGCTCCGGCGTATTTCGTTGACTTATGAATAGAGTTTTCAAAGACTTCCTCGACCGGTTTGTTCTTATCTTTATCGATGATATTCTTGTGTATTCTAAAACCGAGGAGGAGCATGAAAAACTTCTTCGGATTGTGTTGGAAACTCTTAGGAGTAATCAATTAAAGGCAAAATTTTCTAAATGCCACTTTTGGCAATCTCGTGTGAAGTTTCTCGGTCATATTATTTCCGAATCCGGAATTTCCGTGGATCCTTCAAAGATTGAAGCTATTCAAGATTGGAAGAGAGCAGAGAGTGTGACAGAGATTCGTAGTTTTCTCGGATTGGCGGGCTATTACCGTCGTTTTATCAAAGACTTTTCTAAGATTGCCGTGCCTCTCACTAGCTTGACTAAGAAAGGTGTTAAATACATTTGGTCGGACAAATGTGAAGCTTCTTTTCAGAAATTAAAAGAACTCCTTTCTGATGCTCCTATTCTTGTTATTCCCGAGGGGAATCAAGATTTCGTTGTTTATACCGATGCTAGTCGCGTTGGTTTGGGTGCCGTTCTTATGAAAGGAGAACGTGTCATTGCTTATGCTTCAAGGCAATTAAAGCCAGCTGAGACTAGATATGCCACTCATGATTTAGAACTCGCGGCTATTCTTTTCGCTCTTCGGATTTGGCGTCATTATCTTTTAGGAGAGAAATTTGTTCTTTACACGGATCATAAGTCTATGAAATATTTATTTTCTCAAAAGTAACTTAATTTGCGTCAACAACGTTGGCTCGAGTTCCTTGCTCCTTATGATCTTGATATTCTTTATACACCCAGTAAGGGTAATCGTGTCGCCGATGCTCTTAGCCGTAAACAACAAGCTGTTGTTTCTATGATGATATCCGAATGGAACGATCTCGAGATCTTATCCACTTATGAGATTCGAGACCGCGTATCCGATTTATGCTCATCATTTGTTTTATGTAGCCTTGAGGCTCATCCTTCTCTTTTGGACCGCATTCTTGAAGCTCAAAGGCTAGATCCCGAATTGGCTCTTCTTGGCCAAAATATTAAGGATAAAATTGATATTGAAGGTTTGAAAGACTTTGATATCGATTCTCGTGGAGGCATTCGGAAATTTGGTAGACTTATCGTGCCAAATATTAGCGATCTTCGTAAAGATATTTTAGAAGATTCACATCGTTCTAAATTTACCATTCATCCGGAAGTAGTAAAATGTACGCAGATATGAAGCGACTTTATTATTGGGAGGGAATGAAACTTGACATCGCTAACTTCGTTAAGCGTTGCATGACTTGCCAACTCGTTAAGGCCGAACATCAAAGGCCCGGTAGGTTATTGCAACCTTTAGAAATTCCAATTTGGAAGTGGGACCAAATTTCCATGGATTTTATAGATGGCCTTCCCCGTTCTCGTTCGGGTCATGATAGTTTATGGGTGATTGTTGATAGGCTTACTAAATCTGCCCATTTTATTCCCGTTCGGTCTAACCGAACCGTTCCTCTTTTGGCTAAGCTCTTTATCAAAGAGATTGTTAAATTGCATGGGGTTCCTACTTCTATTGTTAGCGATCGTGATCCATTGTTTACTAGTGGATTTTGGAAGAGTCTTCAAAAAGCTTTGGGAACGAAGCTTAATTTTAGCACCGCTTATCATCCCCAGTCCGATGGACAAACTGAGCGTGTGAATCAAACTCTTGAAGATCTTCTTCGTTCTTGTGTGCTTGATTTTGGTAGAAGTTGGAAAGATCATATTTCACTTATTGAATTTTCCTATAATAATAGCTTCCAATCTAGTATTGGTATGGCACCTTTTGAGGCACTCTATGGAAGGCCATGCCGATCTCCTTCTTGTTGGCTTGAGACCGGTGAGAAGCTGGTTTTAGGTCCAGATTTTATTCGTGATTCCACAGAAAAGATTGACCTTATTCGTCATAAGATGAAAGAAGCCCAGTGTAGATAAAGATCCTATGCCGATAACCGGAGAAGGAGATTAGAATTTTCTATGGGAGATCTCGTGTTTGTTCGTGTTTCGCCTATGAAGGGTGTTGTGCGATTCAGTCGATCGGGAAAACTAGCGCCTCGATATATTGGGCCATTTCCTACCACCGAACGTATTGGTTCCATGGCTTATCGCCTTTTATTACCGGCTCAATTTTCTGCTATCCATGACGTGTTTCACGTTTCTCAACTTCGGAAATGTCTTCGAGATTCCGATTCTATTCTTGAGCCCGGTGATGTGGAGGAGATTGAAGTTTCGCCTAATTTAACTTATGAGCAGCATCCTATTCGCATCATTGCTTTGGAAGTCAAACGACTTCGATATAAAGATGTTCCGCTTGTTAAAGTTCAATGGTCTTCAAATCCTAAGGATTGATCTTGGGAGTCTAGGGAATTCATCGAGCGATCAAATCCGGACTTGCTTTCCCGTGCTCTTTAAGGTGAACCTTTTATTTCAAATTTCTTTTGTGTTGAATATGCTTTTATGGTTGTTACTTTATGTTCTCTTCTTAAATATTGCGAGGACGCAATTTCTTTAAGGAGGGGAGTCTGTAACAACCCGCATATTTATCGATTTTATATTTAAATATTTTATTTAAATATTTTATCGTTAGTCGAATTTTAGTCCGAAAAGCTACTTTTTGCATACGGTCGAATTAGGACTCGGGAACACTCCCATTGAGTTTAAAATGCCATTTGCGACCTTTTTGAGTATAAGCTTCGATATGTTTGGAGAAAGTTGATTTTTGCTACTTTTCACTTTGGGTTTGGGTTTGGGCTCAGCCCTATGTTTAACTTATGCTCAAATCTGAGCCACTCTTCCCCATTCACCCTCATTCTCTTCTCTTTTCAGTTTTTAAAGTATTAATGGTGGGAGAAATTGGAAATTAAAACTCCAAAACCCTAGTTCCTTTTGCAACTTCAAATTCCTAGCTCCAAATTCAAGAGAACCCATTGGTAAGCATTGTCTTCTTCTTCTCCAACTTATTCTCTTACCAATTTCAGAAATTCCTAAACCTAATTTTGGGAATGATCTTGTTTTGAGCAAAGATTCAAGCTCATTTGGGTTGTGTTGAAGAGAGGTTGATTCTCCATTTGCTTTCAAGCTTCTTCTTGTTTGATTTTGTGAAAAGGTGAGATTTTTATCTCACATCTATGCTTATATTTATCTTTGATTGTTAGGTATGAATTCCTAACACTTATTCGTGTGCAATTGCTTTTGGTTTGGATTGATTTGGTGAATATTCCAATTTTTAGTGTTTTGGGTTCAATTCCTTAAAAATCATAGCTTTGATCTTTGATCATGTTTTTTGAGATGCATCGAAGAGCTTATAGGGCCGGGTAGTCGATTGGCATAATCCCTTAGCGCCGTTGCTCGAGAGAATGCAATTTGGTCAAAATTGAACCTCATTTGTAATAGGCAGGGAAGAGGCTGGAAACAGGTCCGGCCGACCGAGCTCTATAGCCGGCCGACCAACCTGCTTCCAAATGTGCTATGCACCTCTCTGTTTGGGTCCGGTCGACTGACTACAGAGCTCAGTTGACCGACCTGCTTCCCGAACTATTTTCTGAACAGGGTCCGGTCGACCGAGCCCTGAGGCCGGCCGACCGACCTGATGTTATTTTGCCTATTTCGCCTATTTTGTGTGGTTTCCAACTATAATCGATTTGTGTTGTTTCCTATGTCTTGTTATCATTTGTTATGACTTTAATGACTCCTTTTTAGGGATTTATGAGTATCCATTTTGATAGATTCTTTATCGGTTTCGTTGGATTTTTATTCACATCTTCGTATGTGAATTTTAGTGATTGATTGTTCCTACAATCTTCTTTGTGTTTTTTCACTTTAAAAATATAAAGGTTTTCTATACTAGTAGTAAATATCAAAACTCTTTCCTCAAACGATTTCAATACTATTTTAATACCAGATTCGTTTATAAAACCGTTTTTCCAATCTATTAGTATATACAAACCTTTACCTCACTCGTTTGAGAAATCTAATTAAACGACTTAGTAAAACAAGTGGTATGAAACGCTTGCGTTCACTTTGTTGGTTAATTCTTGGACTTGTTCGATTGAATCTCTTGTGACAATTTTCTAGTGGAGATCTACAATTTGTTCGTAAATATTTAAGTTTAGCTAGTGGTCATGGGACATGATGCTAAGCTCATATATTTACTAGCTTACTGTAATCGACGCTTCTCGTTGATCATGACAATATCTTTGTGATTTAGACTAGAAATGTGCGATGTCTCTTTGTCTGCGAGGGAGACTAAACCCCGTTTTGTGGAGTTTCGACTCAATTTGGTGGGGTAGCAACCCATGGTCTTCGGGCCGTTTGTGGAGCTTCGGCTCAATTTATGATGGTTAGCAACCATGGAATTAGCGTTCCGTTTGTGATACACGTGTTGGCGAGCTTTATGCTCCCATTTGTGATAGGCCTCCCTCCTTTGTGATTTCTCAATTTGGTGGGGTAGCAACCCATGGTCTTCGGACCGTTTGTGGAGCTTCGGCTCAATTTGTGATGGTTAGCAACCATGGAATTAGCGTTCCGTTTGTGATACACGTGTTGGCGAGCTTTATGCTCCCGTTTGTGATAGGCCTCCCCCCCTTTGTGATTTTTGGATTTCTTGAGATGATTTCTAGAATTTGTGTTTCACCAATTTTCGTGATTTCCATTGATAAGTTTTATCAATATTTGTGCATTGGTGAATTTGTGTGTCATTGACTTTTGTGATTTCTGGATTTCGCGTATTGAATTCTGGGATTTGTGTGTCATTGACTTTTGTGATTGACATTGATATTATTGTCAATATTTGTGCATTGGTGAATTTGTGTGTCATTGACTTGTGTGATTGACATTGATATTATTGTCAATATTTGTGCATTGGTGAATTTGCGTGTCATTGACTTTTGTGATTGACATTAATATAATCGCCAATATTTGTGGTTTGATGAACGAAATAAGGAGTATGGCATTTCTTTGATTCTTGCGTAGATTTGGTGATATTGATTAATCTCTCGTTGATTTTCAATTACTTATATATATCACAGCTTGGAATTGTGATTATTATGTGTTTAGTCATACCTCTTATTCTAGATCGTTTTATTTGATATCTATAGTTAGACTGATCCGTTTATTATTTTCTTATTAAATAATACTCGGGTCAGATCGAGATGTTACAGGTGCTTCTGCTTGACTTCTCTCTTGGGATTGATTTCTCTGACTTTTGGCTTACTACTTAGATTAGTAGTTTATTTTGGTGTATACATTCGAGATATAGACTCCATAATGTATACTTATTCTTTTGTGTAGTTCATGTAACTATTCTTTTGTGATATTGTGGATCTTTTTGACCACTACTCTGATATACACTTTCGCGTGTTAGTGTTATATTCATATCTATTTCCGCCTTTGTGATATGAATTGTCTGTGACTGATTTGTGTTATGTTTATTTCTATATTTGTTTCCGAAGACCTTTATAGCCACTGTGTAGTAGCTTTGAGTTTGTGTCGGTATGTCGGATTTCCTCTTGAGATGAAAAGTTATATTTTTATCTGGCATATCGGTACTCACACAAAGCAATTATATAGATGGTCGCTCCTCAACAGCCTTATCCTCCGTGATAGTTGACAGCATTACACCGTAGTGTTCTTGGCTAGCGTGGGTATAGAGGTGGGGCGTTACAGTAACTTTCTCGTATGAGGTCCGTTTTGAGTGTAACAAGTTACTTTGCGTTCGTATGAGCGAGCACTACGCTATAGAGTTGGATTGGATGAATTAGGAACTAGTTGGAATATTAGGTTAAAATTGAACGTCCATTCAATTTTAATTCGAAATGGAACGTTTTGGCGACTATTAAAATCAAAGTGAGTTACTCTAACATTTTGGGATAATCAGATAATTTATATAGCTAATAAATATCATTTATTGGATGTTTGGATATTTATTTATGACCGTTACATATTGTTTGGGTAATATGCTAACTATTATTGGTTGGATTGGATATATTCTCGCCTATTGGAGCGGTATTACGTACCCATGTAAGAGCGATGACCCTTTGTATACGAATCCCGCCTCGAAGCGATTGATTTATATTTTTATGATTATATACTATATGTGATGTGGGGGGGACAGATTGGTGGGATCCAACAGGATTACTCACATTGTTGATTTTATTTTCATGTATATATAGTGCTATATGACTTGTTGAATGCCATATTGATGACGTTGATATGATTTTCTTAATTAGTGCTTTAATAGCATTGGGCCTGATTTTTGACATTTTAAAATACTATAATAAAGTGATTGGATTTAAAAAGAGATTTCAAAATGATTTTAGTAATTTAGGGGTCGTTTGGTTTGTTGTTTTCGAATCATTTTCAATTTTCAGTTTTGAAAAATATCGAAAACCTGTTTCTTTTATCGTTTTGAAAAATTCATTTTGAAAAATCATAATTTTTCAAAATAGGCCCAATACAGAAAACTAAAAACAATTTTTTTTCGTTTTCACTGTTTTGAGGCCCAGCTGAAAATCCAAAACCGAGAATGCAAAAAATGACGCAAACACATTGAAAAAACCGTAATCCATTTTCTGGCCGCACCCTTCTTCTTCTTAAGATTTTCGTCGATTATCAAAATTTCTGCTATATGGATCTATAATCTGCTCGAAACCTTAATCCAAGATTCAGCTGGAAACATCTATTAGAAACCCTAATCCAAGATTCAGCTGGAAACATCTGCTCGAAACCCATTTTTTAATCATTGAATCGAAGATGTTTTTCAAGTCGAAATACGTACACAGTAAGTGCATTATTACCGATATTATTTATGGTATTTCTATAAACTTCAAGCTCACTGAATCTAACATGTTAATTATTGATTTCTATTATGCCCGATTATTGTGTTAAAAATAGTTTAATAGCGATCTTATGTTAGATTGGACACGTGTAGTCATTTGCCTCAATCAGGCTTGCAATTTTAGTATCAATCAACTACGATTTCCAGAATAAATTAAGTAGCCTCAATTTTTAGATGAGACATGGTGTTGATTGAGGAGATTCTGACTGCAATTGGCGGTGAAGCTGTTGGCCCCTGCGTCTGGTGCTGGGAAGAGGGTTACGATGAGTGCCGAACAATTCCAAAGATCCAATTGCTATAAAAAATAAATTGAACCAAATTAAAAATGCCTAAAGTGAGTGGTTTTTTTAGTTATGCAGGCTTATTGTATATTAAATTGGATCATGAATCATAGAAATAAGCTATTTTGTAGTCAAACTATCCCCAATGGTCTAACTGAATGATCCTGATCTTTTCCAGGTAGAATAGATATCGATGGAACTGATAAATGCAAGTCAGGCATATATTTTTAATGGTTAGCTGAACATGTCAATCAGTATTGATATAAATCGATACAAAGATACAAATTAAGTTTGAATAACTGCCTTTCCTGTTGATTTGAGTGAGCCTCAAAACGTGTTGCTTTGGACCTCAGTTTTTTGGCTTGATCATACAATCTATAGTGGAGGTAATTAAGTGCGTAGTAGTAAATTTAAAAGGGTATCCTGCATGTCTTTTCAGTTATTTCACGCTGCATGTAGAAGAATGCACTACTTGATGAATGCTATGTTTTACACTCTTCGCATTAAGCAACAGACTTGAAACAGCTCATCCACTTGATGAAAAATGGTAATAATAGTAATATGCTGGAAGACAGAACCCCTGAAACGACTGTAATCGAACTCACCCGCGAATCTCAACAAGGCTATTTGTTAGTTCATAGCTGCATAAATAATAGAAATACAAGCGAAATCCAAAGTATCAACACTTCTTCTATTCACATTCTTGAGTGGAGTAATACATGTAGAAGAACAAGCTTTTGCCTATTAAAATATAGGAATCCCTAAATAAATTATGTATTTATACAAATTAATGTTGGGAGAAATCCCAAGATAAAGATGTCACCTCATCGAATCCTTTTTTGGCTTTCTTTTATTTTGTTTGCTTCCATCACCATGCATTTTGATATCATCTTGATAAATGTATGCTATGTTTTTGTTATGCATGATGGAGATAAAAATGGCCTTAGTGTCCACTTAAGCTTAAAGCACTTTTATATTTCTGTAGCAGCAGCTTGAATAAAGGATTTTTAGTGGGTCGACAATTGAAAGCTGATTCAACTTTCTTTATTTCCCTTGTGCATGCTCCAAGAGTTACAATATCTAAAAGGTACCCTCTTTACCTTGTTTACCTGAGTATGCCTTCAGCATTTTGGATTCATAATTAATAGATTCTTGTAGTTCCAAGTCTGTTTAAATCTGTTGCAACCAGGTGAACTAGATTCCCAGTTAGAAAACAATAGTAAAAGGCAATGGCTTGTGTTGTACATGATAGATTAGTTGAATCTATCTGCCTCTCAGTGTGGTGTGCGAATTTTCATTGAATTCACCTACAATTCCTTTGTATCATTTTATTTGCAATAAATTTTCTTTGATATATTTCAGTCTCCTAACTTGTGTATCCCATGAAACTCTCTCGTTGCTTGTTGAGATGTATGTTGTCAGTTTATCATACAGTACCCTATTTCCTATAAAAGCCCACCTGAAACATCAAACATTAATGTGTGTGTACAACTCAATGCCACTACACACAAGCATTAGCTTAATATCTTGACTGTAAATTAGCAGACAATTTTTATCTTGATTCCCGGTGTAGAATAATTTAGCAAAAAATTCTTAGATGCAATCATTTCAAGAGCAACTTGGGTAACTCACATATCTTGACTGTGCTTAAAAAAAGAGAGATAATTGACTGTCCACACGTCATCTTTTCCTCTTAGTTGTGTGCAGGAACACCATATCCACAAAAAGCCATTAGCATCTTTTCGAATCCTTATTTGGTACGATTGGTAACAAGTCTGTACCTGATGTTATATTTACCGTGCAGATAAATATAGCAATCCTCACAAACCAAAATGTGATTTCTGTAGTCACATCTTATTTAATTATTTAATTGATTTGTAATCACTTCCTAGACAAGCCAAAATACGACTTTATGTGTCATTTTAAACTTCTGCATTAGCTTAACATGATGACAAAATTTTCACTTTCTAGACAAAGACAAATTCCTATTGCATGTTGCACAATACACAGGTTCATTCGGGAGGAGCACGCATTGATACTCTATTTGCCGAATATTCATCCGAAAATAGGATATTTCAATCCACATTGGAGTCAAGTCATGAACAAGAAGTTGTGCAGTTTAATGTTAGTCAAACAATTCAAATGGGGCAAGTTAGAGATCAACTAGCCACACAGATGTGGAACGGGTACGCAACAACTCATCATATATAGTTCAGGTACAACTTTATTTCTACTTCAAATTCAAAATTCATTCCATCTTATTTCATCATGATGTGAATCATCTATGAGCAAATTAAAGTTTAAACAATAAATTAATTCACCATCAAATTATTATATCATGTTACATTTGGTACATCATTCAACAAAATAAAAATTATTTCAAACAATAGGTTATATGAATGCTTTTGTTGATATATGAATATGCTAAGAGTTCCTTCCTTTTAGCTTTTCCATATTCCTCCCGTGAGCCTGTTCTTACGTCCTCTAAGTTAGTAACCTGTCCGACATAAAAAAATTATCTGATGCATTTATTTTAGATTAATACCAACTCTCATTTCTATTCTAATTGTGTGCAATGATCCAGTATACGTCTTACATTCGTACTACCAGGTGCAGATATGATTTGCAAGACATCTTAGATGCGTTGCTTACAAAATTTATGGTTGATATATCTATTATATTGTTGTGAAAGATGCTTGAGTTGTTCTCTCTCGATTTTATCTTGTTTGATGTATCTTTTATGTTTGTCTAAAACCTTATTATGAATTTTTTTTATTGTAAATTTATTCCTATACAATTTGGCCTCATGTACTTTAAAATGTTGTATTATGTTTAATGATTAATTATTATGTTTAGAATTTTGTGTGTTATCTTTTATCTATTTTTGATTTTTAATTAGTAACCGGATATAATGGCACTAGTTTTTATTTAATTTGGTTTGAATTGCCAAAATGAAAATTCAAAATTTCAAAATATGAAAACAATATTTCAAACCAAACGCATTTTTCTATTTTCAGTTTTGAAAACATGTTTCCAGAAAAGGAACATCCAAACGCATTTTGAAAAATAACGAAAATCTTCAAAATGAAAAACTGAAAATGATCATGAAAACTCAAAATTGAAAACTCAAAAGGTCAACCAAACACTACCTTAATTTTTTTTTAAATAATTTTCTAAAAATGAAAGTATGATTTTGGATATTATAATTTAATAGGTTTATAAAATATCCTAAATAAAGATTTTCGATCATTAAAATATATATTTTTAAAATCTTGGAGATAAGTCTGTCTTTTATAATAAAGGGATATGTTTTAAAAGAAATAAGAAATATAATGATATAAAATTATTAATCATCTTTGTATAAAGTGATATATATATATATCTGTGTGTGTGTGTATGTGTGAGTGTGTGTGTATAAGTACATATATTATGATTTATTTATAAATATGAAATTTATAGAATGGAAGAATTTACAAGAGTGATATTTTTACAAGGGAAGTAAAGATTTGCAAATTGTATTGTTAATAAAAGTGTGAATTTATAAATGGGGTTTACAAATTAAAGGGAATTATTGTTGTTTAATAAACTGGAGAAATAAATCAAACGGTGGATTTAATTAGGATACAGACTGGTATATTAGAAATAATCGACTTTATTTTGAAAATTGACGGCAGTGATAAATTTGGAATGTTAGACGATATCTTTATAAGCAGAAAGGAATTTATAAAAGGAATTTATCTATATGGAAGTAACTTTAAAACGGATGGTGATTGATGTTTTAAATAAAGTAATGAATAAGTGAGATTCATAAAGAAAATAGATTTATAAATGGAATTCATAAATAAATGGGTTTTATGAAAGGAAGTTTTTATAAAATGAAAAGATATTCTTAAATGTAGTTTTATAAATATGGAAATGACTGGGTTGCAATTTAAGAATGGATTTTTACCAAGGAAAAGTATATCGTTTTTAAGTTGGTTATTCATGTTAATTTTGCTTAATTTTTTTTAAATATATAAATAATTTTGAAACATTAATTATTTAATTTATTAATATGGTTTGAAATTAATAAAAATGATTATTAATATTTTATAATTTATTATTATTATATGGTAAAGGTTAATGGTTATTTTATTCGTAATGGTTTGAATTATTAATTGATGTTATTTTAGATGTCAAAAGTTAATAGCAATTCTTTATTATGATTGGTTTCGATATTCATAAATAGAGTTTTGCAAACAGACTAAGATGGTTTGAAGATTTAAAGGGAGATTATTTACAAGGTAAAGAGGTTTATAGATAAATGGATATTTATAAACGATTTTAGAAATGGATTTATAGATTTATAAAATGGAATTTATAGATAATTGCATAGTTTCATAAGGGTTTAGAAATGACTTGAGAAATAACTTATAAATGGTTTTAGGAATTTATAACGGAGTTTACATATGATTTTATAATATGGTAAAAAGGAGATCTTTCTCAAAGTTTAGTAAATATACTTATACCGTTGAGATAAGTATATGGATATTTTCTAAGTATTGAAAATAGAAGGTTTTGTGAATATATCTTTGTAAAAGTATTTTGATACAAGCATTTACAAGATGGTTTTAATTAACGAAAAGATTAATTAAGGAGTCTTAGTGTTTCTTAGTGCTTAACCAATTGTTAGTTTTCCCATTCAATTAAATCCATGATTAAATGTTTGTTATTTGATAGTTAAGTAACCGAATATAAAATTTAGACCCAATGTAACTTTCGAAATATCTTCGAAAAACACGTGAGTTATATGGCATAGTCATCTTTGATGATGCTGAACCGTGCGTATCAATCTCATTTCGTTCTTCTATGATAATGATAAGGAAATCCATCCACTGACTGTTAGGAGGCGATCTCCGATCTTATCTTTAAATGTTTATTTCCTATAGAACTGGGGTTGATTTATGTCGAAAACTATCGAATGTTGTTTTGAAGCAACCGGGATCGGATATATTATCCCAAAACCACTTCGATCCAACTCAAGCGTACGAAGTAAAGACATCTTCAAGATGTTGGAATTGGAGACGGTGTTCTCAAGCGCTTCGTTTAGTCCCAGTAGGAATTTGTATGGATGAATGCTGATATTGCATTGTTGCCTAGAAAGCAGTGTTAGCATTCCATGTGGGAAGTGCTATACAAATGGTAAAATTGTGGCCTCTTCAAGCCTCACACCTGGGAAATGAATAAAGCAGGGATATGCGCAAGGGCTAAGTGGGTCACACCTAAGTAGGGTACGATCATCCCAAGTGTAGAGCGATATTCATGTATGCTTCGGGATTTCATCATGTGGTTATTATTGCAACCAAGGGCTGATCATATTCGGTTCTACTAAAGAAGGGGGTAGTGGCGGTCTTGAGTAGCATATGTGACGCCCCACCTCTATACCCACGCTAGACAAGAACATTACGGTGAATGCTGTCGACTCGCATGGAGAATAAGGCTGTTGAGGAGCGACCATCCATGTAATTTATTTGCGCGAGCACCGATATGTCAGATAATATAACATGCATTCTATTTCAAGAGGAAATCCGACATACCGACACAAACTCAAAGCTACTACACGGTGGCTATATAAATCCTTCGGAAAACAAATATAGAAATAAACATAACATAAATCAGTCACAGACAATTCATATCACAAAGGCGGAATAAGATATGAATACTACACTAGGAAGTGTACATCAGAGTAGTGGTCTAAAAAGATCCACAATATCACAAAAGAATAGTTACACGAACTACACAAAAGAATAAGTATACATTAAGGAGTCTATATCTCAAATGTATACAACCAAATAACTACTAATCTTAGTAGTTAACCCAAAAGTCAAGGAGTTAATCCCGGATGAGAAGTCAAGCAGAAGCACCTGTAACATCTTGGTCTGACCCGAGTATTATTTAATAAGAAAATAATAAACGGATCAGTCTAACTATAAATATCAGATGAAACGATATAGAATAAGAGATATGACTAAACACGTAATAATCACAATGCCAAGCTGTGATATATATATATACTTAGTTGATAATCATCGAGAGATTAATCAATGTCACCAAATCTACACAAGAATCAAAGAAGTGTCATACTCATTATTTCGTTCATCAAACCACAAATATTGACGATAATATCAATGTCAATCACCAAAGTCAAAGACGCACAAATTCCAGAAGACTACACAAGAAATCCAGAAATCACAAAAGTCAATGACACACAAATTCACCAATGCACAAATATTGATAAAACTTATCAATGGAAATCACGAAAATTGGTGAAACACAAATTCTAGAAATCTACACAAGAAATCCAGAAATCACAAAGGGGGGGAGGCCTATCACAAACGGGAGCATAAAGCTCACCAACACGTGTATCACAAACGGAACGCTAATTCCATGGTCGCTAACCATCACAAATTGAGCCGAAGCTCCACAAACGGCCCGAAGACCATGGGTTGCTACCCCATCACAAATTGAGTCGAAACTCCACAAAACGGAGTTTAGTCTCCCTCGCAGACAAAGAGACATCGCACATTGCTAGTCTAAATCACAAAGATGATCGTCATGATCAACGAGAAGTGTCAATTACACTAAGCTAGTAAATATATGAGTTTAGCTTCATGTCCCATAACCACTTGCTTAACTTAAATATTTACGAACAAACTGTAAATCTCCACTAGAAAATTGTCACAAGAGGTTCAATCGAACAAGTCCAAGAATTAACCGACAAAGTAAACGCAAGCGTTTCATACCACTTGTTTTACTAAGCCGTTTAATTAGATTTCTCATACGAGTGAGGTAAAGGTTTGTATATACTAATAGATTGGAAAACGGTTTTATAAACGAATTTGGTACTAAAAGAGTATTGAAATCGTTTGAGTAAAGAGTTTTGATATTTACTACTAGTATAGGAAACCTTTATATTTTTAAAGTGACAAATCACGAAGAAGGTTGTAAGAACGATCAATCACAAAAATTCACATACGAAGACGTGAATAAAATCCAACGAAATCGATAAAGGATCCAGCGAAGTGGATATTCAAAAATCCCTAAAAAGAGTCATCAAAGTCATAATAGATGATAACAACAAATAGGATTATCACGAATCGATTTAAATTGGAATTCCAATCCAAAAAGGCAAATTGGACTCAAACAGCAGGTTCAGTCGACTGAACAGAGAATTTCAGTCGACTGACCCTGTACATGGAAATTTTCCAGGTTCAGAAAACTTTCTGTTTCCAGTTTCAGTCGACTGTGCAGAGTTTTTCAGTCGACTGAATCACGCCTAGAAACTCTCGGGTTTCAGGTTCAGTCGACTGAACAGAGTTTTTCAGTCGACTGAATCATGCCTGGGCTGTTTTTCAGCCTTATACAAATGAAGAGCAAACTCTTCCAAAATGCAATCGGACGAACATTGGCTCTAAGGGTTTATGCCAATCGGCAACCCGGCCCTATATGCTCCTCGATGCATCACCAAAAGCATGATCAAACATCCACAAAAGGATTTTACACAAATTTGACTTAAAAACCCAAAAATTGGAATATTTACAAAACCAATCCAAATCAAGAGCAAATTCTCATGAAGAAGTGTTAGGAATTCATACCTAACAACCAAAGATAATTATAGTCATAGATGTGAGATAAGAACCTCACTTTTTCACAAAATCGAACAAGAAGAAGCTTGAAAGCAAATGGAGAATCAACCTTTCTTCAATCACAACCCAAATGAGCTTGAATCTAAGCTCAAAAACAAGAACATCCCGAAATTAGGTTTAGGAAATTTCTGAAATTGAATGGAGAAAGAGTTGGAGAAGAAGAAGGAGATGCTTACCAAGGGGTTCTTCTTGAGTTTGGAGCAAGGAGATGGATTTGCAAGAGAAACTAGGGTTTTGGAATTTTAATTTCCAATCTCTCCCACCATTAACACTCTAAAAACTGAAATGAGAAGAGAATGAGGGTGAGTGGGGAAGAGTGGCTCAGATTTGAGCATAAGTTAACATAGGGCTAAGCCCAAAAACCAAACCCAAAGTAAAAAGTAGCAGAAATCAACTTTCTCCAAACATATCGAAGCTTATACTCAAAAAGGTCGCAAACGGCATTTTAAACTCAATGGGAGTGGTCCCGAGCCCTAATTCGACCGTATGCAAAAAGTAGCTTTTCGGACTAAAATCCGACTACCGATAAAATATTTAAATAAAATATTTAAATATAAAATCGACAAATATGCGGGTTGTTACAGACTCCCCTCCTTAAAGAAATTGCGTCCTCGCAATATTACAAGAAGAAGATATATAGTAACAACCATAAAAGCATTTTCAACACAAAAGAAGTTTGAAATAAGAAGTTCACCTCAAAGAGCATGAGAAAGTAAGTCCGGATGTGTTCGCTCGATGTACTCTCTAGATTCCCAAGAACAATCCTTAGGATTTGAAGACCATTGAACTTTAACAAGCGGGACATCTTTATTTCGAAGTCGCTTGACTTCCGAAGCAATAATACGAATAGGATGTTGCTCATAAGTTAAATTAGGCGAAACTTCAATCTCTTCCACAACACCGGGCTCAAGAATAGAATCGGAACCTCGAAGACATTTCCGAAGTTGAGAAACGTGAAACACGTCATGCATAGCAGAAAACTGAGCCGGTAATAAAAGGCGATAAGCCATGGAACCAATGCGTTCAGTGATAGGAAATGGCCCAATATATCGAGGCGCTAACTTTCCCGATCGACTGAAACGTACAACACCCTTCATAGGTGAAACACGAATGAACACAAGATCTCCCACAGAAAATTCTAACTTCCTTCTCCGGTTATCGGCATAGGATTTTTGTCTACTCTGGGCTTCTTTCATCCTATGACGAATAAGATCAATCTTTTCTGTAGAATCCCGAATAAAATCTGGACCTAAAACCAGCTTTTCACCGGCCTCAAGCCAACAAGAAGGAGATCGGCATGGCCTTCCATAGAGTGCCTCAAAAGGTGCCATACCAATACTAGATTGGAAGCTATTATTATAGGAAAATTCAACAAGTGAAATATGATCTTCCCAACTTCCACCAAAATCAAGAACACAAGCACGAAGAAGATCTTCAAGAGTTTGATTCACACGCTCGGTTTGTCCATCGGACTGGGGATGATAAGCGGTGCTAAAATTAAGCTTCGTTCCCAAAGCTTTTTGAAGACTCTTCCAAAATCCACTAGTAAACAATGGATCACGATCACTAACAATAGAAGTAGGAACACCATGCAATTTAACAATTTCTTTGATAAATATTTTGGCCAAAAGAGGAACGGTTCGATTAGACCGAACGGGAATAAAATGGGCAGATTTAGTAAGCCTATCAACAATCACCCATAAGCTATCATGACCCGAACGAGAACGGGGAAGGCCATCTATAAAATCCATGGAAATTTGATCCCACTTCCAAACTGGAATTTCTAAAGGTTGCAATAACCCACCGGGCCTTTGATGTTCGGCCTTAACGAGTTGGCAAGTCATGCAACGTTTAACGAAGTTAGCGATGTCAAGTTTCATTCCCTCCCAATAATAAAGTCGCTTCATATCCGCGTACATTTTACTACTACCGGGATGAATGGTAAACTTAGAACGATGTGAATCTTCTAAAATATCTTTACGAAGATCACCAGTATTTGGCACGACAAGTCTACCAAATTTCCGAATGCCGCCACGAGAATCGATATCAAAGTCTCTCAAACCTTCAATATCCATTTTATCCCTAATATTTTGTCCAAGAATAGCCAAGTTGGGAGCTAGCCCTTGAGCTTCAAGAATGCGGTCTAAAAGAGATGGATGAGCCACAAGGCTACATAAAACAAACGATGAGCATAAATCGGAAACACGGTCTCGAATTTCGCAAGTGGATAAAATCTCGAGATCGTTCCATTCGGATATCATCATAGAAACAACAGCTTGTTGTTTACGGCTAAGAGCATCGGCGACAAGATTACCCTTACCGGGAGTATAAAGTATATCAAGATCATATGGTGCAAGAAATTCGAGCCAACGCTGTTGACGCAAATTAAGTTCTTTTTGAGAGAATAAATATTTCAAAGACTTATGATCTGTGTAAAGAACAAATTTCTCTCCTAAGAGATAATGACGCCAAATCCGAAGAGCAAAAACAATAGCCGCAAGCTCTAAATCATGAGTGGCATATCTAGTCTCAGCAGGCTTTAATTGCCTAGAAGCATAAGCAATAACGCGTTCCTTTTGCATAAGAACGGCACCCAAACCAATGCGACTAGCATCGGTATAAACAACGAAATCTTGATTCCCTTCGGGAATAACAAGAATAGGAGCATCAGAAAGAAGTTCTTTTAATTTCTGAAAAGAAGCTTCACATTTGCCCGACCAAATGTATTTAACACCTTTCTTCGTCAAGCTAGTGAGTGGCACGGCAATTTTAGAAAAGTCTTTAATAAAACGACGGTAATAGCCCGCCAATCCAAGAAAACTACGAATCTCTGTCACACTCTCCGGTCTCTTCCAATCTTGAATCGCTTCAATCTTTGAAGGATCCACGGAAATTCCGGATTCAGAAATAATGTGACCGAGAAACTTCACACGAGATTGCCAAAAGTGGCACTTAGAAAATTTTGCCTTTAATTGGTTACTCCTCAGAGTTTCCAACACAATCCGAAGATGTTTTTCATGCTCCTCCTCGGTTTTAGAATACACAAGAATATCATCAATAAAGATGAGAACAAATCGGTCGAGAAAGTCTTTAAAAACTCGATTCATTAAGTCAACGAAATAAGCCGGGGCATTTGTTAACCCAAATGGCATAACAAGCCATTCATAAGATCCATACCGAGTGCGGAATGATGTCAAAGGAATGCTATCCTCTGCAATACGAAGCTGATGAAAACCAGTAGCTAAGTCCAATTGTGAAAAGACTCTTGCACCACTAAGTTGATCGAACAGGTCATCAATCCGAGGTAAAGGATATTTATTTTTGATAGTAAGATCATTAAGCTTGCGGTAGTCAACGCAAAGCCTAAGTGTACCATCGGATTTCTTCACAAAAATAGCCGAAGCTCCCCAAGGCGAGGAACTAGAGCGAATAAATTGCTTGGTCTCCAATTCTGATAATTGTTTACGCATCTCCTCGTTTTCTTTATTGGACATACGATAAGGAGGACGAGTGATAGGTTGAGCTCCCGGAATAAGATTAATTCTGAACTCAATTGCTCGCTTAGGTGGTAATCCTAAAACGGGCTCGAATATGTCGGAAAATTCACAAACGACGTGAATAAGAGAAATAATATCACCCTCATCATCATCATCGTCATCACGAGGATTTAAAGAATATAAAGATGCAACCAAAGCAGAATCTGAATCTTTAAGAATAACAGAAACCTGATTAACAGATTGAGGATGTCGAAGATGAATAGTCCGCTCAGGACATAGGACATGAGCTTCATAACGGTTAAGCCAATCCATTCCCAAAATCATTCCAAAGCCTAAATAACGCATGACATGCAAATCGGCTCGGAAAGAAAAATCACACAAAATAATCTCGACATCTTTACACAATAAACTGATTGTTGCGGATCCACCAACCGGATTCGCAATTCTCAAAGAAGTCATTAAACACAAAACATCCAAGGAAAAAGTATCAACAAGTTCTTTTGATATAAAAGAATGGGACGCACCCGTATCAAAAAGAACTCGAATAGGATGATCACGAAACAAAATAATTCCATCTAGAATAGAATGAGAAATACCTTGGCCACGAGATGTGTTGCCAGGAGCTTGAGCAACATTTAACTTTCCCTCCTTCTTGCCCTGAAGCTTAGGGCATGAAGATATAACATGACCGGGAACTTTGCAGTAGCGACAAGAAAGAGACTTTGGGCACTTGTTCGCATAATGGTCCTTCGAACCACAATTATAGCATTCCCCATGACCAAAGGAAGAAGTCTTTGCCACGGAGGTTGCTTGCTTCCCTTTCTTATAGGGATAAGGGCCTTTAAATTTGTTTGACCTCTTTCTATTGTTGAAGTTTGGTTTGGAACCCATCACTTCAACATCATTCTCTCTATCCGCCTCTTCAAGACGAAGAGCGATATCAACGAGTTGGTCGAAAGAAACTTCTAACTTTAAAAGTAATGGCTTCTTGAGGCTTTTGTTTAAGCCATAAACGAATCTCTGATTCTTCTTAAGAGGGGTGTTGATGTACTCAACCCCATATTTGGAAAGCGACTCGAAGGAGGCGACGTAATCAGTCACGGAGGACTCACCTTGAACAAGGTCTATAAATCGTTGAGCCAATGTCACTTTCTCTGCTTCCGGTACAAATTTCAACTCGAAGCGTTCTCGGAGTCACTCCCAAGTGATATCCGCCTCATTAATCTCAGAAATAAGAAGCTCGTACCAATCCAATGCTCTTTCTCGGAGCATACTAGAGGCCACCTGAACTCGGTGAAGGTCAATAAGATTCATGCGCGAAAAGATGCGATCGCATGTTCTTAGCCAAGCATGTACTTCAATAACAGTTTCGGAACCTTTGAATGACTCCCCACCCAAATTAGTGTAATCGCTACACAAGCGTGCAAATCCCGACTTTGGGTGAGTAGGTTCCGGGTTAGCTCCAGCCGCTTGAGCATTTGTTACCAAATCAAGAAGCTGTTGAGCAGTCATAAAAACTCTATCCTGGGGCGGAGTGCTAGATGGCACGGCTCTGGGGCGGCCTGGTCTAGACATTTCTCTTCCTTAAGAAAGAAGGAAGAAGAAGAAAAAGGTTATTCACCAAATTGAATATCAAGAAATCTTGATAGATAAACAAGGAATCATAAGAAAAATAGGATGGAACGGTACGAAGACCCGAATAAAATCCTAAAGCACAACTCCTAAGAAAGACTTAGGACGATGATCCTTGTTATAATATTCCATATTGTTCCGAAGTTTGGCTCTGATACCAAGCTGTGACGCCCCACCTCTATACCCACGCTAGACAAGAACATTACGGTGAATGCTGTCGACTCGCATGGAGAATAAGGCTGTTGAGGAGCGACCATCCATGTAATTTCTTTGCACGAGCACCGATATGTCAGATAATATAACATGCATTCTATTTCAAGAGGAAATCCGACATACCGACACAAACTCAAAGCTACTACACGGTGGCTATATAAATCCTTCGGAAAACAAATATAGAAATAAACATAACATAAATCAGTCACAGACAATTCATATCACAAAGGCGGAATAAGATATGAATACTACACTAGGAAGTGTACATCAGAGTAGTGGTCTAAAAAGATCCACAATATCACAAAAGAATAGTTACACGAACTACACAAAAGAATAAGTATACATTAAGGAGTCTATATCTCAAATGTATACAACCAAATAACTTCTAATCTTAGTAGTTAACCCAAAAGTCAAGGAGTTAATCCCGGATGAGAAGTCAAGCAGAAGCACCTGTAACATCTCGGTCTGACCCGAGTATTATTTAATAAGAAAATAATAAACGGATCAGTCTAACTATAAATATCAGATGAAACGATATAGAATAAGAGATATGACTAAACACGTAATAATCACAATGCCAAGCTGTGATATATATATATACTTAGTTGATAATCATCGAGAGATTAATCAATGTCACCAAATCTACACAAGAATCAAAGAAGTGTCATACTCATTATTTCGTTCATCAAACCACAAATATTGACGATAATATCAATGTCAATCACCAAAGTCAAAGACGCACAAATTCCAGAAGACTACACAAGAAATCCAGAAATCACAAAAGTCAATGACACACAAATTCACCAATGCACAAATATTGATAAAACTTATCAATGGAAATCACGAAAATTGGTGAAACACAAATTCTAGAAATCTACACAAGAAATCCAGAAATCACAAAGGGGGGGAGGCCTATCACAAACGGGAGCATAAAGCTCACCAACACGTGTATCACAAACGGAACGCTAATTCCATGGTCGCTAACCATCACAAATTGAGCCGAAGCTCCACAAACGGCCCGAAGACCATGGGTTGCTACCCCATCACAAATTGAGTCGAAACTCCACAAAACGGGGTTTAGTCTCCCTCGCAGACAAAGAGACATCGCACATTGCTAGTCTAAATCACAAAGATGATCGTCATGATCAACGAGAAGTGTCAATTACACTAAGCTAGTAAATATATGAGTTTAGCTTCATGTCCCATAACCACTTGCTTAACTTAAATATTTACGAACAAACTGTAAATCTCCACTAGAAAATTGTCACAAGAGGTTCAATCGAACAAGTCCAAGAATTAACCGACAAAGTAAACGCAAGCGTTTCATACCACTTGTTTTACTAAGCCGTTTAATTAGATTTCTCATACGAGTGAGGTAAAGGTTTGTATATACTAATAGATTGGAAAACGGTTTTATAAACGAATTTGGTACTAAAAGAGTATTGAAATCGTTTGAGTAAAGAGTTTTGATATTTACTACTAGTATAGGAAACCTTTATATTTTTAAAGTGACAAATCACGAAGAAGGTTGTAAGAACGATCAATCACAAAAATTCACATACGAAGACGTGAATAAAATCCAACGAAATCGATAAAGGATCCAGCGAAGTGGATATTCAAAAATCCCTAAAAAGAGTCATCAAAGTCATAATAGATGATAACAACAAATAGGATTATCACGAATCGATTTAAATTGGAATTCCAATCCAAAAAGGCAAATTGGACTCAAACAGCAGGTTCAGTCGACTGAACAGAGAATTTCAGTCGACTGACCCTGTACATGGAAATTTTCCAGGTTCAGAAAACTTTCTGTTTCCAGTTTCAGTCGACTGTGCAGAGTTTTTCAGTCGACTGAATCACGCCTAGAAACTCTCGGGTTTCAGGTTCAGTCGACTGAACAGAGTTTTTCAGTCGACTGAATCATGCCTGGGCTGTTTTTCAGCCTTATACAAATGAAGAGCAAACTCTTTCAAAATGCAATCGGACGAACATTGGCTCTAAGGGTTTATGCCAATCGGCAACCCGGCCCTATATGCTCCTCGATGCATCACCAAAAGCATGATCAAACATCCACAAAAGGATTTTACACAAATTTGACTTAAAAACCCAAAAATTGGAATATTTACAAAACCAATCCAAATCAAGAGCAAATTCTCATGAAGAAGTGTTAGGAATTCATACCTAAAAACCAAAGATAATTATAGTCATAGATGTGAGATAAAAATCTCACCTTTTCACAAAATCGAACAAGAAGAAGCTTGAAAGCAAATGGAGAATCAACCTTTCTTCAATCACAACCCAAATGAGCTTGAATCTAAGCTCAAAAACAAGAACATCCCGAAATTAGGTTTAGGAAATTTCTGAAATTGAATGGAGAAAGAGTTGGAGAAGAAGAAGGAGATGCTTACCAAGGGGTTCTTCTTGAGTTTGGAGCAAGGAGATGGATTTGCAAGAGAAACTAGGGTTTTGGAATTTTAATTTCCAATCTCTCCCACCATTAACACTCTAAAAACTGAAATGAGAAGAGAATGAGGGTGAGTGGGGAAGAGTGGCTCAGATTTGAGCATAAGTTAACATAGGGCTAAGCCCAAAAACCAAACCCAAAGTAAAAAGTAGCAGAAATCAACTTTCTCCAAACATATCGAAGCTTATACTCAAAAAGGTCGCAAACGGCATTTTAAACTCAATGGGAGTGGTCCCGAGCCCTAATTCGACCGTATGCAAAAAGTAGCTTTTCGGACTAAAATCCGACTACCGATAAAATATTTAAATAAAATATTTAAATATAAAATCGACAAATATGCGGGTTGTTACAGCATGGGTGCAGCATGTTGTAGCATCCCGTACATTTTATCTAGAGGTGTATGGATTCGATGGGTAGACACTTACCCTTTCATAGTTGGAATTCTTTCTCCAATACGAGCCTTCGGTTTTGGTTGAAGAACCTAGTGTGCTGAAATTTAATTAATGTAACAATTTCAGCGATGATTAATAAGTATTTGTATAATATACATTATTATAATATCAAAGGATTTCATAAGAAATATTTAAGTTTTCGTAAGGTAAAAACCCGTCCGTGTTTATATGCATCGTGGCTTCGTGAGATACCTTCGATTTTTGAAGGGTTTCGATAACTTTAAAAGTTTAGTTTGGTGTGTTTTCTCATGCTGGTTTTCCAGAATAACTCGGGTGTTATTTTCTTATAATGCTCATGTCAGAGCGAGCATATTTATAGATTGTTTCGGATGCGTGGGAGCTTAGGAGACAAGTAGGAGTTCTTCAAGTCGTATTCGTGTATATGCTTATTCTCCATTGCATTGTTATTCAGTTTATCAGCAATTGCGAGGACGGGATGCTATAACTGTCCGGGCTGATAGTTGTGATTATTGTCGTACTATGATGGATGTATGTATATAACAGTTTCTCTTTTGCAAAGATTGTTGATATTATACTATATGTTGTTCCGCTGCGATTGTGAGATTCCGTGTTGGATTTAGTTTCTTCTCACTTCGTCTTCTTTTCTCTTCTTCTTTCTTCTTTCTTTCCCTTAATTATCCGGCTTTTCATTTGATTTGGGTTGGACATGTGGGGTTTAATGTCAGCTTGAATTGTACGGAAAAGCGGGTTATTACAGTAGTATCGGAGCTTAGGTTGAACGAACAACTAAGCTTTGGTAGGAGTTTACCCATTTGAGATAGGTTAAACGAGAGCCTTGGATGAGTTCTGAGTGTATATATATGAGCACGTATTTGTTAGTGATTATAAAAATATTTTATGTTGTGCTAATTTATCTGTTGAGTGGCTTGTGAATTCTGGTCGGTACGTGGGACGCCACGATATCGATAAGGGTTTCAAAAATCTTACGTGAGGCAAACCAATACAGTATTATTTTGAAAATTGGGTGATGAAATAATTTTATCTAAATTATATTTTATATATAAAGGAATAATTTTTCAGAAATTATTATAATTATATATGGAGTGTTTGGTTGTCACAAAATGATTATATATTATTATTATCATTTATAATTGTTACAGTTATTTTAATAAAAGTTGTCGTTGTTATAATATAAACAAGGATAAACATTTGCAAAATAAGTTATCTAAGAAAGTGAATTTATAAATATGATTTACAAATGGAAAGGGAATGAAAATTTCATAAATATATTATAGATATTATTTTGTAAATGGAAATGATTTTAAACAAGAATTTGAGGATTTAAGCCCCATTAATTGGAAATAGTTTTTCAAAGGTTTGGAAAAATAATAATAATATTATTTTGGAAATATTTTGGTTATAAATATTTTAAAAATGGATTTAAAGGCGAATAGAAAGCACTAACTCAATTCAGCCCCTGGAAAATGATTCTGGTGATGACTACAGTATTATTGGCGTTCATTTTCGAGTTTCTATGTGAGGAATTGTTCCCATTGAAGTTTTGTTTTGGTAAAACAAATTTGTTTTAGATTCTAGAAGTGAAATTTGATACACAAAGGAGTTATATATATACATATATACATACATATATATGTATATATGTATATTAATTTCAAAATGATTTGAAATAAAATCCGGTATTTAGAAATCTTGAAATTTTTTAGCTAAATACTTTAAGAAACATGAGGTAATAAGTTTTTAACATTGAAGAAGGTATAGATAAGAAATAAGTTTTATACCTTGTATATTTTGAAAATTAGTAAGTTAAAACAAATTTTAAATTTGATGAATATAAATGTTAAGAAAAGTAAATCTGAAAATTGGATTACGAAATGAAATTTAACTTAAGTTGAGTAAAATAAATGAATTTTGAAATTAAATTTAACTAAAGCAATGTTAAATAAAATTGATTGTAGTAATGAAATAAATTAGTAAAGTGAACTAGTAGAATGGATTGAATTGAGCTAATGAAATGAATTAGTAAATTAAATATGTTTAGAACGTTGTTTAATAGAATTGAGTATGAACTTAAGTTTTGTAGTGGAAATAAACAATAGAAGTGTTATATAAAGTGTTTAAATGAACTTAAGTAAATGATTTTATAGATTGGTTATTAAGTGTAGTTAGTACTAAAGAAATTATACTGAGTGATAATGAAAAAGGATTTAACTAGGAAGAGTTAAAATGAAATGTTTTTATAATATGATCCATAGATAAATTAAATATAGAATGGAATGTTGCTAAGCATAGATTGAACTGAAAGTAAAAAAATGCGAATAATTGAATTTAATTTAAATTGGGTATCAAGCAATGAAAGTAAATGGATCGAGCGTAAATAAAGTGAATGTTAATGATTGAATGTAAATAAATTGAATTGAAGTGAATGGAAATAAATATGTAAGTTGTTAGTGCATTATTTTATTCGCATAACTGTTTGATCCAGATTCGAATTTATGATTTCGAGGTGATTTACACCGATCCAAGTTAGGATTTTTCACTAAATTTCTCGATGGAAAACACCGCATATGGATTTTTGATTGATTTAGATGTTCTCTTTCATAGAATATGGCTAAGCAAGAAGACTGATGTTTTTCTAATCAAGTAACCCGATCTGAGTCCGTACTAGAGTGGTCATGTGAATGATAATAGTTCGGAAGTGAAATTATGTTATCTAGCTAGTGATCTGGTATGGATTTACGTACGTGTAACGTCCTTAATTTTTGATAACATTATTCAAGAAATTTAATTTGATAAATTAAATGGAATAATGATGATAAGGGGATTGAGATTTGAATAAAAATTCATAAGAAGGTCATGCTTAGTAATAAAATGAATGGGCTTTAAATGGATTATTAATTAATTAGATTACACATGGGCATATTAGTAAAAATAGCCACATCATTATACATTGCTATACACTTCTCGTTCTTGTCTATTCATGTTCATTTTTCTAAAAAAATAAACGCAAAAACCCCTAAGGAGCCGGCCATTATCAAAGAGGAAGAATTCGGTCTAGAGTTAAGAGTCAAAGCTAGGAAGGATTAATCAACAACAAATCTCAAATTCCTTACCATATCTACGGTGAATAATAATTTCATACCATCTCTATTTTATTCTATGATTATATGTTCTTGGATTTTTGATTAACATCGTTTTAATAATGACAGGGAAGATGATATGCTTCAAATATGTTATGTTTGATTCATTTTAATTCAATCCACTACAACAAAAATACCCTTCTACGGTAGCCAATGCCCGTTATAATAGTGGTTTCGCAATGGACCAGCGCCCGTCTTACTAGGCGATGTTATAATAGATCTTGAAGATTTACAACGGTTCGAAACTGTTGTAAAAGCCCATTGTAGTAGACTTTTTTAAAATGGTCACTAGCAGCTATAATAGCATCATTTACAACCGTTTTTGCCCGTTGCAATAGCAAGATTTACAACTGTTTTTGTCCATTGCAATAGGTTATTTTACAATTGTTTTTGCCCGTTGTTAAAAAAGATTCAAATAAGAAAAAAAACATGTAAATAGTTGTAAAAAGCAATTATTACAATGAGCAAATAAAAGACATTGTAATATGTATCTACTACAACGTGCAAAGAAAAAGAGATGTTAAAAATTGACATATATTACAATAGACAAAACAAAACTGTTGTAATAAGTTTCTATTACACCGGACATTTACAGACCGTTGTAAAAAAGCCATTTTAATGGGGTATTTTTGTTGTAGTGTTCACATATGAATTTGCACAGTTTTGATGTAAAATCAAGTGTTTATGATTTTAAAATGCTATGAAAAATTTCTATGCTAAGTGAAACATGATTTTGGAGATGGATATTAAGTTTTAGGATTTTCCAAGCTATAGAAAATTTATTATGAATTTCTAAATGGAAATATGATATAATTGGATTTAAATTTATTTTGGGTATTTCGAAAAGAAATTGCGTCTAATATTTTAATATGTTTGATTACATAATAAAATTGAATTTCTATGATTTTTGGGATTTTCCCAATTGATTTACTAGGGAAAATAAATTATTTCAAGAAAAGGACTTATTTGCAAACACTGGTTTGCTAATAAAAGAGCTTAATCGTTATAATTTCTTTAATTTAGAACTAATTAAATGCAGCATTTTTATTTGTAAAGTATTTGAAAAGTTTTGAGGCAACAAATCAAGGGTTTGCAAATAGGCAAGTTGTTACAAAGAAATTACTAAAAGTGGCTAAATTTTAGCCTTTAATTCAGAAAAGTTGGTTCCACCACAAATAGCAGCACCTTTTGACTCCATTGACTTCGCACCATCCCTGAACCCATATAGTTGAAACCCACATAGTTGAAACAAATACATAAGGCATCTCTTAGATGGTACGCAACAGGTTGGAAGGAAGTCGAAAGCTATGGTGTCGAAAGGCACACTTCCGAAGGGGATGAAACCTTGTTTTTTTTTTTTCAAAAGTTAAATTATTGCCTTATTTTATTTAAAGCTTTCAACATAGTCACAAAATATGCTTTCAAAAGGGTTTTTATAATTAGCTTTTAAAGAAGGTTGTTATACTATGTAAAGGTGCCAGCTTTAGAAGGGGTACCTTTTCCTTTAAATAAGAGCTCTCAAAAGGATGGGTTCCGAATAAGTCGAAACCCAGTCGCTAATTTCCCCTTTCGATGGCATTGAAGCCATCTATACTGTCGAAGGGTTACCTCTGTTTTAACTTAAACTAAGCCTTTTCCTGAATGTTTTCGAAGTGGGTTAGGGGTTTCGAAGGCAATGAAGTCGAAAGGGGGTTTTGTCTCCATCCTTCAATGTATTAATTTAAAAGGTTGTTGCTCTCGATAAGATGGTTCCAACACCATCAACTTTTTCGCCAAAACAATTTTATAATTTGTTTCGAAAGAGATACTTTTGTATATAACCATTTGACCCAACGGATGTTTTATAGTGTGGACCTAATGTCTTCGGAAGGTATGTTTATTATGTTTTGATAATAAGTTTTTTCTTTCGACGGAAGTCATCCAGAGGTTTCGAAAAAGGCGTTTTAAGATTTCAAGACACAAGTACAATCTCAGTTTAAAGGAATAACCTTTGAATAAGTAAACAAAGGGTTTTGAAATAAAGAAGTTTTCATTGATTAAAGGTTAAAGGACTTAACCAAGATATATATAAGGAAGATGATAAACCACACGTGATAGTATTATTTGTTGTTATAAATACTTCTTCATATACTTATTCATATTATTATTAACCGATAACTGTATTTTGGGAAAGGGTAGAATAACCAGCTAGGTTGACCAGTAGTGAATATAATCTGAGAAATGTTAAATCTAAATTAAAGATATTGTCAGCGGCCAATAGGTTCGCAGTAAGCCCATGAAACCTATATATAACAAAAATATTTTTAGGGGCCAGTAGGTTCATAGTCAGCCCAATGAAAACTATGATTAATATTGGCAGGGCCAATAGGTTTATAGTTAGCCGATGAAAACTATATCCGGTCTAGGATATTGTTTGTTAGTCAATAGGTTCATAGTTATCCCATGAAAACTAGGACAATAGAGAAAGATATTGGAGATAACAATAGGTTCTTAGTGATCCCATGAAGACTATGATATTGGACAGATAGTCCATAAACATTTAGCAGGTTAATAATAACCATAGAAACTATAAATGAGACAGATAGCCAGAATGAATGGGGATGGATAATCCAGATTTGATTTATTTGTTTTGTATATCATCATAATGTTTTGAAGTACTGTGTTTTAAACAATGGGGATGCAGGCGCACAATATATGGTTTTATAAATGTTTTAGGATACTAGGGAGGGGAAAACCCATTCTGCTAAGTGGCATGGTCCACTAGATATCTAAATTGTTTAAGATGGTAAATTATTATTTATACCAGGCTTTATGTCTGACTTGAATCTTTTTTCTCCTTAAACTCTTAGGTACTCAATTAATTTTGAGTAGGTTGAGAGTTAAGGTTTCTAGGTGTTCTTTTACACGAATAATGCTTTCGAAGACATGTAGGAGGCAAGCTTGTTATTAGAGTTCTTTTATTTCCGCTTTGTGTTCGATTGTAAAGGCAAATTGTTTTAGTGGCTTATTATATATACTCTGATCATCCAAGGAGGCAACTTCATATGTCACTCTTGGCGTATTTTGTACTAATTATATGTTATCTGAACGTGGTCTGTGTACTGGGATTATGTAATCAATTTGTAATATTTTGAAATGGAATCTGGAGTTTGTTGCTGTTTAAATTTTTTTCCATGTTCTTTTGTTTCTATGTATCAATGTATCTAATATCTCCGTATTTGGTCGTTGATGATTGATAACTTTAGATGACTGCAGCATCTATAGCCGTTAGTTTTTGGCCTCCAAGTAGGGGGATGTTACAAGTTGGTATCAGAGCACAGGTTTATGAAACGTTAAAAGAAACTTAAACCTAAAAGATTTTCCAAACATAATCCAATAAATCAGATATAATATCAGGGTTTGGGTTAACACTATAGTAACGTACTTGTATTTGATATACATAGTTATATATATAAGTGTGTATTCCCCGCTCTCTTAGATTGTTCTTCTGTATCTTACTAAGGCTCGTATGTGGTTTTACGAGAAAGGAGATATGGAAGCCAGAAACGGAAGAGGATATCTCAATGGAGAAAGCACCATAACTAATGGAAATGCGACCCACTCTAAGGAGGAACCCGAGTCGACCGGCTAATGCTAGTAATCAAAATGCGAATGCTAATATGGGTGCTGGAAATCCACCAGTAGATACGGGGGTCATATATCAGTTCTTTGTAGGTTTGATGCAAGGAGGAGCTACTGCAGATGTTGTAAGAAATCTAGGAGGAGCTAATTCCGTAGATTTATTTGGGAATAATTATGCTTTGCTGAGTAGACACTACACTAGTTTAGGTGCGAACCCATTCATGGGGACGGAGAGAGCCATAGAAGTTGTAACAAACTGCTTTTCTATACCATTGAATATGACAATAAACCACAGATGTCGAACCCAAATCGAATAGAAAGACGAATATTATGAGGAAGAAAGAAGATAGAAGAGGAGAAAAGAAAAAAAAAACAATATAGAATCTCAGAATCGCCATGGAACAACATATAATATAATATCAAAGATTTTTAGAAAAGAGAAACTATTATATACATACATCCAGTAGAGTACAACAACAATCACAATTATCAGCCTGGACAGTTATAACAACCTATCCTCACAATTGTCGATAATTTCAACAACGAAACAGTGGAAAATAAACATATACGAGAATACGACTTGAAGACCTCCAACTCGTCTACTGAGCTCTAATGCATCCAAAACAACCTATTAGTATGCTCGATCTGACGCGAGCATTATAATAAAATAACACCATGTTCAGTCTGGAAAACCAGCGTGAGGAAAACACACTCAACTGGTATTTAAAGTTATAAAAACCTTGTGAAAACAAAGGTATATTGTAAGACCACGCCACACATAAATAAGGATGGATTTATACCTTACGGTAACCAAAACATTTCATATTAAATCCTCTGATATTATAATAGTGACTAGATAGAATTGCCTATTAATCATAATCAAAATTGTTACATTATTTAACACCAACATAATAGGTATACAATCAAGTCCGTAGGTGCTTATTGGAGAATGGATTCCATTCAATGACTGGGCTACTGGGGTACCGCCCGTCATGGTACACCTCTAGATAAAATAAAACCAAGGGCCTCACCTAGATCCACTGCCAACATAGGATCGGGCTACCCTTTATGGGATAGTACCGAATATAATCACCCCTCCGTTAAAGGGCCCCGAGCATACAAATGAGAGATAATAGCGAATCTATATAAGAATGATCATACCCTACTTGTGAGCGACCCACTTAGCCCTGCTGCATCTCCCATGTTTTAGTCATTCTCGGTTGATGAGGCTTCAGGCTACAATTACCTTTGAAGAACATTTACACTTAGAATGCTCATTGCCCTCCAATGACAATGTGCTGATAGCGTTCATACATACAAGCCCACTTTGGGACTGAAAAAACGAAGGCGCTATTCCTACATCCATTTTGGAATCACCCTTAGGATTAACAACGATTAGCACTTGCATTTCACATCTCCATCTTTGATTCCCTACTCTTCAAGATGTCTTAACTTCGAAACGCACAAGTTGGATAAAGTGGTTTTCGGATAACATATCCGATCCTGGTCTCTTCGAAACAACATTCGATAATTTCCAGTAAACTCAACCCCAGTTCTTTAGAAAATAAATAATCGAAGATAAGATTAGAGATCACCTCCTAACCGTTAGTGGACAGATTTCCTTATCATCGTCCTAAGAGAACGAAACTAGATTTGTGACAACCCAGAATTTCTGTCATTTGAAATTCGTATATTTAATTGATTTTAAATGTTAACAAGTAAAATTTGTAAGTCGAATAAATTATATTTCGAATATCTAGGTTTAATTGGATAAATTAATCGATAATTAAATATTTGAAATTACAGAAATAATTGGAAATAGGGTTTAATGTGATTAAAATTGATTTGTAAAGTTGTATTAAATCATATTGGAGTTAGAGTGATGTTATAGAACTTTTAAAATTGAATTAAAAGTTAATTTGTGGAAATTGAATATTTTAATATTTAATTGACGAGTAAAAATAGCCATTTTTCAAACAGTCTTGGATTTCGATGAAACTAGTTTCATTGGATCCGTAATGTTAAATTATTGTAAGATTTCAAATTTCGTGTCCATCGGATTTACGGTTTGTCCGGGGCAAGCTAAAACGCACTGAAATCGGTTTAAGTGAATCTTAAATTTAAATAGTCGATTTGAAAACCTATCTTCCAAATACGATCGAATTGGCTCACGATATATATTCCACTGCATTCGGAATGGGGGTAAAACATTATAAACGCCAAGCGGCACGCTTCGTTTGGAGTTCGAAAAAATTTGGGTGAATAGTGTCGTCAAATTTTCTATATAAGGCCATAACTTTTTTACTTTTACCAAAACCCTAGAGAACCTAGGTCAGCCGCCACCCTATCAATTAATGGCCATAAAACTCCATTCTTCTTTAATTATCTTCAAATCCGTAAATCAATTCAAAAAACTTTCAACTCCAATGTTGAAGAGAACGACGAGACCTTTAAATCAATATGGATGTGATCGTTTTTAACGTCCTAAATCGATGGCAATTCGTATTTGAACGTTCGTCATTCGTATGCATTTTTCAACGCGATGGAGGGGCCGAGTGTGGCCGGTCTTTGGCCATAGGTGGAGCTTGTGACGCTCGTTCGTATGGCACATGCCGATCGTCTTCAAAGTCGATGGTGTTGGAGCGGAAATTCAAGGAAGAACGGCAGCTTTGGGTTCATCGTGCGCGACTTTTGCCTGGGGAAGAAGAACAATGCATGCGGCCATGATTGATTCAAGCAGATCGTACGGCCGGGAACAAAGGGTATAAAATAAAATAAAAAATTTGAAATTGATTTATGTTTGAATTCGTATAAACTTTGAAAAGCTATAACTTTTTCATACGAGGTCCGTTTCGTACGAAACAAGTTGCATCACGTTCATGTTGACGAGCACTACGCAATGGAGCTAGATTGAGATTAATAGGAGCTAGTATGAATTTTGGATAAAATTAAACACGCCTTTAATTTTATTCGAAATAAACGCCGAAACCGCTATTGGAACCAAGGTGAGAACTTCTCAGTCAATTGAATTGTGTTTCGATTTAAAAATTTTTAATAGTTAAATTTAAAATTGCTTGATTGTGTGATTGAATGATGGTTGCTATTTGTCGAATTGAAATAGAGCCAATACGCCGCATATTAAGAGGAGGTTATTATATTAAACACATATACCGCGATATTCCACCTTGAAGTGGAATTGGTATTATATATGTACTTGGAGTTGATTTCCCGCATTATATAGCGGATGAGACCTATTGCGCCGCATAATAGCAGATGATATCTTATATAAATCCATGTACCGCGATATCTCGTCTTGAAACGGGATTGGTATTGTGCTAACATCTATGGATGCAGGGAAACAGGTTGGAGGGATCCAACTGGATTCCTCAAATAATTGAACTTATTTCAATGTTGTGTGTTGATTATTTATAATCTCTGTGTGATTATCTTTGTGATTGAAATCGTTGAAGGCTAATAATTTAGCAGAATATAATTTTCGTATCGTTAAGTACCGAAAATTAATAAAAATTTGATTTTTGAAAATTCAGGTTGAAAGTTTATATTAAAATTTATTTTTGAGAAGTGAATAAATTTAAAAGAAGGAATTCTAAAATAATAAAGTTTTATTTATAATCTTATTGAATAAAATTTCAAAATATGGGAAAAGCTTTAATAAATGGATTTCGGGTAATATTATTCAAAGGTTGAAGAATTTATTCAACTTACGAATTTTAAAGAGTTTGAAAAATAAAAGAATTTTTTTTCTTTAAAAGAAATTTAATTTTAAATGGAAATAAATTTAGAAATACATTTAGCAATTGATTTTAGTGATTGAAAATAAATCTTTTGGAAATCCATTTGGAACTTTATTTGGTGTTTTGAAATAATTTGGAATCAATTTGAAAATTGATTTGGGGTTTAGTAGAAATTGATTTCAATTTGAGATTAGAATAAAATTCACTTGGTGTTTAATTTCTTGGAAAATCAATATGGAATAGGATTTGGTTGTTTTTGAAATCGATTGAAAATTTAGTTGTTGAAAGTGAATATTTGAAATCGACTTGAAAATCGTATATCAGTGGATATTTGGAAATTTAAATTCACCATGAAATTTATAATGGAAGGGGAAATTTGTTTAAAAATAAACATTGATTTACTTTTGAAGTGTGGAAATAAATTTACGGATTTGGAACATAAATTTAAAGTAAATCGGTAAGGATTTATTTAATTGGTTTAAATGAACCATTTTGAAATCAAAGTGTATTCTCCCAGGAAAGCCGAATAAAATTTCTGAATATCTTTGAAAAATATATACATATATATGTATATAATTCTAGAATTGGCTTTGAAAAGGATACTTTGAAGAAATTAACTTCTTAAATTGTTTTAAATCCTTTAAGTAAAGATTTATTAAGTTGATATAGAAATGATTTTTTCTAAGATTTAATCAATAATTGTTTTAGAAAATAGTTATTTAAATTGTTATACTCCATCTACTAATTTTATTTTGAAAATTAGTTTGGACTTAAGTTATTTGTAATATTGGTATAATATTCTAATTTGGAATCAATTTGAAAATTGATTTGGGGTTTAGTAGAAATTGATTTTAATTTGAGATTAAAATAAAATTCACTTGGTGTTTAATTTCTTGGAAAATCAATATGGAATTGGATTTGGTTGTTTTTGAAATCGATTGAAAATTTTAATTGTTGTTGAAAGTGAACGTTTGAAATCGACTTGAAAATCGTATATCAGTGGATATTTGAAAATTTAAATTCACCATGGAATTTAAAAAGGAAAGGGAAATTTGTTTAAAAATAAACATTGATTTATTTTTGAAGTGTGGAAATAAATTTACTGATTTGGAGCGTAAATTTATATAAATCGGTAAGGATTTATTTAATTGGTTTAAATGAACCATTTTGAAATGAAAGTGTATTCTCCCTGGAAAGCCGAATAAAATTTCTGAATATCTTTGAAAAATATATACATATATATGTATATAATTATAGAATTGGCTTTGAAAAGGGTACTTTGGAGAAATTGACTTCTTAAATTGTTTTAAATCCTTTAAGTAAAGATTTATTAAGTTGATATAGAAATGATTTTTTCTAAGATTTAATCAATAATTGTTTTAGAAAATAGTTATTTAAATAGTTATACTCTATCTACTAATTTTATTTTGAAAATTAGTTTGGACTTAAGTTATATGTAATATTGGTATAATATTTTTTTATAACTAATATTTTAAGTAAAGTGTTTAAAGAAAAATAGTTTTATTTCAAAGGGTTTTCCTGATATATTTTGGATAAGTGTTATAAATTATTTTAAAGTATTGAACTCGGCAGATTTCCAGTGAAAATGAATAAATATTTGGAATTGTTTCCGCGTAAGGAAAATGATTTGAAATTTGTTTTCAAAAGTTGTAAAGGTGAAAAGTGATTTGAAATTTTTTTTCAAATGGTTGAAGTGTGGAAAAAATATATCTTGTAAAGATATTTTTGGAAAATAAATAATTTGGGAAATTATTTGGAATCTGGTGATGTTGTTCATATATATTGATAGTTAAATAACCGACTATCAACATTTACCTTTCAATGGGCATTTGTTGTAATTTGCATGAATTTGAATGGTACACTTATTTTAAAATAAGCGCTCATTATTCGGTTTAGCCGGGAGAGGACCTTTGGGTCATTAATCCTATTCCGAATAGTAATACATCGTAATGGATAGTATTTGAAGGCCGGTGTTGAAGACCGGATATTTTCGAAAACGGAAGGATTACCGTCGAATGTCTCTGCATCGGCTGATCCCCGATATACAGATTTTATCACCCTTTGTCATGGGGATTCCGGACGTGATTATGAATATCCAGATTGCAAGGGCTTCTTTGGAAGTGCCTTCGGTTCCGTTCAATCCCGGAACGGACTTGGAGGGATGTGTGTCTGAAGTTACAATTTGAGATGTAAAGCTGGTTTCTATCAAATATATTTCTGTTGGTGGCGGAGAATTTATTCTCTTAGCTTAACACCCTTCTCTGAGACGTACGAGCTCAGAGGTTATGTAGTTGATGGTTACTAGTGATACATTCCCAATTTGGTAATGTGACATACGAAGTGCTGCTGATCATTTGTTGATCGAAGCATGGCTTTCGTGAAAAGCATAGCTTTGTGAACGAGACTTCATCGGAGCTCACACCCGGAATGGTCAAAACAGGAAGAATGCAGCAAGGTTTTAGGGGGTAGCGGCCCTTAGGGTATGTTCATTTCCTTCTGGATAGAGGTGGTATCATGGTATGGAGCCAAGATACTTAACCTATGTTGTTGATGCAAATTTATTACTTTGTGGTTGTTGGTATTGAGGATCCTCGGATAAAGGTTGTTTACAACCGGGGGATGACATACTCGCGTCAGTAGTTACCTATTTTTGTAGAGGTAACCCGACCTTGTGTTGGCAGAGATCCGGTTAGGTTCTCGGGGCGTCCCACCAGAGGCGTTCCCATGTGGCAATAGGAAGTTCCTTAGCCTGACAATTTGTTAGAAATCCAAAGAAACAACACGTGCCATGTACGGTTTTAGTTGTAGAACCTGCCATCTACTTATGGTGGCTCCCCACTGTTTAGATGGTAGCTATAGTAGGCATACGATAATGGTCGTATGTTGGCTAATATTTATATTATACTTTTGAAAGGTTTTCCACTGTGCACTTATAATAATAATATCAAAGAAATTTGCGTATCAAGCATGTTTGACTATCATAAGGAGAAATCTCCTCCAATTCTGCGTTTGCATGGCGTGTGTGGCGGGAGGCCTTATGGTAGTTACATTTTCTAAAAGCATTTTGAATCTATCTTAAAATGTTTCTTTGTTTTTTTAAAAGATAAACTGTTTTAAGTTCTCACACCAGTCCCATGACTGACTTGGAGTTTATTGTTCCCTTCCTAAACTCTGGGTGCCCATCATTTTCCACACGGGTAGCCTAGAGTCAGGTTATCAAGATATTCTGGAATTCAGGAGGTGCTGTTGAGCTCAAGAGGCGAGCTGGATGGCGAAACGTATCACTTGTATATGAGATTATCTTTTCCGCTGTGTATCCACTTGTAAGGACAAGTTCATATAATTGTCCAGTTATGTTGTGTTGTAAGTTGACTCTGATGATGTAATGTACAAAATGTATAGTTCTTTTAATTTAAAGATTATTCATTTATCTATTTTATGTTGTTCCGCTGCGATTGTGAGATTTTGATAATTATTTCCGTTGCTTCTTCTTTCTTTCTTCTTCTACCTCTTCTTCTTTAACCCTAACAATTTGGTTTTCCGGCCTTCGATTGCGGCAGTTGATACAGTGGACGTATTAATGTCGATTTTCGAAAGTCGAAAATTTCGAAACGTTACAAAGTGGTATCAGAGCATTTGGTTAAGCGACAACCTTGGCTCTGTTGGGAATTACTCATTAGAGATAGAGTCAGTAGTACTCTAGAATGAGTGTGAGATTAATAATAGATATGAGTGCGTATTTGCTAATGAATATAAAAAATATTTTATATTTTGTTTGCTTATCCGTTGAGCTGTTTGTGAATTCTGGTCGGTATATGGGACGCCATATTATCGATAGGAATTTCTAAACACTTAAACGAGATAAACCAACATAGTATCATTTTAAATTGGGTAAATGAAATAATTTTACTTGATTATATTTTACATATAAAGGAAATAATTTTTCAGAAATTATTAAAGTGCATATAAATTGATTGTTTGGTTGTTGAAAATGTAAGAATATATATAAGTTGAAAATAAATTTGGGGTAGAAACAAATGAATTGAAATTGAGTTTGAATTATGGAAATAAATTTATGAATGAATGAATTTACAATTGCGAGTAAATGAAATTGGAAACTAAATGTTGAAATTCATCTTAAAATTGCGAGTAAATTGAAAATTTGTCAAGTTGGATCAAATAAAGCTAAGTATTAAAATAAAATTAGTAAGTAAAACTAATTGAAGAAATGACAAATTTAATATGGGTTGAAATGAATTGAATTCAACATTTATAAATTAAGGGTAAATTTAATTCATATGGAATTTGAAATCCAGTTTACATACATGTGTTTATAAACTGAAATAGTGGATTGAATTGTGTTTGGAAACGAACAAAAGAATAATCGTATAAGCAAATGAATTATTAAGTATGGAATTATAATTAATGTGATTTACAATTGTGAAATAATCTTATATATAAGAAGTGAAACTATATGAATATATTTGTAATATGAGTTGTAAATAAAAATGAATTTGGACTATGAATTTGAAAGTTTTAAATCCCGTCTATTTTGAAAGTTGTTTTTCAAAGTTAAAGATGTTATTAAGTAAGATAAATCAATTTGGAGTAATCTTATGTAAGTGAAGTGGAATAGTGAAATTCTATAAGAAAAAGACTTATAAATGTGAGTTATAAGTAAAAGGAAAATTTTTGGAAGAATTTAAAGCACTGGATTCGCTACTGTTGCTGGGAAATAATAAGGGTGACGACTGCAGCATCATCGGTATCATTTTCGAGTTTCTGTGTGATGGATTTGCTACCATAGTAAATTGGAAATTGAAGTTTTGTTGTGATAAACAAATTTGAAAATTTAAAAATCCAAGTTGTTATTTTTTGAATATATGTAATCAAGTTTTGGACTTATAATATGAAATAATAAAGATTTTACTTTGGTAAAGTTGAAATAAATTTGAGTTGGCATAATAAAACATATGATTTGAAATTTAACTAAACGAATGTTAAATAAATTGATTTGGATTAGGTAAGCCATCGAAATGGAAATTAAACTGAAGCGGTTATACAGAAATAACTTTGAAGTTTAAATAAATTGTATAACTTGTAAAGTGAGAAAATGTAAGTGAAACCAAATGATAAAATGGTTAAACAATTCTGTTAAGCAAAACGAGATATGAATTTGAATAAGTGATGAAATTTGACTTTGGTAAAAGTTAAATAGAATTGGAATCTGAATTGGATTTATAAGTGGAAATTTAAGTTAAGTTAAACAAACGATGTTTGAAATGGAATATAACTTAAGTAATGTTGAATGAAGTTGATTTTGGTATCGAAGTAAATTGATAAAGTTAAGTGAAGAATATGAACTTGAGTTATATAAATGAAATTCAACCTTGTTTGTTAAATGAATTAGCAATTGAATTAATAAATGGATTGAATATTAATCAATCTAATGTAATGAATTGATATGGAATAAGGGATGTAAATGTTAATTCATTAAAAAAAAGTAAATTAGTAATTGAATAATTGAATGGAAGTCAATTTAATATCAGCCAATTGGAATTAAAAGTGTTAAACCAAATTAAATGTAAATTTAATAATTTGGTTATATTAGTTATGATTTGGTTGTTATATGATTGTTAGCTGATTGTATATAATTCATTAAGTGTTAATGAAATTGAATTGATAAATGGAAAACTATGTCATTGAATTTGAATTGAAAGTGAACTAATGTAAATTGGTTGTAAGCAATTAAAATTTGTATCGAAACCTTATAAATTGCTTATAGGAATTGTTTTGATTGCATTGCTTATGAAAACTATATCTTTTCTATTGAAAATTAGTGAAATGTAAATGAATTTCCTATATATGTCACTTACATGTTTAAATAGAGTAAGTACAGGTACCGGGGCTGTAGTTGGCTGGATTTGGTCACTCTAAAATGCTAATAAATAACTGCTTTGCTTAAAAATGCTAAAAAGGTACGCCTACGCAATAAAAATAGGAAATATAAACTGTTTTTCGTTTTCTGACCGTGTGCGTCGATGTATATATATTTATATCTATTGTGATATTGCAAAAGCTCCTCCGTACAAGGGAGACTCTGCCAAAATTTTCCACAAATTTGGGAGTTAGAAAAATTTTGAAATTTTTGCTAACGAAAAGTCAATTTCTAAATTGAAATGAAAATGTAGGAATTGAACTAGAAAAGTGTAACCATCGGATTTTGGAAAATTTAAGAAATTAAAATGAATCTGAAATCGAGTTGGAACGGTTTGATTTTGAAACAAAAAGTTAATGGATTTCAAGACTTTTCTGACTTGAAATTCTTTTAAGGGGGGAAGTTTGTAACGACCTAGAATTTCTGTCATTTGAAATTCATATATTTAATTGATTTTAAATGTTAGCAAGTAAAATTTTAAGTCGAATAAATTATATTTCGAATATCTAGATTTAATTGGATAATTAAATCGATAATTTAATATTTGAAATTACAGAAATAATTGGAAATTGGGTTTAATGTGATTAAAATTGATTTGTAAAGTTGTATTAAATAATATTGGAGTTAGAATGATGTTATAGAACTTTTAAAATTGAATTAAAAGTTAATTTGTGGAAATTGAATATTTTAATATTTAATTGACGAGTAAAAATAGCCATTTTTCAAACAGTCCCGGATTTTAATGAAACTAGTTTCATTGGATCCGTAATGTTAAACTATTATAAGATTTCAAATTTCGTGTCAATCGGATTTACAGTTTGTCTAGGGCAAGCAAAAACGCACTGAAATTGGTTTAAGTGAATCTTAAATTTAAATAGTCGATTTGAAAACCTATCTTCCAAATACGATCAAATTGGCCCCCGATATATATTCCATTATGTTCGGAATGGGGGAAAACATTATAAACGCCAGGCGGCACGCTTCGTTTAGAGTTCGAAAAAATTTGGGTGAATAGTGTCGTCAAATTTTCTATATAAGGCCATAACTTTTTCACTTTTGCTAAAACCCTAGAGAACCTAGGTCAGCCGCCACCCTATCAATTAATGGAAAGAAAACTTCATTCTTCTTCCTTAATTATCTTCAAATCCGTAAATCAATTCAAAAAACTTTCAACTCCAATGTTGAAGAGAACGACGAGACCTTTAAATCCATATGGATGTGATCGTTTTTAACGTCCTAAATCGATGGCAATTTGTATTTGAATGTTCATCGTTCGTATGCGTTTTTCAACGCGATGGAGGGGCCGAGTGTGGCCGGTCTTCGGCCATATGTGGAGCACGCGACGCTCGTTCGTATGGCACTTGCCGATTGTCTTCAAAGTCGATGGTGTTGGAGCGAAAATTCAAGGAAGAACGGCGGCTTTGGGTTCATTGCGTGCGACTTTTGCCTGGGGAAGAAGAACAGTGCATGCGGCCCTGATTGATTCAAGCAGATCGTACGGCCGGGATCAAAAGGTACAAAATAAAAAAAATTGAAATTGATTTATGTATGAATTCGTATAAACTTTGAAAAGCTATAACTTTTTCATATGAGGTCAGTTTCGCACGAAACGAGTTGCGTCGGGTTCGTATTGACAGCACTACGCAATGGATCTAGATTGGGATTGATAGGAGCTAGTGTGAATTTTGGGTAAAATTAAACGCGCGTATAAGTTTATTCGGAATAAAACGCTGAAACCGCTATTGGAAGCAAGGTGAGAACTTCTCACTCAATCGAATTGTGTTTCGATTTAAATTTTTTAAATAGTTAAATTTAAAATTGCTTGATGGTGTGATTGAATGATGGTTGCTATCTTTCGTATTGAAATTGAGCATATACGCCGCATATTAAGTGGAGGTTATTATATTAAACACATATACCGCGATATTCCACCTTGATGTGGAATTGGTATTATATATGTACTTGGAGTTGATTTGCCGCATTATATAGCGGATGAGACCCTATTGCGCCGTATAATAGCAGATGATATTTTATATAAACGCATGTACCGCGATATCCCGTCTTGAAACAAGATTGGTATTGTGCTAACATTTGTGGATGCAGGGAAACATGTTGGATGGATCCAATTGGATTCCTCAAATAATTGAATTTCTTTCAATGTTGTGTGTTGATTATTTATAATCTCTGTGTGATTATCTTTGTGCTTGAAATCATTGAAGGCTAAAAATTTAGCCGAATATAATTTTGATATCGGTAGATATCGGAAATAAATAAAAATTTGACTTTTGAAAATTCAGGTTGAAAGTTTATATTAAAATTTATTTTTGAGAATTGAATAAATTTAAAAGAAGGAATTCTAAAATAATAAAGTTTATTTACAATCTTATTGAAAAAAATTTCAAAATATGGGAAATTTTTTAATAAATGGAATTCGGGTAATATTATTCAAAGGTTGAAGAATTTATTCAAAGTACGGATTTTAAAGAGTTTGAAAAATAAAAGAATTTGTTTTCTTTGAAAGGAATTTATTTTTTAGAAGGAAATAAATTTAGAAATCCATTTGGGAATGATTTTAGTGATTGAAAATAAATCTTTTGGAAATCCATTTGGAAGTTTATTTGGTGTTTTGAAATAATTGGAATCAATTTGAAAATTGATCTGGGGTTTAGTAGAAATTGATTTCAATTTGAGATTAGAATAAAATTCACTTAGTGTTTAATTTCTTAGAAAATTAATATGGAATTGGAATTGGTTGTTTTTGAAATCGATTGAAAATTTTAATTGTTGTTGAAAGTGAATATTTCAAATGGACTTGAAAATCGTATATCACTGGATATTTGAAAATTTAAATTCACCATGGAATTTATAAAGGAAAGGGATTATTTTTTTAAAAATAGACATTGATTTATTTTTGAAGTGTGGAAATAAATTTACGGATTTGGAACGTAAATTTAAAGTAAATCATAAGGATTTATTTAATTGGTTTAAATGAACCATTTTGAAATGAAAGTGTATTCTCCCTGGAAAACCGAATAAAATTTCTGAATATCTTTGAAAAATATATAAATATATATGTATATAATTATAGAATTGGCTTTGAAAAGGGTACTTTGGAGAAATTTACTTCTTAAATTGTTTTAAATCCTTTAAGTAAAGATTTATTAAGTTGATATAGAAATGATTTTTTCTAAGATTCAATCAATAATTGTTTTAGAAAATAGTTATTTAAATAGTTATACTCTATCAACTAATTTTATTTTGAAAATTAGTTTGGACTTAAGTTATATGTAATATTGGTATAATATTTTTTTATAACTAATATTTTAAGTAAAGTGTTTAAAGAAAAATAGTTTTATTTCAAAGTTTTTTCCCGATATATTTTGGATAAGTGTTATAAATTATTTTAAAGTATTGAACTCGGCAGATTTCCAGTGAAAATGAATAAATATTTGGAATTGTTTCCGCGTAAGGAAAATGATTTGAAATTTGTTTTCGAAAGTTTTAAAGGTGATTTGATTTGAAATTTGTTTTCAATATTTACCTTTCATTGGGCATTTGTTGTGATTTGCTTGAATTTGAATGGTACACTTATTTTAAAATAAGCGCTCGTTATTCGGTTTAGCCGGGAGAGGACCTTTGGGTCATAAATCCTATTCCGAATAGTAATACGTCGTAATGGATAGCATTTGAAGACTGGTGTTGAAGACCGGATATTTTCCGAAACGGAAGGATTACCGTCGAATGTCTCTGCATCGGCCGATCCCCGATATAGAGATTTTATCACCCTTTGGATGGGGATTCCGGACGTGATTAGTGAATACCCAGATTGCAAGGGTTCTTTGGAAGTGCCTTCGGTTCCGTTCGATCCCGAAACGGACTTGTATAGATGTGTATCTGACGTTACAATTTGAGATGTAAAGCTGGTTTCTATCAAATACATTTCTATTGGTGGCGGAGAATTTATTCTCTTAGCTTAACACCCTTCTCTGAGACGTACGAGCTCATAGGTTATGTAGTTGATGGTTACTAGTGATACATTCCCAATTTGGTAATGTGACATACGAAGTGCTGCAGATCATTTGTTGATCGAAGCATGGCTTTCGTGAAAAGCATAGCTTTATAGACGAGACTTCGTCGGAGCTCACACCCGGAATGGTCAAATCAGAAAGAATACAACAAGGTTTTAGGGGGTAGCGTCCCTTAGGGTATGTTCATTTCCTTTTGGATAGAGGTGGTATCATGGTATGGAGCCCAGATACTTAACCTATGTTGTTGCTGAAAATTTATTACTTTGTGGTTGTTGGCATTGAGGATCCTCGGATAAAGGTTGTTTACAACCGGGGATGACATACTCGTGTCGGTAGTTACCTATTTTTGTAGAGGTAACCCGGCCTTGTGTTGGAAGAGATCCGGTTAGGTTCTCAGGGCATCCCACCAGAGGCGTTCCCATGTGGCAACAGGAAGTCCCTTAGCCTGACCATTTGTTGGAAATCCAAAGAAACAATACGTGCCATGTACGGTTTAGCGGATGAGACCCTATTGCGCCGCATAATAGCGGATAATATTTTATAAATCCCATATACCACGATATTCCGTATTAGAACGGGATTGGTATTGTGCTAACATATGTGGATGTAGGGAAACAGGTTGGAGGGATCCAACTGGATTCCTCAACAGTATTGATTTATTTACAGATATTTGCGATATATTCTGTTATCATATTGATATATGATGTTTGGATGTCTTGATTATTATATTTAGTGTTGTTGCAGCATTGGGCCTATTTTTGGAGTTTCAAAAATGTTAAAGTAACGATTTCGAATTTAAAAGGATTTTTAAGTGATTTTTGAAAGTATACATTTTAAATAAATAAACGTTATAATTTTAATGTTATAAAAATTATGATTTTTGTGTAATATAACTGAAATGTGATTTTTGAAATAAGTAGTTGGTTAATTTGTAAAATAGTTTAAATTGGGATTTTGAATTTTTATAAACGGTTTACATAAAAGATTTATAAAATTGATATTTTATAAATTAAAAATATTTGAATTATAAAACGAGTTTTTATAAACGTTAAAATGAAGTTTAAAGGGATTTCATAAGTGAATGAAATTTATGGATTTACAAATTGTGAAGCTACAAAATGAATAGATTATTTGTAAAATAAAAGATTTATAAGTATTAACTTATAAATTGGATTTTGGCATTTAAAAGAGTTATAGATAGAGTTTGTTAATTAAGGGATTTTATAAGTTGAAATTTTTATAAAATATATAAATGAGAATTTGTAAACGTTGTTTTATAAATCCGAAATCGACTTATTTTGATAAGTCAATTATTATAGATTATTAAAGGAGATTATCCACGATTTTGGACAGTGGATAATCCTTTAAAAATAAAATGTGTAGAAATGTTGAATTTGGTTAATGAACTATGTTCACGATTTTGGACAGTGAATAATATATTAAAGAAATGTTTTAGGAAGTGATCTTTTAGATAGAATTAAAACGATATGAAGTTGTTTTAAAATGTGTTAAGGATCGAAACCATAGATTTCAACATTCATTGTTGAAATAGACATTTTCGAGAAATAAGAAAAGATGGACTATAACACTATTGTTATAGTAAATGATTTTCGAAAGGAAATGTTTTATGTAGTATTGGGATTTATATATATCTATCTTAATTTTGAATCCCTATACTGGTGATTTTGGGTTGTCGTAACGATGTTTTAGCAACATTCGTTTTGACTCAAATGAATGTGTTTAAGAGAACGTTTTCCTTAAAGAGTAAATTATATACTTAATTGTAATTTAAGTATATTGAGTATTTTCTAAATGTTGAAAATAAATAGATTTGTGAATTACTTATTATTATAATAAGTATGGAAATGCTTTCCAATATGAAGTGAAATGCTTTGAGATTTATATCTTTTAAAGATAAATTGAAAGTGAATATTTGAAATCGATTTGATAATCATATATCAGTGGATATTTGGAAATTTAAATTCACCATGGAATTTATAAAGGAAAGGGAAATTTGTTTAAAAAGAAACGTTGATTTATTTTTGTAGTGTGGAAACAAATTTATGGATTATCTTGTAAAGATATTTTTTTGAAAAATAAATTATTTGGGAAATTATTTGGAATTTGGAGATGTTGTGAATATCTATTGATAGTTAAATAACCGACTATCAATATTTACCTTTAAATAGGTATTTGTTGTGATTTGCTTCAATTGGAATGCTACACTTATTTTTATAAATAAGCGCTCGTTATTCGGTTTAGCCGGGAAAAGACCTTTGGGTCATGAATTCCATTCCGAATAGTGATACATCGTAATGGATAGCATTTGAAGACCGGTGTTGAAGACCAGATATTTTCGAAAATGGAATGATTACCGTCGAATGTCTCTACATCGGCTGATCTTCGATATAGAGAGTTTATCACCCTTTGTGATGGGAAGTCCGACGTGATTAGTGAATATCCGGATTGCAAGGACTTCTTTGGAAGTGCCTTCGGTTCCTTTCGATCCCGGAACGGACTTGTATGGATGTGTGTTTGACGTTACAATTTGAGATGTAAAGCTGGTTTCTGTCAAATATATTTTTGTTGGTGGCGGAGAATTTATTCTTTTAGCTTAACACCCTTCTCTGAGAGGTACAAGCTCAGAGGTTATGTAGTTGATGGTTACTAGTGATATATTCCCAATTTGGTAATGTGGCATACGGAGTGCTGCTGAGCATTTGTTCATCAAAGCATTGCTTTTGTATAAAGTGTAGCTTTGTGGACGAGACTTCGTCGGACCTCACACCCCGGTAATGGTCAAAACAGGAAAGATGCAGCAAGGTTCTAAGGAGTAGCGCTCCTTAGGGTATGTCATTTCCTTTTGGATAGAAGTGGTATCATGGTATGGAGCACAGATACTTACTTATGTGAATGTCGCAAATATATATACGACTTTGTGATTGATGTTGGTTGAGGATCCTCAGATAAAGGTTGTTTACAACCAGGGGATGGCATACTCGTGTCAGTTGTTACCTACTTTTGCAGAGGTAACCCGGCCTTGTGTTGGCAGAGATCCGGTTAGTTTCTCGGGGCGTCTCTCTAGAGGCGCTTCCATGTGGCAATGGGAAGTTCCTTGGCTTGACCATTTGTTGGAAAATCCAAAGAAACAATACGAGCGCTGTACCATTTTAGTTGTAGAACCTGCCATTTACTTATGGTGGCGCCCCACTGTTTAGATGGTAGCTATAGTAGGCATAGTTCGGAATTCTTATGTTGGTAAAGATTTATATTATACTTTCGAAATGTTTTCCTACACTTTGCACTTATAATAATAATATCAAAGAAATTTGCGTATCAAGCATATTTGACTATCATAAGGAGAAATCTCCTCCGATTCTGCGTTTGCATTGTGTGTGTGTGCGGGAGGCCTTAAGGTAGTCTCATTTTCTATAAAGCATTGCGAATCAAATTTAAAATATTTCTCTGTTTGTTTTTAAAGATATAACTATTTTAAGTTCTCATACCAGTCACATGACTGACCTGGAGTTTATTGTTTCCTTCCTAAACTCTGTGTGCCCACCAATTTCTACACGGGCAGTCTAGAGTCAGGTTATCAGGTCATTCTGGAATTCAGGAGTTGCTGTGGAGATCAGGAGCAAGCTGGATGGCATGGCGTATCAACTAGTATATAGTATTTCTTTTTTTACTGTTTGGTGTTTTACACTCTGATAATGTAATGTAATGTGATGTAATGTAATAACTGACATAGTTCTTTTGATTTAAAGATTATTCATTGATCTATTATATGTTGTTCCACTGCGATTGTGAGATTCTGATATTGTTCTGTTGTTTTTGTGACGACCTGATTTCCTATCTCCAGAAAATCGCATCACCTTGAAGAAAGAAAGGGATAGAAGAAGAAAAGAAAGAGAAAGAAGAAACACAACAACATCAGAGAACTCACAGCGGAACGAATGAAATATAATATATCACGTAAAATATTACATAGTATCATATTACATCAGAGTACACAACATATACAACACAGATTAGACAGTTATAAACATCTGTCTAATTATACAACTCAAGTACACAAGATACAGATACAACAATCATAGCGGAATCATAATATAACTACACGTGGAAGCCTCCTGCTCCATATCTCCTCCAGAATTCGTCAAGCTAACCTGAATCACCTGACTACTCATATAAAATATGAGTACCAAAGAGTTTAATAAAACATAAATCCATCAATGGCAGGGCTACTGGGGTACCGCCCGTCACAGTACGTGGCCTATATCACCGTACCGAGGAGCCTCCCTAACCCCCCTGCAACACAGGGCCGGGACCATTCCTTACTGAACAGTCCCAAACAAGACAACCCCGTAGTTGGCGTGCGATTCCAACTGCCCACACAGCCGAATAAAAAGGGACTTCTAGACAAGGTAAAATCTTGCTCTCCAATGGGAGCTACCCACAAAGCCTTGGTGCACCTCCCCTGTTTTAGCCATTCCCGGTTGATGAGGCTTGAGGCTGCGATTACCTTTATAGAACACATCTATCTTAGAATGCTCATCGTCCGCCTGACGATGTTATGAAAGTATTCAATCCATACAAGTTCGTTCCGGGTTCGAACGAAACCAAAGGCACTATCCCGTTGCACTCATTTTGAAATCACCCTCAGAGTCAATGACCATAGCCCTTGCACTCTAAATCACCATCTCGAACCAATAAGCACTATTCCGTCAAACTCATTACGGAATCACCCATAGAGTTATATTGACGTATAGTTCTTAATATGGTTTTCGGATCCCAAATATGAAAACCTGATCCCGGTCTCACCGAAACCAAATGCCATTTTAATGTCCAAGTTGTACTTAAGGGTTTAAACAGTTAAACTTGTATTCAAGGTGATACAACAGATAGATGAATAACATTATCACAATAGATAATTCACATCAAACATTCATCTCCACAATGCAGCATATCACATATCATAGATATCCAAATCATCCAGTATCAAAAAAACTCCCAATATCAATCACTCAATATTGATCATCCAATATCAGTTAATCAACCAATATTAATCAATCAACGAAGCAGAATTGATCAACTCTTAATCAATTTGATTACCTAAAATCCTCCTTCATTTATTTATTCCAAATAAATTAATCATCTCTAATGATCTTCCCCAAATTAACCTTCCTTGATTAATTATACTTTAATTACATTCAAGTAATCATCCTTCACCATATTCAATAATTAACCTTTAATTACTATCATTAATTTCAATAATTAATGATCATTCATTTACTTCTATTAATTAACTATAATTAATTGCATTAAACCTCAATTAATTACAGTTAATTAATCACACATAAATTAATTGCTTATACTAATCAACTTTGATTAATATCATAAATTACATTAATTAATGATCCTCATTAATTAATAATTCTCTTTAATTAATAATTAACTTGTGATTGATCAACTCATTAACCATAAGCAGAAATTAACAATTTGTAACTACTTATCTTAATTAATTAACTTCTTAATTAATTATGTTAACCTTTGACTAATTAATCTAATTAATTACTTCATTAAGTAATTATTATTAAATTGAATTAATAAATAAATCGTTAATTAATTTCTTTATTAATTAATTTCATTTTAATTAATTTCACTTAGTCATTAATCTTTAATTAAACACATTTCATTTATTAATTAATCTCATTAATTAATTAACTAAAATAATTAAGTAATTAGCTCTTAATTACTTACATAAGTAATTATTTCTAATTACCTCTATTAATCAATCTTGATTCCTTCCTTAATAATTACTTAACAAATAATTAATCCCATTATTAAACAATCCCTAATTCATTAATTAATTACTCCATAGTTAATTAACTTTAAAACAATTATATTAATCAATTCCTCAATTGATAACATTAACTGATTATCCATCAATCACTTCCATTTAATTACTCCCATGAGTAATTTCCTATTAATTACTTCCATAAGCAATTTCCATTCTTAATTACATTCAATAATTGACCATTAATTACTTCATAATTAATTACTTCCATTCTTAATTATATTCAACATTAACCATTGATTACTTCATTAAGTAATCACACTTAATTAATCCATAATTAAGTGATATTAAAATTAAATAAACAATTAACTAATTATTTAAAATTAATTAAAAAATTAATTAATTAACTCCTAATATTAAAGAAAAATCCTTAATAAATTAAGAAAACCATAAATCTTAATCAAACTTAACTTATTAACAAATCATATTAAATAAGTATTTTTAAGTTAATTATCCAAATAATTTAACCTTATTTATTCTCATAAATAAATTATTTGAATTAATCCAATTTTAACAACTGAAACAAATTATTCAATTTAGATTTCAAAATCATAATAACAACCTTATTTAAAAATAAGGAATTTAGAAATCAAATTAAAATACTTTAATTATCCAATTTAAACATATCTATTTTTAAATAATTTGTAAACTTTGTTATTAAAAACATTACTTCAAAATCTTAATTAAAACTTTGATTTGATAATTAAATTCAAAACACTCTTTAAATTTAAATTTTAAAACTTAATTAAGATGAATATTTCCAAACAAACATCTTAAAAAACTTTTACGTTTGAAATATAAATTTAATTTTTACTTTTAAATGTTGATTTACTTTCACTTAAAAACAACAAGTTTAACTTTATAAACTTGTTTATTCCACAATGCTTGATTTTTACTTATTTTACATAACAAATCTAATCTGCATATATAGTACACAGAGTAAAGCAACAAAACTCGAGTACCATCCTAGGAAACCCTCGTGCTTTCCCCGAAGCCAACCCAACCCTATCTCCTTCGAGTCGAACGTGATAAAATCGCGATAGCCACTTCGAGTTCCCAACGTCTTCCCCAGATCCTCGCTTACATGTGCACAACGTACACATGTGTACGTGCGGTCACCTCCGGCCATGATAGGTCATCACGACCAACGTCGTCGATCACTTGGTCTTGTGTGAGTCCAATTCCAAACCCATATTCAAAAATATGCGCTCGAATCGAAAACGACCCCTCTTGCTCGAAACTGCAGCTGACTTGAACCCAAAAATCCATCACCACCGATGGTCGCCTCGACCTAAAAACCCCAACGATCACCTCAAAGCATCGCCACAACCTCCACGCCACTATCCCCAAGTCGCGATCGAACCCGAATCCTTATCCACGTCTCAAATCCCTCGGCTACCCAGATAGACAAAAACCAATACTAAACCCTACTTCGATCGATTTCGATCAAATTGTTCATTAGAAAAATTTGTAAGTATTTTTCCCATAATCTATAACATACATGCAAGCTTCAATTCAATTATCAACTCAAATTAATACGCATATCATCCGTAGCTCATAAAAATTCACAAACCATTCAAACAAAAAATTCAACTTAAATACACAATTAAAAATTATGATACAAACTCTAAAAATCATAACTTTCAAATTGTAATTCAATTATAAACTCAAAACTAGAATTTGAAATCATCAAATTTTGCCCAAACTTTATTTTTCTACTGTAATTTGAAATTTTGAATAACTCATTCATTTTAAAATCCTGTAATTATTTTTAGATGATAAATCACTTGATTGCAAACAACTTTCATCTACAAATCAATGTCCAATTTGTATTCAAAATCAAGTTATTGATTTTAAAAAAAAACAAACATGTATAACAACAGTATACATATACAGGCATTCAATTTTTTTATTATTTTTTTTAATTTGAAAAACATACATTCAGGTAGACTAATATACATCATCAAATTCATTTGCGTGCAAAATTAAATCATAGATTTTATCATAACTGTTTTTAAAATAGGATTTACTCACTTGTAAAATAATAGAGCAGAGCACAGCAGTTCTATTTCATTCCAGGCCTGAACATTTGAAAAATGTATTGATTTTCTGAAATCCTACTACATGCTTTGATTTCGTTTTCTGTTGAAGAAATTGAATCATGCCTACAGATTGATTTGCTGATGTTGATTTGTAGTTGAACATCCATTTGAATTGCAGTAAAGTTGAAGTTTATATGAAGTTGCAGATTTTGCTTTTGGTTTACATTTTCAGATTTGATTTGCCTTTGATTTTGAATTTCATGTTTCAGGTTGAAGAAAGATTTTCTGGTTTTAAAATCTCGGATTTAAAGAAAATTTGTGGTAGCCATTAAATTAAGTTAAGAAATGAAGACAAAGAAAAGATGTATGAAAAAAACTAGTTTTCTTCTTTTACATTTATTAAAAATTACAATGAAATGTTGCCACATGTCTTCAACCATTTACATTTTTCATTAAATTAATTTGCATGATTAACAAGTGTTATAAAGATATGTTTACATGTTTACACATGTCTTAATCAATTTTTAATAAAACATTTAATTTAAATGTAATATAACTTACATAATTTAATTCTCTTAATAAATATAATTTTACATATGTATACATAAATTTATTTTCAAAAGGAATTATTCTAAAACTAATTATAATATAAATATATCTTTATATATGTAAAATTTAAAATCTAAAACATTCATGTTTATACATTTATAACCATTTTATAATAAGAATTTTTAAAAGAAAACAAAACAAAGCTTGTTTAAACTCTTTTCAAACTATCATATTTTAAATACTTTAAAAGAAAGACAAAACAAAACTTTGTTTAAAACCTTTTTAAACTATCTTATTTAAAAGAAAACAATTATCTTATAATTGAAAACGATTTAAAAAATCTAAATTAACTTTTGAATATATAAATTAAACAAAGCTTTAAATTACAATTATAAATTATCAATTGATTAAATTAAATTTCAAAACAAATCCAAATTACAACATATACATATATATATTATGATTTGAAAATTCATCCTTTATTTAAAACAAAAGATCTTCTATTCACAATATATATCAAATGTATATATTATAAACAGAATAAAATTTCATTAGCTTTGAAAAATAAATGTTATCAATATTTTAAATTGTTAAAAAGTTATTGGTCAATACTAACAGATTATATATTTATTAACCTTTAAAACAATAAATTTACCAATTTAAATTAAAATTATAATGAAAAATTATCAAACCAGTTAAATTATTTATACTGATTATTAAATTGATATTTCCTCAAATTCCGGGTCGTTACAATCCTCTCCCCATAAAAGAATTTCGTCCCCGAAATTTTAAAGCAAAGGTAATTTAATAACCCAGCAAAGATTTCAATTTCAAATTAGCAAAGCATTCCTAACATCCAGTTACTAACAACCTCAGCAATAAATCAAACAAACAAAGCTAACTAATTATCCTTACACAAATCAGAATAAATCTTACTAACACTATCTCGAGTTTCCCAAGTATAAATCACCAGGAGACTTGCTCTACAAAAGCCAACAAACTAACTACACCACCAAAATCCAGAGCTCCTCCCATCTCTAGATCCATCAATCTGAACAGAACATCAGACTATACTCAAGTCTAGCATAACTTCCAAATCCAACTGAACTACAGATTCAACAGCCAATACTGAATCATACACGTACTCCCTCATAGATATGTGATACACAGTGAATTCCTCTATCCAAACCGGCAATTAAATCTTATAGACAACAGATCTTATCTTATCAGAACACAGATAAGAAATCTCAAATGCCACAACACTAACCAACCTAACGCAACTACTGCTCTCTTAACCAGAGAAATCTCAACAACAATGAAGTCTCTAACTTCGAATTCCAAACTCCTTATCTCATATCTGTATAACTCAACAGACAATCCTGGGCCGCCAATTCTCTTTCCTGATCAGCTCAACCTATGCTGATTCCTCCAGAAACAACTAGATCAAAGCAACCAGTTTCTAGATCCTAATCAACAGAAAAGTCTTCCAAGATCCATCGAAATCCAGAACACAAGCTCTACTTCTCAAGCAACAGCAACTGAACTTGTTCTTTCCTTGCACAGCTGCTACCTCGCTTCCGCTGCATAACTCTAATTCTGGAATATAAGAATACTGTTTATGAACACGAATGCAAACTTATCCAATATATCCGGGAACTTGTTCATCAAATCCATAAAATCTGAGTGACCCATCAGACTCAGTCACACAACCATATAATAGAAATCCAAACTCAAAAACTAGAGCTATCCAAATCCAAATTTCAGAAATTCTGAACTGTTATACTAACTCTTCCTTCCACAAGAACTATTCTACTACGAGACTAACTACCAATATCACTTCTGGAACCAAAACAATATGGAACTCAGCTCCAGAAGCAGACAACCTTCTGACTACCTTAGCGGCTCCTACTGCACATGAGAATCCTCAGCCTCAGACAAAAGATTGCCCAAAGAAAAATTCCCAAACTAATCGCAAATCACTTTTGCGATCCTACCTAGTTCGGATTCCAAATAAACCATCCTCTCTTTATCAATTAGAATAGCTTTAAACTTCTCCAAACAAGGTTAATCATTCAAAAATATCACCACCTGCCCGGACTGCAGAAAGATGAATCACAAGATTTCTGAACCATCGGAGAAACAACCACACTACTGATTCCAAACTCTATCTCGATGATACTGCAAAGCTAAAAGACCTTCTCGCCGGCACACCGAACACTTCGAGTTGTACTGCTACCACAGCTAACCAAAGACTTCTAATCCAAAGAGCTCTTCAAATAACGAAATCATGAACAAACCACACAACAACCCTCCGAGATGGCAGACAACCTCTCAAGAAATCGGACTCCAAACCAAGCATCAACATCTCGCTCTCCTTAAGGAATGACAAATGAGACCATGCCAAAGTGGAACAACTCATAGACCTTAGTCTCATATTCCAAAACAGACAACCTCCATGCTAAAGATTCAAACAACTTCTACACAGACGAATCCTCCCTGCGGCAGGTAAAAACTTCTCTTCAACTACTTCTAAAACTCCTTCAAGAGAAAACATCTTCGGAAAATATCAAGGATACTGCATCTCATTACACAGCTATCAAGATATCGTTACTTACATCTTCACTTCCGACAGATCCAAACTTACACTTCAAAGATAAACTCCGAATCTTTTAAAAGATTTCATTCGGATATCAGAGAAATCCTTACTCCAAACTACAAATCTCACTCGAGACAGTATTAGGTCTACAGTCTCGACAAAAACTTCCAACCTCAAACATATGGACCTCTCCCATTAATGGTAGTCGTGTTACACACACACCACTACTCCATCTACCTCTAAAACTTATGTTGGAAAATCCGAACAGATAACCCAACAGATCAGGTAGATATATATATATATATATATATATATATATATATATATATATATAGTTATATATAAAATATACAAGTACGCTCTCTCAAGAAAGACACCACTACAGAGCCTAGGTATTCACTCAACCTAATGCTCTGATCAGCAGCGGCTCACGACCGGTAGGCTTTTCAACCATCCCAGCCCCGTTGTGGCTCACAGTGATACCTCGGGTTTGCTTTAACGGCCAGCCTCTCGACTCGCAACCAACCCCGCAAGGCCTTATACTACCCCCGTGGGCATGTAGGGGTAAGAGTCTCCCGTTCGCCACCAAACGCAAAGCGAGAACCCCCTATCACGCTGTATTGTAGCAAACCCGATCCTGGTCTCGCCGAAACCAAACGCCATTTTAATGTCCAAGTTGTACTTAAGGGTTTAAACAGTTAAACTTATACTCAAGGTGATATAACAGATAGATGAATAACATTATCACAGTAGATAATTCACATCAAACATTCATCTCCACAATGCAGCATATCACATATCATAGATATCCAAATCATCCAGTATCAAAAAAACACCCAATATCAATCACTCAATATTGATCATCCAATATTAGTTAATCAACCAATGTTAATCAATCAACCAAGCAGAATTGATTAACTCTTAATCAATTTGATTAACTAAAATCCTCCTTCATTTATTTATTCCAAATAAATTAATCATCTCTAATGATCTTCCCCAAATTAACTTTCCTTGGTTAATTATACTTTAATTACATTCAAGTAATCATCCTTAACCATATTCAATAATTAACCTTTAATTAATATCATTAATTTCAATAATTAACCTTTAATTACTATCATTAATTTCAATAATTAATGATCATTCATTTACTTCTATTAATTAACTATAATTAGTTGCATTAAACCTCAATTAATTACAATTAATTAATCACACTTAAATTAGTTGCTTGTACTAAACAACTTTTGATTAATATCATAAATTACATTAATTAATGATCCCCATTAATTAATAATTCTCTTAATTAAATAATTAACTTGTGATTGATCAACTCATTAATCATAAGCAGAAATTAACAATTTGTAACTACTTATCTTAATTAATTAACTTCTAAATTAATTATATTAACCTTTGACTAATTAATCTAATTAATTACTTCATTAAGTAATTATTATTAAATTGAATTAATAAATAAATCGTTAATTAATTTCTTTATTAATTAATTTCATTTTAATTAATTTCACTTAGTCATTAATCTTTAATTAAACACATTTCATTTATTAATTAATCTCATTAATTAATTAACTAAAATAATTAAGTAATTAACTCTTAATTACTTACATAAGTAATTATTTCTACTTACCTCTATTAATCAATCTTGATTACTTCCTTAATTAATTACTTAACAAATAATTAATCCCATTATTAAACAATCCCTAATTCATTAATTAATTAATTACTCCATAGTTAATTAACTTTAAAACAATTATGTTAATCAATTCCTCAATTGATAACATTAAGTGATTATCCATCAATCACTTCCATTTAATTACTCCCATGAGTAATTTCCTATTAATTACTTCCATAAGAAATTTCCATTCTTAATTACATTCAATAATTGACCATTAATTACTTCATAATTATTTACTTCCATTCTTAATTATATTCAACATTAACCATTGATTACTTCATTAAGTAATCACACTTAATTAATCCATAATTAAGTGATACTAAAATTAAATAAACAATTAACTAATTATTTAAAATTATTTAAAAATTTATTAATTAATTTCTAATATTAAAGAAAAATCTTTAATAAATTAAGAAAACCGTAAATCTTAATCAAACTTAACTTATTAACAAATCATATTAAATAAGTATTCTTAAGTTAATTATCCAAATAATTAAACTTTATTTATTCTCATAAATAAATTGTTTGAATTAATCCAATTTTAACAACTCAAACAAATTATTCAATTTAGATTTCAAAATCATAATAACAACCTTATTTGAAAATAAGGAATTTAGAAATCAAATTAAAATACTTCAATTATCCAATTTAAACATATCTATTTTAAAATAATTTGAGAACTTTGTTATTAAAAACATTACTTCAAAATCTAACTTAAAACTTTGATTTGATAATTAAATTCAAAACACTCTTTAAATTTGATTTTTAAAACTTACTTAAGACAAATATTTTCAAACAAACATCTTAAAACACTTTTACATTTGAAATATAAATTCAATTTTTACTTTTAAATGTTGATTTACTTTCACTTAAAAACAACAAGTTTAACTTTATAAACTTGTGTATTCCATAATGCTTGATTTTTGCTTATTTTACATAACAAATCTAACCTGCATATACAGTACACAGAGTAAAGCAACAAAACTCGAGTACCATCCCAGGAAACCCTCGTGCTTTCCCCGAAGCCAACCCAACCCCATCTCCTTCGAGTCGAACGTGATAAAATCGCGATAGCCACTTCGAGTTCCCAACGTCTTCCCCAGATCCTCGCTTACCTGTGCACACCGTACACATGTGTACGTGCGCGATCACCTCCGGCCATGATAGGTCGTCACGACCAACGTCGTCGATCACTTGGTCGTGTGCGAGTCCAATTCTAAACCCAGATTCAAAAATATGCGCTCGAACCCAAAAATCCATCACCACCGATGGTCGCCTCCCCTTGAAAACCCCAACGATCACCTCAAAACATCGCCACAACCTTCACACCACTATTCCCAAGTCGCGATCGAACCCGAATCCTTATCCACGTCTCAAATCCCTCGGCTATCCAGACAAACAAAATCCAATACTAAACCTTACTTCGATCGATTTCGATCAAATTGTTCATTGGAAAAATTTGTAAGTATTTTTCCCATAATCTATAACATACATGCAAGCTTCAATTCAATTATCAACTCAAATTAATACGTATATCATCTGTAGTTCATAAAAATTCCCAAATCATTCAAGCCAAAAAATCAACTTAAATACACAATTAAAAATTATGATACAAACTCTAAAAATCATAACTTTCCAGATGTAATTCAATTATAAACTCAAAACTAGAATTTGAAATCATCAAATTTTGCCCAAACTTGATTTTTCTACAGTAATCTGAAATTTTGAATAACTCATTCATTTTAAAATCCTATAATTATTTTTAGATGATAAATCACTTGATTGCAAACAACTTTCATCTACAAATCAATGTCCAATTTGTATTCAAAATCAAGTTATTTATTTTAAAAAGAGAAAAAACAGACCTGTATAACAACAGTATACATATACAGGCATTCAATTTTTTTTTAATTTTAAAAACATACATTCAGGTAGACTAATATACAACATCAAATTCATTTGCATGCAACATTAAATCATAGATTTTATCATAACTGTTTTTAAAATAGGATTTACTCACTTGTAAAATAACAGAGCAAAGTACAGCAGTTCTATTTCATTCCAGGCCTGAACATTTGAAATATGTATTGATTTTCTGAAATCCTACTACATGCTTTGATTTTGTTTTCTATTGAAGAAATTGAATGCATGCCTACAGATTGATTTGCTGATGTTGATTTGTAGTTGAACATCCATTTGAATTGCAGTAAAGTTGAAGTTGATATGAAGTTGCAGATTTTGCTTTTGGTTTACATTTTCAGATTTGGTTTGCCTTTGATTTTGAATTTCATATTTCAGGTTAAAGAAAGATTTTCTAGTTTTGAAATCTCAGATTTAAAGAAAATTTGTGGTAGCCATTAAATTAAGTTAAGAAATGAAGACAAAGAAAAGGTGTTTGAAAAAAAACTAGTTTTCTTCTTTTACATTTATTAAAAATTAAAATGAAATGTTGCCACATGTCTTCAACCATTTACATTTGTCATTAAGTTAATTTGCATGATTAACAAGTGTTATAAAGATATGTTTACATGTGTACACATGTCTTAAGAAATTTTTAATGAAATTTTTTTAATCTAATTTAAATGTAATATAACTTACATAATTCAATTCTCTTAATAAATATAATTTTACATATGTATACATAAATTTATTTTTGAAAGGAATTATTCTAAAACTAATTATAATATAAATATATCTTTATACATGTAAAGTTTAAAATCTAAAACATTCATATTTATACATTTATAACCATTTTATAATAAGCATTTTTAAAAGAAAACAAAACAAAGCTTGTTTAAATTCTTTTCAAACTATCATATTTTAAATACATTAAAAGATAGACAAAAAAAAACTTTGTTTAAAACCTTTTAAACTATCTTATTTAAGAGCAAACAATTATCTTATAATTGAAAACGATTTAACAAATCTAAATTAACTTTTGAAAATATAAATTAGACAATGCTTTAAATTACAATTATAAATTATCAATTGATTAAATTAAATTTCATAACAAATCCAAATTATAACATATACATATACATATACATATACATATACATATATATATATATATATATATATATTACAATAATAAAATTCATCCTTTAATTAAAACAAAAGATCTTCTATTCACAATATATATCAAATGTATATATTATAAATGGAATAAAATATCATTAGCTTTGAAAAATAAGTCTTATCAATATTTTAAACTGTTAAAAAGATATTGGTCAATACTGACAGATTATATATTTATTAACCTTTAAAAGATTAAATTTACCAATTTAAATTAAAATTATAAAGAAAAATTATCAAACCAGTTAAATTATTCATAAAGATGATTAAATTGATATTGCCTCAAATTTCGGGTCGTTACAGTTATTCATTCTTTCTTTCTATCTTTTACCTCTTCTTTAACCCTAACGGTACGGTTTTCCGGCCTTCGATTGCTCGACAGTTGATACAGTGGACGTATTAATGTCGACTTTCGTGAGTCGAAAAATCCCATTCGTGACAATATCTAAGTACCATTACTTAGTTTCAATGGTCCATTTTACTTAATTTATTCCATTCCAGCTTATTTGATTCTACAATCAAATCTATAAAGAAAACTATTAGTTACTAATCAAAGTGGTTTCGGATATCGCTGATATCCGACCCCAATCTCTTCAAATTCAATACCATCCTTTAAGTCAAGTTGTTTAAGTGAAGATAATTCAATTTAAACTTTCAGAATGTCATACTCACACAGAAATTCATCACATATACCAATTAAATAAATGATTCACATTTACCAACAGTTCAATCCAGGCATTTAATATAACAAAACATCATAAATTAAAACACTAGAGATATTAGTCAATCCAACGCATTTAATTCAGATTAATCATTCATAGGCTAGATTAACTAGTCACACAATCATCAAACTAATTTAAAAATAAATTACTTATAATCATGCTAAATTGTCAATAATTAATTACAAGCCATTTATATTTTATTTAAATTAACATTTAGAATTAAAAAAATTATTAACATATAAAATAACTTATGACCTTTGATTAATTAAGGGTTTAAAAAATTCTATTTATTCATATACTTAATTATCTATTAAATTAATTTAAATCGTCTCAAGAATATAAATTAAATAATGGCATAACTTAATTATTTTAAGCTTAATTATTTTAAGTTAAAATAATTTATTTATAACCTTAACCAAATATTTAAGTAAAACATTCAACATTTAAAGAATTGGTTGGGAAAATGTTTAAAAGCTTGTCTATTTCTATGCCTTACTTTTTAAACTTTGTTAATACAATTCTTATTTAAAACTTTGTTAGTTCATTTTTTTCCTTAAAAACCACTTGGGCCCAAGCCAAAAATCCCAAGCCAAACTTAAACTATTCCGACCCTTCTTCTTACCATCTCTTCTCTTATACCAGATCTTTACCCAGCCTATCAAAATCTACAGAAACCAGTGCACCGTGCATGGGCACAAGGTGTTGGAGCTACGGTGATCACCATCGACCATCTCATCCAGTCACCGTTAACTTGTACGCTAGCTTCGACCACCCATAACATGATGCTATCGTCTCCATCGAAACTGAGCAAAAATCGAAACCTACCAGGACGAAACCCGATCACCAAATCCCCTCGCACCTCCTAACTCCGACCACCAGAGACCACGTCCTTGTGCCTAGAACTTCGCTGTATGACCACCCTCCTTTCCCCTTGCTTTTGACCGGCTCGACGCAGCCATGGTGCCACAATCACCACGAATTCGACCTTATCCACATCATAACATGAAAACCTACGATGACTTCGCCACGCCACCATGACGAACTAAAAATCGAGCCACTAATTTTCCTATGATCCCCTGCCGACAAGCTACCTCCAGCTATAAACCCAACCTCCACAGCCTACGCGATCACCGGATTTCAATCCATGATCGAACTCTGGTCAACACATGACACCCCAACATTCACGCATTTAAAAATCAAATCGAGACCACCTAAAATCTTCAATTTCTAAGCAGAATCTATTTATATAAGTGAAACATAAATTTAAAATAGTTGATTTCCTGAGATGTTCCATTTTCCACTGTATATCTTTTATTTCCAGTGATATTATTTGCTAATCCACCATGAAAACATTTTTAAAAATAGAAATATCCTACTACAAACATATTTACTTTTTCTATCACAACCTATAAACATTAGATGGGAGAAAATTATTTTTGAAGGTCTTTGAACATGTTAGAAGCAAGAACAGGGTTATATATATGTAAACAGACATTTACATGTTTCCACACCAAGCATACATTCTTTTCTACTACACAACATATATTCAAGAACATTACTACTACTAAATCTTATATGCATACAGAAATAAGTAGGTTTGGTTTTTAAAAGTGAAGTTTGCTCACTATAATTAATTTTAACAGAGATCAGAGATCTGGGACTGCTTTTAATATGATCTTCTTTTACTTTGATTTTAGCTTGCTTTAGTTGAAAACTTGAAGTATTGGTTTTTCTGGTTTTAGTTTTGTTTTTGAAAGAAAAATGAAAGGAGAAATAAAATTGAGATATATATATATATATATATATATATATGTAAAAGTGAACATCCTAGATACAACCTTGGTTTTCTCTTTTCTTATTAAATGAAGAAAACAATTTATTTTGACACTTGTACCAAAAACCTTCTCACTAGCTTACAAATATCTTATGCAAATATTTTATATTTTCTTTTTATGCTTTATAATTTTTTTATTTACCATGTTTACTTAATGAAATATTATAAAACCCTTTTATTTATTCTTATTTTATTTTAAACTTAGGTTATTACTACTTTAATCGATAACTAAATATATATATATACACCAGTGTTTAAAATGTAGAGTTTAAAATCTAAATTATTTTTGAGATTTCACTTTGAATTTAAAATCATAGTTTTATTCACAAACCATATATATATGAATAATACTAAAATAGCTAGCATAATTCTTTTCGCTTTGAAACGATAAATTTTGCAAATTTAAATAATTATATAAGAAGATTATTAAATTAATACTTACATCTAGATATTTTTTATCTATCAAAATTTTATTTGTTCCACTTATAAATCAGTATTTTAAATAATTTAATCCAGTTAATTACCAATTATCTGTCATTAAAATCTGGGTCGTCACATTCCTCCCCATTTAAGTCTTTTCGTCCTCGAAAAGGAACAAAGAAAGATTTTATATTATATTGTGAATTATCGGTCAAATTATCCTTTAAACATTTTTAATTCTCTACTCCTTTTATTCTAAAGTTTTAAAACACTTTAAATTCAATATAATATTACCAAAATAGCCTTATAAAAATACTTTTTATAACTCGATGTCTCAACAAGTCCATCCTTGTTCTTATAGAAATCCAGTCATACGTTGATCAGGCCTAGGACTAAAAATCTGTAAGTACTTGGTAAATGCGTTTTCAAAACCAAGTGAAAGTATATTGAAAACTTTTGTGAAAATGTAGAAAATGTTTTTTGTGAGAATTCTCTGAAAATCATCACCCCCTCCATGGTCGCAGCTATCTCGATGATTACGTCGCCATCCCGGCGAAATCTATAGAAAACTGTAGGCCTCCACGCCCCCCGATTACACCATGGAACCGCCACAGATCGGAGCTACACCCAGGGTTACGCTGCCATCACAACAAAAACCATGTAACTTTTGGCTCTAGTGCCTTCGAATTTCGCTTCCAAATGAAACTTCACCACACAGACCATATAGATCGTAGAGTACATCAGTCGAGTCCCAATGTATCCTATAGGCACTCACTACCACACGACTTTCGCTATGTCTTCATAGATCGTTGTCTACCGATGTTACATTGCTCTCCCAGCGAAATCAAACGTAGACTTTGGGCAATCACTACCCCTTGACTTACGCCATGGAGCGTAGTAGATCGTAGTTACACCGAGTTACACTACCGTCACGGCATAACCCTATTGTCTTTGTAGGCATTAGCGCCCTCGACTTTTGCTACCCCAACAACAATCCTCGGGAACTACAGTTTAGTCCGGACATCCTCTGAGATCAAATTTAGAACCCCTCTTAGGGCTCAAGGCAGAACCACCCTATGGATCTCCTACTACAAGTTTCAACTTTAATGGGAGCGCCTTTTTCCCCATATATTCTCAAAACATTTTATATTATACACATATAGTATCTTTCAAACCATACTCTTTATATGTATCACATATAAATCCTATTTACACAAAATCGATATCTCAAAATCGATTGTTTCCAAACTTTGTTTTCCAAATTCCTAAAATTTTCCTTTTTTCCCAAAATCAAAAGCCTTTCAATATAAATGGGTTCCAAAAACCTTTTTCCCAATTCCATAAAATCATTCATATATATATAAGTTTATTCTTTTAACTAGAACAAAATATTTTTGGATCACTTCCTACATATATAAATTCTTTTTTGTACTTCAAATATTTTTCAAAGATCTTTTCTTCTGGTTATAGATTCAAAAAGGGTAGTTTATCATATATATATATATATAATTTTATATATGCCAAATCAACATTCAAATTCGATTTCCTTTATAAAGTTATTTGCCACACTACTTACTTTTTATAAAATGAGTTTCATCTATAGTGATAACCAACTTCCATTCTTATTCATCATATATTTCTCAAAATGTACTTTTCTATTTTAATTTTTTTTACATTTCTTTTTAAAATATCTATTTCATTTAAGCATATATGGTGTATACATATCATCCGTACGCAATATCAAATCTGATCGGTCACTCGATCACACAATTTCACTTCCGAAATAGTATCATCCATCCAACTTCCTAGTGCGGACTCAGTTCTAGTTTCTTGATTAGAAACCGTCATTTTTCTTGCATAACCTAACTATGATAGAGAATTTCCAAAATCAATCAAAAATCCATATCCAGGGTTCGACATCGAAAATTGAGTGAAAAATCCTAACTCGGATCGATATACTATCTTGAAATTCTATGCTCGAATCTAGATCAAATCATTATGCGAATAGAATAATATACATACATCCTACATATTTATCTTCATCGATTATTAGCTAATCAATTTCCTTTTTATTCACATCATTTTGATTTCTATTCACTTATTCACAATTGCCTCAATGTCCATTTGGGTTATCCCTTTAATTCTTATTTCAATTAGTATTTAATTTTAAACAATTTGAACTCTAACTAGCTTGAATTTAGAAAATATCATGAAAAGTTTAGAATAGTTAAGTAGTTGTAAAATAACAATCAGTTGTAAAATAGTTGTAAATAATTAAGTAGTTATAAAATAGTTAAATAGTTGTAGAATAGTTAGATAGTTGCAAAATAGTTGTAAGATGGTTGAATAGTAAGTATAAGATAGTTTGAATTTTAAAAAGAATATTTTGTATAGTAAATAGCTTGGAGAGATCAAATAAATCTAAGTATTTTAGGAAATAGTTTTTAGACAGTTTATGTTAACGCTTAAAATTGAACGCTAACACCCCGGTGTAAGTAGAGATTAAGTGAAAGTACCACCCATCAATACGGGAATTAGAATTAAGTAGAAAAGCAACATGGAAAGCAGTGAAGAAGACAACAGTTTTATAGTGGTTAGGCTTCAAGTTAATCCTACATCCACTTTAATCTTCTATATTGCTGAATCAATTACAACTTTACAACAATCTCCGATTACAACACTGCTAGGACAAATAGCTAGAACTCCGATGCAGAAGAACTCTTTGAATCCATGTCGAATGTGTTAGATTTCCCCTTGAAGTTCATCGAGATGTCTTTCGTGTTTGAAGTGTCGAGTGAGTCGAGAATTCTACAGAGTATCAGCGTTTCAGAAATGAGCCAAAAGATCCTTTTCCAGTTGGAGTAGGTGGGGTATTTATAGGGAGTTTTCTGAATTAGGTCGTAGGTCGTAAGCGACCATGGATAGGTCGTAGGTCGTGAGCGACCTAGTGGGAGCGGTTTACGGCTTAACTAGGGTGTACCTGATCACCTCGAACAATCTAGCAAGTCATAGGTCGTGACCGACCTAAGGAGGAAATGGCATAATAAGTTACTTCGGTATTGTTTAGGTCGTGAGCGACCTAGGGGAGGATGGTTGGCGACCTAAAGTTAGGAGCGGCCTATAAGCATGCGGCTTCATTCTGTGATAACTCGCGAGGTCACTGGATCGTTTAGGTCGCTAGGTTGCTTTAGTCCATAGATCGTCAGGTCGCTCTATTGTGATGTTGTTGCCCTATGTTGATGGTTAGGTCGCAGGAGACTTTCTGGAGTTAGGTCGTAGGCTTCTTTATCTCGTCAGGTCGCTAGCTTGTTATAGATTGTTAAGTCGTGATCCTTAGGTGGTTAGGCCGTTAAGTCGTTCGGTCATTAGGTCATAGGTCGTCGGGTCGCTGAACCATTAGGTTGCTGGGTCGCTAAACCATTAGGTCGCTGGGTCGCTGAATAAAAGAGGGTTAACACTTGCCCCTCGAAGTATACGCCTAGGAGTTAGGTCATGTGCTTCGATATCTCTTAACCCGTGCTACCTTAGATCGTTTAAGTCGTGAGCGAAGTATGAGGGAGTTAGGTCGCTCGTGTCGATTCGTGTTCCTTTGCTCCTGTATATAAGCCGCTGAGACCACCTCTTCCTTTCTTTACCTGCTCTAACGCTCTGACCTGCTCTCAAAGGATTTTCAAGCTTTTAAAGAAGAAATCAATCAGTTGGCGATCATCTCTACAATCACACTACGTAAGTGAATTCCGATCATCCTCCAACCACGACCACCGTTGAATTGTGAACTCCTCATTTTTCGACCCTAACCCGATTTCACATGCCATATTTTGCTACGAATCGCATTACGATAGATTTTTGACAATTATTGGACATGCCGTCACTGCAATTCATGTGAGCACATCAATGTATCGGGTTTATGATGAATCTGAGGCGTTTTAAGTTGGTTTTGGATGATCTGGTGGTGTGGGAAGACGACGGAATTTACTGTAGAGAGGATAACGGGTTATTGGGTTAACCGGTTAGTGGGTCAGGCGATTTGTTGAAAGAAAAGGAGTCCGCGAGTTAAGGAGAGTTAGGCCGTGCTCGACCTAAGAGCCTTGAACGACTTAGGGCTTCAGCAGTGTGGACATGGATCGCACGTCTTAGCTCTGTGAATGACTTAACGACTTAGCCATAAAACTCCCAATGACATAAGGGACAGCGACTTAACTTGTCAGGATTGCATGCGACCTAAAGTTGAACGACCTAAAGGACCAGCGACCTAATTTACCAGAATAACGCACGGCTTAAAACTAGGCGACTGAAAGAATCAGCGACCTAACTTAACTCGTGGCATAGCTTTAACTTGTAGGAAGATAACCGATAACTTCATAACATAAGCAGAGAGACCTAGGGAGAATAGTTGACTTAACTTCTTGAGGCATAGGTCGTAGGTCGCGTATGCATAGGTCGTAGGTCGCGTATGCAGTTGAGCGACCTAGGACTTAGCCTGTTTTGCATTGCCTTGAACTCCTTTCAACTTGAATGAACATGACGTTGCTGAATTGAATTCCCAACTTGTACTGCCGAGAAAACATGCTTGAACTTGTTGTACTTGTTTACAGATTTCATTAACTTTAATGCTAATAACTTGTTAACTACAGCATTTGCAGAAAAATGGGATGAATATACTGCCAATGATCGCCCACATCGAATGACAGATTAGTCGATAAAAGAAAATCAACTTAAAGGAATTATATGAAATGCTGTGAATCAACAAACTCAAGTGAAGTATTAAAGTAAAGCAATGTTAATCAATTAAAACTAATTTGTTTGCATCAACACTGCACTTATATTTGAACTTAAAACAACAAGTCCTGAAACTTTATAATTGACAAATGTCTGCTAGTTTAGTTTCAGTTATATTTGCTTGTCGTTTTTTATTAGTTTTGCATAACACTTCACACATTTAGGAAACGTGCACCTTCATATTTGAACATCCAGTTCCTTGTGCAGAATGTCTTCTCAAGAAGAGGTAATAGAGCAAGCTGAAGGGGTCTTCCCGATAGCTAACCCATTGGATAATCCTCCGGAAAGAACTCCAACTACCCTGAGTCAGCGGGCATTCAATCAGTTACGCATTCAGTTTGGTATTGCCGAAGCGGATGCTATACTTCCTGGGCCAAATGATACTGCTGATAGGCCACCTCTCGGTTTTATCGCTGTCAATCGTCAGTTGTGCCTATGTGGTGCCATTCCTCCTTTTAATGACTTTCTTCAACGACTCCTTGTCCGATTAACTATCTCTCCTTTCCAACTGCATCCCAATGGCCATGCCATCCTAATGGGACTTTGTGTGCTATTCAGGAGGACACTTGATCGTCTTCCGAGTTTTGAAGAAATCTGTTACTTGTGCACATTCGCAAAGAACAAAGATCATCCCTCTATCACACTCGTGAGAAGCGCCAAGAACCGTAGATTGATTGTCGATCGTCCGGAAAGCTCCCACGGGTTCTTAAATCAATTCTTCTTCTTTCGTCGCCCTCCAGGATTTTACGCCATCTGGAGAGTAGGAAGTAAGATTGCTCACTCCCACTTTTCCATTTGAGCTTTTCAAAGTCCGAGTTGCTAGGTGCTAATTTCGTTCTTTTCTTTTACAGCGCTTCCTCCGCCCTGGAGAGATCCTAGCCACAAGCCGACTTTTGAAAGATTAAGTGTCGTGGTGATTGAGGAAAGAAGCATTAAATTTTTTCTGAAAGATGAATTTCTTCACCAATTCTGACTTCTGCACCCTTCCCGTTCTACTCAGCCTCATGAAGTCCCTAATTCTCCAGTAGAGACATCGGATGCCCCAGTTTCCGTCGAAGAACTTTCACCGAAAGAACATACTGTTGAGGCCTCACCGGTGAAGTGTTCTACTTCAATTGATGGTGCGTGGCCATCTGGAAAACTTGTACTTGCCCCAGTCGTCAAAGAAGAGGAAACCCCCCAACAATCCGGGAAATCTGGTGACGAAGGAACTGAGAGAACGAGTCCCGCCAAGCACAGCGGTGATGATACTTTTGAGGGGTTGAGCGACCTGATGATTACTTCACAGGAGCTTTTTAAAGATGATCCTATCACTACTAAAGTTACTTCTCCAGCAGTTGAAGCGACATCCGTCCTGCAACAAACTCCATCAGCCCAAGAGTTGACTCTAGCTGTAAAATCCATCATCACCCCCCAACCAAGGAGTGGTTCGTAGTTTGACGCGCGTAGTTTGCACGTTACACACACTTAGGACTTTTCAGCACTTATATGCATTCAACTTCCTTGCTTTGAAGATTTCTGAGTTTAACTTTTCTTCATTTTCAGGTTCTCCAATGGGACAAAGTGGCTCCTGCTACGATGATTTTCAGCGTTATGGGAGGCGTGGTTCTTATGACCCCAAGAGGTATCTTCCTGCCTCCTGGGAAACTGATGTAGAAAGAGCTGCGAGGAAAGCTCGTGAGAAGCGTGCTTATGAAGAATGCTATGGGAGACGGAACGAACGACATGATTCTTCCCAGAGAGATGATGATTCTCACAAGCGAAAATCCCGTGATGACAAAGGGAAAAGTCATGTCACTGAAGATCCGAGTAAACAGGCCAAACTTGGTGAAAAACCGACATCTGAAATTTCTGAAAAGCTGGCTGGTCTCGTCTCTTTGGAAATTCCTTCCAGCTCTCCCGCCCTTCAAAGAGCTTATATTCAAACAATCATAAGTAGGCCCCCGTATCAAGTAGGACAAGGTCCGGCTACTCTTCAAAGTCGGCTTCCGCACCGGTGCTTAAAGGGAGTGTGTTTCGATCTTGACTTGGTCCCAATCGATAAGCAAGGCATGTTGCGAAATCTTGATGCTATCAAACTCGATATCGAGAGAATGTCTGGTTGGCAGAAACTTGTTGACGAGCTTCAAAGAGTAAATCGCGCAAACCTCAAAGCCATGCTGACTATGGAAAATGACAAATCCGAGTGGCAGAAAACACTGATCAGCATGATGCGAAGATGAAGAGTATTGCCGCTTATAATGAGAAGCTTGAAGCGGAGGTTGAAAAACTTAAAGAAGAGCTCGCCACTTCTTCCACTTCCTATTCTCAAAGAGAAGAAGTGCTTCAAAAACAGGTGAGAGATGCTTATGCTGCATAGAGAGATGCTGAAGCTAAATTTGAAGCACAACAGCAAGTTGTGGAAAGCTACCGAGCTGACGTTGCTCAGCTGCGAGAAAAAACCAACTCCCAGAACTTGGTAATTGAACTGCTAAAAGCTCGACTTTCTGAAGCTAAAAAGGAGCGTGATGAAGCTATTGGCGGCAAAGCAGCAGCCGAAGAATCTCATATGGCAACTAAAGTCGAAGTCAGCTCCACTCTATTCGAGTTTTACATTCATAGTGTTCTGGGGCGCGGTAGCCTTAAATTTTTGAGACCGGAGTACGAAATCACTTTGGCCAAAGTGTGGGAAGCCGCACTTGATATGCTTGGAGGAGCTGGATATGCTGAAGTAGATTTAATGGCACAGTATCTAGATGATGATGCATGTGCTGCTCTTGCCAGGGGAAAGGAGCAACTCGCCAAAGAGAGAGCCGAAATGGCAGACGGAGAACATTTAGGGAAGGCAACTTCAACTGACCCAGTTCAACCTTCGGTTTCGGCCGACATCGATGTTGTTGGCTCCAGTTCGCATTCTCCTCCTCCTGCTAAAGTTGTTATTGAAAGTGCCACCGCCCGCACTGGAGATGAGACTCAAGAAAGCACTGAAGCACAGGACTTTGAAGTTGACATAGTAAAGCCTACTTCTCTAGGTAACCTCAATGTTGATCTCGCTCAAGTGGACCTCTTGCTTACTTCACATGAGCTCGATGAACTTTTTGATTATTACTTAAATCTTGATGCGCCACTTTCTCCTCTTTTTATGAGAGATACTAACTTTAGCTTCTCCTTCCCTGTAGTGAAAGCGCCAAGTGTTGTCCAGTCTTCCCCTCTTCCAGCTGTTTTCTCTCCTCCTTTTCAGATTACTCCTCCTTCCGTTTCTCAACCGGGGTCACAAGAGGAGAAGATAGAAGCTCTTCATGGCTTGGATGATCCGGTTGCTTCACAAGAACAGAAGGCCGAAGAACCTGAAAAAGGTGAAAGAACCCCGGAGCAAACTATTTCTGATGACATAAAGTTATCTGCACTTTTCACCCCGGGCAGTGAGTCTTCTTCAAGGAAGAAGGGGAAGCGTGGAGTCTCAAAGAAAAAGAGGGAATCTTCTACCGGCGAAGGAAAAGAACAAGAAAGTCCAATTGCACCCCTTCCTCGTTCTTCCCCTACTCTCACAAGCCGACCCAAAAAGTTAATCATCCGGCCAGGCGAGGGCTCGAAAGGTGGCAAGAAGAAGAAGTGATGGGTTTGGGACCTATGCTTTTTTCTTTTTTGCTTGTATATATAAATACTTGTGTTGACCGGAGATTGTGCGGGTACCGGTCCTCGCCTTCTTTTGTTTTGAGACCTGCACATGTATAAAATTTTCATAGTATGGAATAAAATGATTCTTTTACTTGTACAAACTTTTGTCTGTATTTGAGAATGCATTTATTCTTCTTTTTCTTACAAATTTCTTTATTTTCTCTGTGTGATGTTGCAGTAAACCTATTGTATGTTGCTTGAGCATTGCTTTTATTTTTGTAACTATATTATATTGCCCCCATACCATGGTTTATTGCAATCTCTTTCACATTGGAAAAACTTTGGAGAACAACTCTCTGTTTCGAGAAGACTTGTACTCTTTCTTTAGAGAACAACTTTTCCATTTGAAGGAGGTTTGAATCTGTACTTTAGAGAATAATTTTTCCATTTTAAGGAAATATTTTTTTGATTTAGTAGAATGCGTCTCGTATTGGAGAAGTCTTCTCTTTCTTTCTCTTTTTTTTTTTAAAAAAAAGAAGTTTTTACACTTCACTTTTGGAGAAAGTCACTTTTATTCTTGGCAAGCAAATTTTTCCACGCGGTAAGGTGGGCCTCTAAAAAGGGCTTTAACCTGTTTGTGCCTCCGAAGAGGGCTTTTGTTTAATTGTGCCTCTGGGAAGAGGGCTTTTTTGTGTGTGCCTCTAGGGAGAGGGCTTTTGCTTTTTCCTCCGAAGAGGGCTTTTTGTTTCTGCCTTTGGGGAGAGGCTTTTATTTTTTTCCTGTTCACTGGGAAGCAGGCCTCCGAAGAGGGCTTTTCGCATTTCGACTCGTGTGAAGTTTTATTTCAGATGACGGTGAAATGTGTGCCTCCGAAGAGGTCTTTTAGCATTTCAACTCTGGTGAAATGGGCCTCTGAAGTGGGCTTTTCACATTCCAACACTTGAAGTTTTATTTCAAATCTCGGTGGAATGCGTGCCTCCGAAGAGGTGTTTTCACATTTCAACTCGTGTGAAGTTTTATTTCAGATCACGGTGAAATGTGTGCCTCCGAGTAGGGCTTTTTCCTGGAAGTTTCTTTCTCATGGTTGGACGGATTCACGGGGTGGACACAAGTTACTTGGATGTTTGTTTGCACAAACGTTCTCAGCTAGTTAACGAGTGCCCTATGCCACCGGTCATTCCACCAGTCTTTTTTGGTTGAGAAAGAGAACTTTCTTTTTCTGGCAAGTCCCATTAGAGGTCTTTATCCTCCGAAGAGTTGTGCCTCCGAAGAGGGCTTGTGCCTCCGAAGAGGTCTTTTGCTGTTTTCCTGCCTGCTCGCCCATGTCTTTTCGCCATTTGCTCATATCAGCGGTTCGCTGTTATCATTTTCAAGCACACATTCCATTCTTTTGCAAGTAGTTTATTTTATCCAAAGAAGTGTACTTCATTGTTAAATGAGTTCGCAGGGGCAGACACAGGCTAATTAATCGGATGTTCGTTTGCACAAACGATCATAATTAGTTAGGAAGGGTCCACCTCCCGCGGAACCACTAACAGTTTGCTTGAAGCACTTCTTATATAGGATTTGAGTCTAGAATTTTTGTGGATGAACATTCATTTGTTGAGTGATGTCAGGGATCACTTGGTCTTGTGATGGGTAAGCTTTGTTTTAATGGCCTGCAAAATTAAATCGACATTTTAGCAATACAATTAAAGTACTTTATATATCGAAATAAAACAGGCAGTTTATAATAGTGGAGAACACAAGATTTATAGTGGTTCGGCCAAGAACTGGGCCTACATCCACTTTATACTTCTTATTATTCACTTGCACTAGCTTTACAATGGCTTTCAATACAAGAATTATACATTCATAATTCTTTTACAGTATTTCAATAAAGCTCTTAAGTAAAATATGGGCGCAAGTGATTGCTGTTCCAAGCCCTTGGAATTGGATCTCCGTCGACAGTTGTCAGTTTGAAAGTGCCATCACGAAGTTTTTTGCCTATGACATACGGCCCTTCCCAGTTAGGCGCAAACACTCCTGTTGCTGTCATGATCCTTTTCAAGACTAGATCTCCAATCTCAAAGCTGCGTTGGTGTAACGACCCGTAAATTTTCGATAATTAAAATAGCTAATTTAATAAGTTTTCATGATTTTAGTGTTAGAAAAAAATTATAAGTCGTTTGGAATAATAATAAGTAGAATGAAATGCAACAAAATTTATCTAAGTTAATTATTTATGAATTGAATGAAATCCCAAATCAATTGAAATAAGGTGTAGTTAAAGGTAATTGAATGAATTTGTATTGTATAGGTAATTGTGACACGGGTTTGTAAATAATAAACTTATAAGTAATTAAAAGTTAACGGCGATAAGTATTTAAGTTACCTATTCATTTTGTTAGTCGAATTGAATTTGTAAACCAATTGCAATTGAAATGAAAGTTTATATATTAGTTGAGTGCATTATCTCTAACTGTAGTTAAATAATAATGTGGAATTCATTGGATGTAATATAGTAAATCGACTGATAATGAAATCTTATTTAAAAATCCAATATTGAAATCCGTCAAATATTGAAAAATTAAATTGTTTAAATTTAATATTTGGAATTTATTGAATTGATTGAATAATGGGAATTGAATAACTGTTTTAATGAAAATGGTTGTTCTATAATTTGAATTTGTTAAATTTTATAAGTTCGTTTGAATATTTCAAAAGATAGTGATTTAAGAATAATCAAATTTGTTTAAATTTAATATTATAAATGTTTGAATAATCAAATTCCGAATTTGCTATGATTAATTTGATATTGAAATTTAATATATGAAAATATAGTGAATAATTAAAATTTGATTTAATATGATTCAAATTGGTTTCCAAAGTGAATGTAAGTTATATTGGGATTATAATAGAGTTAATAAGATTCTACAATTGGAATTTATTGGATAAATTGAATAACGGGTTTAATATGATTAAAAATGATTTGTAAAATTTTATTTTATCATATTAAATTTTGAATGAGGTTGTATAACTTTTAAAATCGAATTAAAAGTAAATTTGTGAAAATTGAATATTTTAATATTTAATTATCGATTGAAAAATAGCCAATTTTCGAACATTCTCAGAATTGGACGAAACTAGTTCCATTGGATCCGTAATAGTTTGTTATTATCGGATTTCAATTTTTGTAGCAATCAGAGTTTTCATTTGACCGTGGCAGCTCGAAACGCATCGAAATTGTTTTAATATTAATTTGCCGAGTTAAAATAGTCATTTTTCAAACGGTCTCGGATTTCGACGAAACTAGTTTCATCGGATCCGTAATGTGATATTATTGTATAGTTTCAAATTTCGTGTCAATCGGATTTACCGTTTGTCCGGGGCAAGCCAAAACGCATAGAAAATTCGTTTAATCGGTTTAATTTAAAATTGATCGTTTATTACCGTAACTCGCACAGATGATCGAATTAGCCTCCGAAACATGTTCCATTGTGTTCGGAATGCAAGGTAAACCTTAGAAACGCCAACCGGCACGCTTCGCTTGGAGTTCGGAAAATTTCGGATGAATAGTGTTCGTCGTTTTTCTATAAAAGCCCCTCTATATTTCATTTTTGCAAAATAAATAAAACCCTAGGGTTTTGAGCTTCAGGCCGCCGGCTTCATATTAATGGCCAGAAACTTCCCGTCTTCATCCCCTCCGATCTCTCAATCCGCAAAGAATTAGCCTTCGAGTTCTAAAGCAAAAGTGTAGAGGACGAAGAGATCTATATATCCAACGGTCGAGATGGAGAATGGTGCGACGTGGAGAGAGGTAGTGGTTGCCGTTTACCATCAGGTCACGCACGAAATTCGTGGGCAAATGATGACCGAGCTTACCCTTGTCATGGCCGTGGATAGCTCTCGAGGTGAGCGTTTGAATGGAAGTCTCTGATCGTGTTCTCGTCGAGCGTGGTGGTCGTAAATTTTAACCCTAATGTGGCGGCTATGGGTTCTAGGAACGTGATTTTCACATAAAGGAGGAAGATGGAGAAGCAAAGACGTGCGGCCTGATGCGTGCAAGTGGAATCAAGGGCCCAGGTCGAATTTAGGTTTAAAAAAAAATTGTAAACTTGATTATATTTAAAGTGTACGAACTTTAAAATGTGATATCTTTTGCGTACGAGGTCGAAAACGCACGAAACCAGTTGCGTTGGAATCGTATCGACGAGCACTATGCAATGGAGCTGGATTGGAATCATTTGGACATAGTGAAAATTTCGGGTAAAATTAAACGCTCGTTTAATTTTATTCGAAATAAAGCGCTGGAACTACATTGAAATCAAGTTGAGTGTTTTATAACGCTCACAACGTACTGAATATCTTTAAGCTAGTTAAATTTGATATTATGAAGTGATATGAATTTTATTTGTCGTTGTTTGACAGAATTTAATTGTCATTTGAATCAACCGTCGAAAATTAAATTGACAGCTAAATTTGAAATTAAAATTGAAATTGAATTGCGATTTAATTACCTGACATCGATAACTATGAAATTGCCATGAATTGTATTGCCTATTGGATGATGTATTTCGATGGATGCTATTGGTTGATATTTGAATGTTTGGATGTTTATTTGCTCATATATATCCTGTTATGCATACATATGATACTGTGATTTAATTTAAGTAATATACACTCATCCCTGACATTTAATTGAAATAAATAATTACTTGGCCATAGGATAGAAAATTATATACGGACACCGAATTGGCTAAATTAATAATTTTTAAAAATCGTCGATTTGAAATTTATTTAAATGTTTGATGTAAAAGTTACAAATAGAAATCGAATTTATAGAAATCGAATTTATCGGAGAAATTGAGTTTGGAATGTTGAAGTAAATTTTGGTTAAAAGAAATTTTTAAATAATATAAGTCGAGACTTTGAAATTTAAAAATTGGGATTTTATTGAATTTCGAAATTTGATTTGTATAAAGATTTAACCTTAATTCGAGCTTTGAATATTACTAAGTAAAAGTGATATAAAAATGATATTTTGAAATCGAGCTTGGAATTGAATCATATATTGAAATTTGGATTTAAACTTGAATATTGATGAATAATTTGCTAAGTGTTATAAATGGATATTTTCGAAAATCAAGCTCCAAATCGATATAAATTGAAATTGAATTAATTGAAAGTGAATATGAAAATTGAATAAATTGAAGTCAAAGTTGACATTGATTTGAATTGAAATCGAAATTGAATCGGTAGAACGAAAATTGAAATTGATTTGAATTGGGAAGTTATAATTGAAATGGATTAATTTTGGAGCTGCTTTATTTTATTTTCCAAATTACTCGGTTATATAAACCATTTTGGATACTTAAACTGTTTTCATCTATTTTAAATCTACTTAACCCAATTTAAATTATTTTAAACTAAATTTATCTATTTCAAATCCATTTTAAGATTTTAAGTATTTTAAGTATTTTAATTATTTAAAACGACTTTTAAAACTACTTAAAACTATTTTCTAAAATTCTAAGCTGGTAAATAAAGTGGATTGTTTATATTTAAATCTTGAATTTAAATACGAATTGAGTTAAATGAAGTTGCAACCTAAATTGAAATTCGAAATGATTTTGAAATCGAAGTGAGATATTGATGCGGAAAATGTTTTTGAAACGAAATCTTATATTTGAAAAGATACGATGATATTTGAAATGGATTTGATTTTTTTGAAGCGAATATGATATTTTGATATCAATTATGAATCGATTTGAAATGTAAAGAGCCAACGGTGCAATATACGTAGTTATTAAAGAGACCAGGATCGGATATGGACATACTCTCTGTCGGTACCGAAAACCACTTTAATAACTATTATACGTGGAGTGTTGATCCAGAATGAAGTGGATGGTTTGGTGAACGCGTTGACTGAAGAAAGAGAACGATTATTGGATGACCCCTGACATGACTAAAACAGGAGCCGCGCTGGGCCATTGAGGTTCGCCACCTCTAGCGGACACACTTCTTCGATACCATATCTATTACATTTGTGATGCGATTTGGGTGCACCCCTTGATTTGGGAGTGTTGTTTCGCGGTGTTGGGGTAGTTGCTGGCTATGCTCAACATCAGTCCGGATCACGCAACTACTAGTTTCATAGTTGGTATCGCCTCATGTACCTTGTCATACTGATTATCCTATTCGCGACCACTACGTTTTGTTTTGTGTTATACCTATGGGGTACCCTCTGATAATCACCAGTTTACGGTGGGGCTTACGGTGATGTATAGACTATGGCATTATAAAATATGTTAAGGGGGATTATGGTAACGCCTTAACGCTATTTTGATACTTTATATTACTGATAGGCATTATCTACTTAGCGTGCATTACTACATAGTAGATAGTTTAACGGATCCTTAAGAGATGGAAAATCCCGTAACATCTCTTGAGTTATTGCACGCACGTTGACACTGGATATGAGATGTCAAACCCCGTAAACATCTCTGACGCCGTTACACTCATATTTATTTACGATTGATTTAACTTTCATAAGGATATTTTAGTCCTGACTCGAGTGTTTTGTCTTTTCATTACGCTCGGGTCAGTCCTGAGTTTTTTTCAGATTTTTGAAGATCTATTCTGGAGGATGAAGACGATGATTTGGTATACTATTTCTATTATTACGCTTGCATCATGCTATCTGCTGCATTATTTTAATTGTTCTGTTGTATATGTATAACTCTGATAAATGTTGTATAAATAATTGTCAAAGTATAGTAAACAGCTTCATGAACTGTTTATTTGACTATTATATTTTATCGTTCCGCTGCGAGATTCTAGGTTGTTTCATTTCCTTTATTTCTCTTTCTTTTCTTTTCTTATTTACCCCAATAACCATCTGCCCATTTGAATGGTTTGGAATCGGCATGTGTATTTGATTGTCGTTTTAAACTGTCCAAAAAGGCCGGTCGTTACAGTTGGTATCAGAGCTTTGGTTTAGCGATAAACCTTGGCTCTAGTGGGGAATAACTCATTGAAATAGAGGTAAACTATATGAATGAGTTGAGTGTATATGAGGGAACGTACTTGTTATTTGATATAAAATGGTTTTATATTGTGTTAACTTTATTCCGTTGAGTATTTATGAATTCTGGTCGATACTTGGGACGCCAAGGCGTCGATAGGAATTTCTAAACACTCGAATAGGACAAACCAACACAATATCGTTTTGGAATATATTTTATATAAAAGAATTATTCGAATATTTATTCATTTTGATTTAATTGATTGTTAGGAGATGATAATATTAGATTATTATTGTTATTGTTTGATCAGTCAATATTTACAACAATTGATTAAATAACAATGGATTTAGGGAAATGAAATCTTGTAAACACAATTGATAATGAATATAAATGAATTTTAACTTGGATTTGGGAATTTAAATTCCGGTGTTTGAAATTGACTTACAAGAATTTGAAAAATATAATATGAGTATATATGATAGTATAATTGAGTTGAAATTGTTTTTGAAGGATTTTTTTTAATGATAAGTGTTATATTCCCTTCTCTTGACGCTAGAAAATGATTTCGGTGATGAGTGCACGCATCATCGGCGTTTATTTTCGAGAGTCCAAGTGGGGGGAGACCACTTAATAGCTTGTCTAAACCTTGTTTTGATTCAACTTTTGTTTTATTTGGTATTCTCTATAGTATGATTTGATATATAAATTTAAAAAGTATATATTATTTCAAAACTTGATTTGAAATGAAACCGGGATTGGAATTCTTAAGTTCTTTAATAATTAATGATTTTTTTAAATGATTGAAATGAATTTATACTTGAATCATTAAGGAACTTCTGAATTGTGAAATGAGAAATGAATCTAAGAGCTAAGTGAAAATATCAATTTGAGTAGAAATCCTTAGAATTAGGAAATTATGAACTTAAAATAAAAATTGAAACTGTAAAACTCGCATATATTAAATTTCATTCTATAGCATAGATATAACTTACAAAATATTTAAGAAGTTTAAAAATGTTATATGCATTGTTAATTGGATAATATACAAGTATAGGTTTGAATAACGAAATATGCATTTAATTAATGGTTTGCAAATATAAATAAAATTGTTAGTAAATAATTGGAATTAAAATTAACATTTAAAGGTGATTCACAATTATGTTAATATAAAATGGAAATACTATATGTGAATGTAAATGTGAAATTAAATTATAGTGAAATTTAAGTAATGACTTAAGAAATAATTAATTGAAAATTCGACTTTAAATGGAAAAAAAGTTGTGTGTTGTTTAACTACATTCTATTTGAATAACTACAACTTACCAAATACTTAAAAGGTTTAAAATGCTAATAAGGATAAGTAGAGAAAAAATATACCAGTGTGAGAGTGAATAATAAAATGTGAAGATCTATTGATAGTTGTAAATATAGAAGAAATTTAAGCTGTAAAATGAATGATATATCTAGGTGAATAAATAAAATTTAAAATTAATGAAATATAAAATTGGTAAATGGAAACTAATTAAATTTGAATATAACTAAATGTCAATAAACTTGGAAGTGTATGAAAAATTTGACTTGGAAATGTATATTTGATTTAGTGTAGATTTTGGATGGATGTTAATGTTTGATATGCATTGGTTGTTAGATGGATGAAAATTGATTAAGTAGAATTCATTAGTGTTAATGGAATTGAATAAATGGAATAAAATTTTAAAATAATTAAATTCAAATTTGAAGCAAAGTGAAATTAAATATAATTGAATTCAATTTAAATTGAAGCAAATTGACTTGAATTTAAAATGTGAATGAAACAAACTTGAATAAATTGGAAACAAATTAAATGTAAACCTATTGCATGGATGAATAAGAAAATAAAATGATTTTGTGTTTATGATTGTTCTTTAGAAAATTTGAAGTTTTGATGGTTTGCACTTTGAAATAATAAAAGCAAATTTTGGGAAAAATCCAAAATTGTCCAATATATGCTGAAACGAAAACAACCATAACTTTTAAATGGCTGAACGAAATTCAACAATCATGGACTTTTCGAAAAGCTTAGAAACTACAGCACAACTTTTATTTATATAACTTGAGAAAATTCCTTCGTCTACTAGGTTAAAAACAAGAATGTTACTCGCTGTCCTGTGTAAAAATATGTAAAATCAGTAGTGTATACCCTTAGTAATTTCACCATATCTTTTGACTGGTTTATCGGATTTATATGATCTTGCACTTTCTGGAAATCTAAGAACTTAAGCTAAAACTTTTGTTTTAAGTGTTTTGTGTTTTGATGTCGGTTAGAAGGTCGAAAACGTGGGTGAACGTCGCCGACCTGCGCAATTCATTGCCCAGGCTGAGGCGTATACTCTAAGTAAAACGGCCATAATTTTTGAACGTATGATCCGAATTCGATGATTTTGGACATTCCGGAAAGCCTGAAATGAATTCAACAACTTTTTTTTAGATTCTATTGTCGAATTTTATCGTTTAGGTGACCTAAAACTATGATTTGTTTGCTGTCCGGAAATTGGAATCTCAGTTTTGAAGCTAAATATGTTATATATATGTTGTGTAGGCTAAGTATATCGATCTATCTTTATATGCATGGTTCTAACTTAGTTATTGAGTGTTTAGTAGGTGCGTATTTAGCTTGCTTCGCATTTGGAGCTCGCTTTCACGCTATATTAGCCGTATATGCTCGCTAACAATATATAAGGTACATATCTCGGATTACATATCGTATTTTTACACTTTTTCCCTGCGGGATGCCTCATCACTTGATGAGATGTATATTTGTGATATATATACTATTATATATTTTTTCCGTTCGAGCCGCGCAAAGGAGACTCTGCCGAAATTTTCCGTAAAATCCGGGTGTTAGAAATTTTTTCAAGTTTTAAAATTTTTTTATAACTTGTTTTGATTACTAACTTTTAAAGTTAGGAAGCCGTTTGGAGTAACTTAGTGGAAGTGCAGTTATGACTTTATAAATGGAATTTCATTGTTTATAAGTGGATAATTTTGAATAAAATATATCAAATGTAGAATTCTTTACTTAGTTCCTTTTCCCTTCTTTTTCCTTTTCGGGGACGAAAAATTTTGAGTGGGGGAGAGTGTAACGACTCGTAAATTTTCGATAATTAAAATAGCTAATTTAATAAGTTTTCGTGATTTTAGTGTTAGAAAAAAATTATAAGTCGTTTGGAATAATAATAACTAGAATGAAATGCAACAAATTTTATCTAAGTTAATTATTTATGAATTGAATGAAATCCCAAATAAATTGAAATAAGGTGTAGTCAAAGGTAATGAATGAATTTGTATTGTATAGGTAATTATGACACGGGTTTGTAAATAATAAACTTATAAGTAACTAAAAGTTAACGGCGATAAGTATTTAAGTTACCTATTCATTTTGTTAGTCGAATTGAATTTGTAAACCAATTGCAATTGAAATGAAAGTTTATATATTAGTTGACTGCATTATCTCTAACTGTAGTTAAATAATAATGTGGAATTCATTGGATGTAATATAGTAAATCGACTGATAATGAAATCTTATTTAAAAATCTAATATTGAAACCCGACAAATATTGAAAGATTAAATTGTTTAAATTTAATATTTGGAATTTATTGAATTGATTGAATAATGGGAATTGAATAACTGTTTTAATGAAAATGGTTGTTCTATAATTTGAATTTTTTAAATTTTATAAGTTCGTTTGAATATTTCAAAAGATAGTGATTTAAGAATAATCAAATTTGTTTAAATTTAATATTATAAATGTTTGAATAATCAAATTCCGAATTTGGTATGATTAATTTGATATTGAAATTTAATATATGAAAATAGAGTGAATAATTAAAATTTGATTTAATATGATTCAAACTGGTTTACAAAGTGAATGTAAGTTATATTAGGATTATAATAGAGTTAATAAGATTCTACAATTGGAATTTATTGGATAAATTGAATAACGGGTTTAATATGATTAAAAATGATTTGTAAAATTTTATTTTATCATATTAAAGTTTGAATGAGGTTGTATAACTTTTAGAATCGAATTAAAAGTAAATTTGTGAAAATTGAATATTTTAATATTTAATTATCGACTGAAAAATAGCCAATTTTCGAACAGTCTCAGAATTGGACGAAACTAGTTCCATTGGATCCGTAATAGTTTGTTATTATCGGATTTCAATTTTCGTAGCAATCAGAGTTTTCGTTTGACCGTGGCAGCTCGAAACGCATCGAAATTGTTTTAATATTAATTTGGCGAGTTAAAATAGTCATTTTTCAAACGGTCTCGGATTTCGACGAAACTAGTTTCATCGGATCCGTAATGTGATATTATTGTATGGTTTCAAATTTCGAGTCAATCGGATTTACTGTTTGTCCCGGGCAAGACAAAACGCATAGAAAATTCGTTTAATTGGTTTAATTTGAAATTGATCGTTTATTACCGTAACTCGCACAGATGATCGAATTAGCCTCTGAAACATGTCCATTATGTTCGGAACGCGGGGTAAACCATAGAAACGCCAACCGGCACGCTTCGTTTGGAGTTCGGAAAATTTCGGATGAATAGTGTTCGTCGTTTTTCTATAAAAGCCCCTCTATATTTCATTTTTGCAAAGGGTTTTGAGCTTCAGGCCGCCGGCTTCATATTAATGGCCAGAAACTTCCCGTCTTCATCCCCTCCGATCTCTCAATCCGCAAAGAATTAGCCTTCGAGTTCTAAAGCAAAAGTGTAGAGGACGAAGATATCTATATATCCAACAGTCGAGATGGAGAATGGTGCGACGTGGAGAGAGGTAGTGGTTGCCTTTTACCATCAGGTCACGCACGAAATTCGAGGGCAAATGATGACCGAGCTTGCCCTTGTCATGGCCGTGGATAGCTCTCGAGGTGAGCGTTTGAATGGAAGTCTCTGATCGTGTTCTCGTCGAGCGTGGTGGTCGTAAATTTTAACCCTAATGTGGCGGCTATGGGTTCTAGGAACGTGATTTTCACGTAGAGGAGGAAGATGGAGAAGCAAAGACGTGCGGCCTGATGCGTGCAAGTGGAATCAAGGGCCCAGATCGAATTTAGGTTTAAAAAAAATTGTAAACTTGATTATATTTAAAGTGTACGAACTTTAAAATGTGATATCTTTTGCATACGAGGTCGAAAATGCACGAAACCAGTTGCGTTGGAATCGTATCGACGAGCACTACGCAATGGAGCTGAATTGGAATCATTTGGAGATAGTGAAAATTTCGGGTAAAATTAAACGCTCGTTTAATTTTATTCGAAATAAAGCGCTGGAACTACATTGAAATCAAGGTGAGTGTTTTATAACGCTCACAACGTACTGAATATCTTTATGCTAGTTAAATTTGATATTATGAAGTGGTATGAATTTTATTTGTACTTGTTTGATAGAATTTAATTGTCATTTGAATCAACCGTCGAAAATTAAATTGACAGTTAAATTTGAAATTAAAATTGAAATTGAATTGCGATTTAATTACCTGACATCGATAACTATGAAATTGCCATGAATTGTATTGCCTATTGGATGATGTATTTCGATGGATGCTATTGGTTGATATTTGAATGTATGGATGTTTATTTGCTCATATATATCCTGTTATGCATACATATGATACTGTGATTTAATTTAAGTAATATACACTCATCCCTGACATTTAATTGAAATAAATAATTACTTGGCCATAGGATAGAAAATTATATACGGACACCGAATTGGCTAAATTAATAATTTTTAAAAATCGTCGATTTGAAATTTATTTAAATGTTCGATGTAAAAGTTATAAATAGAAATCGAATTTATAGAAATCGAATTTATCGGAGAAATTGAGTTTGGAATGTTGAAGTAAACTTTGGTTAAAAGAAATTTTTAAATAATATAAGTCGAGACTTTGAAATTTAAAAATTGGGATTTGATTGAATTTCGAAATTTGATTTGTATAAAGATTTAACCTTAATTCGAGCTTTGAATATTACTAAGTAAAAGTGATATAGAAATGATACTTTGAAATCGAGCTTGGAATTGAATCATATATTGAAATTTGGATTTGAACTTGAATATTGATGAATAATTTGCTAAGTGTTATAAATGGATATTTTCGAAAATCAAGCTCCAAATCGATATAAATTGAAATTGAATTAATTGAAAGTGAATATGAAACTTGAATAAATTGAAGTCAAAGTTGACATTGATTTGAATTGAAATCGAAATTGAATCGGTAGAACGAAAATTGAAATTGATTTGAATTGGGAAGTTATAATTGAAATGGATTAGTTTTGGAGCTGCTTTATTTTATTTTCCAAATTACTCGGTTATATAAACCATTTTGGATACTTAAACTGTTTTAATCTATTTTAAATATACTTAACCCAATTTAAATTATTTTAAACTAAATTTATCTATTTCAAATCCATTTTAAGATTTTAAGTATTTTAACTATTTTAATTATTTAAAACGACTTTTAAAACTACTTAAAACTATTTTCTAAAATTCTATGCTGGTAAATAAAGTGGATTGTTTATATTTAAATCTTGAATTTAAATACGAATTGAGTTAAATGAAGTTGCAACCTAAATTGAAATTCGAAATGATTTTGAAATCGAAATGAGATATTGATGCAGAAAATGTTTTTGAAACGAAATCTTATATTTGAAAAGATACGATGATATTTGAAATGGATTTGATTTTTTTGAAGCGAATATGATATTTTGATATCAATTATGAATCGATTTGAAATGTAAAGAGCCAACGGCGCAATAATACGTAGTTTTTAAAGAGACCGAGATCGGATATGGACATACTCTCTGTCGGTACCGAAAACCACTTTAATAACTATTATACATGGAGTGTTGATCCAGAATGAAGTGGATGGTTTGGTGAATGCGTTGACTGAAGAAAGAGAACGATTGTTGGATGACCCCTGACATGACTAAAACAGGAGCCGCGCCGGGCCATTGAGGTTCGCCACCTCTAGCGGACACACTTCTTTGATACCATATCTATTACATTTGTGATGCGAATTGGGTGCACCCCTTGATTTGGGAGTGTTGTTTCGCGGTGTTGGGGTAGCTGCTGGCTATGCTCAACATCAGTCCGGATCACGCAACTACTAGTATCCTTGTTGGCATTGCCTCATGTACCTTGTCATACTGATTATCCTATTCGCGACAACTACGTTTTGTTTTGTGTTATACCTATGGGGTACCCTCTGATAATCACCAGTTTACGGTGGGGCTTACGGTGCTGTATAGACTATGGCATTATAAAATGTGTTAAGGGGGATTATGGTAACGCCTTAACGCTATTTTGATACTTTATATTACTGATAGGCATTATCTACTTAGCGTGCATTACTACATAGTAGATAGTTTAACGGATCCTTAAGAGATGGAAAATCCCATAACATCTCTTGAGTTATTGCACGCACGTTGACACTGGATATGAGATGTCAAACCCCGTAAACATCTCTGACGCCGTTACACTCATATTTATTTACGATTGATTTAACTTTCATAAGGATATTTTAGTCCTGACTCGAGTGTTTTGTCTTTTCATTACGCTCGGGTCAGTCCTGAGTTTTTTTCAGATTTTTGAAGATCTATTCTGGAGGATGAAGACGAAGATTTGCTATACTATTTCTATTATTACCCTTGCATCATGCTATCTGCTGCATTGTTTTAATTGTTCTGTTGTATATGTATAACTCTGATAAATGTTGTATAAATAATTGTCAAAGTATAGTAAACAGCTTCGTGAACTGTTTATTTGACTATTATATTTTATCGTTCCGCTGCGAGATTCTAGGTTGTTTCATTTCCTTTATTTCTCTTTCTTTTCTTTTCTTATTTACCCCAATAACCATCTGCCCTTTTGGATGGTTTGGAATCGGCATGTGTATTTGATTGTCGTTTTAAACTGTCCAAAAAGGCCGGTCGTTACAGTTGGCGAACTTTGGAATTGAAGTGCCTGGCAATTCTTTGCTAATGGGCTGCAATTCTGAGCTGAGCCTCTTCCTTACTTTCATCAAGGAAGTCTAATGCTTCAAGTTGCAGCTTTTCATTTTCAGCTTGATTGAAATGGATTCTTCTGTGTGAAGGGACTTCTGTTTCCACCGGAATCATTGCTTATGATCCATATGCCAATGAAAATGGAGTGTGCCCGGTCGCAGTTTTATGGGTAGTTCTGTACGCCCATAGTGCTAGTGGTAGCTTATCGACCCAACCACCTTTCGCTTTTTCTAGCTGTTTTTAATGGTTTATTTGATAATTTTGTTTACTACTTCCACTTGCCCGTTTTCCTGCGGATGAGCCACTGTTGAGAAGCTTTTTTGGATCTTGAATCGCTTGCAAAAATCTTGAAACTCTTCACTTTCGAATTGGGTTCCATTGTCTATGATTATCTTTTGAGGCACACCATACCTGCAAATGATATTCTTAGTTACAAAGCTTATCATCTTTTTAGAGGTAATAGTAGCTAATGGTTCAGATTCAGCCCATTTAGTAAAATAATCAACAACAACAATAGCATATCTGATTCCGGACTTGGCGGTTGGCAAAGGTCCGATGAGATCTATTCTCCAAATAGCAAATGGCCACGGACTGTCCATCTGTGTTATCTCGGTGGAAGGTGCTCTTGGGATTTTTGCAAATCTCTAGCATCGGTCACATTTTCGGGCATAGCTTGCAGCATCACGATTAATATCTGGCCAAAAATACCTATAACAGAGAATTTTCTTTTCTAGAGTTTGACCACCTGAATGATCTCCACACTCCCCTCCGTGTAGTTCAGCTAGAATTGTCTTAGCTTCTTCCTCGGTCACACATCGAAGTAATGGCATTGAGAATCTCCGCCTGTACAATTGCCCATCTTGAATTATATATCTAGAGGCTTTTCTTAGCAACTTCTGTCGTTCTTTTGAATTTTCTGGTAGAGAACCGTTGAGCAGATATTCCATTATCGGAGTCATCCATGATTCTTGCTCTTGAGATATAGTCATGATCCAGTCAATATCCATCTCATCAGTTCTTGGAGCTGACAGGACTTCCACAGGAACTAATCCCAATAATTGAGCTTCACCAGTGCTTGCGTACTTTGCGAGACAATCTGCCTTCATGTTCTCTTCCCGGGGTATATGATTTATCGTATAATGGTCAAGATCATCGAGAAGTTTCCAGGCTCTTGACAAGTAAGCAGGCAGATTTCCTCCTTTAGTTTGAAACTCTTTCTTGACTTGACATACAATAAGCTGTGAATCACTGAAGATCTGCAACACTTTGACATTCAACTCTTTAGCAATTTTCAAGCCGGCAATAAGAGCTTCTTATTCTGCTTCATTGTTTGTCGAAGGGAATTCCAATCTCAATGCATAGCACAATGACCGCCCTTCAGGGGTTCCAAGCACAACCCCAGCTCCGGAACAGTAATCGTTTCTTGCACCATCAACATATAATTTCCATCGAATTGGGGTGTTATCAGTCACCTCTTCCTCACTATCACCTTTATTTGTACATTCCGCGATGAAATCTACCAAAGCTTGTCCATCGATAGCTCTCCGGGGATGATAAGTGATGTCGTATTGGCTGAGTTCAATATTCCACTTCAGAAGACGACCCGAAGTCTCAGGACGAAACAGGACTTGCTTCAGAGGTTGATCAGTGAGGACTTTGATAGGATGAGCTTGGAAATAAGGCCTCAACTTTCTTGATGCAATCAGTAGACAATAGGCGAGCTTTTCCAATTGTGAATAATTCATCTCTGCCCCAGTGAATCTTTTGCTGATATAACAGACTGGGCGCTGAATTTTTGCATCTTCCCGTACCAACGCTGCACTAAGAGCATGAGATGAGATTGCCAAATATACGAAAAGATCTTCACCATCGTCGGGCTTAGAAAGTATTGGAGGCGTTACCGTATGACAGGTCAACTCATCGAAAGCTTTCTGGCATTCAGGAGTCCAGTCAAAAAATTTCCTTCCTTTCTTCAGAGCATTTCAGAACGGAATGCATTTATCAGTAGCTTTGGAAATGAATCGACTCAAGGCAGCGACTTTTCCATTAAGACTTTGCAATTCCTTCTTCGTTCTAGGAGCTTTGACTTTTAAGGCAACAATCTGAGTAGGATTAGCTTCAATGCCCCTAGCACTCACAATGAAACCCAAGAACTTTCCGGACTCTACCCCAAACAAACATTTCAAAGGATTAAGTTTCATTCCGTACTTTCGAAGGACTGCAAACATTTCTGCCAAGTGATCCATATGATCTACTGCCTTCTTTGATTTCACCAGCATATCGTCAACATAAACTTCCATAGTTTTTCCAATCTGTGGCTTGAACATAGCATTGACGAGTCTTTGGTAAGTTTCCCCTACATTCTTAAGTCCGAAGGGCATGACCCTATAGCAGTAGAGAAAAACATCGGTGATGAAGCTCGTGTTCTCCTGATCCGGCTCATGCATCATGATCTGGTTGTATCCGGAGTAAGCAACCATAAAAGATAACAATTCATGCCCCGCTGTTCCATCCACCAACTGATCTATCCTGGGTAACGGGAAGCAGTCTTTGGGGCAGGCTTTGTTTAAATCTGAGAAGTCGATGCATACTCTCCACTTCCCATTAGCTTTCTTAACCAGTACTGGATTTGAAACCCAATTCGGATAAGTAGACTCCCTGATGAAACCATTCTCCATGAGCCGGTCTACCTCTTCTTTCAACGCTGCTGACCTTTCAGGACCCTGGGTTCTTCTTTTCTGTTTTACCGGTGCAAACTTCGGATCAATATTCAGAGTATGTACTGCAATTTCTAGGGATATTCCACACATATTAGCATGAGTCCAAGCGAATACGTCCAGATTTTCTTTCAAGAATGATATCAAGGAATTTTGAACCGTCACACTAAGTTGCGAACCCACATTCACCACTTTGTTCGGATCTTTCTGGTCAACAGGTACTGGCACCGTTACTTCCACTGGCACCACTCTATTCTCCCCTGCACTAGCTTTTTTGGGATCCATTTCTCTTCGTGCCCCGCTATGCTCGCCAGTGCAGGGCCCACCCTATAATTGCTACAAGGTTGGTTCTTTGATGCGAACTTGGGCTGCCGCATATTTTCCTATCTCTCTCTTCCTCGCTTCACGCAACTCTATTAGATAACATTCTCGCCCAACATTCTGATCCCCTTTAATAACTTCAACTCCATTATCCATGGGGAAATTCATAGTGAGGCACCACGGGGCAAGAATTGCCTTAAAAGCCGCAAGAGTTGTTCGGCCTAGGAAGGCGTTGTAGGCAGAAAATTCATCAACAATTACAAAAGTATGTTTTCGAACCACCTTTTTCTGCCCCTCTCCAAGCTCCACGAACAAGTCGATAGTTCCAATCGGCTGCTTCGGTTCCCTAGTAAACCCAACAATTTTTTGCGATGAAGCTTGAACATCAGCCATTGGAATTTTCATTTGGTCGAACGTCTTTTTGAAGAGAATATTGCAAGAAGCGCCGCAATCTACAAGCACTCTTCTCAGAAGGGCCCGCCCAATGCCTGCAGAGATGACCAAGGGATCCATGGTTGGAGCTTCAATGCCCATAGAGTCGCTGGCTCTGAGCACAATATCATCATTAAAAGTTTTCTACCGCTTCAAAGGTGCAGCATCTTCTATTACAAAAACACTCTCTTCTGTCGGTGCATACTTCAAGGCACGGGCATATCTTTCCATCTGGCCCCAGCTTCTGCCTGCTGGGTGAGGACCTCCTGTAATCACATTAATAATAGGCCTTTCTGATTCATGCACAGTATTCCTCTCACCCAAGCCAGATGGCTGAGCAGGAAGTTGCTGGCCCTTAGTAGATGAAGTTGGGTCATTTCTATTTCTCTTAACATATTGCTGCAACTTGTTCTTTCTCAGCAGTTCTTCAATCAAACTTTTCAGATGGCGACATTCGTTGGTATCATGACCGGGTTGATTATGAAACCGAAAAAATCTCCTACTTTGAGCAGCTTTCTTTCCAACTCTCATCTCAGGCGGTTAAGGATATTCTACCGCATCTTTGGTAGCTAAAAAGATATTCTCCGGGGTGTCAGTCAAAGGAGTGAAATCTGAAGGTTTTAAGAAGCGAGGTTTCTTCACGTCCTTCTGGCTCTTCCCACTATTATTTTCCCTCTTCTGACTTCCGGATTCCTTATTGGTAGGAGCAGCAGTATTATCCTTAACCTCTGTCAATGCCACTTTAACCCGTGCTTGAAGGCTTTCCAAGCGCATGAATTCATTAGCTTTCTTATAGAATTTCTCAAGTGAATTCGGTTCTTTCATCTTCAGCCACTTCCCAAATTCGCTTGACTTGTCGATTGCCCTCATTAAGTATGTCAAGACCATCCGTGGCTTTGCATTATCCACTTCAGCCAGAGCTATATTGAAGCGGTTCAAGAAAGATCTAATAGATTCCCTAGGGTTCTGTTCCAGGCTTGAAAGTGACAGAATATCCTTTTCCTTTGAAGCATACAACCTGAATTGCTCTTTAAACTTCTGAGTCAAATCGGCGAACTGGTCTATGGATCGGACCGGAAGCTTTGTGAACCAGAGTAGAGCCACTCCTTCCAAGTACACCAGAAAGTACCGGCATTTGATCTCATCATATGCTCTAGCACCATCATGTGCCAATCATACTTATACAGGAATTGATTAGGGTCGCTTGTTCCCTTATAAGCCGGGATGGTAGGAGGAACAAACTTCCTTGGGAATTCTGCCTTTAGAATCCTTTCTGTGAACGGAGTTTTGCTCGGAGCGAATCCCCATTCCTTCTCATCTTCTTCCCTCTGCATGCTCTCTTCATGATTTGTCGCACCATGCCCGAAAGGTATTCCTTATCATTTAAAGGCTCTGCAGGACAGACTTCGGCCATTTTCTCGGAAGTTTGTCTGGACAAACGTTCGTAGAGAGTTGGCTGCGGTCTCGATCCTCCAGCTTGGGGAGGTGTTTCTTTGGCGGGGCTAGCTGCTCTTTGAGGAATATTTGTTTCTTCAGGATTATCAACATCATCAGCAAGGTTCTCTTCATTATCCACCGGTTGACGGTTAGCTCCGAGCAAAGCATTTAACCTATCAAGCGTTAAAGCATTCTGAGTTTCCATCTGCTGGTATAACCCAGATACTGCAGCACCTAACTCCGCTCGTGCAATTCCAACAGTTGGTGCGGCTTGGCTTGATGAAGGAGAAGTGGCAGTATTCTCACGAACATCACTGGGTCTAGTATATCCGCGCTTTCTTCCAGGAGCCATTATCTCTGATAGACTTCTGGTTTTGAGAGAGGTTTTTTCAACAAACTTTTGCGAAGCATTGACGAAAGTAGCCTGAGTTGGGTTCTCAGTGAAAGCACAAAAAATGTTAATGCTTAAAATTGGACGCTAACACACCGGTGTAAGTAGAGATTAAGTGAAAGCACCACCGGTCAATATGGGAATTAGAAGTAAGTAGAAAAGTCACAGAGAAAGAAATAAAGAAGACAACAGTTTTGTAGTGGTTCGGCTTCAAGTTAAGCCTACGTCCACTTTAATCTTCTTTATTGCTGAATCAATTACAACTTTACAACAATCTTCGATTACAACACTTCTAGGACAAATAGCTAGAACTCCGATGCAGAAGAACTCTTTGAATCCATGTCGAATGTGTTAGATTTCCTCTTGAAGTTCGTCGAGATGTCTTTCGTGTTTGAAGTGTCGAGTGAGTCGAGAATTCAGCAGAGTATTGGCATTTCAGAAATGAGCCAAAAGATCCTTTTCCAGTTGGAGTAGGTGGGGTATTTATAGGCAGTTTTCTGAATTAGGTCGTAGGTCGTGAGCGACCTTGGATAGGTCATAGGTCGTGAGAGACCTAGTGGGAGCGGTTTACGGCTTAACTAGGGTGTAGCTGATCACCTCGAACAATCTAGCAAGTCATAGGTCGTGACCGACCTAGGGAGGAAACGGCATAATAAGTTACTTCGGTATTGTTTAGGTCGTGAGCGACCTAGGGGAGGATAGTTGGCGACCTAAAGTTGGGAGCGGCCTATAAGCATGCGGCTTCATTATGTGATAACTTGCTAGGTCGCTGGATCGTTTAGGTCGCTAGGTCGCTAGGTTGCTTTAGTCCATAGAACATCAGGTCGCTCTATTGTGATGTTGTTGCCCTGTGTTGATGGTTAGGTCGTAGGAGACTTTCTGGAGTTAGGTCGCAGACTTCTTTATCTCGTTAGGTCGCTAGCTTGTTATAGATTGTTAAGTCGTGAGCCTTAGGTGGTTAGGCCGTTAGGTCGTTCGGTCATTAGGTCATTAGGTCGTTGGGTCGCTGAACCATTAGGTCGTTGGGTCGCTGAATAAAAGAGGGTTAACAGTATATATTAAAATAATTTATTGAAAATAGTTCAGAGCCAAATGGTTCAATGTCCCATTTCAACCGATCCCAATTTCCATTCCCATTTAATTGATTCAATTCAAATTCAGTTTGAATTAACCTCGATTCCCATACCAAATTCAAATCAATTCCCATTTGAATTTAAATTTATTCAACTTCGATTACACTCCCAGATAATTAACTCAATTTCAAATTCCAATTAATTCAAATCAAATTTCAAATTGAACTAATTTCAACTCCAATCTCAACTTTAAACTATCATGAATTATATAATTTCAAGTTAAATTTTCCAATGTTGATTTAATCCCTTAAATCAAATTAACCATTACTTTTAATTGAACAATCTATGTCTTTAAACAATTTAATTTTGAGTCCAAATTTCTAATATTCGTTTAAATTACTTTTACTTAACTTATTTTAAGGTTCAAGTAAGAGGTCAAAACTTTTTTTTAAACAATTTAATCTTCGGAATCCAATTTATTACCAAATTTTAACTTCTAACTTTGAAACCAATTCTTAGTAATTTCAGTTTGCAAGTTCATTTTTAACATTTAAATCTTAAGTTCAAAGTTATTCCATTTTCATAATTATAATTTCACTTCAAAATCAAATCTTTTAAATAGTTTCAAAATAAAGTAGTTTTTCCATTTAATTTCAGTAATGGATATGTTATCTTAATCCACTTCTTAATTAATTAAAATAATCCAATTCACAGTTCCATAGATTATTAATAGCAACAGGATGATAATAGGATATGTCAAAGTAAATAAACATCCAAATTCTTTAAAACATCCATCAGTAGCATCCTTACCCATTTCCAGAACTCAAACCCGTTTGAGATCATACATAACTCCCCTTTCAATTCAACCCATTTAACTTCCCTAAGTTAAATTCAATTTATTTAATATAGTCAGCCTTACTCAATTTGAATTCTCCACTTCAAATTTTTATACTTCGTATCAATATCCTTTCCTACTTATAAGTTCAAAAACTTATTTCTCTTTGGGTTTTAAATCACATTTCAGGGAAAAATTCAACACTTAGTGTTTACTTCAAATCAACTTTGATATTATGTATATCCCATATATATACATATACATATTTATTTATTTGCACAACAAGTCATATTTCCAATTTTAAACCATTCTTGGTTTTTAGTTCATAGCAATTTTCCTTGAAATTTTCAAAACAGCTCTTGTTTAAAACAAGACTCCTTCATTCAAATATATTATGAATAATACTATTTATTATTTCTTTTAACATTTTGAAAGAATTCCAATTCCGAATTTCTCTGGGTCTAGATTTAAAATTTTCCAATTTAAAATCTATTTCAATTTATAGTTCATACTTATATAGCTTGTTACTTCCTTAAAACATTCCATTTTGCTTTATCATTATTTATTTTCAGAAAATAAACATCCCTTTTATTTAGAAACAACAATCATTTTATGATAATGACTAAGATTATCATATCTGGAACCAATTCACTATATGTTATCTCATAATTTATTGAAAAATAAAATCAGGGCAACTCAACACTTTGAAAAACAATTCTACTTTTTAGGATTTTAAATTTCTAGTTGGAATCTCTTTCTAGCTTATCTTATTTATATAGTTAATCCTTACCTAGATTTCCATTTGGTTGTATATACATTACCACTTAATTCTTATTATTATATTTAATTTCGATAATCAACAACCAATTAATATATCATAATAATTAGAAAAAAATATTGCTTTATGTACCAAAATATAAACTTATTTAGAAATCATTTTTAAAACCATTTTTAAAATTATATCAGAAAATAACAAATACGCTCTCATATAATACACTCAACTCATTCTAGGGCACAACTAACCCTTATTTCTAATGAGTAACCCCACCAGAGCCAAGGTTCTCGCTTAACCTTTAGGTCTGATGCCAAATCTAAAGGCCTGAAGTTTTCGACCTTGAAAATTTGACACTAATACGTTCACTGTATAGAGTGCCAAGCAATCGAGTGCTCGAAACATCCGACTGTTAGGGTTAAGAAGAAAAAGTGGTAGAAGAAGAAACAGAAAACAAAAGTACAAAACCTCACAATCGCACCAGCACAAAATATAGTATCAAATAACAGCATTTATACTAAGAAAAGATGTAAATGTCAATTTACGTATAATATATCAGAGTACCGTCATCAACAAACAATCCGAACAGTTATAATAACTTGTCCCTAAACACATTCAATACAAATTCTAATATACAGCGAAATATACTACTCCATATGTCCCCGCCATCCAGCTCACATCCTGAGCTCCCAGCGACTAAACCTGAAAATGTAATACTCGGTCTGACCTGAGCATCACAATAAAGTAACACCCGAGTCAGGCTGGAAACTAATGTGAGTAAACCAATATAACTTGAAATACTAAGATATAAAACTACTTTGAAAACCAGGTAACTCATACCTCACTATGAGTTCTTATCTTGTTATAGTCAAACACTTATTTCACAAAATAATATCTAAGTACCGTACTTAGTTTCAATGGTCCAGTTTATTTAATTTATTCCATTCCAGCCTATTTGATTCTATAATCAAATAAAAAAAGAATTATAGTAGTTACTAATCGAAGTGGTTTCAGATATCGCTGATGCCCGACCCCGATCTCTTCGAATTCAATGCCATCCTTTAAGCCAAGTTGTTTAAGTGAAGATAATTCAATTTAAACTTTTAGAATGTCATATTCATGCAGAAATTCATCACAGATATCAATTAAATAAATGATTCACATTTATCAACAGTTTAATCCAGGCATTTCACATCATAGAACATCTGTGACTCCCCACCTCTATACCCACGCTAGCCAAGAACACTACGGTGTAGTGTTGTCAACTAGCACGGAGAATAAGGCTGTTGAAGAGCGACTATCCATGTGATTGCTTATCACACAGTGGCTATAAATAATCTTCGGAAACAAACATAGAAATAAGCATAACACAAATCAGTCACAGACATCCATATCACATAGGCAGATGAAGATATGAATATATAACTAACACATGAAAGTGTACATCAGAGTAGTGGTCAAAAAGATCCATAATAATACAAAAGAATAGCAACACGTGCTATACAAAAGAATACAACTATGAGTCTATATCTCAAGTGTATACAACAAAAACTGCTAATCTAAATAGTTAGCCAAAAGTCAGAGTAGCAAATCCCAGGAAGAAGTCAAGCAGAAGCACCTACAACATCTCGGTCTGACCCGAGTATTATTTAAGAAAATAATAAACGGATAAGTCTAGCTATAAATATCAGATGACATGGTATAAAATAAAAGATATGGCATAAACATAAAATATCCATACTGACATACTACTATAAGTATGCAAATGATGATCAACAGAAGATCAATCAATAAGAGATAAATCAATATCACAAGAATCTTCTCAAAGATCCAAAGAGGGCATCATACCCTAAACTTGTACTCATAACAAGTCAATGACATAAATTCCAGAAATCAACACAAGAAATCCAGAAATCACAGAAAAAGGGAAAGAGGCCTATCACATGATGGTCTAAAGACCATGAGGAGCTACCCCATATGGGTGAGTCGGAATCACCCAGATGAGGTCTAGGCTAACCAAAAAGCAAAAAGGTATGTGTGAGTGGAATCACACAAATGGTGTCTAGCCTAACCTCGCAACAAAAAGGTATGTGTGAGAGGAATCACACAAATGGTGTCTAGACTAACCTTGCGGACAAAGAGATATGTGTGAGTCGGAATCACACCCATGCGGTCTAGTCTAACCTTGCAAACAAAGAGACATCGCACAATTGCTAGTCTAAATCATAAAATGATCGCCATGATCAACGAGAAGTGTCAATTACACTAAGCTTGTAAATATAAAAGTTTATCTTCATGTCCCATAACCACTTGCTTAACTTAAATATTCACGAACAAACTGTAAATCTTCACTAGAAAATTGTCACAAGAGGTTCAATCGAACAAGTCCAAGAATTAACCGACGAAGTGAACACAAGTGTTTCATACCACTTGTTTTACTAAGCCGTTTAATTAGATTTCTCATCCAAGTGAGGTAAAGGTTTGTATATACTAGTAGATTGGAAAACGGTTTAAGAAAAGAGCTTTGTTATTGAAAATAGAGTTGAAATCATTTTGAGTTTTGATATTTACTACTAGTATTGAAACCTTCATATTTCTAAAGTTGTTATCCCGCCTTTTTAGCAAGGCCGTGATACCATAAAATCGACCGAGAAGCCAAAGATAGTTTGTCTCGAAGAATGGTCAACTCAGCATCCCAACAAGCAAGTTCTGTTGAATGTTTTTCCGATAAGATCCCCTACAAAGGAGGGGTCCGGGGTGGTGGCCACCCCCCAAGGTGGGGGTGCGGGGGCAACACCCCCGCTACGGGGTTAGCAGAATTTAAGGCCAGAAACGAACTAATAGAGGCGAGCGACCTAGCAGAGGCGAGCGACCTAAGGGACTCGCAACCTAACAAGGTAACGAGTTTAAGGCCAGAAACGAACTATTTGGTGACCGAGACTTTTCCACGCAAACGACCTAGCATAGGCAGAACGACCTAAGTGCAGAATTTTACCAAAGCACTAAAAATTGGAGTTTTTCGCCAATCCAATCCAAACCAAATGCAAACGCACATGCTAAAGCGATGGAAATTCATTCCCAACAGTCCAAGATAGTTATAGACAAGAATATGAGATAAAAATATCACCTTTTCACCAAATTATGAAGGTAAAGCTTGAAGGTGAATGGAGAAGCAACTACAAGCTTGAATCCAATGCTTTTCCTTGAATTTGGAGTTGAATGATGGAGTTGGAGTTGAAACCTAGGCTTGGAATTTCTAATTTCCCTTTCCACTCACCATTGATGTTAAAGTTTGTGTTGGTAGGAATTTATGAAGAGTGAGGAGAAGGAGAGAAGTGGGTTTGAGTTATAATGGCTAATCTAACCCAAAGTCCAAAGCGGGAAAAGTAAGTGAAATTCCACTAACTCCAAACCTATCAATTTTTATACTTAGAAAAGTTGTAAACGGCATTTCGAACTCAATGGAAGTGGTCTCGAGTCCTAATTTGACCGTTTGCAAAAAGTAGCTTTTCGGACCAATATCCGATTAACGACAAAATATTTAAATATAAAATTTAAATATAAAATCATAAATATGTGGGTTGTTACAACATCATAAATTAACATACTAGAGATATTAATTAAACCAAAGCATTTAATTCAAGTTAATCATTCATAGGCTAGATTACCTAGTCGCACAATCATCAAACTAATTTAAAAATAAATTACATACAATCATGTGTAATTGTCATTAATTAATTACAAGCCATTTATATTTTATTTAAGTTAACACTTGGAATTGAAAATTTTATTAACATATAAAATAACTTAAGACTTTTGATTATTTAAGGATTTGAAACATTTTACTTAATTATCTATTAAATTAATTTAAATCAACTCAAGAACGTAAATTAAATAATGGCATAATTTAATTATTTCAATCTTAATTAATTTAAGTTAAAATAATTTATTTATAACCTTAACCAAATATTTAAGTAAAACAATTAGCATTTAAAGAATTGGTTAGGAAATTATTTAAAAGCTTGTCTATTTTTGTGCCTTACTTTTTAAACTTTACTAATAAAATTCTTATTGAAAACTTTGTTAATTCATTTTTTTCCTTAGAAACCACTCGGCCCTAAGCCCGAAAATCCTAACCCAAACTTAAAATACCCCGACTCTTCTTTATACCATTTCTTCTCTTAAAACAGATCCTTACCCAGCCTATCAAAATAAACAGAAACTAGTCCACCTTGCACGAGCACAAGATGTCGGAGCTACGACGATCACCATCGACCACGTCATCCAATCGCCGCTAACCTATACGCTAGCTTCGACCACCCAGATCCCGATGCTAACCTCTCCATCGAAATTGAGCAAAAATCGAAACCCACCAGGACGAAACCCGACACCAAATCCCCTCGCACCTCCTAACTCTGACCATTGGAGACCACGTCCTCATGCCTAGACCTTCGCCGTATGACCACCCTCCTTTTCCCTTGCTCTGGCCCAGCTCGAAGCCGCCACGGTGCCGTAATCTCCACGAATTCGACCTTGTCCAGATCCTAACCTAAAACCCTTACGATGACTTCGCCATGCCACTATGACGAACTAAAAATCGAGCCACTAGTTTTCCTATGATCCCCTACCAAAAAGCAACTTCCATCTACAAACCCAACCTCCATAGCCCACGTGATCGTCGTAATTAAACCCATGACCGAACTCTGGTCAACACACGACACCCAACATTCACGCACTTAAAAATCAAATCGGGACCTCCTAAAATCATCATTTGCTAAGCTGAATTTGTTTATACAAGTGAAATATAAATTTAAAATAGTTGATTTCCTAATATGTTCCATTTTCCACTATAAATCTTTTATTTCCAGTGATATTACTTGCTAATCCACCATGAAAGCATTTTTAAAAATAGAAATAACATACTACAAACATATTTTCTTCTGCTATCACAGCCTATAAATATTAGACGAGGAGAAAATGATTTTTGCAAGTCTTTCAACATGTTGGACGCAAGAACAGGGTTAATATATATGTAAACGGACATTTACATGTTTCCACACCAGGCATACATACTTTTCTTCTATACAGCATATATTCAAGAATATTACAACTATTAAACCTTACATGCATATAGAAATAAGTAGGTTTGGCTTTTTCAAATTGAAGTTTACTCATTGTAATTAATTTGAACAGAGAACAGAGATCTAGGACTACTTTTGATCTGATCTTCTTTTCCTCTGATTTAAATCTAGCTTGATTTAGTTAAAAACTTGACGCAATTTATTTGTTTGGTTTTTCTTGTTTTAGTTTTTTTTTGAAAGAAAAATGAAAGGAGAAAGAAAATTGATATATATATATATATATGTATGTATGTATGTACGTATGTATATATATATATGTAAAAGTGAACTACCTGGATACAACCTTGGTTTTCTCTTCTTTTTTTTAAATGTAGAAAACAATTTATTTTGACACTTGTACACAAAGCCTTCTTACTAGCTTGCAAATGTCTTATGAAAATATTTTATATTTTCTTTTTATGTTTTATATTTTTTTATTTAACATGTTTACTTAAAGAAATATTGTAAAACCCTTTTATTTATTCTTATTTGATTTTGAACTTAAGTTATTACTACTTTAATCGATAACTATATATATATATATATATATATATATATATATACTAGTGTTTAAAATGTAGAGTTTTAAATCTAAATTAGTTTTAAGATATTTACTTTAAATTTCAAATCATAGTTTTATTCACAAACAATATATGTGAATAATAGTAAAATAGCAAGCATATATTATTTTCTTTGAAATTATAAGCTTTGCTAATTTAAATAATTATATAAGAAGATTATTGAATTAATACTTATATCCAGATATTTTTTATCTATCAAAATTTTATTTGTTCGACTTATAAATCAGTATTTTAAATAATTTAATCTAGCTAATTACCAATTATTCATCGTTAAAATCAGGGTCGTCGCATGAATAATGGTGCAATCACCTTTTAAATTCGCATGGATAGTATGGGTTTCCTACTCGAAATCTAACACCAAGTATAAAAAGATTATTTCTATATTTGGAAAATTGAATCTTTTATACCTGTCTCATTTTTGACATTTTGACTTTATCATCCCTCACCCATGAAAAAAGCCATGTAAGCCAAGACACTAATTACTCCTGAAGATCTCCTTAGTTTAAGCACCTCACATCCAGATCTCATGCATAGACAAAAATCCAGTCTACTTATCGACTTTTAGAGTCAAGATTAAATCACTTAATTATAACAGCTTTTCTTTAAATCATTTATTAAACTTTTTAAAATAAAATAAAATCTTCACAATTTCTTTAAAATACTTAATTATTTATTTGAAAAATTTGTAAATGATTTGGGAAAGAATATTTATGTTTAAAGTGAAAGTGACTACTGTGTGGCTAGCTATCACTTAGGATCGTGTAATACGGAATATAATTAAATCTAAATGCAGAAAGAGATGATAATAGCAAAGTAAATGAAAATAAGCACACAAGGAATTTTTATACAGGTTCGAACTTTCCGTTCTACGTCCAGTCCCAGACTTCTTCTCGAATTTCACTAACAACAATCCTCACTTAACCTGGAGGAACAGGTTTACAACACCTGAACAATAGAACATGATTTCGATGCCTCAATAGCCGGCGAGGACTTCACTTGCCTGAACAGCAAGACGGGACTTCAACTTATACAAAGAGTATTTGACGCAGTGTGTTCTTGATAACAGGGATTTGTGTCTTGATAGTACAACCTTCCTATAATCTTCTCCTTTTGATGTGTGTGTGTGTGTGTGTGAAGAATATGGAAGTAAATGAATGATTTTATATGAACATGAATGCACAAAAGTGTTGGAATCAAAGAAGTATAAGAATATAAAGTGTTAGATCAATTAGGTGAATAAAACTGATGATTCTAATATGTTTATATATAGTACAAAATGTAACATCCCAAAAAATTATCAATTAAAATTAGTAGTATATTTTAAACTCTTGGAATTTAATTTGAAAATAAATTGAAAAATCTCAAACAAATAAAATAAGTGATAATCATATATGTATAAATTTCAATTCCTTTTGAGTTTAAAATTTTGAAACAATGAATGTTTTAAAAAGTCATTTGAATTTAAAATTTTATGTATATGTATATTACATATATGAGTAGAATTGAATATATATTGAAATTGAATTTAAATTGTTCAAGAATTGTGTGAACATGTAAATGGACATAAATGGTTATAGTTCAAGTGAATTGGAATTTGAATTTAAATTTAAAATAAATGTTTTTAAAAATAAGTGGCATTTAAAATCATTAAGGTGTATGCATATAATGTAAACATGGGTTATAAACAATTTTTCTTTTAACATTGTGTGTGTATATATACACAAATGCATAAGGGGTATATGTAGGATCTAGATTAACCCTAGAGGGGGGTGAATAGGGTTATAGCAAATTTTCTCGATTTAAACACAGAAACAAACTGCAGAAATAAATATGCTGAAAAGTAAATCACACACAAAATTTACCCAGCTTCGGCAACCCCTGCCTACTGCTGCATTCCCAGATTTCTATTAGAATTAAACAGTCTCCCGCTTACAAACACTCTAACAGACTCGCAAACCCTGCTCCCGCTTACAAACACTCTAATAGACTCGCAACCCCTGCTCCTGCCTATAGATTTTTGCAAACTCGCAAACCCTTGCTCCCGCCTATAGAGTTTTTCAAACTCGCACACCCTGCTCACTGAACAAATTCTAACTAGACAATCTGACACTACCTACAACCTAGGTGGTGATTTACCAAGACTTGAACCTTTAAAAGAAAATTTAAAACAAACTTAAAACAAATTAAACAAAAAAACCCTTTTAAAATAAACCCAAACTAAAACTAAAACCCTTTATAATAAAATAAGGATTCTTAAACCCTAATCCCCTTTTACAAGGCCGGCCCTCTTTTATTTTTTTCTTTGTGAAAAATGGCGGTCGTTGCTTTCTTCAATTTTTCTGGAAAAAAATGCGGCTCTGTCGACTTATATTGATCGTTCGATTTTGCGCCTTGCTCTGTCGATCGATATCTCTTTGAATTGCGCTCGGTTGCTTCTCTTGATCACTCTGTGAAATTAGGAATTTTGATGAAGTCGGCTTAGTTGCTTTCAGATGCTTGAATTCGAATTCTCTCTGGTATGTGATTTTATCCTTATGTTATCTGTATAGATTGCTTGAATTCGATTCAATCATAAGTGTCGATGATGATTGTGGGTTTATATTTTGATTCGATTTATTTTCTCCACACCCTGACGATGATTTGCGTTTTGGTATTTATATGAATTCCTATACCCTAATCAATTCGATACTTTCCTAAATTTTGCTTTCCTAATATCTTGATTGCCTGATGCGCACGGCTTTCCTGATATGTTTTCAACTTGATGCGCACGGCCTTGATTTTCAAACGTTTGATTTTCCCTTGATTCATACGGCAAAGAACTTTCCTCTTTTATTTGTTTTTACTTTTTCAAAAAATTACACACACTTGATTATCGTACGTCTGCATTGTTCGACTTCGAACATCCCTGTAGCATTGATTTATACGGCATTGACTTCTTTGGCACTTGATTGATTTTAGCCTTGACCGCCTTGATGCTGTATCCATACTTTTGGCATGATTGTTCTTTGTAGTCGCACTCTGGTTGTCATGCACTTGTGTTGCTCACCATTGTCATGCACTTGTCTTGCTGTCTGCTGTTTGTTTCATGTAGTTTGCTGTCCACATGAACTTGCATTGCATCATTGTATCACTGGTGTACTTCTGTTGCAAGTGTATGGTTACACTCGACTTCTTTTAGTCATGTTGAACTGTGTACCTTTGCCTAAGTTTGTTTACTTGTTGTATACCTGGGCTGGCTTGAACTTGATTGTATCATCTAGTTCATGAATTTGTAGCTTGTATATACTATTTCGTGTTGGTTGAAGTTCTGATGCCTTTAAGTCTCGGCCTCGAGTACATTGTTGTATTGTTTCACTTGATGTTGTTTATGTCTACATCTTGTGGTTGCCACTGTGTTGCATTGAGCTTCACCTCTCTTGTATCATCGGTACATGTACATTGCTGCTACATTCTTGCTTCACTGCATCTATTGTAGTTGCTTTGTACTTCAATGTGCTGTTGACTTTTCTTTGGGATTGAACTTGAGCTTTGAACTGTCGATTTTTGTAGCATGCACTCTGTTTACTTGTAACTGCTGCCTTGTACTTGTAGTTTTGTCTTTGGTTTTGCTTCATGTAGCTGTTGGTCTGACTTGAACTTCAACTGATGTTCTTTATGTCTCTGGTGCCTTCATCATCCTTTATTGTATAAACTGTTGTTGGTCTTGGGTTTGTGGTAGTTACATTTGTATCACTGTATGTAGCTCATTGAAGTGTTGCATTGTTGATGCTCTTTGAGTTGCAGTGTTTCACCATACTTGTTGTTGCTAGTTTGCCATGTATCATTTTTCTCTTTGATCTGGTCATTGCTTGTGACATCCATGTTGCAACTGGTTTGTACTTTGAATGCATCTGTGCATATCACTGTTGCATTACTGGTCTTTGCATCCATTCATGTTGATTTTTGAAATTTCACTTGAGTTGAATCCAGTTTCAAAAACTCGGGTTTGACCTTGTGTTCGTGTCGTGATTTTAAATATATTGCACGTGAGTTGAACCCGGCTTTTCATTTGGGTTTGACATGTGCTCACCTGTCCCTGTAGTATTATCAAGTGTATATCGATGTGCACGGCCTTGTGGCATGTACAGTGATACACTGTGCATGTCACATTGTTCGTGTATGATGAATTCAAATGTGAATGATGACGAACAACCCAAATAACTAAGGCAAATCATATTTTCAAAAATCATATTTCATTTTATATTGCAAAAATATTTCTTTTTCAATTTTACTGCGTTAGTGAATATTTTTGCAGATTGTTCAGATGCAGGATTCTAACTGGAATGAAATTGAAGATAAACTACGAGTGTGAGTGATATGTAGTGAGGAATTTATGTAAATATGAAATTGTGATGTAATTACAATCAAAATTGTATATGTATAGTGAGAGCTTGAATTTGTACTATTCAAAAATCTAATAAATATTTGTTTGAATAAAATTTCTGTTTGAATTCAAATTCTGTGTAATTTATTCCGTTTGAACTCAAATGCTGTGTAATTTATTTTATTCAACAAATATTTATTTAATCTATGAAAAATAAAATAGTACATTAACAAATACATTTAAACGAATGTATATATGTTTATTATCATCAAACAAAATCATATAAGCACAAAGCGCATATTCAACAATCTCCCCCTTTTGATGATAACAAACATATATTTAAGATTTTGACTTGTGTTAAATGTATTTGATCAATGATATACTCTAATTGCTCCCCGTATTTAAATGCTTCCTCTCTACATGATGCTCCCCCTACATATATGCATAGAAATATATAAATAAGCCTAGATGCAAATGGAAAATTATTTGACCTTTGCTTGATTCTATTTGACAAAATCTTAACTTTTCTCTCCCCCTTTTGTTATCAGCAAAAGAATAATAGTGTTAGAGAAAATAGAGATAAAGTGATCAATATTAATCCAATATTAAACTCAAATTGAATATAAATATTAAACTTCAATAAAAATCAAACAAAAATCATAACTACCCTTGTTAGGCGCATATTCCACTTTTAGAATGATGGAAATGATGTTCTAATATAAAACTATACAATTGTATCAACTTGTGGTACATTTATATCAGGAATTTGAATATCTACTAATCATGCATAACCGTTAGGACTTTTCAATGAGATTAGTAGTATTCCAATTTATTTATTTTTTTAAAAATAAAATCAAGTATCTTCTAACCATGCATGACCATGAGGACTTTTAAATGGGATTAGAATCAACTTGTCTATTTGATCAATTAATTTTGATATGCGTTCCATACATGCATAACCGTAAGGACTTTTAAATGAGCATGGAAGCACATAATCAAAAATCCAAGTAATTCACCCATGCATAACCATGAAGACTTTTAAATGAGAGTGAATACTTTGGATATTTTATTTATTTTTACAAAAATATGAAATGAAAAACAAATGATCCCTGATTATAGTACCACATATCGACAAACAATATTTAAGTTTTGATAAACAATGGTCGATAGAAATATGATAGATATAGAAATGATCATGGAATCTTTACCCAACAACAAGTTTTATAACTCTTGTTTGAATTCCTAAAGAAATTTGCCAAAATATACTCTCTTGAGTAATGTATGTTAAATATCAACACTTATCACCTTTTCAATCACTATTTATCTTTCTGATAATTTGTAGGGAGTCGGATTAGTCAAAATTTGTCATTTAAAATCAAATAAAAATGACTAATCTGAAAATATGGTCAAAAATGATTTTCTTGAAGGGGTTATATGCGAAAAAATTTCTGCTAATTGAAAATTATTTGTAATGAAAAATATGCAGATATTTTCTTTGAAAAACGATGCAGTTACTAAATGTCTCACCACAAATCACGTTCAACTAGTAATTTTTCTATCAACTAGATTACTAGTGTAATCTGCATCTGAATTTCTTTTTCACTCAAAAACATCACTAATTAAATTTGATAGACCAGACCATGAAGTGTGCATAAAAACTCAAACAACATTTTAAATGGCATTCTCTTGAATTTGGATTGAAGCCGTGTAAATAATCAGAAAACCGTGAATATAGAGTTAGCCGTATTATAACCAAAAATATTATCATCCAACAAAACACTATATCCAAACTAATATATATGAAGTAAATCAAAGAATAGTGTTTTTGGCATAAATGTAATTGGCCAACTATGTCGAACAAGTCAGAATCAAAAAACATCATCTTTACAACATCTCAATATTGGCTGATTTCATTCAGAATATGGTGCAGAATATCACATTTAATTTATCGGTCTTATAAATATTCCTTCACCTGTTTTACCTTTACGATAATTTTTCGTGATAGCCCATTGTGATTCTGTCACCTTTGTACTAGGCTAAGGAACTTTGCTTTGTTGCCCGTTGTGTTTCTGAAATAGCCAAAGTCCAGAGAACACGGTTGTTATTCCTTAGCCTGCCACCATACCTACACGACGAAAGATTTTTGTGACCTATTTGTTTTTATAGGTCCATGATTATTAGTGGCTGAAGCATTGTGAATAAACAAACCCTTTGGAACCCAAACTTGTTTTTTCATTTCATTATTGTTCCAATAGACATGAAATTTGTTTTTAGAATTCTTAGGAACCCAAACTTGTATAAATTTTGTGTTCTTGTTCCTATGACTACTATTTTCAACACGATGTCCAATTATTTCACATCTATCAAAGATACTATTACCATCAACTTGTGTTTTCCCAAAACCTAGTTCTTTTCTGTTGTTAGAAAAAATTTGATTTCCCAATAACATGTAGAATGATTTTTCTCCTCTTGAAAAGTTATTCAGAGATTTCTCAAGATTTTGGACTTTGGTTTTTATTGTTGTGTTTTCAGTTACAAGTGAGGTGCATCCATTTATAAAATCCTTTTCCCTAGTGTCAATGATTTCCTTAAGACTCAAGTTTTCTTTTTCGAGATTCTCAAAGTTATTCTTAAGTCTTGATAATTCTGAATCTAAAATTTTACATTTTTTACATTCTAGGTTTTGAATATTTTCAAGTTCAGTTTCTAACCTAAAATTTTCGTGAGCAAGTTCTCTCTTATCAGATTTCAGTTTTTCAATTTTAGATTCAAGAGTATCAACTTCTTTAGTAAGATCCAGACACATAAAAACAAGTTCTTTATAAGAATAGTCACCTCCCTCACTAGATTCCTCTGAGCTTGCTTTTGAATCTGATTTTGCCACAAGACACAAGTTAGCCTCCTCTGAGCTACTATTCGAAACTTCCTCTCCTTCTTCATCATCCCAAGTCGCTGCAAAGGCCTTCTTCTTCTTTTTCTTTCCTCTGTTGTTTTTGAGAAGTGGGCATTGTTGTTTGAAGTGGCCAGGCTTGTTGCAGTTAAAGCATGTCGATTCATTATCGTAATTGTCAGAATTTTTTGACCTATTACCACTTGTTTTCTTCTTGCGTGGCTTGAATCTCGACCATTTTCTAAGATTATTGACGGCCATTGCAAGCTCTTCAATTGGATCTTCTTCTTCTTCATCGCTCTCTTCTTTGCTCTTTAAGGCAATCGTCTTCTTCTTTAATTCGGAGTTGTTGTGTTCCTCCTTTTCTTTTAGCTCAAGCTCATATGTCATCAAGTTGCCATTCAACTCTCCATGCTTAGTTTACTAAGACCTTTCGACTCTTGTATTGCCGTGACTTTTGCCTCAAAGTTCATTGGTAAAATTCATAGTACCTTCCTCACAAGCTCTACCTCAGTGAATACCTTCCCAAGCGCTCTAGCGTTATACACCAAAGTTGAAAACCATCCAAGCATGTCCTTTATGCTCTCGCCTTTATCCATCATAAATTTCTCGTATTCATCGCTGAATAGGGCTAGACGAGACTCCATGACTTGAGAAGTTCCTTCATGTGTCACCTACTTGGTATGCCAAATTTCCTGTGCAGTTTTACAATGAGAAATTCTATTAAATTCATTCTTATCAAGAGCACAGATCAGAGTATTCATGGCTTTAGCATTTGTAGTTTTTAATCGTTAGCATTCCACCTATCCTTAGTTTTAGGAATCTCAGTTTCACCAACAGTTATAGTGGGAGATTTGTAGCTAGTTTCAATAATGTCCCAAAGATCATAATCAACAGAACTAAGATAAATACCCTTCCTAACTTTCCAATAAGCATAATCATTCTCATTAAACATGGGTGGCCTAACAATAGATTTCCCCTCAGAAAAAGCATTATTCGATGAATTCATGACTCTAGAGTTAAAGAAAAAATACCTTGCTCTCACACCACTTGTAGGATCTAGATTAACCCTAGAGGGGGGGTGAATAGGGTTATAGCAAATTTTCTCGATTTAAACACAGAAAAAAACTGCAGAAATAAATACGATGAAAAGTAAATCACACACAAAATTTACCCACCTTCGGCAACCCCTGCCTACTGCTGCATTCCCAGATTTCTATTAGAATTAAATAGTCTCCCGCTTACAAACACTCTAACAGACTCGCAAACCCTGCTCCCGCTTACAAACACTCTAATATACTCGCAACTCCTGCTCCCGCCTATAGAGTTTTGCAAACTCGCAAACCCTTGCTCCCGCCTATAGAGTTTTGCAAACTCGCACACCCTATTCACTGAACTAATTCTAACTAGACAATCTGACACTACCTACAACCTAGGTGGTGATTTACCAAGACTTGAACCTTTAAAAGAAAATTTAAAACAAACTTAAAACAAATTAAACAAAAAAAAACCTTCTAAAATAAACCCAAACAAAAACTAAAACCTTTTATAATAAAATAAGGATTCTTAAACCCTAATCCCTTTTTACAAGGCCGGGCCTCTTTTATTTTTTTCCTTTGTGAAAAATGGCGGTCGTTGCTTTCTTCAATTTCTCTGAGAAAAAAATGCGGCTCTGTCGACTTATATTGATCGTTCGATTTTGCGCCTTGCTTTGTCGATCGATATCTCTTTGAATTGCGCTCGGCTGCTTCTCTTGATCACTCTGTGAAATTAGGGTTTTTGATGAAGTCGGCTTGGTTGCTTTCAGATGCTTGAATTCGAATTCTCTCTGGTATGTGATTTTATCCTTTTGTTATCTGTATAGATTGCTTGAATTCGATTCAATCATAAGTGCCGACGATGATTGTGGGTTTATATTTTGATTCAAATTGTTTTCTCCATACCCTGATGATGATTTGTGGTTTGGTATTTATATGAATTCCTATACCCTAATCAATTCGATACTTTCCTAAATTTTGCTTTCCTAATATCTTGATTGCCTGATGCGCACGGCTTTCCTGATATGTTTTCAACTTGATGCGCACGACCTGGATTTTCAAACGTTTGATTTTCCCTTGATTCATACGGAAAAGAACTTTCCTCTTTTATTTGTTTTGACATTTTCAAAAGATTACACACACTTGATTATCGTACATCTGCATTGTTCGACTTTGAACATCCCTGTAGCATTGATTTATACGGCATTGACTTCTTTGGCACTTGATTGATTTTAGCCTTGACCGCCTTGATGTTGTAACCATTGGCACGATTGTTCTTTGTAGTCGCACTCTGGTTGTCATGCACTTGTGTTGCTCACCATTGTCATGCACTTGTCTTGCTGTCTGCTGTTTGTTTCATGTAGTTTGCTGTCCATATGAACTTGCATTGCATCACTGTATCACTGATGTACTTCTGTTGCAAGTATATGGTTACATTCGACTTCTTCTAGTCATGTTGAACTGTGTACATTTGCCTGAGTTTGTTTGCTTGTTGTATACTTGGGCTGGCTTGAACTTGATTGTATCATCTAGTTCATGAATTTGTAGCTTGTATATACTATTTCGTGTTGGTTGAAGTTCTGATGCCTTTAAGTCTCGGCCTCGAGTTCATTGCTGTATTGTTTCACTTGATGTTGTTTATGTCTGCATCTTGTGGTTGCCACTGTGTTGCATTGAGCTTCACCTCTCTTGTATCATTGGTACATGTACATTGCTGCTATATTCTTGCTTCACTGCATCTGTTGTAGTTGCTTTGTACTTCACTATGCTGTTGACTTTTCTTTGGGATTGAACTTGAGCTTTGAGCTGTCGATTTTTGTAGCATGCACTATGTTTACTTGTAACTGCTGCCTTGTACCTGTAGTTTTGCTCCATGTAGCTATTGGTCTGACTTGAACTTCAATTGATGTTGTTTATGTCTCTGGTGCCTGCATCATCCTTTGTTGTATAAACTGTTGTTGGTCTTCGATTTGTGGTAATTACATTTGTATCACTGTATGTAGCTCATTGAAGTGTTGCATTGTTGATGCTCTTTGAGTTGCAGTGTTTCACCATACTTGTTGTTGCTAGTTTGCCTTGTATCATTTTGCTCTTTGATCTGGTCATTGCTTGTGACATCCATGTTACAACTGGTTTGTACTTTGAATGCATCTGTGCATATCACTGTTGCATTACTGGTCTTTGCATCCATTCATGTTGATTTTTGAAATTTCACTTGAGTTGAATCCAGTTTCAAAAACTCGGGTTTGACCTTGTGCTCGTGTCGTGATTTTAAATATATTGCACGTGAGTTGAACCCGGCTTTTCATTTGGATTTGACCCATGCTCACCTGTCCCTGTAGTATTATCAAGTGTATATCGATGTGCACGGCCTTGTGGCATGTACAGTGATACACTGTGCATGTCACATTGTTCGTGTTTGATGAATTCAAATATGAATGATGACGAACAACCCAAATGACTGAGGCAAATCATATTTTCAAAAATCATATTTCATTTTATATTGCAAAAATATTTCTTTTTCAATTTTACTGCGTTAGTTAATATTTTTGCAAATTGTTTAGATGCTGGATTCTAACTGGAATGAAATTGAAGATAAACTGCGAGTGTAAGTGATATGTAGTGAGGAATTTATGTAAATATGAAATTGTGATGTAATTACAATCAAAATTGTATATGTATAGTGAGAACTTGAATTTGCACTATTCAAAAATGTAATAAATATTTGTTTGAATAAAATTTCTGTTTGAATTCAAATTCTGTGTAATTTATTCTGTTTGAATTCAAATGCTGTGTAATTTATTTTATTCAACAAATATTTATTTAATCTATGAAAAATAAAATAGTACATTAACAAATACATTTAAACGAATGTATATATGTTTATTATCATCAATCAAAATCATATAAGCGCAAAGCGCATATTCAACAGTATATTCATTTATGAAGTGAATATGATATAGAAAATTTATTTAAAAAAATTCTTTTGTCTTGTAAAATCAAAAATGCTAAACACACACAAAGGAGATGGAGTAAAGAAATTAACATAATTTAGATCTCATGATTATTTTTAACAAATGGCATTCAACATCATTGCTTGAATAAAATAATCAAATTAAAAATTATGGAAAACTTTTCAGCTTCCATTTTAAAATTTATTTAGTCTCAGCAAACCTCTGAAAGTACAGTAACAAAAGATTAAGAATTTCAAACTCCATTACTCAAAGGAAAAAAAGAACAAATCAGAAAGAAAACTGCCAACTTTCTTCAATTCAGAAGTAAAATTAAATCTGAAAATCATCTTAAAGCATCAAGCTGTAGTGTATGTTTCCATCTCTCAGGTAAATATTATACTTTATAGTTTAATGAAATTATGATTTCAAAATCAAATTTTAACACAAATTCAAACTGCAGATTCATAAAGCAAGTGCTTCAGTTTTTAGCCAAAGAGATGGTGCAGTAGATTTCTGAAATAATTTAAGGCAAGTAACTTTCTTTTTAAAATTTGAACTTGAAGCTGTAATTAGTTTTGAAGAAAGAATTTAAACCATGATATTAATCAATTGCAGAAGGGAATCAAGCTCAAAGAATAAATCTATTTCTTGTCTTCAAGTTGCAGAAAAAAAAAATTTTCTCTGTTATATAAAAGAATTCAAACTGTAAGTAATTAAAGATTGTTTGTTATTGATGAATTTGGTGATCAAATACAACCAAGAATAAAAAAATATTTTTATTTACAACTTGCAGATCTAAACTCTAAGATTTAAAGTAGGAAAAGAAAAAAAAAAGTTTCCAGGCTTCATCCTTCTTTTGAAAACTATCAGGTAGTTTTTGTCTTCAGGAAAAGGTGAGTAAACCTCTGATTCATTCAATTATTTGTGTACGTATGCCTGAATGGTTGGTGGAATAGCCCTTGCATGTGAATGAATTGTTGTGCTTGTGTTTTCTTTTGCCTGGGAATGTATGATTATAATTTTCTTCCCTATTTCTTCTAATTCTCTGGTTTACAGAGTAAACCATGGCCAACTCAAACCTTTCTCTCCCTCCTTTCTTCTGAAAAAGGATTGTAAACAGGTTAAATATTGTTTTAACCCTACACTATGTTTCACAAATAAATAAAGACAAGTCAATCAATCCATTCAAGCAAAGCCCAGGAATGCTATTATTGTCAGAAATTGGGACATGAAGTTAAAGACTGCCCAGTCATGAAGCAAGCTCAGACAGCCAAGGTGTACACAGTCAAAGACAAACCCGCATCTTCCAAAGCAGAAAAGGGGAAAGGAGTTCTGGAAGGTAATCTCACTATTTATGATAGCATTATTAGAGTTCTATTTGACACGGGCGCTACACACAGTTTTATCTCTCAGCAAGCTATTAATGAATCAAATCTTGAACCCGATTTTTTTGATGAGCCTATATGCATAAAGAATCCAGTTCGAGGTCCCGCAAACCTCTGTCTTCGACGTAGAGACGTTCCTATCTCATATTCTTGTTACCAATCCCCTATTGGTCCCTTTGTTCTTGATCTTAATGAGTTTGAAGTCTTACTCGGAAAGGATTGGCTAGCAAAATTTGAAGCCAAATTGGATTGCAATAATCGATTGATTTCAATCAAAACCAAATTTGGAGATTTCATCGAGATTTCTTGTGAGGACCATAGTCTTAAAAGAGAAGGGTTGATGTATAATTTGGGTTATCCCGAACCCAGTCTGGAGTCCATACCCATTGTTAGAGATTTTCCAGATGTGTTTGAAGAAGTGAAGTCTCCACCTCCATACTGAGAAATAGAATTCAGAATCGACCTAGTACCCAATTCTCGTCATGTCGTTCATGCAAGTCGCAGGATGGCATCCAAGGAAAGGGTTGAATTAGTTCAGCAAACTAATGATTTGCTAGCAAAAGGGTTAATTCGACCCAGTGTTTTTGAATGGGGTTCAGCTGTCGTGTTTGTTGCTAAATTGGACGGATCTTTGAGATTGTGTGTGGATTACCGCGATCTCAATAAGCTGACTCCCAAGAATAAATTTCCACTACCTAGAATTGATGATCTATTTGATCAATTGCACGGCACTTGTTTCTTTTCAAAGATGGATCTAGCCCAGGGGTTCCATTAACTACGAATTACCGAAGATTGTGTTCATTTGACCGCTTTTAGGGGTCCTAATATGTTCTACGAATGGTTAGTCATGCCTTTCGGGCTAATCAATGCTCCAGCATACTTTGTGGACCTCATGACTCGTGTGTTTCGGGAGTTATTGAATAAATTTGTGCTTGTATTTATTGATGATATTTTGGTCTATTGCAAGACCGAAGAGGAGCATGCCGAGCACCTTAGAATCATTTTGGAGATATTGAGGAGAAATATTCTATTCGCAAAATTTTTCAAATGCCATTTTTGGGTCAAAGAAGTTAAATTTCTCGGCCATATTGTTAATGAAGAAGGGATTTCTGTTGATCCTAGCAAAATTTCCACTATTCTTGATTGGAGAAAACCAACTACACCAAAAGAAATTCGTAGCTTTTTGGGTTTAGCAGGTTATTATCGGAAGTTTGTTCAGGACTTTTCTAAGTTAGCTAGTCCGTTGACCAAGCTAACAATGAAGAATGCAAAATTCAATTGGACTCCAAAACATAACGAAGATTTTCAGGAGTTGAAGAAGAGATTAACCACCGCTCATGTTCTCGCTATTATCAATGGGAACCAGGGTTTATCTGTTTATACCGATGCTTGTGGTGAAGGTTTGGGTGCAGTATTAATCCAGAATGGGAAGGTAATTGCCTACGCTAGCAGACAATTACGTCCTCATGAAAGAAATTATCTAACCCATGATTTGGAGCTTCTAGCTGTTATCTTCGCTTTGAAAATATGGCGACATTATCTTCTGGGTAAGAATCTTTTCAGCTTTCTTAACAATCTACGAATTTAATTTAACTTAACAATATACTTATTAAACTCTCTTTATTTGTAGGTGAAAATTTTGAATTATACGCCGACCACAAATCTTTGAAATATCTCTTCACCTAGAAAGATCTGAATTTGCGACAACAACGTTGGTTGGAATTTCAGGCATCTTATGACCTAGACATTCTATATATGCCTGGAAAAGCCAATGTAGTTGCCGACGCCTTAAGTAGAAAGCATGCTATTGTTGCTCATCTTGTCATTGCTCCTACTCTTCTTGAGAAAGTCGCCAGCAAACAAAAAGAAGATGAGTTCCTTCATCAAATTTATGAGAAAATGCGTCTTGGTGAAAATACTAGTTTTAAAGTCGACGACAATAAAATTATAAGATTGAAAGGCAGAATATGTGTCCCGGACATCCCTAATATGAAACATGAAGTTTTGGACGAATGCCACAAATCTAAATTCAGCATCCATCCAGGATTTAAGAAGATGTATAGAGATATCAAAAGAATTTTCTGATGGAAGACGATGAAAAGAGACATATCTATTTATGTGAGTCGATGTGCTAGTTGCCAGCAAATCAAAAGCGATCAAAAGAAAATGGCGGGTCTACTTCAGCCTTTAGAGGTACCCAAGTGGAAATGGGACCAAGTACCGATGGATTTCATCGACGGTTTGCCTCGTACTCGGAAAGGCAATGAAGCAATTTGGGTCATTGTGGACCGTTTGACTAAGACAACCCACCTCATGCCAATAGAATCTACCCACATGGCAGCGAATTTAGCCGAATTATATGTGAAAGAAATTGTCCGTCTCCGCGGCATTCCTAGCAGTATAGTGAGTGATCATGATCCGATCTTCATTAGCAGATTTTAGGAGGCATTTCAGGATGTATTGGGAACAAAACTGAATTTCAGCACTGCTTATCACCCACAATCTGATGGGCCGACTAAGAGGATTAACTGAATCTTAGAGGCTTTTAACTTGGAGATATTTTGGAAGCTTTTGGATCCCAAGGTGCTTAGTTTTGAAAGTTCACTATCACTCTATTTCCTTGAAGACTTTTGGCATATGATCACTTGTGGTTCTATTATGATGTTCTATTTGGAGTTGTGATATATGTATTATGATACTTTGATATTGTAACGGATATTATGATGATGTTGTATATGTAATGTAATGCTTGATATTCATGTTGTTTCCATTGTTTTATATTCATCTAATGTTGTTATAAGCTCCATCCGACTGGAGTTCGATGTTTGAATCTTCGGCAGTCGAGTACAAGTGAGGTATTTGATGTCAATTTTCGAACATTGGATTTCGAGTCATGACACAAAAGATGCAATTGTTCGTGAATATTTATCGTCAAAGTATGTGGAAATATCTATTGATAAAAAGTTGTATCTCTTCATGGAAAAGAAATGTCTATTCAAAAATATAGCCATTGTAAGAATTCAGACGTCTGAAAATTAGAATTTAGACTTCTGAAATTGTTAACGTGCAAAGCAGAAAGGAAATAGGTCATTTTTGACCCGATTCAGACGTCTGAAATTTCCAATTCAGACGTTTGAATATTGTCAGAAAATTCAAATTTGATTACAGATTCAGACGTTTGAAATAGTCAGTTCAAATGTCTGAATTTAACCTAAAAATTCAAATATGCTCTTATGCATGTGTGTATGTGCACGTGTCAACATATATATATCCAAAGGGGAGATTTTAACATTATTTTAATTTTAAACAATGACTCAAAACAACATATGTGAAGCAAGAAGATTATTTGAATTCGATCTTGTAGATATTCCTGCAAAAACAAGTTAGCATGGAAAATCAATTTATATAGTTGTCGTAGTCAAAATATCATAAGTACGAAATGCCATAGACGAGGTTTCAACATTCTCCCCCTTTCTGATGATGACAACTATATAAAACAAGAAATACACACACACACACACACACACACACACATACTCCCTCTATTTAAAAGCTCCCCTGTCAAAAAAGCAAAGTGGAAAAAATAGACAATATCAACACCTTCTCCCCCTTTGACATCTCAAAAGGGAAATATAAACATATGATAAAGCAAAGTGTTGTATTCAAAGCATAATACAAACCAGTAGATAATAAAGGAGTTCATGACAGAAAAAGAAATAACAAATAACGAAATAGTTCAAAACAAACTTATTAAAATCAAAGGAATCTAAAATCTAGTGCTTGAATCACTTCCTACATCATCATCATCATCATCTTCATCTTATCTTCACCATTGTTGTTCCCCGAACTTGATGGCCATTGAAATGGAGCGGGGTTGAAAACTTTGGTAGATGATGAGGTGGAGCAACCAATGCATTCCCAAATTTTGTTAAGGAAGCCACGAATGGAATTAAAATGTTTTTTAGTTTTCTTTTGAAGATTGACCATTCGACTTCTATGCTTTGCTTGGTTTTGGGAAAGAGTGACCAAAGCATTCCTTGAGCTAGAGTCCGAGAAAGAATTACTATATCATCATTATCTTCTTCTTCTGTTGGAGGAGCAATATGTTGAGCATGATGAACATGTTGAGGAGGTTGGGGTTTGTTTTGATAACGATTGGCAACCCAATCTTGAAATCAAATATATGCCAAACTTCCCGGTCGTTTTGGCAAACCCACAAGACCCAAAGTTTTTTATCCAAGCTCTTTGATCGTTGTGAATTCGGAATCAAGAAAAGGAATGTTAACATTTTGGAGAATCTTCATTATATAAGCACCATAATGAAAGTTCTTATAGCGCCTTCGACGATTAACATCGATGAATTCTTCCAAAATCACTTGAGCCCAATTAATAGGTTGACCGGAATAGATAGCATAAAGGGCTTGGAAGTTTCTTTTGTTAACAATTTCATAACTTCCTGTCCGTGGAATAACGAAGCGAATCAAAGCCCTATGGAGGATACGAGCTTGTGGGCAGAGTTGAATGGAAGTAAGTCTAGTAATGTCATCATTCAAAAATTGATGTGAGACCTCGTCTCTATCATCCAAGTTTAAAGAAACATCAATTTCATCTAAATCATTTCCCTTTGATGGACATTGAAGAATTTCACCAAGTCTAGCAAGTGGTATATAGATTTTAACTCCACAAACTAATGTCCAAATACAATCATTGCGATTGTGAGGAGTATGATGGTTCAAATTCATATTAGCATAGAACAATTGGACCAAAAGATGATTGATTTTGATATTATTCGCAATAAAGGAGACAAGAGATTCTAATTCATTTGCTCTTACAACTTGGTGAATCCGATAAGCGTCGAATTCTTCAAATTTTATTAAAGCACCTGGAAAGAAGTTAGATCTACTCATTTGAGAAAATCGTTGTCTTGCTTGCTCATTCTATATCCATTGATCTATGTTTGGGGTATATGTTAAAGTAGATGGCCTGGATCTCTTATTTTGGAGCCATTTGTGAATTTGAGGAAGAAAGATTTGATTTTTAATGGAGGAAGACAAATGAAATTGACTACTGTGTGGCTAGCTATCACTTAGGATCGTGTAATATGAAATATAATGGATCTCTTTTGTTTTGGAGCCATTTGTGAATTTGAGGAAGAAAGATTTGATTTTTAATGGAGGAAGACAAATGAAAGTGACTACTGTGTGGCTAGCTATCACTTAGGATCGTGTAATATGAAATATAATTAAATCTAAATGCGAAAACAGATGATAATAGCAAAGTAAATGAAAATGAGCGCATTGGGAATTTTTATACTGGTTCTAACTTCCCGTTCGACGTCCAGTCCAAGAATTCTTGTGTAATTTCACTAACAACAATCCTCACTTAACCCGGACGAACAGGTTTACAACACCTGAACAACAGAATAGGATTTCGATGCCTCAACAGCCGAAGTGGACTTCACTTGCTTGAACAGCATAACAGGACTTCAACTTATACAAAGAGTATTTGACACAGTGTGTTCTTGATAACACGAATTTTTCTCTTAATAGTACAACCTTCCTATAATCTTCTCCTTTTAATATATATATGAATGTGAAGAATATGGAAGTAAATGAATGATTTTGTATGAATTTGAATGCACAAATGTGTTAGAATTAAAGTAGTATAAGAATAGAAAGAGTGAGATCGATTAGGTGAATAAAACTTATGATTCTAGCATGTTTATACATAGTACAAAAAGATGCAATTGTTCGTGAATAGTTATCATGAAAGTATATGGACATATCTATTGATAAAAAGTTGTATCTCTTCATGGAAAAGAAATGTCTATTCAAAAATATAACTGTTATAAGAATTCAGACGTCTAAAAATTAGAATTCAAACTTTTGAAATTGTTAACGTGCAAACCAGAAAGGAAATAGGTCATTTTTGACATGATTTAGACGTCTGAAATTTTCAATTTAGACGTCTGAATATTGTCAGAAAATTCAAATTTGATTATGGATTCAAACGTCTGAAATGGTCAATTCAGACGTCTGAATTTGACCTAAAAATTCAAATATGCTCTTATGCATGTGTGTATGTGCACGTGTCAACATATATGTCCAAAGGAGAGATTTTAACATTATTTTAATTCTAAACAATGACTCAAAACAACATATATATGCAGCAAGAAGATTATTTGAATCCGATCTTGTAGATATTCCTGTAAAAACAAGTTAGCATTGAAAATCAACATATATAGTTGTCGTGGTCAAAATATCATAAGTATGAAACATCATTGATGAGGTTTCAACATAAAGCCATATTTCAGAAGTTATTAAAAAGTGTTACAAAAAGTGCTGCTTTTAAGGCTTATTTGATCAAACCGACTTTTCTACCATTTAGAAATCCATTTTTATAACTCAAATGTCTTTTGAAACATTTTGAATATATAATGTATTTCATATTTTTAAAGAATTAAAATATCCATTTTAAAGAATTTATCGCTTTGGTTTCCAAACTGTTAAAGCGCGATTATTTTAGAAAATTGTTTTGCTCTTATTTCAAAATCTACTAAATGAAATCTTGATTGTTTTCTTTTTTTTGAAAACCATGATTATAAGAGTCGGAAAATATTTATTATAAAGAATTTCGACTTCGATTCCATCAATAGATTGATTTAAACTTTTACGGCACGAAATTGCGAACTGTCGTTATGCGACGCGCCTATTGTTGACTCAATTTTCATAACTTGTCAAAACTTTACCCAATTGAGTTTTAGTGTTTATGAAGCATTTATAAACCATTTCAACTAATATTTTCCATATTAAATCTCATATTCACTTTTAAACCATTTCGTAATATTACATTACTATAATATTCATTTTCAACACCTTTTACATTTTAAAACCACTAATAGATTAAAAAATTCCATGCATATATTTATATGGATTCATTCTCCATTAATAAACCATGTTAATTACTTAACCATTTCTTATTATGATTTTTCTTAATTTATCTCAATCAAGTTATCAACCATATAACCAACCATATAATCATCCATTTAATCAATCAGGCTATCGACCAACCAAACATATTAATTTATTAATTAAACATGCATCATCATTTAATGTTTTAAATAATTAAACCTAAGCTTGAGTACTTGTGATTTATATCCACTCCACCAAAATTTCCCGTAGATTTCTAAATAGAACTAGCGGCACTTCGTCGGCTCCCTCCTCTTTTCCTTGGTCTAGAGCTCCTTGAACTTGCTCCTTCTTCTTTGATGCTCTCAACCTTGACTTTCGGTGTGGTGGTGCATGACCTAGGGTGGTGATGGAGGGACACCATGAGTTGTGGAAAGGTGGAGGAGGTGATTAGATAGTGTTTTGAGGTGATTCAACCTTGTATATATGTTTATATAATTTTATTTATTTTTGAATATATTTTTGCATAACTTTTCCATGACTTAGGAAGCCATTAAAATAGCTCAAGAGGAAGGAGAAGATGAAGAAAATTTGTGTGCCGGAAAGTGAGAATGGAGGTGGGTATTTATGGGTATTTATAGAAAAGTTTTGCTCAAAAAATATCATGATATCATTTCCTTACCTAAGCATGCTTGCATTACCATTCCACCTCATCCCCTCCCATCACCATTCGATCGACCTCCCCTTTCATATGCTTGGTTTGTGATGTGTTGGGATGCTTTGTTTTATCTCTCGCTTACACATAAGGAGCTTGTATATATACATTTGTATTTAGATATTTTATTTGCTTGATATGCTAATTCCTAATCAAAGTGAAACGTGTATGTGTAAAAATTTGTATATGTGTTCACATACGTGCATATGTGTCATAATGTTGTATTGATTTATTTACAACTTCTATACGTTAAACCATTATGAATTCAGATCTCTAGTCATACTTTACTTCTTTGTTAACATACATGTATTTTTTTCAAAAACTTGGAAACTAATTTCTCATCATTATTAATTAATTAGAATAATCTCATTTGAATTATAAAACCATAAAAATCTATATTAAATAATTATTTACAAAAATGTTATTATATTGATAAAGCGATATCAATTTTCCTTATAATTTAAAATCAAATATGTTTCTTTATAAAAATTTAGAAATGATTTATTATCAATATAACTAATTAAATTGAATTAGTAATTATTTGAATAATTATAATAAATATTAAATCATTAAATCTCAATTTAAGTTCTATTGGATATGACAACATTATTGATGATGTCAGAAATACATTTTATTATCAAAAAATAAAATAAATAATTTTATTTCATATTCTTGTTTATATATATATAAATAAGTGTATGTATCCAGCTTTATGCGCTTGATGATTATAGAGTGGTTTATCGATAAAATGATTTTCAACCAATTTATCGATATTCTTCCAAAGTACATATTTTCTTAAATACTAATCAAAACAAGATTATTGTTATTATTTATTGTTCAAAACATCATAGTTTATGTTAAAAACTTATATTTGAATATATTAAGAAAAATATAATCTACCAAAGTGATAAATTTGCGGGTTGTTACAAACTTCTCTCCTTAAAAGAATTTCATCCTCGAAATTATAACCCAAAAGCCAAAGATGTTTGCCTAAAGAATTTATTTTTAAACTTAAACCTGCACGATGTATATAGATCATCCGTATGAAATATCTGATTCGACTTATTATTAAAATCCACTACTATACTTTCAAACTAGTATCGATTCCTCGATCCCATAGTGCGGACTTTGATCAGGCTTCTCGATCAGAAAACTTCATTTCCTTTACGTAGCCCTCAACTATGATAGTGTAACGATCCGACTTTCTTACTACCAAAGACGCCACTTTATACATCGTTGGTATTCATGCGTCGATCATTTGGCCATTCGAAAAATGGGTCATTAGGTTGAAAGAAGGAAAAGATAGAAGTGAAGAAAAACAAAACAGTATAGAATCTCACAACGCAACGGAATAATATATATTACTCACATAATATATTACAAAGTCATTTTGAAAATATTACATTAGAGTCATATTAACACATAACCTAGGACGGTTATAACGGCCTGCCCCAACCTAACAGATAAAATATATGTATAATACAGAGAACAAAAAAAATAACTAACTATCAATGAAACCACCTGCTCCAAGCTCCTCCAAGGTAAATCCGTGGAAAAATCTGAACTACTTGGCAGCCCATTCAAATTTCAGCACCCAAGATTTTAGGAAAAGAGAAAATAAACTCCAGATCAGACATGGGCTTATTGTGAGTAAAGCATAAGTCTTTACCTTTGTAAAAACCTTTAAATCAAAGGCATCTTGTAAGACCACATCGCACACAAACATGGATTGGTTTTTTACCACACCATAACCAAAACATTTGTATATAAAATCCAGTGATATTATAATAATGTCTATAGTACAAATACTTATTGATCGTAGCCGAAATTGTTACATTAATTAAATTCCAGCATATTAGGTTCTACAACCAAAACCATAATGGCACGTATTGGAGAATGGATTCCATGTTATGACAAGGTAAGGAACTACCTTCATATGGTATATCTCTAGATAAAATGTACCGGGGTCTTACAAGAACATCTTGTACCCCTACCATACAGGACTGGCCTACCTCTTGACAAGTAACACCGAATATGATCATCCCACTTTAGGCCCCGAAGCATACATGAGTAGGTAGCAGTCGATTTTGATTTGGAATGGTCATACCCTAATGGGATCGACCCACACGGCCTTGCTGCATGCCCAATTTTTGCCCCGATTGATGAGGCTCGGTGCTATGTTTTGCGTTTCATATAGCACTTCCCACTTAGAATGGAAACATTGCCCTCAAGGCAATAAAGAAATGCTAGCATCCATCCATACAAGCTATCCCGGAGATGGAAAAACCGGAAGCACTACCTCTATTACATCCTTTTGGAATCACCTTCAAGATTATAGCAAGCATCCCATGCACTACAAAAAGCACCACCTTCAAATCCATCATCTTCAAGATGTCTTTGCCTTGAAATGCTTGAGTTGGATCGAAGTGGTTTTCAAATAACATATCTGATCCCAATCTCGTCAAATCAATATTCAATAGTTTTCGCTAAACTCAACCCCGGTTCGTTAAAAAATAAATGGTAAAAGATAAGAGCAAAGATCACCTCCAATTGTTAGTGGATGGATTCCCTTATCGTTTTCCATAGGAGAATGAAACGATAATTATGTGCCGAGTACAACATCATTAGAGATGACTATGTCATATTTCTCACGTGTTTCTCTTAAATATTTCTAAAGTTGCGTTTTGGTTCTATATTTGATAGTCAGTTATTTAACTATTAAACACAAACAACAACCAATTCCATTTGAGATTTATTTATCCACAGCAACCACTAAGCCTCAAAATAAATCTTCATTTAATAAATCTCTTTCAAAAATATTTGTCCAAAACATTCATATACTTATCTCTCTGTCATAAGTATGTTCGAAAAACATATGCAAATAACTTCTAACTTCAAAATCTTGTCATAATGGATTGAAAAAATGTTGTTTAAATTTGAGGCAAGGACAACCCTAAACACTATTCCCTTAGTGTTAAGTGTGAAACGGATGTTCTACACCACAATTTTTTAAACCGTCAGTTTAAGAAACCAGGATCTTAAACTCATTTTATACTTCTTTCGATAAATCCTTTTTAATTAAATCTGTTTCATTCATGACATTTCTTTTACTTGAAATCCAAATCGATTTCAACATAATTTCCAACTTCCAAATTCATTTATAAAACACTATTATAAGTATTCAAAGTCATTTGTAATAATTGCTTTTATAAATATTCAAACTTTTTATGTAAATTTCGTACCTTTCATATAAATTTCTTATAAATATCCAAACCTTTTTATAAACTCCCCTTGTGAATATCCAAATCATTTTCTAAAACTTCTTTTATAAATACCTAAATCATTTATAAAACTTCCTTATAAAACTCCCCTGCTTAAACAACTTCTTAAATAACCTTAATCAATTTAGCTTCCTTTAATAAGCAATTTATTTTATAAATTTCCCTTATTTATGAAATCTTCTTTGCTCAAAAACTCAAATCCATTTATCCAAAGCACTTTATAAATTTCCAAATTCCTTTTTAAAAATCTTTATAAAAACATCTTTTTATAACATAGAACCGTTCCCATTAATTAAAAACATCTTTAGTAAAACCATTTGTCATAACATTCTTTAACTACCTTGTTCAAAATGCAATAACTTTGAAACCATTTCAAAAAGAAAATGAAATATTTATCCTTACAAAATCAAATTGAGGCTTAGCGACTACAATAGTGCTTGTAATTTTATTTTACTTATCCAATTCAACATGGCATCACATAAGAATAGGTATATAAGAGATAACACGTAACAATCAATCAACTGAAGTAAACGCCCAGTTTAATTGTAATAGAAAAATGGTGTTTTGTTATACTAATAGATACCATTTAGTGTTTCCTAACAATATGTGGATACTTAAAAGTAAGTGACATAGAAATCCCTTGATTTAAAACAAATTTGAAGAGAAAATAGTTTTAAAACAAACCTGATTACTTAAACTCAAAGTAATTTTGAAATAAATTAAAACCGATGTAAATGAGAGTCAAATCCTTGTTAAATAGTAATTAAACTTTATTTAAAGGTAATTAAACATTATTAAAACATTATTAATCTTTAATCAAAGATTAATTAAATAAATTCCCTTTTTAATAATAATTAATTAATAACTATCTTAAATAAATAATTAAATAATAAATAATTAATCCCTAATTAATAAATAAATAATAATTAACTTTAATTAAGTAACAAATCATGATTAACTTAATTGATTAACATTTATGTTTAAAAACCATTATTAACAAACGATTAAGTACTAATTACCTTTATTAATTAATTAATCAATTAAATAATCATTGAATAAACAAATAATTGAATAATTAAATAATTTTTCTATAATTACTAAATTAAATTTAGAAAACATTTTCTTAAAATATTTTAAGTTAAAACAATTTTTAGATTGGAAAAATAGTAAGATTTTCCAAACCGCGTGTATAGCGACTATCGCTATACGGACACGTAATTTTTAAGACTTTAAATTTTGATTTTCTAACCTTTAAAACTTCAAGATTGAACTCTTATCTTCCTTAAAACATGAAAGAAATCTTTTGAAAACCAAAATCAAAGTTTTAAACTTGAAAATTTTTCACATTGAAACAAAAATTAATCTTTCGACAAAATGTGGATTTGTTTGTCGCTTTTGGTTAGCGAATCGCTATCTTTGTGTCATGAATCCACATACAACACATACAACATTCAATCACAATACCACATCATAACATTATAGTACAATCATAAGCAATAATATTACTTTACAAATACTAACCAACCTTTTCCAATATTCAAGGTATAATCTTTATCACCTACTCAAACTTCGGCATCAACAATCAACTCCTAGTCAACATATAAGAATGCATACACAACATATAACATTACCACATACTTAAGCAACATTATAATTCATAAATTTTACAACTTTTAAAATTTTAGGGACTGGAGTTTTAAAACACGAAGTTTACTCCCCAAACTTTCACTAAAACTTGAATTCGACCTAGATCTTGGTATTAACTTGCAAATGTGAAGACTTTGGATGCTTTTACACCTAAATTAGGCTCGCCGCATGTTTTTGGGCTCGACCATGGATTTTTTAGGGTGGATGGGCTTGCAACTTGGAAGAAAAGACGTTGAAGTATATGTAAAAAAAGGTTTAGTGGAATAATGAGGAGATTTTGAGTAAAAACAAATTATTTTTCTTGCTCTAAAATTTATGAAGAGAAGTCAAGGATATACATTTTCAAGCTTTTAGGAATTTGAAAGTCGAAAAGAGAATTCTAAAATGAAAATTATGAAATGGAAAGAGTATTTATAGGCTTTGGAATATAATTTTAAAATATAAAGTTCTTATAATTAAATATATACACATGCAAGTGCTCCATACCACCCTCCATCATTTGTACATGTTCTCCCCTCCACTTTTCATGCCTTGAATCACATTGGGTTTTCCATGTGTGTGTACTAAGGATATGAAGGTGATTTGTACAGTTATATGTGTGTTTATTTGTATATATGTGCCTTTTATAACATAATTTGTCACATCCATGCTTATGTATAAATGTATACAAGTTAATATACATAAATATGCTTAATTAATTGTAATACTAACATATATGAATGTGCGCATGTTGCACCAAGTGTGCACAACGTTCTCGATCACTTTTGGGTGTCGAAAATTAAAAATTTCATAAAATATTGTTTTCAGTCACAGTTTCTATTTTTATTTTAGCTATATATATTTGTAAACAAATTTTGAAAACTATTTTATATTCATTGTTAAATAATTAAAATAGGTTTTATTTATTATTTAAAATCCATTTATTGATTATATAATATATATTTAAATAGCCTATTTCAAAGTGGCAAAATCCTGGGTCATTACAATCTATTTTTCCATCATTTGTTATTATTTAAAAGTGTAATATTTTAATTATAGAACCTATTATTTTAATATTTAAAATTTATTAAATATTTGCAAATTAAACCTGTAAAATTTCAGGTCATTACAGATAGAAAAGTCAAGTACCCAACTATAAACCCTCATTAATGTTTGTCATCATGAATCTAGTGATAAATCCTCTTTTGGACTGGTGTAAACACCTCAAAGTTCTATACTCGAATATGGGGTCAAAATCTATGATAAATGATATATGTACCTCATATCTACTTATAACATTTAATTGAAGACTTTTCATAAAAATTTATCTTTTTAAGATGCTTCTTTATATATAATCACTCTAAATATTTATTTCCAAATATTTTTCTTCAAGTAAAACATTTCATCCCAAAGGAATCGTTTCAATTTAAAAGATAATTTACCTTTTATTTTCAAAAATTACAATCAACTTCTCTCATTGTCATATATTCCTTTTTAACCAACCTTTATATTAACCTATCAATTAATAATTCAAAATTATCCTTTTAACTTAAGAAAAATTATACAAATCGAGCAACTCCAAAATAATATCAAGGAACTGGGCATTACCAATAGAACCGTATATCCCCTTAACAAGAAGGGTAATACTGAAGAGAATTATTTACCATCCGAACATATCTCTTGCCTATTTTTTAGTTATTTTCAAGCCACTCAAACTAGTTATCATTTGAGACTCTTACATTCAAATTTCTTATTTGAAATTTCTTTTCAAAAATCCATTAGAGATTATTTTGTTTATACAAACCATTATACAAATCACTTTTATAAAATCATCTTATACTTACTTCCTTTTTAAAAATTTCATAATTCTTTTGTAAAATACCCAAAATTTAGTTTCTCAAAATTTATTTAACATATCTTTTATATCCATCTTCTTTAAAATTATTTTACTTGTGTAAAAAAATTATACTACTTTCTTATTTTATTATCTTACACAAATCCATTAACTCCAACCCTATATTATTATCGAACATTTCATAGTCAAATCGTGAAACTTAATTCACAAGGTTTTCGTTCAGTCGGCAAATTATTATAACTGAATATTATCATTCCCTTAAGCATAAATTGACATACATAAATATCTATATCTTTCAAAAGATATTACTTTATACTTAAAATATAATCCACTCAAAATTGTTTATCGGTTTGACTTGTTTAAGTGTTTTGAAATCACTATCGATAACGGTAGCCAGGTGCATTGACAAGAATCTATAAACCACTCAACCAACAAATCAACATTTTTATATCAAATAACAAATACACGCTAACATATATAATACTCTCAAACTCATTCTAGGGTGTTAATAACCCTATCTCTAATGAATCACTCATTCTACGGTATTACTAACCCTATCTATAGTGTGTTTTACTCATCCAAAGCATAGGTGTTCGCTCAACCTAAGCCCTACCAAATGTAACGAACCAAAATTCCATACATTTCAATGTGACAATAAACCACACATGTCCAACCCAATATAAACGAAAAAGTGGATACTTAGGGGAAAAGGAAATACAGATAGAAACGTTGGTAAAAAAAAATATCACATGAATGGAATAACGCATATTATTAATCATAAAATCTTTTCTAGTGGATATTTTACTTACATATATAAGAGTCCCACTTATATTTAGCCTGGGGCGTCATAGATATTTGTCCTTTCAATTGCTGAACAGCAATAAACAAATGCAATGGAAGATAGAGTATGTCCATATGTTGACGAAGATCTCTAGCTCTCCTTTGGAAACTCCAAGAGCCTTTGAAACCACTTGGATCTTACCCAAGTATTAAAAATACCCGGATCAAGCTTGATAAACCAGCATGAGCCACAATTTATAAATATATATATATATGCTGGTGCCATAGATCGATGTTTTTGTCGAACAAAACCCTTTTTGAAGAATAAGAATTTCTCATAAGACCACGCTTCACATAAACACGGACGTGTTTTTACCTTATGATAAAGAAAACACTTAATATCTAAATAATTTGATATTATTTTTAATGATATTTCTTTGAAAATCCATTCCAAGTAAAATATATAAAGATAACTAAAATTGTTACATTATTAAATCCTATAGGAGGTGGCCGAATGTTTACAAGGCATTATAGCTATTTTGGGAATACAACCGAACTGTAAAGCTCGTTTGGCCTTTGCCTTCCTTGCGGATTTTCCACATATAGCAATCATAGTACACGTGGCTTTTCATACAAGGACTCATACACTACTGTATATCTCGTATTACTACACTACCATGCATCTGGCGGCTTTTCGTATAAGGACTCATACACCACTGTACCATAAAATATTGAGGGTCTAGGCACTACTGGCCTCTAGGTATTCTTTCCGTATACGCAATAACCGATAGCCCGAAATATATGTCCTACAGATCACATAATTACTTATAGAACTATTGGGATATGAGGCTTGAGAGGCTATGATCATACTTTCCACAAAGCCATGCTTTGCTTTTCACAAAGCCACTTTTTATCTTTCTCATAACAGGTTCCACTTTGAATGCCACATTGCCATTTCTAACAACACACTATTGATTTTCATGAATGTACAACCTTTGAGCTCCATGTCTCAGAGAAGGGTGTTACATATAAAAGAGTTACCTCCTATACCACCAAACAATTATACATTTATAAAGATCAATGCATGCGGTTTTTAGAAATGCAATGTCAAACACTCATCCATACAAGTTGTCTTGGTACAAACAAACCAAAAACACTTCTCCTACTACATCCTGTTGGGAACTACCCCTAGGATTAGTAGTGAGTAGTCCTTGCATTTTGAAGACTTTCAAAACGAAAGGACCACTACTATTTATTTTATTCTGGGAGCTACCCAGAGATTATCAACAAGCAGTCCTTCCATTATGAAGAACTCCTGTCTTTAAAATCATTGTCTTCAACATGTCTTCACTTTTGAACCTGTATATTGGTTCGAAGTTGTTTTCGCATATGAATTACCCAAATCCAACCATGGTTTCTTCGAATCAATCATTTATAAAATGATGTCAGGTATATATGATTATCAGTCATCATCCAATTAATTTAACATTTCTATCATTTAAAATATTTTTCAAAGGTTTATTCTTTTACTATTCCATTTACCTTCTCAAAAGTATATGGAATCATTAAGCCTCATTAATCAAATCCTCCGGTTAATTAAATACTTTTAATCTTGGAATAATTTCCAAATCATTTTACCTTTTACTTAGGAAAACATTTCCAAATTATTTATTTAAATCTTAATAAAGATTTTTATATTTCAAATCAAAACATTTGGGTGGGTCAAAAACAATGTACTAAGACATTGTTTACTATAAACCCAAACCATTTAGTATTGAGTAGAAAAGGGTCCATAGAAATTACACTAATTCGACTCGATATCAATTTTCGTATTCAATGTTTACTACCAGCCAAATAACAGTGCAATCACATTTTATGTTCACAGGGATACTATGGGTTCCCTCCTCGGAATTTAAAACCAAGTGTAAGAAGATTATTTCTATACAATTCAAGTTGTTTAAATTTAAAAAATTGAATCTTTTATACTTATCTCATTTCTAGCATTTCGACCTTATCTATCCTTAGCCCTGGAAAATGGCTAGGTGAGCCAGGCCACTGGTTGCAATTGAACATCTCCTTAGTTTAAGCACCTCACATATGGATCTCATGAATAAAAAAAATCCAATATACTCATCGACTTTTATAGCCAAGATTAAATCACTTAATTATAATAGGTTTTCTTAAATTAGTTATTTAAACTCTGTAAAATAAAATACAAAACCTCCGCATTATAATTAAAATACTTATTTGTTTATTTAAAAATATTTACAAAAGATTTGGGAAAGAATACTTAAGTTAAAAGCCATATTTCAAAAGTTATTAAAAAGTGCGGCAAGAAGTGCTGCGAATAGTGCTTTTAAGGCTTATTTGATCAAAACTACTTTTCTATCATTTAGAAATCCATTTATATATCTCAAATCTCTTTTAAAACATTTTAGAATATTTAAGTAATTTATTCCATATTTTTAATGAATTAAACATATATTTTTTAAGGAATTTATCGCTTTTGGTTTCTGAACTACCAAAGCGCGACTATTTTTGAAAATTGTTTTGCTCATATTTCAATATGTGCTTAACAAAGATCCTTTTCTTTTTTTGAAAACTATGATTATAACAGTTTGGAACATTCTTATTATAGAGAATTCTTAATCTGATTCTGTCGTATAAAGCTATTTAATGTTTTACGGTGCGAAATAACGAACTACTGTTACGCGTGCCTATTTTTGACTCAATTTTCATAACTTGTCAAAACTTTTCCAAATTGGTTTTGGTATTTCTAAAACATTTAAAAACCATTTTAAACCATTTCAACCAATATTTTCCATATTAAATCTCGTATTCACTTTTAAACCATCTCAACTAATATTTTCCATATTAAATCTCATATTCACTTTTAAACCATTTCATATTATTATATTATTACAATATTCATTTTCAACCCTTTTTATATTTCAAAACCATTAAGAGGCTTAATAAATTTTAGACAATATTTTTATGGATTCATTTTCCATCAATTAACCATGGTTAATCACTTAACCATTTCTTATTACGATTTCTCATTATCTATCTCAACCAAGTTATCAACCATATAACACATTATATAATTATTAATTTAACCAACCATGTTATCGACCAATTTCCAATAAAACATATTAACCTATCAATTAAACATGCATCATCATTTAAAGTTTTAAATAATTAAATCTAGGCTCGAATACTCACGATTTATATCCACTCCACAAAACTTTTCCTGTAGCCTTCTAAATTGAATCAGCGACACTTTGGTGGCACTCACTCCTCTTTTCTTTACTTCATAACTCCCCGAATTTGCTAGTTCCTCTTTGATGCTCTTGGCCTTGACTTTTGGAGTGGTGGTTCTCAGCCTTGTGTGGTGATGGAGGGAGGCTGTGAGTTTTAGAAGGGTGGAGGAGGTGATTGGCTAGTCTTTTGAGGTGTTTCGACCTTGTACATGTATGTATATAATTTTATTTCTTTTTGGAGATATTTGGCATAACATTGCAATGAATTAGGAAGCCATTAAAATAGCTTGAGAGGAAGGAGAAGAGAAAGGGAATTCGTGTGCAGGAAAGTGAGAACGGAGGGTGGGCATTTATAGAAAAGTTTTGCACCACAAATATCATGATATTATTTCCTTACCTAATCATGCTTGCATCACCATTCAGCCGACCATGAAGCCCGGTCCCCTGTTTATGTGTGTAACGACGTATTTTTTCAACCATTAGAATCCACATTAATACATCCTCGGTATTCAGGTGTCAAATATCCAATTACTGGAAAGACAGAGTGTTGGGGGTTAAAGAAAATAGAAGACATAATAGAATCTGATATCATGATGAGAAGCCCTATAATATATACGATCTTTACGAAAAGGAAATGAATTTTATTATACACACAACATCAGAGCACACTAACCTAGTTCAGCCTAGATAGTTATATCATCCCGTCATTACATTGCTGATGAATATATATATATATATATATATATGAATATATATATATATGGAAATTGAGAAACAAAAAAACATCGAAAAATAAAAGATACGTGAATATGTCTTGGAGAATCTAGCTCATCCCTTGAAAGCAGCAAACTATCCAGCTAAGTCTTTTAGAAAACAATGCCTAGATCAGTCTATTACCTACATGAGAAACTCAAATCACAAGGAATTTTATTTATTATAACTTGTAAAATCCTTTAAATTCAAAGGTATCCCGTAAGACCATGCTGCGCATAAACACAAACGTGTTTTGCCTTAAGACAATCATAACATTTATGTCAGAAAATCCAGTGATATTATAATAATGTCCATGGGTGAAAATAATAATAATCAAGTAGTTGTGATGCCCGTATGTGCACATCACAACAATTACTTTGTATATAATCAAAAACGATAAGGCGGGTTCGCTAATTATGTAGTATTCAAAGGAGGTGCTCTCGATACTTTGAAAAATGGTCCTCCTACACAAGAATTAGAGATATCCTTCTGAAGTGGCATACATCCTTGGTGATGTACCATAGAAAAAACATATCCGGTCTCACTAAGACCGAGTGCATCGCCCCATGCAAGCATTACATCTTTAGGAAATGTCTAAGTGGAGTTGACTGTACCCTATGGGTTTGCCAACCCTACTGGCCATGCCTCCTACCTTCGGTTTTAGTCTTTACCACTGATAAGGCTATGCTTGGTGTTCCAGCTCATGCACCGACACTAAAATAGATCATGGAATCCAACATGGATTCCAATGCCCTAACAGGTCTGGAACCACATGTGAATTCCAATATTTTAATATATCATGAAACTCCACCATAGAACCATATATCATTTTTGGAGTGGCTATGGTACGAGTCATCTCTTAAGAATACACTCCCTCACATACCGGGCACTCTACAAACCAATTGCCGATTTTCGGAATGCTCAGTATCGGCTCTTTATAAAATAACCAAACAATACATAGGAGCATGGATCAACCCCTAACCATTTAAGTGGATAGATCTTCTTATCATTTGTCCTAGAAGAACCAAACAAGTTTGTACGTATAGTATAGCACAACCGATGGTAACTACACCATATAATTCCCGTGTTTTCCTTACATATTTCCAGAGTTAAAATCCTTTGGTGTTAAGTAGGAAATATTTCCGTACCACCAAAATTAAGAAGGATTACATATTTAGGCCAAGATTTGATAGTCGGTTATTTGACTATCAAATAAACAAACATCTAAGCGTAGATTACATTCCCACTTCAACCACTAAGCCTCATAGGTTAATCCTCCATTTTAAAATCATATTTCAAATATTTATTAAAATATTCATATACTTATCTCATCAGAATAAGTATATTCATAAACCATTCCTTTCAAAACTTGGAAAACCTTTTTCATATACTTCTAAAAAAGTATAAGTATATTCACCAACGTTTAGAAATATTTTCTATTTCAAAATCATATTAAAATGATCAAACTCAAATGTCATCAAAACGAAGAGATAAATAAAACAAACACCATTTATAAATCTTCCTTTTAAAATCATTTAAAAACCAAATTCTTTTTTTTTGACCATAAACCATTATAAATCAACTTCTTTACAACTTTCGAGATCCATTCCCATGTTTATAAATTCCTTTAACAAATTCTTTTATTAAATAAAACGCTTTATATAAACCTTTTCTTTTAAAAATAATTTCCTTTTAAATTAACAGTTTAGTATTTCTAAACATCTTCTACAAAACAATTTATTATTTAAAAATACCATTAAACAATATTAGTATATCAACAAAATTTACTTTTAAACAATATTAACATAATAGTACATTAACTTTTAAACAATGTAGATAATAAAAATAAATGTACTTTAGAACAACATTATTATAGTACTAAACTTTTTGTACAATATTATTATAATATTAAATAAACTTTTAAAATATTAATATTATAACAAATAACTTGAAATTTTATAATCCACTTTAAAATATAAGATAATTAGCATTAAATAATTAACATCAAATAATAATTTAGCTTTCACAAGATAATTAATTTTAAGATAATAATTTACTTTAAATCAAATTATTAGAAATAACTTTAAATAGTAATTAAATATTCTTAAATGACTTTTAAGATTCATGTTTATAAAGAAATTAACTTTAAATCATTATTAAAATCAATTATTAATTATCATTAAAAAAATATTATTTATAAATACTTAGTACTTTTTGAATCTTAATACTGAATAATAATTAATATTAAAACATTATATTAGATAATAATTATTCCCAAAATAACTTCCAAATTAAAATTTAACTTTTACAAATTTGAAGGTGGCTTAACGATCATAATAGTACTCAAACAAACTACCATATCATTTAATTTAATTTTCCAAGTTAATAACTGATATTTACATATTCAACAACCATGTGATAAATTCAACACTTAACCGTCATTAATTAATATATCACTTATTCAAAATGACATATCAATTAACGAGGCATAATTAGATGCCTAAATCTATAAAATAGCAAAATGTGAATTTATTCTGTTAATTAAATGTCAAATTAATTTAATCAGCCGAACTGTGTTTTATTCTACTAAATAGTTGTCCAAATTTTCCTATTATGTATACTTAAACAGAAGGGTGTTTATTTGGTTAAATAGATAAAACCCAATTATGGTATAATTAATTTAACGATGTTATTATTTAAAATAATGTAATTAAATTCAATATGTTTCAAAATGACATAATTTTATATAGTACCAAATCCATCAATTGGTTACACTATAACATTATACTTGTCAATATGAATACAAAACAAAAATCTATGGATCGATTGGATCTCATATGAATGAGATACCATATTTCATATTTTAACAACACAATTTGATCATCTAATTCAAACCAATAAGAAAAGAACTTCCCCACCAAAGTGCTTACGGCCCAAGGCCCACACGGCCTTTACAAAACGGAAGCCTGCAAAACCCCTCCATACGTTGTTCCTCCCATCCTCATCACACGGAATTGAATATAATAATATGGACTAACTTGCAAAATCCTTTTATATTAATAGTTGCATCCATAATCCATTTGAAAACAGCTCCTTCCTACTCACATACATGTACCGCTACACTTCCCAGCCTTAGCTATGCCACATACCACCTAAAACTCATAACCAGTCCTCCATACCCTCAACACTCAAGCATATCGACCTCAGCTAGTACACAAGCATGCACACCTCACAACATACCCATATACTCACATGTACCCAGCCATGCATGCGCCATTCCCCAATTCTCTCTTATTTCATTACCTATCTACAACTACCCTTCTCATATCCTTTCTCACAAGTAATAAATGGAAAATAAAATGGAATAATGGTTGTTGTCATTATATTTCTAAGCGAGAAGAAAAGAAAAGGTCAAAGGTGTTCATTCGTGAAAATGCAATAATGGCTGATGTCCATTTTTTATGTAGGGAAGAAAATAATGGAATCCAACCTCCTTTGTATGTGTGTATTTTTATTTTTAGAGAATGAACGTGAAATGTGTTTTCATTTATGCTTGTTCGTTCTTTCTGTGTCGATATATAAAGTAAAATGGATATAAATTACTTCAAACCTAGGATAAACATTAAATGCAAAAGTACATGAATTTAATGAAGCAAACCATACCTATAAGAATTCGCGCAAGGACTGAGAATGATTGTGAAAGATTTTTGGCTGGGTTGGATTTTTTATATCTTAGGGTACGTCGCTACACAATATCTCGTTTGCGTACGAGCCGCAAATGGCGGAAATGAAAATATTATTAAGCATAACAGTGTGGTACAATCATAAAATTACAATAAAATAGACATGAGAACCTATTCTGTTAAATTTCAAAACTGCCAACATTTGACCTAAAAAGTGTGAAACGGAAATTTAGTTATTTTCCAGATTAAAAATTATTGAAAAATTATCTAAATTAAGTTAGAGATAGGTCATCGAAAATCGAACAATTATTTGAACAGATTTTATTATATAAAAAATCCAAATCGAATATTTAAAACTAATTAAATATTGCAAAAATCAAAGTGATAAAATTCTTAGTCGTTGCACACTTCCACCTTAAAAGAATTTCATCCTCGAAATTTACCATAGTTCTACCCCAGAAACGCTGAACGCTATTCATCGGTTCGTATGAAGTACGTAGATCGACCATGCATGAAATCTGATTCGATCACTTACTCGAATACATAGCTTTTCTTTCGAATTAGTATTGCTAATTTGATTTTCTAATACGGACTCACATCAAGCCTTTTATCAGAAATCTTCATTCTCCTTACATAGCTATAAACTATGATAGAAAACTTTTGGTTCCAGATTAAGAACACTCACGAAGTGTTCGCTGTCGAAAATCGATTGATAGATCCTTATTCGTAGCGGTGTGAAACACCTCAAGTCATGTACTTGAATCTTGGATCGAGAATTATACGAGAAAGAGAAATAGTTTATGTAAAACCTACATATTCATCTAAAGGTTCTCGCTAATGCAATTTATTTTAACTCTCTCAAATTTATGAAAATATTTCACAAAATCCCAATTTAGATTCAATATTTTAAAATGACAACTTTATTTATGAAATCATTTTCATAAAATCATTTTAATTTAATAATTTGTACAAAACTCTCTTACATTTTAAGAGTATATACAAAACGTCCGACTTTAAATTCTATTCACTTTGAATTATGCAGATGTAGGCCCAAAATAACTTGGCCCTTAAAACTGACCAATACCTTATTTACTTGTTTGGTCTGGTAAGTAGCTAAGAAAAGTACGATGTCGGTATCCAAACTCCATCCTAGAATCAACTTTCCTTTAGACGTTCCGAGGTGAAAATGTTTATTAGCCTGCCCAATTACATTAAAAATTCTTAACTTCCTAGTTGTTAAAATCAAAAGAATCGATTTAATAAAAATAAGTTTATTAAACCATCTTAATAAATTTGGCCCAATTAAAACTTCATTTATTAAACCAATCTTTAATCGAAATACCTTTATATTTGTGAAACTTCTAAATCAGATACCCAGATATTTATTTTAAAAATCTTTTGAAATGATATTATATATTTTTATTCGTAATATATATATACATACATATATATATATATATATATATACATATATATATATATACATACATACATACATATATATATATAGCCCGATTAACCCCAAAATAAAACCAAGGAACCGGATACTGCTAAACAGTATTATAAATTCCCTTACCAAGATGGTTAATACTTAAGAGAAGTGTCTACCACCCGCACACATCCCTTGCCCATTTTAGTTATTTTCGAGGCACTCTGTGATGCCCCACTCTTGAGACCCATATTAACAAAGAGAATTACTGCATAATTCTGTCTGTTAATACGGAGAATAGAGCTAGTTAAGGGGGTCCATCATAGTCTTGTATTAAATAGAGCTATGTATGTCGATTTGACACTCATTTTTTTCATTTCATCTCAAGTGGTTCGAACTACTTAATTCCTATCTAATAATCTTCTTTGGTGGCTACAGGACCAGTTCAGAAACAAAACATAATAACAATAACAGTCGCAAATCACATAATAGCAACATAGATAATATACGTATACACATACATCAAATGTAATACAACATCTCACAAGTGGTATTACGACCACAATATATATATATATACATACATCCCCACAAAAGAATATACATATCAAGGTCTGCTACAAAAATACTACACAAAAACTATTCTTTCTATCCAAAAGGTTTGATAGAGAAGTCCAAAAGATCCTAACCTACAACTCGGTTTGACATGAGTAATAAATATACGGGTCAGGCTAACTAGAACATGATGATTAGCAAGAGATAAATGGATATAAGTGCATAACGGAAACATTCCATTAAATAGAAAGGAATGACATAAGTAAAGTTAAATTCACAATTCCAAGGGTGGAGATTCTATAAAGGCTCATAGTTAACTCATGGGGTAGGTTCAACATAACATAAGTGGATTCTACTCAAGATTATTCAACATAAATGCAAATAGGCAACAAAAAACCCACAAAAGAAAACATCAAAATATCCAACTCAATTATGCCTCATTTCATCGGGGCGCACACACACACACACACACAGATATATATATATATGTATATATGTATATATGTATATATGTATATGTATATGTGTGTGTGTATATATGATGTATACAGTAACTTTTTCGAGCAAAATTTCTTTATAGAGGCACTAATTTTATTTAGCAATTGTGAGTATTGTACTCAGCTCAATTACATAGTAAGAGTTTCACAACAAATTGCGAACTCTGGAGAAGCAATGGAGATTCAAAGACCTATATTAGCTGAAAAGAAGATATGCAACCGGAAATAAACCGGTTACAAACAATTTCATATCAAGTTCTAAGATTTTTCATTAAATTCTTTTAGCATTAGTGGAGATTACCTTCTATACTAGTTTTGAAGAATTTTCTCATTTATTTGTAGTAATTTTTTAGTGGAATTGAGTTTTAGTTAGAGGAAGCCATTGTTTTACTCATTTCCCTTTATTGTATATTTTTGTTTGAGAAGAAAATAAGGAAAAGAGTACGTACTGTTAATTTTTTCTCATATAAAAAGTTTCAAGATATTGGATTTTGGACTTTAAAATCCTGCCCAATAAGCCAAACATATAGTGAAATATTAAGAAATGAACACTATTTATCCTATATTATCACTATATTCACATATTTCTTCATTCTAACGCCAAAAAAAAATATGTACAACAAATGTATGTATATAAAATTGTTATCTTAGCAAAATAAAATTTATTTTAACAAAAAAAGTTATTTTTTATCAATAAAACCTTATTTTTATTGATATCAAACAATCTACACTATTTTAGTGTAAAAATATTATTTTTAATACAACCATTTATTTAAAAATTATTTTTTATCAAATAAAATACACTAAATCATTCTAACATTATTAAATCATCAAAATATTATTTTTAGACAATATTTCATCTTTTATATTAATAATTACATAATTACTTTCTATTTCTCCTTTTTAAAATCAATAAAAGATTAGTATTGACAATATTGACAATATTGTTGTATTTACTCAGATAAAATCACGAGATGATATTTTCTCTCTAAATTCGTAAAATAAAGTGTTTAAAATTTATTTTCATTAATTCATCACTTATTTAATTTATTAGCTCCAAAACAATAAAAACCCAATATTACAATTTATTTAACCAAATACTTATCCAATAAATTTTTAATCCCATATTTATTCCCAAATCACAATTGTATTGAAATTAAAAATCTTTCAACCATATTTATCTTCTCTGTTTTATTTTATTTCCAATAATAAATGATAATTAACATTATAATTTACTATCATAGGTAATCACTAATACCAGGTTGTTACACACACGAACTCGTTAATTTAAAAAAACACTTCTATTTTCAAAATCTCATTTTTGAAACAATAATCCAAACAAGTAGCTAGAATATCAATTGCCAACATACATTGGGTTTATTCGAATTCAAACTCGCCTCAACCGTATAATGACAAAGGGAATAACAACTAAGTGCACAATACCCTTCGCCTAAGCAAACATACGATCGTCGCTTAGAAGATTATTTTGTCATCACAAAAAAATCGGGGATCATTCCCCAAAGAAAATATTCCTTTCCTTTAAAATTTTCTATTCTCAAAAGTATTTATACTTGAAAATGATTTTATGTGAACTGTTATCACTATTTCCTAAAATTTTATACTTTAAACTCTTTCAAGTGAAATTAATACTTCTCTTGCCATAAATTGTTTGAAATAATAATATATCGCTTCTTTTTTGTAGAATAAATCATTCTTTTGAGATTTAATCAAAATCTATTTTTGGCCAAACAAATCTATAACAACATTCCTTTTTAAATTACATGTATTCATAAAATATCTTCAAATAATATTATTACTACTTTCTTAAAACTTTGAAAACTATTTAACAAAAGCACAAGTATTTAAGTACTCAAATTCCTTTTATTTATAAGACACGTTTTTATAAATAAAATTATTCCAATGGAAATCATTTTTATAAATTTGTTTCCTAAATATTTAATTCAAAATATTTTAATTTTAATAAATAATTCTTTGTAAAATCAAATTTTATAAAATCATTTTTATATAAAATCATTTCTAAAATATTTATTTCAAAATATTCCATCTTCCGTTTGATAAACACCACTTATTAAAACTAAATTTTAGCCAAACATTAACATCGAACGCCTATTAGTCAAATTGTGAAACTTAATTCACATGGTGTTCATTTTCAATGTTCCCAAATTTTCTATCTACCCAAACCAAATTTCAAAAAGAAAGATTCCAGATAGATCGAAAAACAATAATCGGTGCTCAGAACTCAATGAGCATGACTAATCAAATCCAAAATGATAATGATCGAATATTATCATACCCTAACAAACATGTACAACTAATAATAACAATATTAAATTCTTGAAAAATTATTCTTTCATATGTGAAATATAATCCTAGGTAAAATTATTTCATTATGATGACCTAGAAATTTTGAACATTTGAAATTGAATTATTTAATTAATTTTTAATATTTGAAAGTTATTTGACTTGAATTCCAGATATAACTATCAATTTGGCAATTTAATTATTAAATTCAATTATAGAAATTTGGGTTAAAATTTGAATCTTCAGTTTTAAGCCCGTTAAAAATAATTTGATGGCCTAGAAAATTTATATTGATAATACTGAAGATCATGGAAGCTTCGGAATTGAATTTGAAAATGATTTGTTCAGTTTTGAAATTATATCGTTTAAATCGATATTTAAAAATAGCCTTCCGAGGTACAGTCTCGGAATTTGACGTAAGCAGTTCCATTGGATCCGTAATAGTGTATTATTAACGAATTTCAATTTCTGTAGCATTCGGAGTTATCATGTGATCATACGATAGATAAACGCGCTAGAATTTATATCAAAATTTAATTTAGTAACTGGGTCCAAAAAGCTATCTTCTCCATACGATCGAATTTGGATTTGTAACCTTTTCCATTATGTTTAGAATAGAGGTTAAACATTATAAATGCCTGACGGAACGTCCTGATTGGGGTTTGAGATTGTAAGTTGCATTTATGGAGGCAATTTCAATTTGAATTTGAATTTAAATTAAATAAATATAAATTTTCTCATGCAATTGATAAATTTTAACACATTTCATCTTTTGAAACACTTGGCAAGGATTAAAGACACGCATTCGTTTACAATAAAAAATCAAAGTCGTATGTTTATAAAAAAAAGGGATTCCTTTCTTCGTTTAAAATTAAATAGCCGAGATTTTTTAAAAAAATTAAAATCGATTCTTCCTTCAAAATAAAATCAGTTGCCGAACCTCAGATTAGTAGATCAATAACAAAATTGTCAAAAAAATGGCCGCATTCGTTCAAATCGAATTCCACCATAGTCGTGGAGGAGGTTCGCGAGATGGAGGCCAGGGGTCACGCACGTGCCCGCATAGAGGGCAGCGAAGTCGAGAGGCAGTGGCGACAACAGTTTCGAGGGCGACGGGTGGAATCGCATACGTGCTGGCCTTATCCTATATCGGGTGCGCGCGCGATTGATTTGGGATTCACAGCGAGTCAGTGGTCAGTGGTCGCGATGGAAGGAGGCTCGATTTTAAGCGGCAAGTTCGAGGGGGTAGTCACGATCTGGTAGCCATCCAGGCGAGTGTGATGCTAGCGCAGCCGAGGCGGGTGCGTTAGTGGTGTCGAAATCTGGGTGGATCTCGAGCGTGCATAAGGTAGCAGTTTTATTTAGTTGTTTTAAATTTAATATATATATATATATATATATATATATATATATATATATATATATATATATATATATATATATTAGCCTGAGTTATACGGTGAACAACAGAAAAAAATATTGGTTAGACATATCTGCAAAAAAAATTCAAGTTAAAGGTGTATATGTGTATTGTATAGAACAAGGTATAAAAGCAAAAAAAAAATATACAGTATATATATGAATATGTCAAGTTAGGTTTCTTAACTTATATAGATTATTTTATATAACGCATGTGGTTTTAAAAGGAAAATTTATTTAAAAATCAAATTAATAGTTAAAACCAAAGTATTGGGAAAATAAATTGATCGATTAATTCAAATATTAATAAATCTGTGTAATTGTTTATACAAGATCAAAATCTTAAAGGAAACAAATCGAGGAGGAAATGGGTTGCATGCGTAAACAAAGGTGAGATCTACTCACTCAAATTTAAATTGGAATTACAGTTATTGATTGACTATTTGGATTGTGATAGTGTGTATATACATACATACATATATATATATATATATATATATATATATATATATATATATATATTTTTTTTTTTGAAAATTGGTTAATTGAATTACTAAACAGGCTTTGCGGCCCAATAGCATTACAAATATATCACAGGCCGACATAACATAGATCAGTCAATATAACATCCATACTTTCCAAATTGGGGCGATTATGGCGGCTGCCAATTCCGTGGTGGAGTTCGTTCGATCAATTCCATCTTCTTCAACTTCTCCAGTAGTTGTTTTTCTTGTTCCGATGCAATGGTAAGTTTCTTTGTCGGAATTCTTCCAATTACAGTAGCAATTTCTCTGTTGATTAGCTTTGTAATAGTTAAAGTGTCTTGCTTTTTGTTTTCAAAAGTCCTGCCGTTCCGCTCCTTCCAAATGAACCACAAGCTGACTGCGAGGCCAATTTTTCCAATCTCCTTCATCAAATCAGAGAGGTGACTCCTACTGTGCAGGTATTCTAATTCCTCTTTTAGGTTTGTAGCGCATTTGTTGAGTTGGAGTCTGCATTTTTGGGTGTTCCAGATTCTTTTTGAATATTCACAGTCAAAGAAGATGTGGTCATGTGTCTCCTCTTCTATGCAACAGAAATTACATTTTGAGTCATCCAAAATCTTCCATTTTTTTAATCTGTCTTTTGTTGGAAGTTTTCTCATTATCGCTTTGTAAAGGGTGTGAGCCATTTTGGGAGGGATAGATTTGCTCCAGACAACATCAGACCAGATAACTTCTGTATTTTTTTCTCGTGTTTCTTCCCAGATGTCTTTGAACTTGAACTGATCTTTCATGCTAGCCTTCCATACCCATTTATCTTCAGAATTATCTGTATAAATGTATTTCTTCCTGATTTCCTCAATATAGTTAAGAGTTATTGAATGATTATTGCATTTCCAAGTACCATTATCCACTATTTCAGCTACCCTCCAATTAGGAGTACCATATGCCGAGAAGATATCCCAACCAAGTCTATCAATGAAACTTTTCGAGTTCAACCATGGGTCTTTCCAAATATATATATATATTTGGAGTGATTGATTTTCCGCACCATATAGCGGGCGAGACTCTATACGCCGCATAATAGCGGATAATTTTATATAATCCCATAAGCCGCGATATTCCACCTCGAAGTGGAATTGGTATTTTATTATTGTGCTAACGTCTGTGGATGCAGGAAAACAGGTTGGAGGGATCCAACTGGATTCCTCAGATATTTGAATTTGTTTCAATATTGTGTATTGATTTATTTATAATCTGTGTATGATTATATTTGTGATTGAAATCGTTGAAGGCTATGGTTTAGCCGAATATATTTTTGGTATCGTAGGATACTATAAATAAATAAAATTGGAATTTTGAAATTTATGTAGAAAGTTTATAGTAAAATTTATTTTTGAGAATTGGATAAATTTAAAAAAAGGAATTTTAAAAGGATAAAGTTTTATTTTTGAAATCCTATTAAATAAATTCCAAAAATATGGGGAAGGATTTTAATAAATGGATTTTAGTAATATTGTTCAAAAGTTAAAGAATTTATTCAAAATACGGATTTTAAATAGTTTGGACGAGATAAAGGAATTTATTTTAAAAGGAAATAAACTTGGAAATCAAATTTGGAATCAAATTTGGTGTTTGAAATGACTTTGGAAATCAATTTGAAAATTGATTTGGTGTTCGAAAATAAATCCTTTGGAAATCAATTTGGAATTCGATTTGGTGTTTGAAATAAATTTGGAAATCCATTTGGAAATTGATTTGGTGTTTAAAAACAAATCTTCGGGAAACCAATTTGGAAAATTGATTTGGTGTATGAAAGTGAATATTTGGAAATCGTTTTGAAAATCGTATATCAGTGTGTATTTGGAAATTTACAATTCACAATAGGAATTTATAAAGGAAATGGAATTTTTTTTTTTAAATAAATATTGGTTTATTTTTAAAAGTGTGGAAAGGAAATTGCGGATTTGAAAGGTAAATTAAAATAAATCAAGAAGGATTTATCAGTTGATTTAAATGGGCCATTTTGGAATGGAAGGTTTATCTTCCCTGGAAAGCCGAGCATGTTTTTAAAGTAGCTTTAAAATATTAATTAAAAGTTTTAAAGTTAGTTTTAAAAGAAGGGTGTTTGTGGAGAAATTATTTTCTTAAGTTTTTTTAAAATCTTTAAAGTAAAGATTTATTTAATTAATTATAGAAGTAATTATTTAAATATTTAAATTAGTATTTGATTTAGAAAATGGATATTTTAATAATTACACTTTATCTAATAATTTTATTTTTAAATTAGTTTGGACTTGAATTTTTATATGAGATATTAATATAATATTTTCACAACTAATGTTTTAAATAAAGTGTTTTAAAATAGTTTTAATCTGAATGTTTCCAAGTATATATTTTGGATAAGTAATTTAAATTATTTTGAAGTATTCGAACTCGGCAAATTTTCAGTGGAAATAAATAATATTTGAAAATTTATTCCATATGAGGAAAATGATTTGAAATTTGTTTTCAAACGATTGAAAGTTGAAAAATGATTTGAAATTTGTTTTCAAATGGTTGAAGTGTGAAAATATATTTTGCGAAGATATTTTGAAAGTAAATAACTGGGGGAATATTATTTGAAATCTGGTGATTGTTGTAAGTGTTGATTGATAGTTAAATAACCGACTATCAATATTGGCCTTTTAAATGGCGTTTGAATTTCGATGCGACCGAGGGTCGGATTCCAAATGGATATTCGAAAACCACATCAAATCTTTGTGATAGTGATGGATCTTTTGTTTAAAAGATCAAAGTGGAAATTTTTTGTGGTTTATTTGAATCTGAATGTAACACTTATTTTTAAAAATAAGCGCTCGTTATTCTGATTAGCCGAGAGAGAACTTTGTGTCATAAAACTCATTTCGAATAATGATGCGATGAAATGGGATTGAATTTGAAGACAGTGTTGAAGACCGGGTATTTTCGAAAATGAAAGGATTGCCTGTCGAATTCCTCTGCACCAGGTTGCTCCGGTGTAGAGATTTTATCACCCTTTGTGATGGCGAGTCCAGATGTGATTAGTGAATATCCGAATTGCAAGGGCTTCTTTGAAGTGCCTTCGTTTCCGTTCGATCCCAGAACGGACTTGTATGGATGTGTATCTGACGTTACACTTTGAGATGTAAAGTTAGTTTCTATCAAATACATTTATGTTGGTGGCGGAGAATTTATTCTCTTAGCTTAACACCCTTCTCTGAGGCATACAAGCTCGAAGGTTATGTAGTTGATGGTTACTAGTGATACATTCCCCATTTGGTAATGTAGCATACGAAGTGCTGCTGATCATTTGTGGATCAAAGCATGGATTTTGTATAAAGCGTAGCTTTGTGGACGTGACCTCGTCGGACCTTACAACCTGGAAATGGTCGAAATAGGAAGGATGCGGCAAGGTTATTTGGGGGTAGCGCCCCTGAGGATATGTCCATTTCCTTATGGAAAAGGGTTGTATCATGGTATGGAGCCCAGATATTTAACCTATGTGGTTACTGCAGATTTATTAGTTTGGAGTTGTTGCTTTGTGGTGGAGGATCCTCGGTAAAGGTCGCTAACGACCGGGGGATGACATACTCATGTAGTGGTTACTAGTTATAGAGGTAACCCGGCCTTGTGTTGGCAGAGATCCGGTTAGGTTCTCGGGGCATTCCTCTAGAGGCCTACCCATGTGGCAATAGGAAGTTCCTTGGCCTGACCATTTGTTGGAGATCCAAAGAAACAATACGCGCTCTGTACGGTTTTAGTTGTATAACCTGCCATGTAATGCGGCGGTAACCTGCTATTGAACATGGTAGCTATAGTAGGCATAAATGTGAAATGTCTATGCTGGCTAAGATTAATATTATACTTTCGAAATGTTTTCCACACTTTGCACTAATAATAATAATATCAAAGAGATTTTGCGTATCAAGCATATTTGACTATCACAAGGAGAAATCTCCTCCAATTCTGCATTTGCATTGTGTGTGCGCAGAGAGGCCTTATGGTAGTTTCATTTTCCAAAAGCATAGCGGATTTCTTTTTATTTTCTTTGTGAAAATAACTATTTTTAAGATCTAACACAAGTCTCATGACTGACCTAGAGTTTATTGTTCCTTTTCTAAACTCTAGGTCCCTATAATTTTCCACATGGCTTGCCTAGAGTCAGGTTATCAGTTATTCAGGAGCAAAGTCAAGAAGTTGCTGTGGAGATTTGGAGTTCAAACTAGATGGCAAGGAGTATCACTTGTATATGTTATATTCTTTTCCGCTGTTTTTTGTTGTAGACTCTGATGATGTATGTATAAACTGATATAATTATGTTGTTTTAAAGATTATTCATTTATCTATTTTATTTGTTCCGCTGCGAAATATGAGATTATATTATTGTTTCTGTTTCTTCTTCAATCTTCTTCTTCTTAAACCCTAACGGATCGATTTTTCGGCATTCGACCGTTCGACATTTGATATAGCGGACATATTGATGTCGACTTTCAAAAGTCGAAAAATTGGGTCGTTACATTCATTTACTAATTTTTAAAATAATATTGTGTCGGTTGGACTTGTTCAAGTGTTTAGCAGTCCCTATCGATAACGTGGTCTAGACGTGTCGACCAGAATTCATAAACCACTCAAATGATCAAACAACCGAATATAAAACATTTTTTATTAAAATAATAAATAAGCATTCTTATATATACTCTCAAACTCACTCCAGGGCATAACTAACTCTATCATTGATGAGTTTACCCCACCAAGGCCCAAGCATTCGCTTAACCTAACCTTCAATACCAAATGGAACGACCTGCTTTTTAGACTCATAGAATCGACACTAATACACCTACGGTATTCACTTGCCGAATATCAAAGTGCCAGAAAGGCAGCTTGTAGGGCATTAAAGAGAATAGAAGACAAAATAGAACCTAACACCGTGATGATAAGATTTATAATTTTACAAGATGTTTACCAAAAAGAAAATAGTTTTATTATATACACAACATCAGAGCACACTAACCTAGTTCAGCCTTTATAGTTATAACATCCGGTCATTACATTTTTTGATGAATACATATAGAAATCAAGAAACAATAAAACAACGAAAAATATAAGATACGTGAATACATCTTAGAGAATCCAGTTGGTCTCCTGAAAGCTCCAAATTATCTGGCTAAATATGAAAATATGCTCGGGTTGACCCCGAGCATTATAGGAAAAAATGCCCGAGTTAGTCTGGTAAATAAGGCATGAGAAACTCAAATCACATGATATTTTATTTATTACAACTTGAAAAATTCTTTAGAATCAAAGGTATCTCTTAATACCACGCCACACATAAACACAGACGAGTTTACATTACGATAACCAAAACATTTATATATAAAAGTGCAAAGATATTATAATAATGTCTTAAGGTGAAAATATTAATAATCAAGTAGCTGTGATGCTTGTGAGTGTACATCGCAATAATTACTAGGTATATAATCATAAACCGATAAGGCACATTCGTGTAGGATTACACGGAGGTGCTCTTGATTCTTTGAGAAACAGTCCTCCTGCACAAGGATCAGAGATATCCTTCAGAAGCAACATACGTCCCTAGACATGTACCATCGATAAAATATAGCTGGTCTCATTAAGACCGAATGCATTGCCCTGTGCACGCATAACAACTATAGGTAACATCTAAGTGGAGCCGACTACACCCTATGGGTTCGCAACCCTACTAGTGATGCCTTCTATCTCTGGTTTTAGTCATTGCCACTGATGAGGCTATGTCCGGCATTCCAGCTCATGCACATCAAAATAGATTATGAAATTTCATATGGATTCCAATACCCCAACGGGTCTTGGAACACATATGGATTCCAACATCTCAATATATCATGAAACTTCTCCATAAAACCATTTATGGTTTTTGGAGTGGTTATGTTACGAGTCATCTCTTACGAGTACGCTCTCGGCTTATCGCGCACTCTATAAACCAATCGCCAATTTCGGAAATGCTCAATACCGGTTCTTAAGGAAATAATCAGACAATACATAAAGAGTGAGGATCACCCCTTGACAGTATAGGTGGACAGATCTCCTTATGATTTCTCTTACTCCTTATCATTTGTCTTAGAAGAACAAAACAAGCTTATGCATACGGTATAGCACAACCGACGGTAACTGTAATGACCTAGAATTTTGGGTCGCTAAATTTGAACATTTAATTCATTTTAAATGTTGAATATGGATTATAATTTGAATTTTTGAAATAAAAGACTTATGTTAAGTTAATAAAATTAGTTATATTTCAAATACGGGAATTTAATTGGAATTTGAATAATAATAGCTTAATATTAGGATTGGGGTAATTGGTAAATCTGAGTGTAAAAAAATATAAAAATGGTTTCTAAAAATTAATTTAAGTTTATTTTGATTTAAATAATAATATTGGACCATTGGATGGAAGTAATTGGCGATAGATTGAATTTGGGAATTTATATTAATTTAATAGTGGAATTTAATAATATAATAATGCAAATATTCAGATTTCTATTTAAAACTGAATCAAAATGATCTCTAATGTGATTATATATTTTATATGATTTATTATTAAGTTATTAAAATTTTGAAGGTGAAATTTTAAGTGCTTTCGTCAATTTTGAGAAATCGCTCGACTTAGTCGACGAGTAAAACAGCCTTCCGGGACACAGTCTCGGAATTCGACGAAACCAGTTCCATTGGGTCCGTAATAGTTAGTTATTATCGGATTTCAATTTTCGTAGTAATTGAAGTTGTTGTTTGACCGTGGCCGCTCGAAACGTTTAGAAATCGATTTAACCGATTTAATTTTAATGTAACGATCCGCCCTTCTGACTGCACCTAGTCGGTAATTAAACCAACTTGAAACGTTCAAAATGACGGATTGTTATTAAGTTTATAGAGTTTAAACAGAATCAGCCACAGAAACACAGAATAATTGTATTTCACATAATGAATTTTCTTACATATATCAGAGTTTGTACAATGCATTAATTTATACAGCGGAATATTTCTTTAAGTATATAATTCCCTGGAAAGCTAAAGTGAAGCATTTCCCCCCTCTCTCTAACTTCGCTGCCCGAAAATCTTCAAGCTGTAAAATACTGGGTTTGACCCGAGTATTACGTTCAAAAGAAAATAATACACAGGTCAGTCTAATTCAAACTCAGTTATTAGTGCATAGAGGCAGTAATAATCAAACAATTAGACGACAGTCAAATATAAATTCACCTATCCGATCCTTTAACAAGAAATCGGATAACGGTAAATATAACACTTAACAGTGTTAAACAATAAAACAGTAGATTCAGATTTATCAACGAAGATAGATGAAGGGATTATCAATGAAAATATTTTTAGAAAAAACATCAGAATTGCCTAAACGGCAATTAATAACAAAATCATCAAAATGCGATTCAAAATATATTGAATTGGCAACATAAAACAATTTCCATCAATAGAAAATATCAATTAAAACATTAGATCTAGTAGGGCTGCAGTACACGCACTCGTGCACGGCCTCGCCATATTTAAAATGTTAACTCTGTGTGGCTGCAGTTCACGCTTGCGTGCACTGCCTCGCCACTACCGTAATGAAATATGAAAAAGATCATAAATCAAAACAAAATAGTATATCAATAAAAGTCATACCGTGTGGCTGCAGTTCACGCTTGCGTGCACTGCCTTGCCACTATCGTGATGATGTACTCAAAAAATCAACGAACCAAAATCAATGAAGGTTCAAATATCAAATCAAAATGGGGATACTGTGTGGCTGCAGTTTACGCTTGCGTGCACTGCCTCGCCACAACAACATGCGAAATCATCACAATAGAGAATACTATCAGAAATCAAAGTTGCAGAGGTCAAGTCAGTGACTCAACACAACTGCAAATAAAATTAATAGTATAACGGACTAGAAATCCAAGTGCAAATCCACTATCATAAATGTAGACTACGATTAAACAGGCCCAAATCAAACTTCAACCAAATGCAAAAGGTCAAGTTAGTGACTCAACGCAGCTGCAACACCAAAACCTATGCAACGTGGCAAGGTCGAAATGCAACTGTTTTGCATATACTCAAGTAAACTCAAGAAACAAGTTTCCAAACAACTTATTACTACACACTTCAACAAGTGTAAAATTTTCATACAAATGAAACTGCGGCCACTACTTGGACTCAATGACAAACTGCAAAAAAAATGCAGTCACCACCAAAGATCAGAGATGGCAACTTGGAACTACAGACCAATCAAGTAAGTAGGTGCAACAAAACTCAAGCTAGCAAGACCCAAAACTTCTTTGTTGAAGATGAGGAGAAACAAGTGCAGACAGCACACACACCTATGAAATAATAATGGAGCATAACACAGACCCAACAAGGTGTAGAAATGCACAATGGCAAATCCATGAGCAGACTCAAGTGTTACTTGATAACAAAGTAGCATGAGGGGAACACATAAAACGGTGGACAGAGTCGAGTCGAGGCTACAATAAGTAGGTACTAATGAGAACATATACAGAGGAAAATTTCGAATTTTTTTATCTTCTTACGCAAAGCTAAGATATTAATAGAAGTTGGTACAAAGTTGCTAACATATACATGCAAGTACTTGTTTATATACGTAGGAAAAGTTAGGCTACTAGAAATAGGTACAGGCATATAGGTGTATGAAACTTTTCTTATCTAAATAAACATTGTCAGGCAACTAACAGTGCTAGGCTACTAGAGATGAATGCAAAGAAATATATGTATCTTGTGAAAACAAACATGCCAGTCCAAACCAACACAAATATTCAAGGGAAAAACTGCAACAAAACCCACTCCAGAATGCATCAGTGTCCTAAGAGCTCGAGCACAAGATACGACAACTACTCAGTGCAAGGACCAATGATGCAAATATGGACAGAACACAAATGCAAGTGAAGTCAAAATGAAAATCAAGGCATCAAGTATGTCTATAAATGCAACCCAGTACAGTTTAGTGAACTGAGGTGAAACTACAAGAGTACAACTGTAATGTACTATATCAACCAGTGACAATGTGGATGCAGACTCAAGTGCTACCAAATAGCAATGTAGCATGAAGGAAACACATAGAACCGTGAACCAGCTAATGAGAAAAGAGTCAGGAACCCAAAAAATTCGAATAGGTCAAAATGCTCAAAAATCAAATCAAGAACAAAGGCTACAACAACAGGTGAAAGTCACGCATGCTACAGATATGATCAGAAGTGACAATGTTACAAATGACCGAAGTCAAAAAAGGGAACCACTGTGATGAACAAGTCATCAACAATTCAGAGCATAAGACAACTACCAAATGAAGACAACAGCCAAAAACAGAATCATATATATGGTGACGGTGACCCAAAATCACAACGGTGCCATGATGACCGGACTACATGAATACATGGAGCAAGGCAACAGTCGACATAAATCAATTGCTAGAAATTCGAAATAAGTGAACATGGAAATCAACATCACAACAAAGCAATCCACAGAATCAAAGTGACCGAAGTCAACATCGAACCAAATCAAAACCATGATCAAAGAATAGGCTGAACGAGTCAGAGACAAGATTGTCAAGAATCGAACAGCTCAAACCCGCGTGTATCGAGTATCAGGTTATACATAATTGGCAAAATTAAAGAAATCATCACAGTAAAATCATCTCAAGCATCTAAACAAAATCGATTGGCCGAAGCCCAATATAGACAAAATCATCAAAAATTCGAAGCAATGATAGCCCAGAAATTAAGCAACGAAAATTCACTAATTAGAACAAGACAGAAATCATCAAAATTTGATTTAGATGTGAGTGATATACACTCACCTTGCTTGACGCGGTCGAGAAAAATTGAAGCCGAAGCCCACGATTTCGAAAAGCCCTAATTGTCGAAGGAAGACGAACGAAACAACAGAGCCGCCATTAATTAAAAAAAATTCTCTTCGTTCTGCTTTGAAAGGGTAGGGTTTCAAATATAAAAGAGAAGGGGAGACGTGATTTTGGGCACGATTTAGGGCGTGGTTGAAGGCGTAAGTAATGGCGTGTTCGTAGGGATGATAGATCGTGTTTGTAGCTGATAAAAGTAAGGCAGTTGTACTAATTATGCTATATATATTATTATTATTGTTTTTCATTTCAAATTCAATTTGTTTTGTATAAATTCTCTTTGACACGTTTATATGTCGTATACTCATATATCAACTCAAAACGCCACGAAAATTGAAATCTGATAATGATACAATATTCCGGACCCAATGGAACTAGTTTTGTCGAATTCCAAGACCGTGCCTCGGAAGGCTATTTTTAAATTCAATTTAAACGATAACATTTCAAAACTGGAAGAATCACTTTCAAATTCAATTATGAAGCTTCTTTGATCTTCAGTATAATCAATATGAATTTTCTAAGCTTTTAAAATATTTTTAATCAGCTTAAAATTGAGTATTCAAATTTTTATTCAACTTTTAACAGATTAAATTCTAAAATTTAATCGCCAATTTCATAGTTATATTGGGAATTCAAACTAAACCATCATTCAAATATTTAAAATTAATTAAATATTTTCAATTTAAATTGTTCAAAATTCAGGGTTGTTACGATCTTCCCTCCTTAAAAGAATTTCGTCCCGAAATTATAAGTTAGGAAAAACGATTGTTAAAATCTCACCGATATTTATACCCTACATGATTTTACCAAGTTCTAAACTTATAAATAAATATAGGATTCATTCCATTTATTTTATCTCACTAGCTTTGTTCATTATTTTCTAAAATCAAGATGTAAAAGTCTTTTACCAAAAATTTTGACTTACAAAACTCAAATTTAAACTTGAAATTCTTCATGCTAGAGATTTGCATATCATATATTTTTTTCAAAGCTGTGGACTTTCAAGATATTTTAAGATCTTCTTCCTTAATTCAATTAGGTTGGAATTATGTAATTCTAATTTCAGACTATTGATTTGCTATTTAAAGGTTTGAAAATACTTGCTAACTCGAAGTTTAACAAGTCTATCGTCGTTCTTACAGACATTAGGCATACGCTGGCCAGGCGCAGGACTAAAAATCTCCAAGTACTAAATATACTTGCTTCAACTCCCAGTGAAAATACTTTTAAAAATTCTTTTAAAAATGGATATGGAAAGCACGTTCCCTCATGGATCACATTTTACCCCGCGGTTACGCTACTATCCCAGTAGAATCGCTTGTAATCTGTAGATTTCACATCTCTTGAATTTCGCCATGGTTGTTGCCATAGATCGCGGTTCACACGGCGGTTATGCTACTATCCCAGTAGAAACTCTTGTGACCGTAGGCTCTCGCCCCTCAAATTACGCTTTGGCCTCTAGATCGCAGTTTACGCGGCGGTTGCGCCACTATCCCAGTGGAATCGCTTGTAACTGTAGGCTTCACGCCCCACGAATTACGCTAGCATACATCATCAATTCACATGATCGCATCACGATGATCCATCATGAGGGATTCTAGTCCAAATGGACATTCCAACTTATGGAAATTCTACGTAGCTACGAATTTCAAATGGACACTCACACCGAGTTCCAATCACCTTCACAAATTATAAATGGAAGGTACTTTTCCATATCCTCAGTTTAGAAAACATAATATCATATACATATAGTACTTCATTTCACATTTCATACATATCATACCTATGTAAACTTACATAGGATTTTCATAATAATGACTTTCCAAACTGATGGTTTTCGAATTATTGCATTCACATATTATAAGTTCTGAAAACCACAATATCCCATATCCATATCAAATAGAGGATTTCTAAATTTTCCCATCTCGTTTAAAATTTTCCTCTAAATCGATTTGAAAATTTAAGGTTATCTCAAACCCAATTCACATTCATAATCCAATTCATTATCGAGTTCACATTCGATTTGGATTTCACGTTACATCGCCAATTCTCAACACATAATTGATGTCTACCGATATATAACCTCTAAGCTCGTACGTCTCAGAGAAGGGTGTATATAGCTAAAAGAATAAATTCTCCGCCCACCAAACAGATATATATTTAATAGAGATCAATTGCTATGTCATCAATTCACCATGTTAGACATACAATCCAAATCGACTATCCGAAATTCAAAGCTCAACTTATATTGTTTTTGGTGTCGAAGTTAAACTCAATTTAACTCAAAAAAAAAAAAAAAATTTGAAAAAATTCAAGTTGAACTAATTGTTCAAATTTCCCAAAAACATCCTTACAAGATATATATAATTTTCCACACTTAACCATTTGAAACAAATTTCAAATATTCATTTTTTTCAATTTATCTTTAAAAGATAGAATTTCAAACTTTCCATTTCATATTGGAAAACATTACCATACTTATTTAATAATAAGTAATTCACAAATCCATTTATTTTCAACACTTGAAAAATATTCAGTATACTTAAATCATAATCAAGTATATATTCCATTCTTTAAGGAAAGCGTTCTTTTAAACACATTTATTTGAGTCAAAACAAATGTTACGTAAAACATTGCTACGACGACCCAAAATCACTAGTATAGGGATTCAAAATTAAAACAGATATATAAATCCCAATACTATAAACAACATTTCCTTTCGGAAACCATTTACTATAACAACAGTGTTATAGTCCAACATTTCCTTATTTCTCGAAAACGTCTATTTCGACAATGAATGTTGAAATCTATGTATTCGATACTTAATGCACTTTAAAACATCTTTAAAACCATTAACTTCATTCTTTTAAAATTCACTTCTCCAAATCATACATGTTTCTTCAATAATATATTCAATGTCCAAAATCGTGAATATACCTTATTTACCCAATTCAATGTTTCTACACATTTTATTTCAAGAATTTATTCGCTATCCAAAATCGCGAATATATTTCCTTTAATAACTTCTATGTTTCATTTATCAAATTCAATTGGTTTCGAATTTATAACAATCTTTACAAATTCCATTTCTATTTATAAAACTTCGATTTATACATCTCCTTTATTAATTCAATTCAATTTTTCTAACTCAGTTATATACCAATAGTCCATTTAGAAGTTAAGTACTTATAATCCATTTATTTTCTAAATCATTCTTCAAAACATTTGAAATAAATTTTCAAAAGAATTCAGAATAAAATTCCCAAGTTATAGTTTAATGATCCTCTAGGCTATACTAGATTGACAAGTCATTTTATCTCCCAATTATTACTTTGGAGATATTCAAAATATTTGATTCAAACCAATTCATTAATTCACTTAACTTACATTTTGTTTTTCATAAATCTCAGCAATTTGATAATGGGTTTTGGAATGATCGGGACTCAAATCTAAGGAGACCTAACCGAAGAGAAACTATCGCAAACCTAATTTTAGAGAGGGGAATTTCTGAAAAATATTTTAATTTTCAAAATACCTTTTATTTAAGAAAAACAATTTTATACTTCTTTAGATTTGAAAAACGTTTTCTTTAAAGTGATTCTAGTAACTATTCATATTAAACATCATAAACTGAGCTTTGTATAAACCAAAGCTCTGATACCACTTTTTTTGTAACGACCGGCCCTTCCGACCGCCCCTAGTCGGTAATTAAACCAACTCGAAACGTTCAAAATGACGGATTGTTATTCAGTTTATAGAGTTTAAACAGTATCATCCACAGAAACACAGAATAATTATATTTCACATAATGAATTTTCTTACATATATCAGAGTTTGTACAATGCATTAATTTACACAGCGGAATATTTCTTTAAGTATATAATTCCCTGGAAAGCTAAAGTGAAGCATTTTCCCTCCTCTCTCTCTAACTTCGCTGCCCGAAAATCTTCAAGCAGTAAAATACTAGGTCTGACCCGAGTATTACGTTCAAAAGAAAATAATACACAGGTCAGTCTAATTCAAACTCAGTTATTAGTGCATAGAGGCAATAATAATCAAACAACTAGACGACAGTCAAATATAAATTCACCTATCCGATCCTTTAACAAGAAATCGGATAACGGTAAATATAACACTTAACAGTGTTAAACAATAAAACAGTAGATTCAGATTTATCAACGAAGATAGATGAAGGGATTATCAATGAAAATATTTTTAGAAAAAACATAAGAATTGCCTAAACGACAATTAACAACAAAATCATCAAAATGCGATTCAAAATATATTGAATTGGCAACAAAAAACAATTTCCATCAATAGAAAATATCAATTAAAACATTAGATCTAGTAGGGCTGCAGTACACGCACTCGTGCACGGCCTCGCCATATTTAAAATGTTAACTCTGTGTGGCTGCAGTTCACGCTTGCGTGCACTGCATCGCCACTGCCGTAATGAAATATGCAAAAGATCATAAATCAAAACAAAATAGTATATCAATAAAAGTCATACCGTGTGGCTGCAGTTCACGCTTGCCTGCACTGCCTTGCCACTATCGTGATGATGTACTCAAAAAATCAACGAACCAAAATCAATGAAGGTTCAAATATCAATTCAAAATGTGGATACTGTGTGGCTGCAGTTTACGCTTGCGTGCATTGCCTCGCCACAACAACATGCGAAATCATCACAATAGAGAATACTATGAGAAATCAAAGTTGCAGAGGTCAAGTCAGTGACTCAACACAACTGCAAATAAAATTAATAGTATAACGGGAGAGAAATTCAAGTGCAAATCCACTATCAGAAATGTAGACTGCGATTAAACAGGCCCAAATCAAACTTCAACCAAATGCAAAAGGTCAAGTTAGTGACTCAACGCAGCTGCAACACCAAAACCTATGCAACATGGTAAGGTCGAAATGCAATTGTTTTGCATATACTCAAGTAAACTCAAGAAATAAGTTTCCAAACAACTTATTACTGCACACTTCAACAAGTGTAAAATTTTCATACAAATGAAACTGCGGCCACTACTTGGACTCAACGCCAAACTGCAACAAAAATGCAGTCACCACCAAAGATCAGAGATGGCAACTTGGAACTATAGACCAATCAAGTAAGTAGGTGCAGCAAAACTCAAGCTAACAAGACCCAAAACTTCATTGTTGAAGATGAGTAGAAACAACTGCAGACAGCACACACACCTATGAAATAATAATGGAGCATAACACAGACCCAACAAGGTGCAGAAATGCACAATGGCAAATCCATGAGCAGATTCAAGTGTTACTTGATAACAAAGTAGCATGAGGGGAACACATAAAACGGTGGACAGAGTCGAGTCGAGGCTACAATAAGTATGTACTAATGAGAACATATACAGAGGAAAATTTCGAAATTTTTTATCTTCTTACGCAAAGCTAAGATATGAATAGAAGTTGGTACAAAGTTACTAACATATACATGCAAGTACTTGTTTATATACGTAGGAAAAGTTAGGCTACTAGAAATAGGTACAGGCATATAGGTGTATGAAACTTTTCTTATCTAAATAAACATTGTCAGGCAACTAACAGTGCTAGGCTACTAGAGATGAATGCAAAGAAATATATGTATCTTGTGAAAACAAACATGCCAGTCTAAACCAAATCAAATATTCAAGGGAAAAACTGCAACAAAACCCACTCCAGAATGCATCAGTGTCCTAAGAGCTCGAGCACAAGATATGGCCACTACACAGTGCAAGGACCAGCGATGAAAATATGGACAGAACACAAATGCAAGTGAAGTCAAAATGAAAATCAAGGCATCAAGTATGTCTATAAATGCAACCCAGTACAGTTCAGCGAACTGAGGTGAAACTACAAGAGTACAACTGAAATGTACTATATCAACCAGTGACAATCTGGATGCAGACTCAAGTGCTACCAAATAGCAATGTAGCATGAAGGAAACACATAGAACCGTGAACCAGCTAATGAGCAAAGAGTCAGGAACCCAAAAAATTCGAACAGGTCAAAATGCTCAAAAATCAACTCAAGAACAAAGGCTACAACAGCAGGTGAATGTCACGCATGCTACAGATATGATCAGAAGTGACAATGTTACAAATGACCGAAGTCAAAAAAGGGAAACACTGTGATGAACAAGTCATCAACAATTCAGAGCATAAGACAACTACCAAATGAAGACAACAGCCAAAAACAGAATCATATATATTGTGACCCAAAATCACAACGGTGTCATGATGACCGGACTACATGAATACATGGAGCAAGGCAACAGTCGACATAAATCAATTGCCAGAAATTCGAAACAAGTGAACATGGAAATCAACATCACAACAAAGCTATCCACAGAATCAAAGTGACCGAAGTCAACATCGAACCAAATCAAAACCATGATCAAAGAATAGGCTGAACGAGTCAGAGACAAGATTGTCAAGAATCGAATAGCTCAAACCCGCGTGTATCAAGTATCAGGTTATACAAAATTGGCAAAATTAAAGAAATCATCACAGTAAAATCATCTCAAGCATCTAAACAAAATCGAATGGCCGAAGCCCAATATAGACAAAATCATTAAAAATTCGAAGCAATGATAGCCCAGAAATTAAGCAACGAAAATTCACTAATTAGAACAAGACAGAAATCATCAAAATTTGATTTAGATGCGAGTGATATACACTCACCTTGCTTGACGCGGTCGAGAAAAATTGAAGCCGTAGCCCACGATTTCGAAAAGCCCTAATTGTCGAAGGAAGACGAACGAAACAACAGAGCCGCCATTAATCAAAAAAAAAAATTCTCTTCGTTCTGCTTTGAAAGGGTAGGGTTTCGAATATAAAAGAGAAGGGGAAACGTGGTTTTGGGCACGATTTAGGGCGTGGTTGAAGGTGTATGTAATGGCGTGTTTGTAGGGATGATAGATCGTGTTTTCAGCTGATAAAAGTAAGGCAGTTGTACTAATTATGTTATATATATTATTATTATTATTTTTCATTTCAAATTCAATTTGTTTTGTATAAATTCTCTTTGACACGTTTATATGTCGTATACTCATATATCAACTCAGAACGCCATGAAAATTCAAATCCGATAATGATACAATATTCCGGACCCAATGAAACTGGTTTTGTCGAATTCCGAGAGCGTGCCTCGGAAGGCTATTTTTAAATTCAATTTAAACGATAACATTTCAAAACTGGACGAATCACTTTCAAATTCAATTCTGAAGCTTCTTTGATCTTCAGTATAATCAATGTGAATTTTCTAAGCTTTTAAAATATTTTTAATCGGCTTAAAATTGAGGATTCAAATTTTTATTCAACTTTCAATAGATTAAATTCTAAAATTTAATCGCCAATTTCATAGTTATATTGGGAATTCAAACTAAACCACCAGTCAAATATTTAAAATTAATTAAATATTTTCAGTTTCAATTGTTCAAAATTCAGGGTTGTTACATTTAAATTGATCGTTTAATTCCGTAACTCGCACGTACGACCAAATTGGCTTACAAAACCTGTTCCATTGTGTCCGGAATGCAGAAAAACCCTAGGAACGCTTGTCGGAACGCGTAGTTTGGAGTTCGTTTGCATATATTGTTAAATTGAGAAGTATATAAATTAAATAATATTAAAACCATAATATATATTCATTTTTTTCTTATTAAACCCTAGCCAATTCATGGCCGGCCGCCACTGAAGAAATGAATGGCCGAAATCGTCTCTCATTCTTCCTCCTTTCTCTCTCAATCTACAGCCTTTCGCGAGGAACCATCAACTGGAAGATCGAGGAGCTCGTCAGGAGCTTCCTATCCATCTGGTCGCGATCGATTTTCGTGCAGCGTGGAGGGCATGGGGCCGCCGCGTTCGTCGTGCGTTTAGAGAACTATTGCGTCGCCTAGGGGAGACCGATTCCATCGATACTCTTGACGTTGGTGATGTAGGCGTCGGGCTTTGGAGGGGTTGCCTTCTATCGAGGCGTAGGTCATCGGGGAGGGTCGCGTTTTTCGTTTGTGAGGGAGGTGTTGGGTTCTTTCGGCCTTGTGATTCGCGCACGAGAGGGAGATAAGAGAGAGGGGGCTTGATTCGTGATGAACGACCTGATGTGGTTTGGGTATAATAAAATTTAATTTAGAAGAAATTGTTTTAAATTTAAATTCAAATCTTCAAATTTGAATAACTTTTTCGTATGAAATCAGATTCGAACGAAATTTGCGACGCCGGAATCGCAGAGATGCATACTAAGCAGTAGTCCAGTTCGGGTATCATTCCGGGCAAGTAGAAATTTGAGTTAAATCGAATGTCGTTTGGTTTAATTTAAATTTTAAACGCTCGCCGAAAACACAAGGTGAGTTATTCTCACTCACATCTGGATGCTAGCTAATTTAAATAGTCAATATTTAAATATCTGTGTGATTGGTTTAATATAACCGTTGTTATCAGTCTGGATTGATATATAAATATATTGTTGTGCTAATATTTGTGATGCAGGGAAAACAGGTTGGAGGGATCGAACTGGATTCCTCATGATGTAGTAGTTATTTTTATAATTGATGATGATGTCTGTTTATATGTTGTGTTTGATAAATTTGAAATTTAATTGTGCTGTGATATTGTTGGATAAATTATAAACTCGGAATTTTAATTATAAGTAGAATAATTTGGGTTTTAAAAGAAATAAAGGAAATTGATAAATAAGAATTTAAAAGAATAAAATTTGGAATCTGGTTTGGATAAAAATAAAAATATAAATTTGGTTAAATTTGGAATTATTAACGAAGAGGACATTTTATCAGTTGATAACTGTGGAAGTATAAATTTCTGGAAATTAAATATATAACTATCTGAAATGTATATAAAATATTCAGAAATACAATTTTACACTATGGGAATTTTATTTAAGAAATTTGTAAGTATGATTTCCACTGAAGAAATCTCCAAATGTTTTATTTAAAAACGTATTAAAAATATACTTTAACAAATTGAAATTTCGAAAATGGGAAAAAGTGCTAAAACTTCAAAGGGAGTTTATTTGTAAGCTTGGAAATAAATTTACGATAACTAACATAAATTTGAGCTGAAATAGATCGAGCGGAATCTATATGGAAGATTCTTTGGGTTGTTTGAATGAAAATGTTTCCCTGGGAAAAACCGAGTTCGTGAATAAAATCAGGTTTTAAAGGTTAAGTAAAATTTGTTTCAAGGAAGTGCTTTAAGAAATTCTCCTTTAAAAATAAGAAATAAATTTAGCTATAGTATGATTATTTAATAGGTTTACTAGTAATTATATTTTATAAACGGATTTATTTAAAGAATGAATGATTTAAGTTATTTGAAAACTAGTATTTATTCTTTAAACCACTACTTTTAAGTTTAGTTAACAAATATATGATTTAAATAATAGTTTTATTTTACACATTTGAAATTATATTTTTGAGTAATAACTAGAAGTAAATTTACAAATTTTAAAGTGTATTTCAGAATAAAATGGTTTAACAGTTTTAAATCTAAATTATTTTGAACTTGGTTATTTCCAATGGGAATAAATGGTAAAGGATTTACCGGGTAAAGGAGGAAACTTTGGGAATTGTTTTCAAATGGGTTTTGGAAATTTGGAAATATATCTTTTAAAGATATTATAGGCAAATAAATAATGTGAGATTATTTATTGTGTGATGGATGTTTGTGAATATTAATTGATAGTTAAATCACCGACTATCAATATTGGACAAATGCGTTGATCGTTTCGAAGAGACCGGGATCGAGATTTATCTCGAAAACCACTTCGATATGGTTTGTACGTTTCGTGCGAAAAACGTGTTTGGAGTCGAAGAAGGAGCTGTGACGTGCAAGGGCTAGTCGCTAATAATCCTGAGGATATTTCCAAAATGGATGTAGTAGGAATAGTGCCTTCGGTTCCGTTCGAGCCCGGGACGGACTTGTATGGACGAATACTTTCGGAACATAGTTAGGTGGGCGATGGGCATTCTAAGTGAAACGTTCTACAAGGTAACGCTTAGCCTCAAGCCTCATCAAATGGGAATGATTGAAAATCAGGGGATATGCAACAAGGCTTCGTGGCTAGCCCCCACTGGAGAGTAAGGTCATCCCTGTCTAGATGTCCCTTTTTATTTCGGCTTAGTGGTGCGGTTATTGATCCCAGCTGCGTGGTGATCTTATTCGGAACTGTCCAGTAAGGGATGGGTCCGGCCTTGTGTTGCAGGGGATCGGGCGTGGTCTCGGTACGGTGATCTAGGCCCCGTACTGTGACAGGTGGTACTCCAGTGCCTAGTCATTGTTGGAAATCCATTCTCCCTACGAGCCTTGTACGAGTTTTGTTTGTATTACCCACTTTTGTGGCTAGTAGCTGGAATTTAATGAATGTAACAATTTCGGCTATTTTATAAGTATTTGTACATAGACCCTATTATAATATCAGAGGATTTCTATAAAAAGTGTTTTAGCTATCGTAAGGTAAAAACCCGATATGTTTATTAGTGGCGTGGTCTTACGATATGCTTTTGTTTTCAAAAGGATTTTTGAAACTTTAATAATCAATTTGGATGCATTATTATTAGCTAGTATTTCAAACTGACTCGGGTGTTATTTCATTATAATGCTCGGGTCAGACCGAGTATTATATGTTCAGGACAGGATGCTATGGAGCAGGAGAGGATCTGGAGCCCGAGACGTATTATCTATACCAATATATATATATTGCTTCTGTGATTGTATGGTATGTCTGATAGGTAATGTTCGATGTATGAGGTACTCTGATGATGCGATGTATAAAACTGGTATGGATTTCATTTTGTGTAAAGATCTATATTTACTATTATATTTTATTCCGCTGCGACTGTGAGATTCTAACATTGTTTAGCTTTTTCTTCTTCTATCTCTTCTTCTTAAACCCAAATGGTTCATATTTCTGTGCCACTTGAGTTAATAGAGATAGAATAGTGTTGATTCAAGGGGTACGGATTTGCGGGCTGTCACACTTGGTATCAGAGCTTAGGTTGGCAACAACCTAGGCTTTGGTGGGGGAAATTACTCATTAAACGGAGTCAATAGTACTCTATAATGAGTTGAGTGTAATAATAAATATGAGAGCGTACTTGTTAGTGGATATAAAATTTGTTTTTATACCGTGTTGACTTATCGGTTGAGTGTTTATGAATTCTGGTCGGTGCGGGAAGTACAACCGTATCGATAGGGGTTTCTAAACTCTTAAACAAGATAAACCGACATATTATTGTTTTTAAAAGTGGGTAAATGAAATAATTTTACCCAAATTATATTTTGATATAAAAGAAATAATTTTCTGAAATTATTATATATATTTGGATGATTGGTTGTTAATGTCTAAAACAAATAAGAATCTAAAATTTAATCTGAAATTTGAAATAGTTATAATGAAAATAAAATTCTACAAATATAAATTATATAAAAGGAAGAATAGCTAAATTTGAATTGAACCAGAATTTAAATCCCGGAAGTTTTGGAAAGGATTTTAAATGTAATGGAAATAAAGGTTTGGAAATTTAAATTTCTGGGAAAGTTTGAAATGTTTGCTAAAGTGTTTGAAGGGTATATTGGAATATTGATTTGGGAAGTATTTTTGAATGGGAACTATTTTGAAATGAATTTGGGAAAGTAAGAAAGCACTGAACTCACTTCAGTCGCTGGAAAATAATCCTGATGATGCTGGCCACATCATTAGAATTCATTTTCGAGTTTCTAAAGTGATGGATTGCCACCAAAATGGTTAGTTATGATATTGTTTGGATTTGTTTGGTATAAACCAGTTGTTTTGGAAAATCTGGAGATTTGATTGATATACCAAATGGGTATGAATTGATTATTATTTCAAAAATGGTTTTGGAATAAAACCGGGTAATTGAATTCTGGAACACTCTATTTAAATAGTGTGTAAAGGTAAAATGCATCAACTAATGAACTTATTTTGGTAAAGTTGATGCTAATAAGAAGGAAATGTAAATCTTAATCTTGGAATTAAATTTTTAACTTGAGTTATTAAAAGTGAATAAAGTATATTGAAGTGGATTTTGAATTTAACTTGGGATAAGTTAAATAAATTGAACATAGAATTAAATTGGTTTGGATTAAATTTAAATGTAAATAACTTAGTAATCATGGGTTATTGTACAATAAATTGTACCCATAAGCTATTATGTGTTATACCTATAATATGGAATTATGGATTTAAAATTTTACGAAGATAGATTGAAAGAAAATTTGTATCCTTAAGAATTCGGTGATACATATATATATATATATATATATATATATATATATATATATATATATAGAATTTGGAATTGTGATTATAAGATGTAAATGGATTAAAATGAGCAATATAAACTTTGAAGTAAATAATTGGGTGAACTTGTAAATAAGAAATGGAAATTATAATCACAAATGGGAAATAGTGAAATGGTATGGTGGATTCAAACTTAATCACAAATGAAATGTGAATTAAGATAAGGTAGAGTGAGATATAAAAGAAGTGAAAGAACTTAAGTTAGAAAATAAGTTTTGAACTTATTTATGGAGGGATAAAATTGGATACAAAGGTGAAATGTAAATTGCTTATAATTGCATAAAGAAATTCATATTCTTAAGTCATTAAGTGTTATAATTTGAACTTGTGATTATAAAATGGAAATGGACTTAAAAAGCAATCTAAACTCTTGGATAGAAGTGAAATTTTAATTCATTAATTGAAAGAGTTGAATGGTGTGACAAATTCAAAACTTAACCATAAATGAAATGTAAAGTGCAGTGAAGCAAAGTGAGAATATAAAGGTGGATGTTCTTAAGTCAGCAAATAAGTCTTGAACTTATGTATAGGGAAAATGAAATTTGTTTTGATAATGACATTGAAATTAAATTTCAGTTGTGTAATAAATAATGTTGGAAGAAATTTAAATTCTATTTAAAGGAGTGAAAAGGAAGGTAGAAAATTTAAATTTACTAAATGACATAATTGGGAAATTGTCATATTATAAGTGAATTCAGAGTGAATTGAGGAAGTGAATTAAAACCTAATATGGATTAGGTTATTGACTAAATTGAATTACAATTTAATGGAATTTGTAATGAGATGAATAGAATTTTGATGGGTTGGTCAAAATTTGGAAAGTAAACAAAACTCCAGTTGTGGCATGGGATTTAAATTGTGGTAACAAATATTGAAGTGTGAATGAAAGATGGAATTAAATTATAATAGAGATAGTTTGAATTGTGAATAAATTCAAATGAGTGAAATAATTTAAATGGTCTCTTTGTTAATAAAATAAATCTAAAATGGATTGACTAAGTAAACAAAGGGCATTCGAATTTGTAAATGGATTGGAATTTGATTGAATGAGAATCAAATGGAAATAAAATGAAATTGATATAAGAAGATAATGAAAATGTTGTGAAAGAATTTAAGCAACTTGAAAGGAAAAAAAATGATTGTGAATAAGCTTTATTAAGTACTCTTGAATTGAATTTGTTTAGATAATAAAATTTAAATGCAATTGGAATAATTTTAATTAATTATTGTGGTGAAACAAAAATGTAAGGGTTGTAAATGACCGAGGATGGAATGATAGTAACATAAACTTGAATTGGTTAATGAAATAAAATGTAAGGGAAGAATTTAATTTAATAATTGCAATGGAATAAGAATGCTTGAATTGTAAACCATGCAAAATTGAATAAAATTAATATAAATTTAAGTAGAATTAATTTTAATGGATATAAGCTTAAGTGGTGGTTATTTTGCTCGAATGACATGAAAATTGCATGTATTCGGAATCGAGTTGTTTAACAAGCAATTGAAATTGATTTTCGAATAAATTGATATGGATTGGAATAAAACTCAAAGAGTTTGTATATGGATGCAAGTGAATTGATTTGAAGAAGCAAATAAAGATGGTTTTAAATTAATTAGATAAATGCAATCTAATTAAGTGATTTTGCATATGAATGGAAATGGATCATAAAAGAAATGCAAATGTTTCAAGTTTAAAATAAAATTTGATTGTAAATCAAATTGGGAATGTAAGTTAAAGTAAAGAAATGCAAGTAAGGCATATGTAAATCATTCAAGTGAAATAAAATTAAGTTAGTTTGGATGAAAGTAGAATGGGCTAAAATCTTAATAAATGGATTTGAGTATAAATGTAGGTGAGTTATAATAGAAATGCAAATGTATCAAATTGAAATGAAATTTGCATGGTGAATCAATTCGAAACTTGTATGTAAATCCTTTGTGTGAAATAAAGTGGGATTTGGCATTAGAAAAGAGAACTTTATGCATGTTATAAAATATGGTTTACTTATGAAATCATGCAAATTGTTGATTTGATTATGAAATGGATATGTTTGGCTTACATTTATATTGAAAATGTTATTAAAATGTTCATATCTTTAAATACTGATGAGTTTGTTTGAGTGTAGTACAGGTACAGAAGGCGTTCGAGAGAGTTGGAGCGCGTATATGCGTTATATTAGCCGCTTGCTTTAAAAATTGCTAAAAAGGTATACCTACGCAAATATAATTAGGAAATGATATATTTGTTGTGATATATTTTGGTTTCCGACCGTGTGGGTCGATGTATGTATATTTATCTATATCGCGATATCGCGAAAGCTCCTCCGTACAAAGGAGACTCTGTCAAAAAATTTCGGAAATTTTGGGAGTTAGAAAGTTTTTAGGATTTTGGGAAAAATTTATTAACTTGGAAAGTTATTTTGAAATACGTTAAAATTTAAAGCTTTAGAGTAAGTAAAACAAATGAATGTGAGATTGGGCTAAACGATTTTGGAAAGTGAATTTAAGATTTTCACTAGGTAGGTTTTGTTATTGGATTTGGAACATTCTTCTACCATAGCAAATTTCGGGGACGAAATTTTTATAAAGGGGGAGGAATGTAACGACCCGGAATTTTGAGTCGCTAAATTTGAACATTTAATTCATTTTAAATGTTGAATATGGATTATAATTTGAATTTTTGAAATAAAATACTTTGGTTAAGTTAATAAAATTAGTTAAATTTCAAATACGGGAATTTAGTTGGAATTTGAATAATAATAGCTTAATATTATGATTGGGGTAATTGGTAAATCTGAGTGTAAATAAATATAAAAATGGTTTCTAAATATTTATTTAAGTTTATTTTGATTTAAATAATAATATTGGACCATTGGATGGAATTAATTGGCGATAGATTGAATTTGGAAATTTATATTAATTTAATAGTGGGATTTAATAATATAATAATGCAAATATTAAGATTTCGATTTAAAACTGAATCGGAATGATCTCTAATGTGATTATATATTTTATATGATTTATTATTAAGTTATTAAAATTTTAAAGGTGAAATTTTAAGTGCTTTCGTCAATTTTGAGAAATCGCTCGATTTAATCGACGAGTAAAACAGCCTTCCAGGACACAGTCTCGGAATTCGACGAAACCAGTTCCATTGGGTCCGTAATAGTTAGTTATTATCGGATTTCAATTTTCGTAGTAATCGAAGTTGTTGTTTGACCGTGGCAGCTCGAAACGTTTAGAAATCGATTTAACCGATTTAACTTTAAATTGATCGTTTAATTCTGTAACTCGCACGTACGACCAAATTGGCTTACGAAACCTATTCCATTGTGTCCGGAACGCATAAAAACCCTAGGAACGCCTATCGAAACGCATAGTTTGGAGTTCGTTTGCGTATATTGTTAAATTGAGAAGTATATTAATTAAATAATATTAAAACCATAATATATATTCATTTTTATTAAACCCTAGCCAATTCATGGCCGGCCGCCACTGAAGAAATGAATGGCCGAAATCGTCTCTCGTTCTTCCTCCTTTCTCACTCAATCTACAGCCTTTCGCGAGGAACCATCAACTGGAAGATCGAGGGGCTCGTCAGGAGCTTCCTATCCATCTGGGCGCGATCGATTTTCGTGCAGCGTGGAGGGCGTGGGGCCGCCGCGTTCGTCGCGTTTGGAGAACTATTGCGTCGCCTAAGGGCGACCGATTCCATCGATACTCTTGACGTTGGTGATGTAGGCGTCGGGCTTCGGATGGGTTGCCTTCGATCGAGGTGTAGGTCATCGGGGAGGGTCGCGTTTTTCGTTTGTGAGGGAGGTATTGGGTTTTTTCGGCCTGGTGATTCGCGTACGAGAGGGAGATGAGAGAGAGGGGGCTTGATTCGTGATGAACGGCCTGATGTGGTTTGGGTATAATAAAATTTAATTTAAAAGAAATTGTTTTAAATTTAAATTTAAATCTTTAAATTTGAATAACTTTTTCGTTTGAAATCAGATTCGAACGAAATTTGCAGCGCCGGAATCTTAGAGATGCGTACTACGCAGTAGTGCAGTTCGGGAATCATTTCGGGCAAGTAGAAATTTGAGTTAAATCGAATGTCGTTCGGTTTAATTTAAATTTTGAACGCTCGCCGAAAACACAAGGTGAGTTATTCTCACTCACATCTGGATGCTAGCTAATTTAAACAGTCAATATTTAAATATCTGTGTGATTGGTTTAATATAACCGTTGTTATCAGTCTGGATTGATATATAAATATATTGTTGTGCTAATATTTGTGATGTAGGGAAAACAGGTTGGAGGGATCGAACTGGATTCCTCATGATGTAGTAGTTATTTTTATAATTGATGATGATGTCTGTTTATATGTTGTGTTTGATAAATTTGAAATTTAATTGTGCTGTGATATTGTTGGATAAATTATAAACTCAGAATTTTAATTATAAGTAGAATAATTTGGGTTTTAAAAGAAATAAAGGAAATTGATAAATAAGAATTTAAAATAATAAAATTTGGAATCTGGTTTGGATAAAAATAAAAATATAAATTTGGTTAAATTTGGAATTATTAACGAAGAGGACATTTTATCAGTTGATAAGTGTGGAAGTATAAATTTCTGGAAATTAAATATATAACTATCTGAAATGTATATAAAATATTCTGAAATACAATTTTACACTATGGGAATTTTATTTAATAAATTTGTAAGTATGATTTCCATTGAAGAAATCTCCAAATGTTTTATTTAAAAACGTATTAAAAATATACTTTAACAAATTGAAATTTCGGAAATGGGAAAAAGTGATAAAACTTCAAAGGGAGTTTATTTGTAAGCTTGGAAATAAATTTACGATAACTAACATAAATTTGAGCTGAAATAGATCGGGCGGAATCTATATGGAAGATTCTTTGGGTTGTTTGAATGAAAATGTTTCCCTGGGAAAAACCGAGTTCGTGAATAAAATCAGGTTTTAAAGGTTAAGTAAAATTTGTTTCAAGGAAGTGCTTTAAGAAATTCTCCTTTAAAAAATAAGAAATAAATTTAGCTATAGTACGATTATTTAGGAGGTTTACTAGTAATTATATTTTATAAACGGATTTATTTATAGAATGAATGGTTTAAGTTATTTGAAAGCTAGTATTTATTCTTTAAACCACTACTTTTAAGTTTAGTTAACAAATCTATGATTTAAATAATAGTTTTATTTTACATATTTGAAATTATATTTTTGAGTAACAACTAGAAGTAAATTTACAAATTTTAAAGTGTATTTCAGAATAAAATGGTTTAACAGTTTTAAATCTAAATTGTTTTGAACTTGGTTATTTCCAATGGGAATAAATGGTAAAGGATTTACCGGGTAAAGTAGGAAATTTTGGGAATTGTTTTCAAATGGGTTTTGGAAATTTGAAAATATATCTTTTAAAGATATTAGAGGAAAATAAATAATGTGAGATTATTTATTGTGTGATGGATGTTTGTGAATATTAATTGATAGTTAAATCACCGACTATCAATATTGGACAAATGCGTTGATCGTTTCGAAGAGACCGGGATCGAGATTTATCTCGAAAACCACTTCGATCCGGTTTGTACGTTTCGTGTGAAAAACGTGTTCGAAGTCGAAGATGGAGCTATGAAGTGCAAGGGCTAGTCGCTACTAATCCTGAGGATATTTCCAAAATGCATGTAGTAGGAATAGTGCCTTCGGTTCCGTTCGAACCCGGGACGGACTTGTATGGACGAATGCTTTCGGAACATCGTCAGGTGGGCGATGGGCATTCTAAGTGAAACGTTCTACAAGGTAACGCTTAGCCTCAAGCCTCATCAAATGGGAATGACTGAAAATCAGGGGATATGCAGCAAGGCTTCGTGGGTAGCCCCCACTGGAGAGTAAGGTCATCCCTGTCTAGATGTCCCTTTTTATTTCGGCTTAGTGGTGCGGTTGCTGATCCCAACCGCGGGGTGATCTTATTCGGAACTGGCCAGTAAGGGATGGGTCCGGCCTTATGTTGCAGGGGATTGGGCGTGGTCCTCGGTACAGTGATCTAGGCCCCGTACTGTGACAGGTGGTACCCCAGTGCCGAGTCATTGTTGGAAATCCATTCTCCCTACGAGCCTTGTATGAGTTTTGTTTGTATTACCCACTTTTGTGGCTAGTAGCTGGAATTTAATGAATGTAACAATTTCGTCTATTTTATAAGTATTTGTATATAGACCCTATTATAATATCAGAGGATTTCTATAAAAAGTGTTTTAGCTATCGTAAGGTAAAAACCCGACATGTTTATTTGTGGCGTGGTCTTACGATATGCTTTTGTTTTCAAAAGGATTTTTGAAACTTTAATAATCAATTTGGATGAATTATTATTAGCTGGTATTCCAGACTGACTCGGGTGTTATTTCATTATAATGCTCGGGTCAGACCGAGTATTATATGTTCAGGACAGGATGCTATGGAGCAGGAGAGGAGCTGGAGCCCGAGACGTATTATCTGTACCTATATATATATATATTCCGCTGTTGTGATTGTATGGTATGTCTGATTGGTATTGTTCGATGTATGAGGTACTCTGATGATGTGATGTATAAAACTGGTATAGATTTCATTTTGTGTAAAGATCTATATTTACTATTATATTTTATTCCGCTGCGACTGTGAGATTCTGACATTGTTTAGCTTTTTCTTCTTCTATCTCTTCCTCTTAAACCCAAATGGTTCGTATTTCTGTGCCACTTGAGTTAATAGAGGTAGAATAGTGTTGATTCAAGGGGTACGGATTTGCGGGCTGTCATAGTAACTGTAACATATAATTCTCTTGTTTTCCCAAGATATTTCAAGATTTAAACTCCTTTGGTGTTAAGTATGGAAGTATCATCAAAATTCAGAAGGATTCCATATTTAGGCCAAGATTTGATAGTCAGTTATTTAATTATCAAATAAACAAACATTCCAAGCAGAGATTACATTTCCCATGTCAAACACTAAGCCTCATGAAGTAATCATTCGTTAATTTAAAATCATATTTCAAATATTTATTAAAATATTCATATACTTATCTCATCAGAATAAGTGTATTCATAAATTATTCCCTTCAAAACATGGAAAACCTTTTTCACATGCTTATAAAGTAGTATAAGTATATTCAACAACATTTAGAGAGATTTTCTATTTCAACATCATATTAAAATGACTAAACCCAAATTTCACCAAAAATAGAGATTTAAATAACCCATACACCATTTATAAATCTTCTTTTTAAAATCATTTGAAAACCAAACTATCTTTTTTCGATCCCAAGCCATTAAAATCAACTTCTTTCCAACTTCCAAAATCTATTCCCAGATTTATAAATTTCTTTAACAAGTCCTTTTATTAAAACCCTTTATATAAACCTTATCTTTTAGAAATAATTTTCTTGTAAATGAACAATTTATTATTTCTAAACATCTTTTGTAAAACATTTTATTATCTAAAAATTCCATTAAACAATATTAGTATATTAATAAATTCACTTTTGAAAAATATTAACATAATAATAAGTTAACTTTTAAACAATATTAAAATAATGATAATAAGGATAAATATACTTTAAAACAATATTATCATAGTAGTTAACCTTTTAAGTAATATTATTATAATAATAAATAACTTTTAGAATATTAATAAAATAAAAAATAACTTTGAAACAAAATAATCAACTTTAAAATATAAAATACTTAATTTAAATAATAATTTAACTTTCATATGATAATTAGTTTTAAGATAATAATTAACTTTAAAAAATTAATAGAAATAACTTTAAATAATAATTAAATATTCTTAAATAACTTTGAGAGATAACTTTAAGATTCATGTTAATAAAGCAATTAACTTTAAATCATTATTCAAAGAAATTATTAGTTATCTTTAAAAAATATTATTAATAAATAGTTATTACCTTTTAATTCTTATTATAATTATCTTTAAAACCATATAATATATAATAATTATTCTCAAATAACTTCCAAATCAAAATTGAACTTTTCAAATTCGAAAGAGACTTGACGGTCACAATGGAACTTAAACACGCTACCATACTATGCAATTTAACTTTCCAAGTTAATAATTGTTATTTACATATTCAGTGATTATATAATAAATTCAACATTTAACCATCATTAGTTAACATATCACTTGTTCAAAATGACATATCCATTAACGACATATAATAAGATGTCCAAATTTCTAAAATAGCAGAACGTGATTTATTCTTCTAATTAAATGTCAAATTAATTTAATTAACGGAACGGTGTTTTATTCCACTAAACATGTGCCCAAATTTCACTATTCAATTTACTTAAACAGAACGGTGTTTATTTGGCTAAATAGATAATATCCTATTAAAGTACAATTAATTTAACGATGTTATTAATTAAAATATTGCAATTAGAATCGGTTTGTTTTAATATGTCATATTTTTATACACTATCAAATCTATCAACAGATTACATTATAACGTTATACTCGTCAATATGAGTACAATGCAAAAATCCATAGATCGATTTGATCTCATTTGAATGAGATATCATATTTCAATTTGATAATCAAATTTAAACCAATAAGAACAAAACCTCAATAAAGTACTTGCGGCCCAAGGCTTCCTCACCCTTTATAAAACTAAAGCCTCCAAAACCCCTCCACATTTTGCTCCTCCCCATCACATGCAATTAAACTTAATAATATGGACTAAGCTGCTAAATTCTTTTATTACAACTGTACCATTCATAATGCATATGAAAGCAGCTCCCTCCTACTCACGTACACGCACCGCTACACTTCCCATCCTCGGCTGTGCCACGCACCACCCCAAAGCACATGGTCACTCCTCTGTACCTTCAACACTTGCATATCCACCTCAGCCAATACACAAGCGTGCATACCTCACAACACACCCATATACTCACACGTACCCAGCCATGCATGCGCCATTCCCCACTTCTCTCCCTCCATTTCCTGTCTACAACTACCCTTCCCCAATCTCTTCTCTCGAATAATAAATTGAAAATAAATTGGAATAATTATATTTGAAGGCGAGAAGAAAAGAAAAGGTCAAAGGTGTTCATGCGTGAAAATGGAATAATGGCTGTCGTCCATGATTTTTTAATGCAATGAGAAAATAATGGAATCCAACCCCCTTTGTACGTGTATATTTTCATTTTTAGAAAATGAATGTGAAATGTGTTTTCATTTATGTCCACATACAAAGTAAAATGGATACAAATTATTTTAAGCCTAGGACAAAACATTAAATGCAAAAGTACAAGAATTTAATAATGCACATAAAATCAATTCCTACAAGAAATGGCGCAAGGACAAGTGAGAAGATTGTGAAATATTTTTGGCTAGGTTGTTTTTTTATTTAAGCTAGGGATACGTCACTGCATAATATCTCATTTGCGTGCAAGCCGCGAAGGGAAAAATAAAAAATACTACCGCGGACAACAATGTGATATCATTATAAAACTACAATAAAAGAGGCATTATTTTTTTTGAATACAAGGTAAACGGGTCCGGCCCAAACAAAAAGAAAATGGTTAAACACCCGATATCCACTCTGTAACCTCGTTACAAACCCTAACCCTCCTCATACCAAACAAAGATTTCCGCCGCTCCTTCAACAAAAATAAAAAATAAAAATAATAATGGTGGAACTGGAAAACACGAAAACTCATTCTTCAACTCCTCCCTCCTTCACGCCGTTTGTCTCTCCCCTTTTCCAGTAAGACAACCCCTACTTAAACTTACCCTTCATACCCTCCAACTCTTGTCAGTGAAAGCGTTCTTCTGAGCAAAATTAAAGTCAGAGAAATCTTCAGATCTGAGGTCAAAGCTCCTCAAATCTGTAGATCTAATCCTTCGAGAAGTAGCGCGAGCCCAAATGGAGGTCTTTTCACTGATATATTCTCAAGAATTGATGCAAGCAACTGATTTGTGATAAGAGCTTTTATGATTAATTACTTCACTATGCTGGAAGTTCAGGTAGGCTAGAAAAAGCTCCATATGCTTACTCCCTGCTTCATAATCCCAGTTTTCAGCTAAACTGGCGAAATTGGTTTGATCTTTCACTTTATACTTCGATTTATGCAGCAGAATATTACTGTCAATTTCGATTAGACGCCATATCTGTTCTTTACTGCTGGTTTTTTATTATGAGAGCGAGCATTCCTCTCTTTCCATATATGGTAGACAACCGTAGTAATAAGAATGTGAGCTAAATCCCTCTTCAGCGACTTTGCATTAAATTTGAGATTTATATAGTTGATAGCTTGCTTGAGATCCATTTGACCATTAATTTAAATACCAGTTTAGTTTGAATATGCTTCCATAAGAAAAATGAATAACTGCATTCAAAAAACAGATGATCAAAAGACTCAATCTCTAGATTGCATAGAGAACATAGTGAACTAGGGTTACTGAACCATTTATTGATTCTGTCCCAGGTTGGCAATCTACTATGTAATGCAAAAAAGGTGCAGAATGCCATCTTGGGAGTGTTCACCGTGTTCCAAATGCAACCATACCAGTCAACTTTGTTCTCTTTATTCCTGATAAAATTTCAAGTATGTTTAAAAGAAAACTTCCCTTTATTGCTAGCTTTCCAAGTCCAGTAATCACTTTCTGCACTTAAATCAATATGTAGTTTACATATGTCCTCTTTATGAGGGTTAGTAATGGGATGAAGATGAGGTTGTCAATGATTATTTTTAATAATAGAGGATACTGTTAAATTAGGTTCTCCAAAGATAACTAAATTATCTCATCCTATTTTACTAACAAAAGAGTTATTTTTGTACCAAGGGTCAAACCACAAGCTTGTTTCTTCGCCAAGCTTAAAATTTCTTTGTAAGAGAGACTTAACAATTTCTCTACAACTTAAAATTTGCTTCCATGTGTTAGACTGATTATTTTTGGAATTAAGTTCCAAAAATTACCCTTTTTTACATACTTATTCTTCATCCATCTAGCCCATAGGGATTCAGAACTTAAGAATCTCCAGAATAATTTTAAATGACAAGTAGAACTAAGATCATTCACGTTTCTTATACCAAACCCTCCTTCATTTTTTGGTTTGCACACTTTATCCCAACTAATTTTATGATATTTACCCCTCCATAAGAAATCTGCACATTTTTTCTCAATTTTTTTAATAGAAGCTGCAGGAATATGGAATGTTTGTAACCAGTAAAGAATAATAGCATAAATTACAGTTTTGATTAACTCTAATCTGCCAGCAACGGAGAGAAGTTACAAGACAAGATCTCTATTCTTTCTTGAATTTTATCTAACAAAATAGAACAGTCAGAGTCTTTAAGTTGGTTAACCGACAAAGGAAGCCCTAGATATTTTACAGGAAGATTGCCCTCAGTAATATTTAACACATTGAGAAATTCTTTTTTGTATCTGCTGTACTTACTAAAATAGGCTTTGCTTTTATTTATGTTGAGCTGCAACCCAACAATTTTGTTCAACCTATCAAAAATATTCTTAACAGATTCAGCATTTTCTTTATTAGCTTTAACAAAAATCATTAAATCATCAGCATAAATGAGATAGCTTATATAAGGTTGAATTCTATTAATATGGTTAATATTCCCCTTAATAGTATCTATATCCATTAATATCAAAAAATACTCCATAACAAAAGTGAAAAGATAGGGTGACAATGGGTCACCTTGTCTAATACCCTTATTACTGCTAATAAAACATTCAGGTTTACCTTGAAAAGAATGGAAAAGGTAGGAGTATTAATACACTCTAAGATCAATTCACAAAATTTACTAGGAAACCCCATATATCTCGTTATATGACAGATGAAGTGTCTGTTAACTTTATCATATGCTTTCTGCAAATCTATTTTAAGAAACACATTTTCACCATTTTTGGTATTAAATTTTCTTACCGTCTCATGTGCTAGCATAGAATTTTCAGAAATTAATCCACCAAGTACAAAAGCACTCTGGTTTTCGGAAATTAGAAAAGGCAGAAATTTTTTTATTCTATTACTTAGCACCGTAGATATGATTTTATAAATGAAATTACAACAGGATATGGGTCTAAAATCACTAATGTTAGTAGGATTTTTCTTCTTAGGAATTAGAGTTATAAAAGTATGGTTGGTACTTTTTACAATTTTACCTTTACCCATAAACTCTTGCACAGTTTCATGAATTTGATTCTTTAAATTGTCCCATTGATTTTTGTAAAACTTAGCATTAAACCCATCGGGACCAGGACTTTTATTATCACTAGCATTAAAGATAATATATTTTATTTCCTCGAGAGACACAACAAGTAAAATATCAGCAGCTTCATCTTTTAGAATATTCTTACAAATAATATGAGGAAAATCTTTTTCCATATTCTCAAAAAAGTATAAATCCTTGTAGTACTCAATAACTTCTTTAGATATTTTCCCATATTCATTGAAAATATTGCCTCTGTTATCAATAATGTTCCCTATATTATTTATTTGTTTTCTACTATTCATTTTAGCATAAATTTTTTTTGTACAATCATCACCTAAAGTTAACCAATCTACCTTAGCCTTTTGTCTAGCATTAATAGCATTCTTATGTAATTCAATGGATAATCTTTCCTGATTCTGAAATTTTTTTTTTACCAATCTCCTTATCTTTTGGATTATTATCAGTGAGATTTTGTAAATATTTTCCTTCCTTTCTTAATTTAGTTAGATTATTTTCATTCAAATGATTATTCTTATCCCATTTCTTAATATTATGTTTAATATTTTTCAGAAGCATACTAAATTGGAATTGCTTTGTACCATTACTAGAGAAATTAAGACTATTATCCATCAATGAATTATAATTCTCTTCTAAAATCCAGCTGTTTTTAAATCTAAAAGGAGGGACTTTATTATTTGAAATCCCATTGGGAGACAGTTTAACAAATAGAGGAGTATGATCACTGGAATTTTGTTTCAAAGTGGAACAGCTAAAATTTGGGAAAATGTTAGCCAATTCTATATTAGTTAAAATTCTATCCAGTTTACAATGGATGTTCTTAGCTAAACCAGATTTCCAGGTATATTTATTACCACTTATAATAGGTTCAATAAGACCAGTGTCCATAAGGAAATTATTTAACCTATCAATCTTGCTTTGTGGAATTTTATTACCTCCACTTTTTTCAGAAACATGAAAAACAGTGTTAAAATCACCCAGGATAATCCAAGGGAATTTATATATTTGATTAAATTTTTTTAATTTACACCACAAATCATTTCTATCACTTTCCAAATTACTACCATGCACACTGGTAATTTGAATATGAAATCCTCCTATATTTTTAAACTGGCAGCCTATAAATTGCTTATCTGTATTAATATTTATATTTGTCCGAATATTAGTATCCCACATAAGAATAATTCTACCCTTACAATTACATTCATTATTGTTAACCGACTTCTAGTTGCTTGACATCTTAAGACAAAAATTATCATAATTTTCATTATTTAATTTATTTTCTAATAAAGCAATTATAGTAGGTTTATGTATATTTATCATATATAAAACATCAGATTGTTTAGCAGGGGAATTCATACCCCTAACATTCCAAGCAAATATGGATATATATATATATATATATATATATATATATAATCGAAGGAAATTTTGAATTGTACCTAACACTATAGTACTCCTACCTTTTCTCTTTTTATCTGCTTTCTTAGCTTTTAACCTTATAGAAATCTCATCCAATTCTGGGTTGATTGATATGTATTTTTTTTGAAAGCTTTCTACTCTTTATTTCCCTGTAACTTGCCTGTAGTGTTGAATATGCGCTTATATGATTTTTGTTTGATGATAATAAACATATATACATTCATTTAAATGTATTTGTTAATATACTATTCTATTTTTCACAGTTTAAATAAATATTTGTTGAATAAAATAAATTACACAGAATTTGAATTCAAACAGATATTTTATTAAATATTTATTACATTTTTGAATAGTACAATTTCAAGCTATCACTATAACTATACAACTTTGATTACATCACATTTTTCACATTTACATCAGCACCTCACTACATATCACTCACACTCGTATTTATCTTCAACTGCATTCCAGTTTGAATCCAGCATCTGAGTAACCTGCAAAAATATTCTCAAACGCAGTAAAACTGAACGAGAAATATTTTTGAAATTTGAAAGAAACGATGATTTTGAAAACATTGTTTGCCTCAGTTATTTGGGTTGTTCGTCATCATTTAAATTTGAATTCATCATACACGAACAACTTGTGACATACACGGTGTATCACTGTATATGCCACAAGGCCGTGCACACCAATATACACTTGATTGATTTACAGGGACAGGTGAGCACAGGTCAAACACAAATAAAAGACGGGTTCAACTCAGGTGCGGTATAAATAAAATCTCGACACACGCACAAGGTCAAACTCGAACTATTAGCTGGGTTCAACACAGGGCAGGTGTACAAGCTACAACCACAACAAACTCAGTGACATGCACAATAATCAACACAGTGAGGACATGAACAAGTGAATCGAGTTCAAGTCAGACCAACACTGCAACTCAAAAAAAAAAGCAACATGAATGCAATATGGCCAAGACTAAAAGCAACTGTTCTAAACTGCAACTCAAAGAAATTCAATGCAGCAACACTTCAATGAGCTACATACAGTGATACACGCACTAGTGAACAAGTATGGCAGCAGGCCAGTGCAGTGCAACAACATAACAACAAGTCAAGGCCGTCATCACGAACAAAGAAAATAAAAGAGAACCAGGTTAATGCAAACAATGAATGCAACAGAGACCAATGGTCAATATGCACAAATATGCATATGTAACTAACATGGCCGAGCATTGTACAAGACTGCAACAAGAAGTATGCAGTTCAAAACGTCTACGACAGCAAGTAAGTGAGTGCAACAGGAAAGCACAATGCATATATATAGCAGTAATATACACAAGCATCAACATGTATGCAATCAGAATGAAGCAGATATTGATATTGACAATATAGATGCAAATGAATATCAAGCGATACCAACTGCAAAAATCTACGACAGCAAGTACATGCATGGAACAGTGGAATCAACCAGGCTACAAAGATAAACCAAATAAGGCACAAGATTTCAAGTTCACATATGTGACTACAATGCAATCTAACAGTAACGATGTAGTTTTCAACAAAAACAAATGTGTACAGCATAGTGAATACAAATCATCTCATATACAAAGTATACAGCAGTTCGATATGCTATGCTACATGAACCAGTTCATATATGCAACCAGACTTCAAAATCACGTCAGGTAACAATGAACAACAGAGTCAAGGCAGAAAATCAACAAATGGTGATGACCGGAGTTAATACAGAGTCATGGAGTTGCATACACAATATCCAGTGCCAAAGTCAACCAAAAATCGTCACAGTCAATGATGAATGAGTCAAACTTCATCACAAAGTCAATGATCGAAGCCGTGACTCGAACAAGTCAAAACAAGAAATTCATGGAGCAGTAAATTCAAGCCTAGGCAATTACGAAATAATACAAAGCCGTGCAAACCAAGAAATCAAGTATATACGTTTATGAACAAGTCAAGAATATCTCAAGCATCAAAAACACGAAATTGAAAAAGTCAGTGAAATCACGAGCATCCAAGAATAATCGAATGGCCAAATCAATATCAGTAGACAAATTCAATTCAACTTATACGAACGCAAATCAGGGTTACAAACCCTATATAAACCATCATCATTGGCAATCTCAAATCCATCGAGTTCGAGCAAGCCAAAATCAGAAAAGCAAAAGGATAAATTACATACCGAAATCACAAAACGAACTCGATCCAAATTGACGAGCCGTGGGCAAAGCAAAAACCATCGAAGCATACGATCAAACTGTATCAAGCGGCGAACTTCAATTTGCACAACCCTAGTTTGAATCGCAAGGAGCAAAAGCACAAAATTTGCAGAAGCCCTAATTGAGTTGAGGAACGACGACCATTTTTTTTCACAGGCCAAAGAAGAAGGAAGAATCGGTTTAGAGAATAAAAGGGACGGCCGTGTTTTATTTAAAAGGGCTTTAGTATTTTTTAAATAGGGTTTAAGTTCTATTAATTGTTGTTTAATTATTTTTACTTTTCGAATCAAAACTTTGTAAATCACCACCTAGGGTTTAGGTAGTGTCAGATTGTCTAGTTAGAATTAGTTCAGTGAGCAGGGTGTGCGAGTTTGCAAAGCTCTATAGGCGGGAGCAGAGTTTGCGAGTAAGCGAAGCTCTATAGGCGGGAAGCAAAGTTTGCGAGTAAGCGAAACTCTATAGGCGGAGCAGGGTGTGCGAGTCTAGTAGAGTGTTTGTGAGTGGGAGAAAATGTTTGCGAGTAGGGTGTGCGAGTCTAGTAGAGTGTTTGTGAGCGGGAGCAAATGTTTGCGAGTCTAGTAGAGTGTTTGTAAGCGTGATACTGTTTAATTCTAATAGAAATCTGTGAATGCAGCAGTAGGCAGGGGTTGCCGAAGCTGGGTAAATTTTGTGTGTGATTTACTTTTCAGCATATTTATTTTTGCAGTTTACTTCTGTGTTTAAATCAAGAAAATTTGCTATAACCCTATTCACCCCCCCTCTAGGGTTAATCTAGATCCTACAAGTGGTATCAGAGCCCAGTATTTTGTTTTTAACTCTAGAGTCGTGAATCCACCAAATAATATTGTTGATGAGGGTCGTTTCAATATTATTCCTTCTATTTTCGATGGAACAGATTTTTTGAATTGGAAATTGAAACTGGAATTTTATTTAAAATCTGTTAATATTAAATGATGGGATATTATTGAAAATGGGTGTGATATATCAAATAAGGAAATTATCTCGATTAATGCTCTTGCTATGCATATATTATATTAATCGTGATAATTTTTATTTCGTCTCTCATTGTGAAAATGCACAGAAAATTTGAAAAATTCTCGATGCAATATATGGTGCAAAAGTCAACAGCAATGAGAAGTCCTCCACAACCGACTCAGATAAAGAAATATGCTTAACAGGATTGGTAAATAGCAGTTGTGATGAGGATGATGATGATGGAGCAGCCGAGCTGGCATTACTAATGAAGAATTCAAAAAGGAAATTTGCAGCCATGTGGAATAAAAGCGGTAACAGTGAAAGTGAGAAAGCAGATATGTGCCTTCATGCGAATATAACCGATAGCGACGACGACGAGCCAAGCGAGGTATCAAAACTTACTCACTCTGAATTACTTATTTATTTCCACAAAGTAAATGGCTGTTTTGAACGACTTAGGAAAAAATACGCTAAACTTGAATCACAAAAAGACACTTTGATAGAATTAAATGAACAACTTGACCAACTAGTTAAAACCTATCAAAGTAGGATCCCTAAGTGTGATAAGTGTCCAACATTTGAAGAAGAAATTAAAAAATCAGAAATTAAAATGAAATCACTTGAAAATGAAATTCTGATTTTAAAAATTGAAAATACTAGAAGAGAAAATTCTATTAAAAGGTGCACTCAATTGTTGAAAGAAAATGAATCTTTAAAAACAAAAGTCCAACAATTGTCAACGACTTTAGAAATTTTTTCCAAAAGTGAAAAATCGTTGAATATGTTAATAGGAAAACAAACTGTTAATATTAATAGACAAGGACTTGGATATACTCATTCTGAATATGTTAGAAATGAGATTAATCAAGAAAATTCAATGTGCACAATTTGTAGAAAATTTGGACACAATCAAAATAATTGTTGGTATAGACCCAAACATGTGAAAACTATACCGATTTGGGTTCCAAAAGGCACAAATATAAAATCTTTGAAAGTCAAACAAATTTGGGTGCCAAAAGGAACATATATAAATAGTTTTGGGTCTCCACAAACATATTTTTCATATTCTGCCAGTAACAATCATGGATTTATAAAAACAAATAGGTCACATAAATCTTTCATCGTGTAGGTGTGGTGGCAGGCTAAGGAACAACAACAGTGTTCTCTGGATTTTGGCTGTTCCAGAAACACAACGGGAGACAAAGAAAAGTTCCTTAGCCTAGTACAAAGGCGACAGAATCACAATGGGCAATCACGAAAAATTATCGTAAAGGTAAAACAGGTAATTTTGTTTTGAACGATATATTAAATGTGATAATCTGCACCGTATTCTGAATGAAATCAGCCAAAGATTGTGATGTTGAAAAGAGATGATTCTGACTTATTCTTAATTGATATGGTTTCTTTTGACTTGTTCTTACTTTGATTTGTGCTTAAATGATGACCAATCAGATTTTCAACTTTGAACTAATCCATATAAATTTGTTCGGTCAAATGATGGTTACTCATGCTGCACGTAGATATATTTGTTTTGACATTTTGGTCACTGCTTGTAAATTTGCACGATTTCAATTTTCATGTGAAAGTTGTTAAAAAGGATTTTAAGAAATTTTTTGAAATTTTTGAAACTTTATGAAATTGTTGAAACTTCAAGAAATTGTTTTGAAATAATAATGAAGTTTTAATGATCGTTGATAGTTGTTCATCCTATGGTTTCTAAGTTTAACACTATGATATTTGTTTGAGTGATAACATGGCTTCATTTCAAATTTCATTTTGAGATAGTTTGTTGAAATTTCACAATCTGGTCTTTGACATCCAACGAGTGAATATTGAGTGAAATTTAAATTCAGATGCAGATTACACTGGTAATATAGCTGATAGAAAAATTACTAGTGGAACGTGATTAATTCTTGAAACATTCATTTGCTGCATCGTTTTTCAAAGAAAATATCTGCATATTTTTCACTTGAAATAATTTTTCAAATGGCAGAATTTTTTTGCTCATATAACCCCCTCGAGAAAATCATGTTTGACCATATTTACAAATTAGTCATTTTTGAAAAATTGATTTTATAATTTTTGAATTTGATTTTAAATGACTATTTTGACTAATCTAACTCCCTTTGATTATCGAAAAGATGAATAGTGATTGAAAAAGTGATGAGTGTTGATATTTATCATATATTATAACTCGAGAAAGTATAATTAGAAAATTTCTTTAGAATTTCATAACAAGAGTTATAAAAACTTTTTGTTGGGTAAAAGTTCCATGATCATTCCTATTTCTACCATCTCTCTATCGACCATCACTCATCAAAATCATATATAGTATGTAAATTTGTGGTAGTTTACAAAGGAAATCATTCATTTTTCAATATCTTTAAATCTGTGAAGGAAATTATTTGTGCTTCAATTTATTATATTCTTCAATAAAATAAATATCCAAAGTATTCACTCTCATTTAAAAGTCCTCACAGTTATGCGTGGGTGAATTACTTGGATTTTTGATTATGTGCTTCCATGCTCATTTAAAAGTCCTCACGGTTATGCATGTATGGAACGCATATCAAAATTAATTGATTTAACAGACAAGTTGATTCTAATCCCATTTAAAAGTCCTCACGGTTATGCGTGGTTAGAAGATACTTGAATTTTTTTTTTAAAAATTAAATTGGAATACTACTAATCTCATTTAAAAGTCCTAACGGTTATGCATGGTTAGTAGATATTCAAATTTCCTGAAATAAATATACCACAAATAGACAGAACTGTATGATTTTTTGATGATTTTATCCCCATCAATTCTGAAAGTGGAATATGCGCCTAACAAGGGTAATTATGATTTTTTTTTGAGTTTTATTGAAATTTGATATTTATATTCAATTAAGTTAAATGTTTGATTCATGTCTGTCACTTCATCCCTATTTTTATAACACTGTTATTCTTTTGCCGATAACAAAAGGGGGAGAGAAAAGTTAAGATTTTGTCAAATAGAATCAAGCAAAGGTCAAATAATTTTCCATTTGCATATAGGCTCATTTACATATTTTTATTTGAATGCATATATGTAGGGGGAGTATCATGTAGAGAGGAAGCATTCAAATAGGGGGAGAAAATTGAACGATCAAATACATTTAATACATTCAAAATCTTAAATATATGTTTGTTATCATCAAAAGGGAGAGATTGTTGAATATGCGCTTATATGATTTTTGTTTGATGATAATAAACATATATACATTCATTTAAATGTATTTGTTAATATACTATTCTATTTTACACAGTTTAAATAAATATTTGTTGAATAAAATAAATTACACAGAATTTGAATTCAAACAGATATTTTATTAAATATTTATTACATTTTTGAATAGTACAATTTCAAGCTATCACTATAACTATACAACTTTGATTACATCACATTTTTCACATTTACATCAGCACCTCACTACATATCACTCACACTCGTATGTATCTTCAACTGCATTCCAGTTTGAATCTAGCAACTGAGTAATCTGCAAAAATATTCTCAAACGCAGTAAAATTGAAAGAGAAATATTTTTAAAATTTGAAAGAAACGATGATTTTGAAAATATCGTTTGCCTCAGTTATTTGGGTTGTTCGTCATCATTTAAATTTGAATTCATCATACATGAACAACTTGTGACATACACAGTGTATCACTGTATATGCCACAAGGCCGTGCACACCAATATAAACTTGATTGATTTACAGGGACAGGTGAGCACATGTCAAACCCAAATAAAAGACGGGTTCAACTCAGGTGCGGTATAAATAAAATATCGACACACGCACAAGGTCAAACCCGAACTATTAGCTGGGTTCAACACAGGGCAGGTGTACAAGCTACAACCACAACAAACTCAGTGACATGCACAATAATCAACACAGTGAAGACATGAACAAGTGAATCGAGTTCAAGTCAGACCAACACTGCAACCCAAAAAAAAAGCAACATGAATGCAACATGGCCAAGACTAAAAGCAACTGTTCTAAACTACAACTCAAAGAAATTCAATGCAGCAACACTTCAATGAGCTACATACAGTGATACATGCACTAGTGAACAAGTATGGCAGCAGGCCAGTGCAGTGCAACTACATAACAACAAGTCAAGGCCGCCATCACGAACAAAGAAAATAAAAGAGAACCAGGTTAATGCAAACAATGAATGCAACAGAGACCAATGGTCAATATGCACAAATATGCATATTTAACTAACATGGCCGAGCATTGTACAAGACTGCAACAAGAAGTATGCAGTTCAAAACGTCTACGACAGCAAGTAAGTGAGTGCAACAGGCAAGCACAATGCATATATATAACAGTAATATACACAAGCATCAACATGTATGCAATCAGAATGAAGCAGATATTGATATTGACAATATAGATGCAAATGAATATCAAGCGATACCAACTGCAAAAATCTACGACAGCAAGTACACGCATGGAACAGTGGAATCAACCAGGCTACAGAGATAAACCAAATAAGGCACAAGATTTCAAGTTCACATATGTGACTACAATGCAATCTAACAGTAACGATGTAGTTTTCAACAAAAACAAATGTGTACAGCATAGTGAATACAAATCATCTCGTATACAAAGTATACAGCAGTTCGATATGCTATGCTACATGAACCAGTTCATATATGCAACCAGACTTCAAAATCACGTCAGGTAACAATGAACAACAGAGTCAAGGCAGAAAATCAACAAATGGTGATGACCGGAGTTAATACAGAGTCATGGAGTTGCATACACAATATCCTGTGCCAAAGTCAACCAAAAATCGTCACAGTCAATGATGAATGAGTCAAACTTCATCACAAAGTCAATGATCGAAGCCGTGACTCGAACAAGTCAAAACAAGAAATTCACGGAGCAGTAAATTCAAGCCTAGGCAATTACGAAATAATACAAAGCCGTGCAAACCAAGAAATCAAGTATATACGTTTATGAACAAGTCAAGAATATCTCAAGCATCAAAAACACGAAATTGAAAAAGTCAGTGAAATAACGAGCATCCAAGAATAATCGAATGGCCAAATCAATATCATTAGACAAATTCAAATCAACTTATACGAACGCAAATCTAGGGTTACAAACCCTATATAAACCATCATCATCGGCAATCTCAAATCCATCGAGTTCGAGCAAGCCAAAATCAGAAAAGCAAAAGGATAAATTACATACCGAAATCACAAAACGAACTCGATCCAAATTGAAGAGCCGTGGACAAAGCAAAAAGCATCGAAGCATAAGATCAAACTATATCAAGCGGCGAACTTCAATTTGCACAACCCTAGTTTGAATCGCAAGGAGCAAAAGCACAAAATTTGCAGAAGCCCTAATTGAGTTGAGGAACGGCGACCATTTTTTTTCACAGGTCAAAGAAGAAGGAAGAATCGGGTTAGATAATAAAAGGGGCGGCCGTGTTTTATTTAAAAGGGCTTTAGTATTTTTGAAATAGGGTTTAAGTTCTATTAATTGTTGTTTAATTGTTTTTACTTTTCGAATCAAAACTTTGTAAATCACCACCTAGGGTTTAGGTAGTGTCAGATTGTCTAGTTAGAATTAGTTCAGTGAGTAGGGTGTGCGAGTTTGCAAAGCTCTATAGGCGGGAGCAGAGTTTGCGAGTAAGCGAAGCTCTATAGGCGGGAAGCAAAGTTTGCGAGTAAGCAAAACTCTATAGGCGGAGCAGGGTGTGCGAGTCTAGTAGAGTGTTTGTGAGCGGGAGCAAATGTTTGCGAGCAGGGTGTGCGAGTCTAGTAGAGTGTTTGTGAGCGGGAGCAAATGTTTGCGAGTCTAGTAGAGTGTTTGTAAGCGTGATACTGTTTAGTTCTAATAGAAATCTGTGAATGCAGCAGTAGGCACGGGTTGCCGAAGCTGGGTAAATTTTGTGTGTGATTTACTTTTCAGCATATTTATTTTTGCAGTTTATTTCTGTGTTTAAATCAAGAAAATTTGCTATAACCCTATTCACCCCCCCTCTAGGGTTAATCTAGATCCTACATGTAGCCTTTGTCTTTGGAATGTGTAAATTAGATATATCAAATTGGTCGGCAGCTTCGACCATATCTAATTCATTTTCTTCCTTTTGTTCTTGTTCAGGGACCTTAATTAGAGAAATATCAGATACAGCTGTGTGAGGCAATGCTGAGACATTAGACTCTGCTATTGAAGCTTGCTTAGGAGGAGAGACCTACTTGCGAGGTAATGTTTAGTTGATGCCTTCCCAGTCCTCAACTATTGCAGCAACCCCTGAAGGAGACTCCTCTTGCGATCGATTATTCTCATTTTTTCTATTATTTAGATGCAAGATTTCATCTGTAACAGTATGAATCTCTGTAGTCAAACATGGCTCTGAAATATGAGGGGTTTCAGAGCTAAGGACCTCTTTACTGGTATTTCCCTCTATTGTACTATGCTGATTCATTTTGTCACATTCTTTAAACTGATAAACTACCATAGCTGTGATCTGATCTTCTTGATCGGTGAGCGTCTCGATATTATTTTCTTGATCGGAAATGATACATTCTTGATTGTTTCGATCATTTTCTTTCTGTTTTCTTGCCAGGGTTTCCAATTCTTTATTGAGATTTGGCTCTTGGTTTTCACCTGTGCTATCTTCTTGAATATTATCTCTTTTTTGATTACTTGTTTTGCGTATCCACACCTGTTTTGGGTTACATTACTCTCTAGTGTGACCGAAACATTTACAAAGATTGCATTTTGGTGGAACCCATTCATATTCCACCTTTCGTATGATGTATTCACCGTTATAGAAAGTTATATTGATCTCATCTGGTAGTTCATCATTTGTAGAAACTTCCACGAGAAGGCGAGCGCAGTTCAATCTCGTCTTCAAGGTAGTAGCTGCATCCATTTTGATGGGTTTACCTATGATACTGGCCATGACACTGAAAGCTTCTCTGTCCCATAATTTTAGATTAACACAGGGTAATCTTACCTAAATGGGCATAGATGTTAACAAATCTATGTCCATTTTCAAAGAATCAGACCACTTTCTCACTATGATGAGTTTGCCATTGTAAAAATATGGTCCATTCTTCAGTACTGAAGAGCAGTCTTGAGAATCTTTGAATTTTACTAGAAAGAATCCATTCTCTCTAGTAAATACTTTAAACTCACCAATCAGATTCCAAACTCTTTGGATATAAGATTTGAAGAACATATAGTATGGTTTGGTACCCACTACATACACAAGAACAGAGTCGTTCCAGGTTTCGGTTGCTCTTTTGCATATCTCCTCGTTTACCAAACCATACTTCTTGTTGTTGATCTTGATTGGTGCAATATGCTCAAGTTTGCTATCTTCATCATCAGGTCCTTGAGGCTGATCAGCAACAATATCAGCTCAGGATTTACGGCCTTGTTCTCTATTCAGTGAGATGGCTATCGGTTTTTTCTGTATCGGCAACATTTGGACTTTCTTTACATTATTGGTGGTCGTATTCTGATCATCACGACCTCTTCTATTGTCTCTATTAAAGGCCGATAGCAACTCCTGAGATTTCTTGGCCTCTTTCCTCTTTTGCTGTTTGGATTGGAACAATTTGAATCCATCTTCATCTATGATGTTAACCCCTGCTGGCTCTCTGATGTGAGAAGCCTCAGGTGGTCTGATTTGGTAAGAGGAGTGAGAGAATTTTGGAGAGAAATGGTGAGGGAAATGTTTTTCCCCCATGGCTTGAGAGGAAACTGTAGATGATTTTTGCAACAGTATAAAAAAAAGAGACATGTTAACCTATCCTGTTTAATTTCAAAAACGCCAACATATGACGTAAAAAGTGTGAAACGAAAATTTAATCATTTTTCAAATTAAAAATTATGGAAAAATTATATAAATTAAAGATACGACATTGAAAATCGAACAATTACTTGAATCGATTTTATTATATAAAAATCGAATATTTAAAACTAATTAAATATTTTAAAAGTCAAATTGATAAAATTCCGGATCATTATAATGTGCTTGGCTTGTGATGTGATAGGGTGCTTTGTTTTCATCTCTTATTTATACAAAAGGAGCTTGTATATATACATATGTGTTTGAATATTTTCTTTACTTGATTTGACTAATTACTAAACATAATTAAATGTATATGTGTGCACATCTGTTCATGTATGTGTATATATATCACAACATTATATTGATTAGTTTACAACTTCTACACATTAAACTGTTATGAATTCCGTTTCCGATCTCCGGTCATATGTTTACTTCTTAGTTAGCATACAAATATTAGAAAAAAAAATTAAAAACTAATTTCTTATCATTATTAATTATTTAAAATGATCTCATTTGAATTATAAAAACATAAAATCCATATTAAATAATAGTTTACAAAAAGTGCTATTATACAGATAAAGTGATATCAGTTTTCCTCATGATTTCAGATCAAATATATATCTTTATAAAACTATTATAAATGACTTATTATCACTATATAACAAATTAAAATGAATTATTAATTATTTTAACAATTATACTAATTACTAAATCATTAAATCTCAAATTATATTTAAATTCATAAATCAATTATTAAATATGATGACATTATTGATGATGTCGTAAATACATTTTTGTAATAGGCCGAAGATTTTCGATCCCGAAAATCAACGCTAATACGTTCACTATATAGGTGTCGAGCAATCGAGAGCCGGAGATACCAGGCTGTTCGGGTAAAATAGAAAAGAGATATAATAAGAAATAGAAAACAACAGCATAGAAACTCACTATCACAGTGGTATAAAGTATAATATATAGCAATAACATTTTATACAAAGAAAAGCTGTAGTTGACAATATACATATAAGATATTAGAGTATAAAAAATCTGGACATTTATAATAACTTGTCCTAAAATACCGACTATACAGTCTATGATACATAGCGGAATATTACCCATACGTATACGTCTCTGCCATCCAGATCGTCCCCGGGCTCCAAAGCTTCCTAACCTGAAACTCTGTAATACTCGATTTGACCCGAGCATAACAATAAAGTAACATCCGAGTCAAGCTGGAATCCAGCATGAGTAAACCCATTTAACTAGAAATACTTATGTTATAACGCTTCTTTAAAAACCCAGGTAACTCGTACATCACTACAGGTTTCTATCTTGTTATAGCCAAACACTAGTTACACAAATCCATTGATATTTAAAATAATATCTAAGTACTGTTACTTATTTTAAATGGTTAGATTTACTTAATTGTAAGACTCTACAATCAAATCCGTAAAGATTTGTAGTGCTTATTAAATCGAAGTGGTTTCGGATATCGCTGATATCCGATCCCGACCTCTTTGGGTCCAAATAATAAATTAAAAAGGTAAATTGTTTTAGATAAACAAATATGTTACTTAGGGTGCCAGCATCACTTATGGCATTTATTACAGATGCCTTATTTTAAATAAAAAGTATTACCATTTCAATAGAATTATTTAAACTTGTTTGGTCACTCGATGGTACATACATGAATGATTAAAATGGATGTCCAATAGAGATAGGCAAGGATATAAGTGGTACCAAATATCAAGACAATCCACTCTTTGGATTTTATTAATTTACTTAGTCAATTTCACTTATATTTTTATCCAAAATTAATTACAATTTAAACCATTTATTAACTAGTAAAAAAATATAAAATACTATTAATTATCCATAAGTTTTAGACAAGTAATAATAATATAATTAATTACCCTAAAACTATAAAATATCATTTCACTTTAATTTACAGATTTTTAAATCGAAATAGTTTTTAGTGAAATAAAAAATAAATTATCTTATAAATATATTTGTAAAAAATAATGGCGACTGAAAACCCTAATGGCGACCCGATTCCTGCACCTACCATTACCTTCGATCCTGGAGATGACGCTGAATGGGCGGAGGTGAAACGTAAGGGGAAGGGAATTGAGAAGGATGGAGATAAGTTATCTTTTGCGGAGATACTACGGAGAAACCGAATGGCAAACCCTAAATCTTGGATTGAAGCGTCCGGAAATCAGGTGGAAATCAAAGGTGATTTAAATTACATAGAACCAATTATTGAAGGTGAAGACATCTATCAACTAATAGATGAGGAAGATTATGCAGAATCACAAAAACTTTGGAAGAATTATATATACATCTATATGTCGGGGAAGAGACCGTATGTTGTTCACTTGAATGCTTACATAAAACGAGTCTGGAACCCTAAAGGAGCGTGGGATGTTTTTCCTAGAGACAACGGGTTTTATCTTATAAATTTTGAAAAAGAAGACAATTTTGATAAAATTCTGAAGGGTGGCCCATGGTTCATGGATAGTAAACTTATCATAATGAAAAAGTGGGAGGCCGATTTCAATTTTGAAAAAGAAATGCTATCATCTTATCCAATCTGGATTAAAATGCATAAACTTGATCTAACTCTCTGGAATACAAGATGTATTAGCAAACTCGCAAGCATGATTGGGAAACCATTGGTAGTAGATGAGAATACAAGAAAGGTGAAAAGAATTAATTATGCTAGAGTACGAGTAGAAATTAAGGCCGACAGTACTCTACCAACAATTGTCAAAGTTAAAAACAACAAGGGTGTGTTGTACACACAGGACATAGAATATGAGTTTGTTCCTTCGAGATGTTCTGATTGTAAGTGCTTTGGCCATTCTACCTTATATTTTAATATTAACAAAGAGAAGACAGAACAGGTATGGGTAGAGAAAAGAAAAATACAAAATGAATCTCCACCCAGCAACCCAAAAAATAATGCAGCTACAAAAAACTACATACAAAATGCTGCTATTAGTCTTTCTAAGAGAGTTAATTCTGAGGGCTCTGCAACAGTGCAAGCAATTCATCCAGTTCAGGATCAGGAGCTAAATCAGCCAGCAAGCCTTGTGGTGGATCAAGTTCAGGAGGATGAGAAGTTGCCAGAAACTCTGGAGGAAATTCACAAGATGAATATCCAGGTAGAGTCATCTGCAGAAGATAGTGATGATGACATACAAGATATTAGCAAGTATATAGAAGCCAACAAGAATTATAATTATATGTTTAGTAATAAACCAGATGAAGAGACTTCTAAGAAGGTTATGGTTAGAGATGCTCCAATTACTAGGAGCAAATCCAATAAAATTAAATGACTATTCTATGTTGGAATGCGAGAGGTCTAAACAATGACATTCGTCAGTTTGACCTCCATAATATAATGGCTATGCATCGGCCATCTATAGCTGGATTATTGGAAAATAAATTTTCAGAAGGTAACTTGGAATTATTTCAAATGCAAGTAGGAAATCAATGGAATATGGAGCACAATATCACACAGCATATGAAGGAGAGAATTCTTGTGTTATGGGAAAAGAATATGTGGTCAGGAGCCATTATTGATAATAAAGAACAACAACTGACTATGTTGTTAAAAAATGTAGGAGGTTTTAAAATCCATATTATGTTTGTTTAGGCAAAAAATTTGGCCTCTGAGAGACTAGTGTTATGGCAACAAATAATAGATCTTTCTAGACAAATTACAAAGCCATGGTTAGTACTGGGTGGTTTCAATGCTGTTTTAAAAACCAAAGAAAGAGTAGGAGGAAGTACACTGACAGTGGCCCAATTAGCAGAATTCAATGAATTTGTCCTAGCAAGTGGATTACTGGAAACATCCATACATGCCTGCATTTCACATGGAAAAGTGGTGAGGGTAGAAATATATCTTCCAGAATTGACAGAAGTTTTTGTAATTCGGAACTAATAAACAAAATCCCCACATTACAAACTATTGTTCTTCCTAGTTCGACTAGTGATCATTGCCCTTTACTTATTAAGTTTAATAATAACAGCAATAATAGTAAAGGCAAGCCATTCAGATGCAAATAATTGGCATCAGGCTGAAGGATATAAGGAGGCTATAAACATAGAGAAGATCATACTTCCTCCAGGTAATAATATGTATAAATTTATAATGATGCTCAGGACTATGAAGCAGAGACTTAAAGAATGGAACATAAAGAGATCAAAAAACAAGGATATTATTACCAATACCAATAATCAGATTAAAGTTACACAAGACTCTCTAGATAGAGATCCATTAAATGAGAACCTCAATACACAATTCTATCAGTTGAAGGGCAAACTTAAAGAAGAAATACACAAACAGACAATGGAAATCAAGCAAAAGGCAAAAGAAAATTGGATAACACAAGGGGATGAATGCACTAAATACTTTTACACCAAAATGTCTCAAAGGTCTCAATATAATAATATCCTGAATTGTCTAAATGAGGAAGGTAACTTGGTGAATAATATGAAGGATATAGAAAACAAAGCCATTGCGTACTTTACAGAATTATATAATGGGAATTCATTGCAAGTCTTACCTGTAGTTCAGTGTAGAAGGAAAATCTCTTAAGAGGGATGCGCCATGCTCACAGCTAGGATTTATAAAAGGGAACCGAGGAGAGCTGTTCAATCCATCCACATTGATGCTAGTCCGGGACCAGATGGTATGGGGGCAGCTGTTTTCAAAATGCACTGGGAACACCTGAAAAACCATATGTTAAAAGCATATCAGGAAGTTCTAGATTATGGTGAGTTCCTACAAGAAATTAACCACACTTTTATTTCTCTTATTCCAAAACTTAAAAAACCAAATAGAATTGAAGATTACAGGCCTATCTCCTGTTGCAATGTTTCATACAAGATACTTAGTAAAATTATATGTTTTAGACTGAACAAAGTTCTTACAAATCTGATTGCTCAAAATCAAAATGCATTTATAAAGGGGAGATTAATTTCAGAAAATTCGTTGATGGCACATGAACTTATTAGAGATTTTAATAAACCTGGAGCAGACAAATTGTTTCTTAAAGTAAACTTACACAAAGCTTATGATAAAGTGAACAGACACTTTGTCATTCACATGCTCAAAGAAATGGGGGTGCCAGAAAGTCTCTTAAAGCTGATAAGGTTCTGTATTTCCACCCCAACTTTCTCAATTCTGATTAATGGAGTTCCTATAGGATACATTTCTAGCAACAGAGGACTAAGACAAGGGGAGCCACTACCCCCCTACTTATTTGCAGTGGCAATGGAGTGGTTTTCCCTACAAATGGAAATAGCATGTCATAATAATAAGATTATCCCTGTGCACAGAATTTCACCAAAGGCAACACACCTTATATATGCAGATGATCTGATAGTAGTCATGAAAGCTACTACACATGCAATTGATGAGCTTAAAGAGATTTTTCACCAATTAGAAAAGTATGCCGGGCTGAAACTCAATGAGGGTAAAACTAAATGTTACTTCAACAAATTTTACAAAGATAAACAGAATTTGATAAATAGATTTGGAGTAACAGAAGGGACACTCCCAGTTAAATACTTGGGTATTCCATTATCTACTAACTCCACAAACAAAGAATGTGCAAAACAGATAGATAAAATAAGAGAGCAGTTCAAGGATGGAGAGCCAAATTACTATCTTTTGCTGCCAGGGTGGAACTAGTCCACACAGTTATCACCTCTAAAGTTAGATATTGGCTCCAAATATTTCAAATTCCAGATTGCTCCGTGGGAAAAATCAACTCAGTATGTGCAGACTTCATTTGGAGGGGAAAATTACACAAAATCAGTTACAAAGACTTGTGCAGACCTAAAAAGGAAGGTGGAGTAGGTATTAAAAACCTTTTTGAACTCAAAAGAGTATATGGAATCAAGTTGGCTTGGAGTATAATATCATCAGAAAATCTATGGCCAAAATAGATGAGGGCTAAGTACATTAAATCAAACTTCTGGACGGATTCATTAGATAACAATGCATCTGTAATATGGAAGAACATCCTGAAACACAGAGAACTTTTGAAACCTTTGATTGAAAGAAAAATAGAAAATGGATATACAACAGATCTTTGGGGAGATCCTTGGTTTAATAATAAAAGCCTAATTGATAGATTAGGAATGGAAGGATACTCGGATTATGGTCAACCTAACTGCACTGTCTCAAGTATTATTGAAGGAGGAACTTGGAAATGTGAAAAACAGATTGTCATAAGAAACTTTTCACAAGAATTTCAGAATCTTCCTATATATTCAGAAAGAAATTATGACGAATGGATCATGAAACACTCAAGGATAGGAAAATTTCACTTCCATGAAAAAATGGTGCTAACCAGACATAAGCATCAAAAGGTTGAATGGTACAATACAATATGGAGTAAATCGGTTACCCCAAAAATGGCACATACTGCATATAAATCCATTCTTGGCAGACTGCCCACAAAAGATCGTATAAAAATTGGGGGATTATCGAAGAAAATACATGCATTTTATGTAATGAATATAAGAAGAGCCATGAACACCTGTTCTTTGAGTGTAATTTCACAAAATTAGTGTGGATTCTTCAGAAAATGAAGTGTGTGTGGTCGAATGAAGTTAAAAAACTAAAAGATGAATTTTTTTACCTGAACAACAGGAGAAAACTGTTCGAACCTTCTACGGGAAATATTCAAAATTTGCTTCACAACTTCCATTTGGCATCTCTGGCAAGAAAGGAACAACCAGACTTTTAACATGGAGGAGAAAAACATTCAATCGGTGAGTACTCAAATAGACCGAGATGTCAAATTGACAATACTCCGAATAAAGAAAAAACTGCTTACCAGCCTAAGGGGACCAGAAAAATCACTACTGGCGAAGTGGAAGGTAGACGATGAAGGAAATCTATCAGAGATTCGGGAGAAGCCATGAAAAAATGGATTGTGTTTTATTAAAGAACTAGATTTGATATGGAATGTTCGAGTTCTGTAATGAAGAGAGAATATATTTTGTAACTTTGGGATTCGGCCTTTTACTATAGCAATAAAGGTTAACCAATTTTCAAAAAAAAAATTAAAAAATTATATGTAAAAATTTCAACTCTTCTTTTCTTCCTTTTCTTTTATTTTATTTTCCTTATCTTTTCTTTTACTTTTTTATTTTTCCTTTCTTACTTCCTTTCTCTTTTCTTTTCTTATTTCCTTCCTTTATTTTTTTCCTCTTTTCTTTTATTTTACCCTTTTATTTTTCTTATTTTCTTTTATTCTCTTCCCAACTTGGCCCAAAATCTGGCCCGTACCATTCCCCTCTCTGTTTTTTCTCTTCTAGCTTCATTCCCTCCTTCCTTACTAATTCGAACATAACCTTCCTGTAGATCAACGCGTGCACGTGCACACGCTTTTCGACGAACCAAGCTCACCGCCGATCAACCCCACAAACCTCTCATGACCTCCACAACCTACCCCACCACCTGGTACCCTCGGCAAAGACCTTGTTCGAAATTTGAAAACCTTCAGCCAAAAAATGAAACAACCCAAATCCATCGCAACCCTTCATCTCGCCCACTACCACCACCGATCACCCCCATACCTCACCGACAGACGTGCCCCCTCGCCTTCTACCACATCCCCCTGAACCGCACCCCAAACTCTTCCTCCTCTCCTGGCTATTCCCATGAAACCGAACCCCTTAGCGAATCCTACTCAAACCATAAAATTGCCTTGGCACGCCAATGTGCCCTTTTATAAAATATCCTACCATTTTTCCTAGGCGTCCCTCCCCAGACATCCCCCATGACGAATTCTTTGCCATGAAATCGAGTATGCCACTGAATTTCACCCCTGACCTAATTCCGTTCGTTCCTACTCAAACTTCGAAATCACCTTCAGAAATCATTATTCTGGATGACGAATCCATTTATATAAGTAAAAGCACAAATTACGATATTCTAACTGCTTACACTATTTTGTTACTTACTATAAACTATCTTTTTCAACCTCTATGCTTAATAATATTCAACCAAACCTACTTTGGAACAAAGTACATTCAAAAACAAACAACTTGTCTTTTTACATCATAACCTAAAACATATTAAGTTGAAAGATAGGAATTTTAGAAGTTAAGTATACCAGTTTTAACTTACAGCTAAACAAATGGTGAGCAGGCCTAAGTTTTCCTGTTTATACTCATTTACACATTCATCTATATATACATATTCTTATGCAAGCATACTTATTGAACAATAATTCTACTTCCATACGTAAAAACATTGTAACGTTTCGAAAATTTTCGACTTTCGAAAATTCAACATCGATACTCACTTTATCAACTGCCGAGAAATCGAAGGCTGAAAACCCGAAATGTTATGGTTTTAAGAAAAAGAATTTAGGAAAAGAAAAGAGAAAATTTTAAGAAGAGAAAAAGTAGAAAAGAAGATAGAAAATTTTAAAATAGAAGAAAAAGAGAATAGAGAACATAGAACGGAACAGAAAACAACAGAACAACATCAGAATCTCACAATTCGCAGCGGAACAACATATAATAATAAATGAATAATCTTTAAACAAAGAACTATATCAGTTATTACATTTCATCACATTTCATTACATCATATCATCAGAGTGTACAATAACATACAAACAGTGCAGCGGAAAAAGAAATACTATATAAACTAGTAATACGCCATGCCATCCATCTTGCCTCCAGCAACTCCAGAATATCCCGATAAACCTTAACTCTTGACTGCCCGTGTGAAAATTGGTGGGCACCCAGAGTTTAGGAAGGAGAACAATAAACTCCAAGTCAGTCATGTGACTGGTGTGAGAACTCAAAACAGTTTATTTACTTTAAAATCAAAAATAGAGGAATATTTTTAAATTCAATTCGCAATGCTTTTAAAAATGAGACTACTATAAGGCCTCCCGCACAAACACACAATGCAAACGCAGAATCGGAGGAGATTTCTCCTTATGATAGTCAAAGATGCTTGATACGCATTTAAAAATAACATTTGATATTATTACTAGTGCATAGTGTAGAGAAAAATTCATTTCGAAAGTAGAATATAAATCTTAGCCAGCATAGACATTTCGAACTATGCCTACTATAGCTACCATCCAAACAGTGGTGACCACCATAAGTTAATGATAGGTTCTACAACTAAAACCGTACAAGTTTCGTATTGGGAATTGGATTTCCAACAAATGGTCAGGCCAAGGAACTTCCCATTGCCACATGAGAATGCCTCTGGAAAGACATCCCCGAGAACCAAACCGGAACTCTGCCAACACAAGGCCGGGTTACCCCTAACTGGGTAACTACTGACACGAGCACGCCATTCCCCGATCGTAAACGACCTTTCTCACGGGATCCCGATAGCCAACAACCACAAAGTAATAAATTCGTAGTAACCACATAGGTTAAATATCTGGGCTCCATACCATGATACCACCTCTATCCAGAAGGAAATGTACATACCCTAAAGGGTGCTACCCCTCATAACCTTGCCGCATCTTTCCTGTTTTGACCATTTCCGGGGTGTGAGGTTCGACGAAGTCACGTCCACAAAAACATACTTTATACAAAAGCCATGCTTTGGGTCAACAAATGATCAACACAATGATCACCAAGATAGACGATCAAATAAACGATCCTATCACAATAATCAACACAATGATCATTTCAGCAACACTCAGCATGTCACATTACCAAATTGGGAATATATCGCTGATAACTTCAACTATATAACCTCTGAGCTCGTACGTCTCAGAGAAGGGTGTTAAGCTAAAAGAATAAATTCTCCGCCACCAACAGAAATATATTTGAAAGAAATCGGCTTTATATCTCAACTTGTAATGTCAGACATACAATCCATACAAGTCTGTTCCGGGCTCGAACAAAACCGAAGGCACTTACAAAGAAGTCCTTGCAATCCGGATATTCACAATCCTGATCGGATTCACCATCACATATGGAGAACTCAATACCGTAGCTACTCGGTGCAGAGTAAATCGACAGGTCATCCTATCGCTCTCGCAAATACCGGGTCTTCAACACCAATCTTCAATGCAATTATAACGACGTATCACATATTCGGAATGGGTTATACGACCCCATGGTCCTTTCCCGGTTAACCCGAATAGTGAGTGCTTATTCAAAAATAAGTGTAGCATTCACATTCAAACAAATTACATCAATTACCCATTTAAAGGGAAATATTGATAGTCGGTTATTGAACTATCACTGGATATGCACACATCACCAGTTTCCAAATAATTTTCCAAATTATTTATTTTCCAAAATATCTTCACTAGATATTAAATTTCAATACTTCAAAAATAAATCAATATTTATTTTTAAACCAATTTCACTTTCTTTTATAAATTCCTTAGCGAATTTACATTTCACAATATCTATTGATATACGTTTTCAATTATCCATTTTCAATTTATCTTCAAAAAGATGAATTCTAAATATCACTTCATATTGGAAAACAATTCCATACTTATTTAATAAGTAATTCACAAATTTTATTTATTTTCAACACTTAGAAAATATTCAATATACTTAAATCGAAATTAAGTATATATTTCATTCTTTAAGGAAATCATTCTCTTAAACATATTTATTTGGGCCAAAACGAATGTTACATAAAACATCGTTACGACGACTCAAAAATCACTAGTATAGGGATTCGAAATTAAAATAGATATATAAATCCCAATACTATGCAAAACATTTCCTTTCGGAAATCATTTACTATAACAACAGTGTTATAGTCTACTATTTCCTTTTATTTCTCGAAAACGTCTATTTCAACAATAAATGTTGAAATCTATGGTTTCGAATCTCAACACATTTTAAAACATCGTTAGATCGTTTTAATTCTATTTGAAACATCCAAATCCAAAACAATTTCTTTAACGTGTTATTCACTATTCAAAAACGTGAATATACTTCATTAACAATTTCATCCTTTTATTCATTTTAATTCAAAGGATTATTCACTATTTAAAAATGTGAATATAACTCCATAAATAAATCATAACAATTTACTTATCAAAATAAGTCGTTTGTGAATTTATAAAATAACGTTTATAAATTCCATTTCTATTTATTTAATAACAACTTCCTTTTTATAAATCTTCTTTATTAATTTATTCGATTTATAACTCAATTATAAACCAAAAATTCACATTATAAGTTAAATGCTTATAAAACGATTATTTTACAAAATCGTTCTTTGAACTTCATAATTATAAATCTTATAACTTATAAGATTCAATGATTTGTTCAAAACTATTCTTTTAATAACTTCATAATTTATAAATCTTACTATTTATAAATCTCATTTATAACTTCACCGTTTATAGTTCTATAAATTTCATTCTTTAATGAAATTCATTTTCACTCCATTCAAACACTTATAAAAACTCGTTTTATAATTTCAATATCTCAATTTACAAATATCCATTTATAAATCTCTTATACAAATCAATTCATATTAATATTTTAAAAACGTCTTTAAACTCCTTTATAATTTCATCATTTTGATTTATAAAATAATCAAATTTTATAAATCCTATATTTAAACTTTTCACAATTATCTCAGAAATCCCAATTTAACTATTTTATAAAGTCATTAATTCCTTATTTTCAAAAATCAGCTTTTAACTATATTTCTTAAAAATCATAATTTTTATAACTTTAAAAATTATAACGTTTATTTATATAAAATGGATCAATTCCAAAAATATAGTATATTTTCAAACATCACTTTAAAAATCATTTTAAAATCCCAAAATTTGGGTCCAATGATGCTACACACCAAATAGTCAATCACGACTACAACGATATCATATATCAATATGAAAATCCATCAAATATCAAAATATCTGAAATCAAATAAAAACTGTTGAGGAATCCAGTTGGATCCCTCCAACCTGTTTCCTGCATTCACAAACATTAGCACAATACCAATTTCGCTCCAGTACGAAATTATCGCGGTATATGTTCTTATTAAATATTATCCGCTTAATAACGGCGTAATAGGGTCTCATCCGCTAAAAAATACGGGAAATCAATCAACTCCAATATATACATATGCCAATATATATATATTGATATTATATATAATACCAATTTCACTGTTTATGAAATATTCGCGGTATATGTTTTTAATAAATAACATCCGCTTACTAATGGCGCATAATGTCTATTTTAACAATCAATAGATAACAATCATCATTCAAACATGCATTCAAATATTTTAAATCTAACTATTTAAAATAAAATCGAAACTGATTCGATTGAGTGAGAAGTTCTCACCTTGGTTTTAATTTCCGTTTTAGCGATTTATTTCGAATAAAATTAAACGGACGTTTAATTTTACCCAAAATTCTCACTAACTCCAAACGACTCCAAACCAACTCCATCGCGTAGTGCTCGTCCATACGATTCCAACGCAACTGAGTTTGCATTTTTTTGACCTCGTATGAAAAAGTTATGAATTTTTAAACTTACACGAATTTAAACTATATAATTTACAACTAAATTCAAATTTTCTTATCATAATCAATCCATAGCCCTTGGATCTCACCCAAACTCATCTGGGCCGCTCCTTTCTTCTTCCCTCCCTCACGTCTCTTCTCCAGGCCGAGCACGCACATAACAAAACCCATAGCACAAATTAGGTTTTAGAAATTCGACCTCATTTCTCGACGAAATCTCATCAAACCACCTTCATCTCGAAGCTCAGCACCTCCTCTACCTTCGCCCACCACCATAGCCCACTCGGCCACCTGTAGAGCTTTGGAATGCGCGCGAAAATCTGCAGGTTCGGCCCCACATAGCTCGTCCAACGATGCTCCAAACACGATCAACTCCGTATGGATTGAAAGCTCTCGCATTGCTCTTCATCTTTGTAGTTGAGCACTTCGCGTAATTCTTTACGGATTGAGAGAGATTAAGAGATGATTTTGGGACAATTCTGGCCGTTCTTATAGGGGGTGGCGGCTAGGGTTTCATTTTGTTTTTTTTTTTTAAAGTTATGAAGGCATTGGTCTATTTATAGAAGAAAATCGAACACTATTCATCCGAAAATTCCAAACTCCGATTTACGCGCCGTAACTAGCGTTTCTAGGGTTTGCCCCGCATTCTGGACACAATGGAACAGGTTTCTGAAGCTAATTCGGAAGTATGTGCGAGTTATGGCTGTAAACGCTCAATTTGAATTAAACCGATTTAAGCGATTTTCTAGGCGTTTTAATTTGTACCGTACAAACGGTAAATCCAATTGACTTGAAATTTGAAACCTTACAATAATATCACATTACGGATCCGATGAAACTGGTTTCGTCGAAATCCGAGACTTTTTGAAAAATGGCTATTTTAGCTCGCCAAATTAAAATTAAAAATAAATCGATGCGTTTCGAGCTGCCACGATCAAACGATAGCTCCGATTGACACGAAATTTGAAATCCGGTAATAACTAACTATTACGGATCCAATGGAACTAGTTTCGTTCAATTCTGAGACTTTTCAAAAATTGACTATTTTCACTAGTCGATTTTAATATTAAAATATTCAATTTTCACAAATTAACTTTTAATTCGATTTTAAAAGTTCTAAAATATCTTCCTAACTCCCATATGATAAAATAAAATTTTACAAATCATTTTCAATCATATTTAACTCAGTTTTCAATTATTTCCATAATTTAACGTATTAAATTATCGATTTAATTATCCAATAAAATCCAATAATTCAAATAAAAATTTATTTGACTTATAAATTCACTTATTAATATTTAAAATTAATTAAATATTCAAATTTTAATTTATAAAAATTCTGGGTCGTTACAATCTTCCCCACTTAAAAGAATTTCGTCCTCGAAATTACAAGTAAGAAAAATTATATAATCTATTAATTTTCCAAAAACAAATTTAAACTTCTTTACAATACTTTACTAAGTTTTCAAATCATACTTAGTTATCTTTTCAAAAACAACTACTATTGTTTAACTTTCAATTCCAAAATCAAAGGTTAAAGTTTTCAAAACTTTCCAATTTTCTCAAAAATTTTCTAACGCCTTAAATTTTCGGAAAAATTCGCCATAGTCTCCTTTGCGCGGCTCGATCCGAAAAAAAAAGACAGTATATATATCACAAATATACATCTCATCAAGTAATGAGGCATCCCGCAGGGAAAAAGTGTAAAAGTACGATATTTAATCCGAGATATGTACCTTATATTTTATTAGCGAGCATATACGGCTAATATAGCGCAAAAGCGAGCTCCAAATGCGAAGCAAACGCGATCCGCACCTACTAAACACTTAACAAACATCATGAGAACATGCATATATGACAATAATCTCAATATACATCATATAGCAACATAATAACTATATATGTCAACATAGCAACTGCAATAAAGCAATTATATTCAACCATCAACCAACTAACATCCATAACCAATAGATATTCATTCATATTTTCATTAATATTAATGAATTGGTTTTCAATTTAATCATATTTGATTTATTAACAATGGATGTTCTTACTAACATTCATTTTCAATTAGTTTATGTTCACTAATTCATATTCAAGTTGGTTCACTTCCAATCAAATTCAATTCTATTCAAATTTATTTACTTCTAATTTGAATTCAATTACTTTAGCTTTCAATTTCATTAACACTTAATGAATTATATACAATCAACTAACAACCATATATCAACCAATATTTATTAATTACAACCAAATTCCTTTGCTTACAATTGGTTTAATTTAATTGATTTTCATTCAATTATTCAACTTTCTAATAACATTAGATTCTTAATGAATTACACTTATATTCATTATTTCATATCAACTATTCATTTAACAACTCTTAAGTTATACTTCCATTTAACTTTAGATTCGTTTGTTTTTATTTATAACTCATATTCATAAATATATTCATATAGTTTCACTTCTTATATATATAAGTTTATTTCACAATTGTAAATCACTTTAATTATAATTCCATTCTTATAATTCTTTTTACTTATACAATTATTTTTTATTTAGATTATTCAAACAACTAAACAATCAACTTATATACACTTTAATAATTCTGAAAAATTATTCCTTTATATATAAAATATAATCAAGGCAAAATTATTTCATTTACCCAATTTAAAACAATATTATGTCGGTTTATCTTGTTTAAGAGTTTAGAAACTCCTATCTACGATAGTTAGCTAGACTACATCGACTGGAATCTATAAACAACCAACCGATAAGTCAACACAATATAAAACAATTTATATTCACTAACAAATACGCTCTCATAGCTATTATTATACTCAAACTCATTCTAGAGTGCTGCTGACTCTATCTCTAACGAGTAATACCCAACAGAACCATGGTTGTCGCTTAACCATAAGCTCTGATACCAAATGTAGCGTTTCGAAAATTTTCGACTTTCGAAAATTCAACATCGATACTCACTTTATCGACTGCCGAGAAATCGGTCGACAGCAGTCACAACCGGTAGGCTTTTCAACCATCCCAGCCCCACCGTGGCTTACACTGGTACCCCAGACCTTGCTTTTATGGCCAGCCTCTCGACTGTCTCAGGTTACACCTAACCAACCCCCTAAAAGAGGATGTGTGGGAGTAAGAGTCTCCCGTTCGCCACCTAACCGCGAAGCGAGAACCCCCCATCACATAGCCCAAAGCTTAACAAGTGACGCAGCGGATTAATCAAACAAAACTTCAATCGGTGAAATGTAGCAATCGGTGAGTTGAAGATACCAAAATGCCCAAGTTCGTTGATCCAAAGATACCGAACTCTAGCTATCTCAAACACGTTGATAGCGCACTATACCGTGTTCAAAGATCTACGATTCTTCGCACGTTGATCTAGCGCACTAGATTCCGTGAATCGGCTTCAACAAACGTGGATTCGAGCGCACTCGAATGACGTAAGTGGAGATAGGAGATTACACTCAACTACCAATTGGTATGAAAGCACAAAGCTAACAAAAGAGAGTTTTATTCAAAAATCAACAACTCCAAAAATGTACAACACACGCGTATTTATAGGAGTTACAACCCAACACAACAAACAACACCCAACTCTTAGGTCGGCACCGACTCATCCCTCACGACTCATCTAAGTCGTTGCCGACTCATCTAAGTCGCTGCCGACTCAACAAGGCACGACTCACAGACAAAGCAGGTAATACGACTCAAGACATGTACAGCCTCAACAATACACGACTCAAAATACAAACGACTCATCATACTACACGCTACACTACCGACTCAAGAAAACACTTTAACGACTCAACTTGCCAAGCGACTCACGACTCAACTGAGGCCGACTCAAGCCATTACCGACTCAACATTCATACGATTCAAGCTTCCCAGTTTCTTGCCGCATGTCTCTTCGAGCGACTCAGTTAGGTCGTGCCCCCTTCTCTCCGACTCAAGACTTTCCAAAGATGGAGCTTCCCCTGGCTTTATGATGAGTCGCCGACGACTTATACTACTGTTGTTAGGCGACTTAATCCCCTCACGCTGAGTCGTGGACGACTCATTTCCCCCCAACACCGAACGACTCATAGTTTGGTTAGGTCGTCCCTTTCCTAACGCGTTCCTCTTTGTTTTAATAAGTTGCAAACGACTTGGAGTCTTCGTCTTGGGTCGTAAACTGTGTCCCATAAGTCGGTAACGACTTAAAATCCCCGAGCTACCTAACTCCCAAGCTTCGTTAAATCGGCACCGACTTATGCCTCCACTATCCCGTGACCGACTCATCAAGCATGCACCTCTTAAACTCATGTACGTCTTACGAGTTAACTTCTGAATTCCCATATGCCTTGCTGCATCATCCTTCCCTGGTTGAGAAAAATTCGACCTCGAATTTGTAAATTCTTCCTCAACAATCTCATTCCCATGATACGGAATTAAGTGTTTGATGTTAAAAACATCAGAAGTATAAACATCATCTGGTAACTTTAATCGATAAGCATTCTCATTGATTTTCTTCAAAACTTCAACTGGACCAATTTTTCGTGCCTTCAACTTGTTATAAGCACCCACCGGAAAACGATCCTTTGTTAATACTGCATAAACCAAATCACCTTCCTTAAATTCAACATTCCGACGTTTCAAATCTGCAAACTTCTTATATTTCTTATTTGATTTCTCCAATCGTTCCTGAACGATTTTATGACATTCAGTCAGCTCATCAACAAAATCGACAGCTCGTTTAACTGTTCCTTTCGATTGTGGGACTACTGCCAAATCCAACGGCCCCCTGGGTAAATTTGAATAAACAATCTGAAACGGACTGAATCCTGTGCTACGATTTACTGCATGATTATGAGCAAATTCTGCCTGGCATAGCTTCATGTCCCAACTTCTCAAATTATCCTGTACAAGACAACGCAACAAATTCCCCAATGACCTGTTAACAACTTCTGTCTGTCCATCAGTTTGTGGATGATAAGCACTACTAAATTTCAGTTTCGTTCCCACCATCTTCCACAAACTCAGCCAAAAGTGACTCAGAAAACGAGTATCTCGATCAGAAACAATAGATTCTGGTAAACCATGAAGTCGATAAATCTCCTTGAAAAATAACTGCGCTACTCGAACTGCATCTGCTGTCTTCTTGCAAGCAACAAAATGTGCCATCTTCGAAAACCTGTCCACCACAACAAATATCGAATCATTTCCCCTTTGAGTTCTCGGCAAACCCAAAACGAAATCCATGCTGATATCAACCCATGGCTTAGATGGTACTGGTAATGGCATATACAACCCTGCATTCGTTGCTGTCCCCTTTGAAACTTGGCAAATATGGCATCTCTCCACGAATCTTTCAACCTCTTTTCTCATCGACGGCCAAAAGTAAGACTGTGAAATCAATTGTAAAGTACGATCACGGCCCACATGTCCTTCCTCGTGTAACTCCTTCACAATTTTCATCCTCAAACTACAATCCGGAATACATAAACGATTTCCTTTAAACAGAAAACCATCAACTAACATGAATTCATCGGAACTTCCATCCTTCACTTTCTCAACATATTTCTCAAAGTAAGGATCTTCTTCAATCATTTCTGGCAACATTTCAAACCCCGTTACTTCAACCTTCATTGTCGTTAATAAATGACTCCTCCTACTTAAAGCATCAGCTACTCGATTGGTCACTCCAGATTTGTGTTTAACGACAAAAGTAAACTGCTGCAAATAAGCAATCCATGACGCATGTCTCGCAGAAATCTTATCTTGCCCCTGTAAATGTTTCAAAGCTTCGTGATCAGTGTACAGAACAAATTCCTTCTGAAATAAGTAATGTCTCCAATGCTTAACCGTCTGAACAACAGCATAAAACTCAACATCGTATGTACTGTATCTCATCTTTGCCCCTGACAACTTTTCGCTGAAATAAGCAACTGGCTTCCCATTCTGGCTCAGAACTCCTCCAATACCAACCTTCGAAGCATCAGTATGCAATTCAAACAACAACTGAAAATTAGGTAGAACAAGAATTGGTGCAGACGTCAACAATTCCTTGATCCTTTCAAAGGCAACCCCCGCTTCCTCTGACCACACAAACTGTTTACCCTTCATGCAATCAGTCACTGGAGCCATCACGCTACTGAAGTGTGGTATGAACCTTCGGTAGAATGACGCTAGCCCATGAAAACTTCTCACTTCTGTAATTGTCTTTGGCTGTGGCCAATTCTTGACTGCTTCAACTTTGCTCTGGTCAACTTGAATACCTTTCCCTGAAACAACATAACCCAGGAATAAAACAGTAGGTGTCATAAACACACATTTCTTTGTAGCAGCATAAAATTGTTCTTCACGAAGAATAAGCAACACTTCCCTCAGATGTAGAACATGCTCCTCCGTACTCCTGCTATAAATCAAAATATCATCGAAATACACCACGACGAACTTTCCAATGAATGGTCTAAAAATTTGATTCATCACCCGCATGAATGTACTAGGTGCATTAGACAAACCAAATGGCATAACCAACCATTCGTACAACCCCTCTCTAGTTTTGAAAGCTGTCTTCCATTCGTCTCCAGGTCTGATACGAATTTGATGATAACCACTCTTCAAATCAATTTTCGAGAATATAGTTGCCCCACTCAACTGATCCAACAAATCATCCAACCTCGGCATAGGAAATCTGTAACGAACAGTGATCTTATTCAAAGCTCTACTATCAGTGCACATTCTCCAAGTTCCGTCCTTCTTTGGTACTAACAATGCAGGTACAGCACACGGACTCAAACTTTCCTGAATACGACCCTGTTCAAGTAATTCTTCCACCTGCCTTCGTAACTCCTCATGTTCCTTCGGACTCATTCTGTAATGTGGTCGGTGTGGTAACACTGCTCCGGGAACAAGATCAATCTGATGTTGAATGTCTCTAAGTGGTGGTAACTCCTTTGGCAACTCCTCTGGAAAGACATCTTCAAACTCTTCCAAAACTGGCTTTGCTTCTTCGGGAATCTCAACTTCTTCACTACTCTCTCTCCCAATCAACAAAAACACTTCCGGTTCTTCCTCCACTTCTTTAACAAACTCCTTCAAAGTCAACAGAGTTTTCAATTCTTCAATCTCTTCTAGCTTGCTCTCCTTCTGCTGCTGTCTCTTAGGAACTAAAGTGATTTTAGTACCCTCGAACATGAAACTGTAACTGTTGGCACGACCGTCATGCTGAACTGCTCTATCAAACTGCCATGGTCTGCCCAACAATAAGTGACAAACATCCATATCTACGACATCACACCAGATTTCATCTTTGTACTTCTTTCCGATTGAAAAATTCACACAAGCTCTTCGACACACTTTCACTTCACCTCCTTTCCTTAACCATGCTAGCTTGTATGGTTTAAGATGCTTCTCGGTCTTCAAATTCAACTTCCTAACTGCCTCTGTAGAAATAATATTATCACAACTCCCCGCATCAATAACGAACTTGCAAACTTTCCCCAGAATAGTACATGTCGATTGAAAAATATTGCTTCTCAGCCAACTACAATCCTCCTCTTGCTTAGGTGTCAAACAACTTCTCCTCATCATAAGATTACATCCTTTATCTCCCGACACTTCTTCTTCCTCCTCAACATAAGGTACATTTGAATACTCTGCCTCCTCACCATCATCTGCCTCAACCTCTGCAACCATGGTTCTCTTCTTCGGCTTCGGACATTCGTTGCTTTTGTGACCCAACTCCTGACAATTATAACATTTGAAAACACTACTAGCCTTCGCTTTCTCTGCCTCCTTCACCACTGGCTTTGTAACAGGTTTAGGAACACTAGAACTTCCGCCAACACCCCTTGCTTGATTATTGGAATTAGTAAACACACCACCTCCACGCCTTCCTTGTTTCTCCCAAGCTAACGCTTTCTGATGTGCCTCTGCTACTGATCTAGGATCAAACATATTAACCATATCTTGGATCTGCATTCTCAAGCCCCCAATGAATCTAGCAGTTAGCTGTTCTTCTGTTTCCATGATATCATTCCTGGCGATGAGTTGGTAAAATTCATCAGCATAATCACTAACAGATTTTGTCCCTTGCCTCAGATTCTGCAACCTCTGGTACATAAGTGATTGGTAGTTATAAGGCAAAAATGTAGATCTCATCAACTTTTTCATCTTCTCCCAAGATTCTATCTTTGACTTCCCCATTCGTTCTCGAGTAAGTTTAGTTTGCTGCCACCATGCCAATGCTCTCCCCCTCAGCCTTGTAGCAACTAACTTCACCCTTCGATTCTCCGGCACCTCCTTGAAATCAAAGATTTCCTCCACATTAGACAACCAATCTAAGAACTCCTCAGCAACCATCCCGCCTTTAAACTCCGGAATTTCCATCTTCATACCCGATTCCCAACGTCGATCATCATCAATAACCCGATACGAACGTTGTCCTTGATCTCTATCTCTGTAATGAACACTGCCTCTTTCACCGTCAAACTCATCCTCAAAGTCTGATGTATATCGTTGTCGTTCTCGTCCTCCAACATCTCTAACACCACTCCTACTACCAACATCCCTTCTATCATGATCATCAACATTCCTCCTACTTCGATTGTCAACACTTCTATGCTCTTGACTTCCTCTTCTCTCCCGTTCAGAATGTGATGAAACTCTGCTATTTCCACGGTTTGATTCAGGTGAAACTCTTCTTCGATTCTGACTCATATCAATCATCAATTTCTCCAGTTTACCAATGCCTTCATCGAATTTATCATTAATACGTTGTTCCATAAGTTCAGCTTCTTCTCTACGATACAAAGCTTCAACGTTTTGATGACGGTTAGCTCTCCTCGGTGGCATGGTTGAAAAACTTCCCAAGACTTCAAAAATTCAACACAAGACTTCAAGCTTCAACAAAATAACAAGTTATGGCTCAACACTACACGGCGATGCTTGTCTCGGCTCTCACTAACTCGGCAACGAGTTAACGACTCAAGCAAGATCGGCTCCCACTTGTCTCGGCTTGGCACAAAGTATACACGGCCTCACCTTTCAAACCTTGGCGCGCAACTTCAACAAGACTAAATTCAAACACCTTTGCTCCTTTTGATCCTAAATGGAATGGATCAAACTCTTCAAACTTGATGCAACTTCAATATGAACACAATGAACAACTTCAAACTTCATAAACTTCAAAAACTTCAAAAACTTGGCTCCAAGAATCAAACTTAGCTATGATTGGCTAAGAATGGCTCTGATACCAAAACTGACGCAGCGGATTAATCAAACAAAACTTCAATCGGTGAAATGTAGCAATCGGTGAGTTGAAGATACCAAAATGCCCAAGTTCGTTGATCCAAAGATACCGAACTCTAGCTATCTCAAACACGTTGATAGCGCACTATACCGTGTTCAAAGATCTACGATTCTTCGCACGTTGATCTAGCGCACTAGATTCCGTGAATCGGCTTCAACAAACGTGGATTCGAGCGCACTCGAATGACGTAAGTGGAGATAGGAGATTACACTCAACTACCAATTGGTATGAAAGCACAAAGCTAACAAAAGAGAGTTTTATTCAAAAATCAACAACTCCAAAAATGTACAACACACGCGTATTTATAGGAGTTACAACCCAACACAACAAACAACACCCAACTCTTAGGTCGGCACCGACTCATCCCTCACGACTCATCTAAGTCGTTGCCGACTCATCTAAGTCGCTGCCGACTCAACAAGGCACGACTCACAGACAAAGCAGGTAATACGACTCAAGACATGTACAGCCTCAACAATACACGACTCAAAATACAAACGACTCATCATACTACACGCTACACTACCGACTCAAGAAAACACTTTAACGACTCAACTTGCCAAGCGACTCACGACTCAACTGAGGCCGACTCAAGCCATTACCGACTCAACATTCATACGATTCAAGCTTCCCAGTTTCTTGCCGCATGTCTCTTCGAGCGACTCAGTTAGGTCGTGCCCCCTTCTCTCCGACTCAAGACTTTCCAAAGATGGAGCTTCCCCTGGCTTTATGATGAGTCGCCGACGACTTATACTACTGTTGTTAGGCGACTTAATCCCCTCACGCTGAGTCGTGGACGACTCATTTCCCCCCAACACCGAACGACTCATAGTTTGGTTAGGTCGTCCCTTTCCTAACGCGTTCCTCTTTGTTTTAATAAGTTGCAAACGACTTGGAGTCTTCGTCTTGGGTCGTAAACTGTGTCCCATAAGTCGGTAACGACTTAAAATCCCCGAGCTACCTAACTCCCAAGCTTCGTTAAATCGGCACCGACTTATGCCTCCACTATCCCGTGACCGACTCATCAAGCATGCACCTCTTAAACTCATGTACGTCTTACGAGTTAACTTCTGAATTCCCATATGCCTTGCTGCATCAACAAGACTGGTGTGAGAACTCAAAACAGTTTATTTACTTTAAAATCAAAAATAGAGGAATATTTTTAAATTCAATTCGCAATGCTTTTAAAAATGAGACTACCATAAGGCCTCCCGCACACACACACAATGCAAACGCAGAATCGGAGGAGATTTCTCCTTATGATAGTCAAAGATGCTTGATACGCATTTAAAAATAACATTTGATATTATTACTAGTGCACAGTGTAGAGAAAAATTCATTTCGAAAGTAGAATATAAATCTTAGCCAGCATAGACATTTCGAACTATGCCTACTATAGCTACCATCCAAACAGTGGTGACCACCATAAGTGAATGATAGGTTCTACAACTAAAACCGTACAAGTTTCGTATTGGGAATTGGATTTCCAACAAATGGTCAGGCCAAGGAACTTCCCATTGCCACATGAGAATGCCTCTGGAAAGACATCCCCGAGAACCAAACCGGAACTCTGCCAACACAAGGCCGGGTTACCCCTAACTGGGTAACTACTGACACGAGCACGCCATTCCCCGATCGTAAACGACCTTTCTCACGGGATCCCGATAGCCAACAACCACAAAGTAATAAATTCGTAGTAACCACATAGGTTAAATATCTGGGCTCCATACCATGATACCACCTCTATCCAGAAGGAAATGTACATACCCTAAAGGGTGCTACCCCTCATAACCTTGCCGCATCTTTCCTGTTTTGACCATTTCCGGGGTGTGAGGTTCGACGAAGTCACGTCCACAAAAACATACTTTATACAAAAGCCATGCTTTGGGTCAACAAATGATCAACACAATGATCACCAAGATAGACGATCAAATAAACGATCCTATCACAATAATCAACACAATGATCATTTCAGCAACACTCAGCATGTCACATTACCAAATTGGGAATATATCGCTGATAACTTCAACTATATAACCTCTGAGCTCGTACGTCTCAGAGAAGGGTGTTAAGCTAAAAGAATAAATTCTCCGCCACCAACAGAAATATATTTGAAAGAAATCGGCTTTATATCTCAACTTGTAATGTCAGACATACAATCCATACAAGTCTGTTCCGGGCTCGAACAAAACCGAAGGCACTTACAAAGAAGTCCTTGCAATCCGGATATTCACAATCCTAATCGGATTCACCATCACATACGGAGAACTCAATACCGTAGCTACTCGGTGCAGAGTAAATCGACAGGTCATCCTATCGCTCTCGCAAATACCGGGTCTTCAACACCGATCTTCAATGCAATTATAACGACGTATCACATATTCGGAATGGGTTATACGACCCCATGGTCCTTTCCCGGTTAACCCGAATAGTGAGTGCTTATTCAAAAATAAGTGTAGCATTCACATTCAAACAAATCACATCAATTACCCATTTAAAGGGAAATATTGATAGTCGGTTATTGAACTATCACTGGATATGCACACATCACCAGTTTCCAAATAATTTTCCAAATTATTTATTTTCCAAAATATCTTCACTAGATATTAAATTTCAATACTTCAAAAATAAATCAATATTTATTTTTAAACCAATTTCACTTTCTTTTATAAATTCCTTAGCGAATTTACATTTCACAATATCTATTGATATACGTTTTCAATTATCCATTTTCAATTTATCTTCAAAAAGATGAATTCTAAATATCACTTCATATTGGAAAACAATTCCATACTTATTTAATAAGTAATTCACAAATTTTATTTATTTTCAACACTTAGAAAATATTCAATATACTTAAATCGAAATTAAGTATATATTTCATTCTTTAATGAAATCATTCTCTTAAACATATTTATTTGGGCCAAAACGAATGTTACGTAAAACATCGTTACGACGACTCAAAAATCACTAGTATAGGGATTCGAAATTAAAATAGATATATAAATCCCAATACTACGCAAAACATTTCCTTTCGGAAATCATTTACTATAACAACAGTGTTATAGTCTACTATTTCCTTTTATTTCTCGAAAACGTCTATTTCAACAATAAATGTTGAAATCTATGGTTTCGAATCTCAACACATTTTAAAAAATCGTTAGATCGTTTTAATTCTATTTGAAACATCCAAATCCAAAACAATTTCTTTAACGTGTTATTCACTATTCAAAAACGTGAATATACTTCATTAACAATTTCATCCTTTTATTCATTTTAATTCAAAGGATTATTCACTATTCAAAAATGTGAATATAACTCCATAAATAAATCATAACAATTTACTTATCAAAATAAGCCGTTTGTGAATTTATAAAATAACATTTATAAATTCCATTTCTATTTATTTAATAACAACTTCCTTTTTATAAATCTTCTTTATTAATTTATTCGATTTATAACTCAATTATAAACCAAAAATTCACATTATAAGTTAAATGCTTATAAAACGATTATTTTACAAAATCGTTCTTTGAACTTCATAATTATAAATCTTATAACTTATAAGATTCAATGATTTATTCAAAACTATTCTTTTAATAACTTCATAATTTATAAATCTTACTATTTATAAATCTCATTTATAACTTCACTGTTTATAGTTCTATAAATTTCATTCTTTAATGAAATTCATTTTCACTCCATTCAAACACTTTTAAAAACTCGTTTTATAATTTCAATATCTCAATTTATAAATATCCATTTATAAATCTCTTATACAAATCAATTCATATTAATATTTTAAAAACGTCTTTAAACTCCTTTATAATTTCATCATTTTGATTTATAAAATAATCAAATTTTATAAATCCTATATTTAAACTTTTCACAATTATCTCAGAAATCCCAATTTAACTATTTTATAAAGTCATTAATTCCTTATTTTCAAAAATCAGCTTTTAACTATATTTCCTAAAAATCATAATTTTTATAACTTTAAAAATTATAACGTTTATTTATATAAAATGGATCAATTCCAAAAATATAGTATATTTTCAAACATCACTTTAAAAATCATTTTAAAATCCCAAAATTTGGGTCCAATGATGCTACACACCAAATAGTCAATCACGACTACAACGATATCATATATCAATATGAAAATCCATCAAATATCAAAATATCTGAAATCAAATAAAAAATGTTGAGGAATCCAGTTGGATCCCTCCAACCTGTTTCCAGCATTCACAAACATTAGCACAATACCAATTTCGCTCCAGTACGAAATTATCGCGGTATATGTTCTTATTAAATATTATTCGCTTAATAACGGCGTAATAGGGTCTCATCCGCTAAAAAATACGGGAAATCAATCAACTCCAATATATACATATGCCAATATATATATATTGATATTATATATAATACCAATTTCACTGTTTATGAAATATTCGCGGTATATGTTTTTAATAAATAACATCCGCTTACTAACGGCGCATAATGTCTATTTTAACAATCAATAGATAACAATCATCATTCAAACATGCATTCAAATATTTTAAATCTAACTATTTAAAATAAAATCGAAACTGATTCGATTGAGTGAGAAGTTCTCACCTTGGTTTTAATTTCCGTTTTAGCGATTTATTTCGAATAAAATCAAACGGACGTTTAATTTTATCCAAAATTCTCACTAACTCCAAACGACTCCAAACCAACTCCATCGCGTAGTGCTCGTCCATACGATTCCAACGCAACTGAGTTTGCATTTTTTCGACCTCGTATGAAAAAGTTATGAATTTTTAAACTTACACGAATTTAAACTATATAATTTACAACTAAATTCAAATTTTCTTATCATAATCAATCCATAGCCCTTGGATCTCACCCAAACTCATCTGGGCCGCTCCTTTCTTCTTCCCTCCCTCATGTCTCTTCTCCAGGCCGAGCACGCACATAACAAAACCCATAGCACAAATTAGGTTTTAGAAATTCGACCTCATTTCTCGACGAAATCTCATCAAACCACCTTCATCTCGAAGCTCAGCACCTCCTCTACCTTCGCCCACCACCATAGCCCACTCGGCCACCTGTAGAGCTTTGGAATGCGTGCGAAAATCTGCAGGTTCGGCCCCACATAGCTCGTCCTACGATGCTCCAAACACGATCAACTCCGTATGGATTGAAAGCTCTCGCCTTGCTCTTCATCTTTGTAGTTGAGCACTTCGCGTAATTATTTACGGATTGAGAGAGATTAAGAGATGATTTTGGGACAATTCTGGTCGTTCTTATAGGGGGTGGCGGCTAGGGTTTCATTTTGTTTTTTTTTTTAAAGTTATGAAGGCATTGGTCTATTTATAGAAGAAAATCGAACACTATTCATCCAGAAATTCCGAACTCCGATTTACGCGCCGTAACCAGCGTTTCTAGGGTTTACCCCACGTTCCGGACACAATGGAATAGGTTTCGGAAGCTAATTCGGAAGTATGTGAGAGTTATGGCTGTAAACGCTCAATTTGAATTAAACCGATTTAAGCGATTTTCTAGGCGTTTTAATTTGTACCGGACAAATGGTAAATCCAATTGACTTGAAATTTGAAACCTTACAATAATATCACATTACTGATCCGATGAAACTGGTTTCGTCGAAATCCGAGACTTTTTGAAAAATGGCTATTTTAGCTCGCCAAATTAAAATTAAAAATAAATCGATGCGTTTCGAGCTGCCACGATCAAACGATAGCTCCGATTGACACGAAATTTGAAATCCGGTAATAACTATCTATTACGGATCCAATGGAACTGGTTTCGTTCAATTCTGAGACTGTTCAAAAATTGACTATTTTCACTAGTCGATTTTAATATTAAAATATTCAATTTTCACAAATTAACTTTTAATTCGATTTTAAAAGTTCTAAAATATCTTCCTAACTCCCATATGATAAAATAAAATTTTACCAATCATTTTCAATCATATTTAACTCAATTTTCAATTATTTCCATAATTTAACGTATTAAATTATCGATTTAATTATCCAATAAAATCCAATAATTCAAATAAAAATTTATTTGACTTATGAACTCACTTATTAATATTTAAAATTAATTAAATATTCAAATTTTAATTTATAAAAATTCTGGGTCGTTACAATCTTCCCCACTTAAAAGAATTTCGTCCTCGAAATTACAAGTAAGAAAAATTATATAATCTATTAATTTTCCCAAAACGAATTTAAACTTCTTTACAATACTTTACTAAGTTTTCAAATCATACTTAGTTATCTTTTCAAAAACAACTACTATTGTTTAACTTTCAATTCCAAAATCAAAGGTTAAAGTTTTCAAAATTTTCCAATTTTCTCAAAAATTTTCTAACGCCTTAAATTTTCGGAAAAATTCGCCATAGTCTCCTTTGCGCGGCTCGATCCGAAAAAAAAAAGACAGTATATATATCACAAATATACATCTCATCAAGTAATGAGGCATCCCGCAGGGAAAAAGTGTAAAAGTACGATATTTAATCCGAGATATGTACCTTATATTTTATTAGCGAGCATATACGGCTAATATAGCGCAAAAGCGAGCTCCAAATGCGAAGCAAACGCGATCCGCACCTACTAAACACTTAACAAACATCATGAGAACATGCATATATGACAATAATCTCAATATACATCATATAGCAACATAATAACTATATATGTCAACATAGCAACTGCAATAAAGCAATTATATTCAACCATCAACCAACTAACATCCATAACCAATAGATATTCATTCATATTTTCATTAATATTAATGAATTGGTTTTCAATTTAATCATATTTGATTTATTAACAATGGATGTTCTTACTAACATTCATTTTCAATTAGTTTATATTCACTAATTCATATTCAAGTTGGTTCACTTCCAATCAAATTCAATTCTATTCAAATTTATTTACTTCTAATTTGAATTCAATTACTTTAGCTTTCAATTTCATTAACACTTAATGAATTATATACAATCAACTAACAACCATATATCAACCAATATTTATTAATTACAACCAAATTCCTTTGCTTACAATTGGTTTAATTTAATTGATTTTCATTCAATTATTCAACTTTCTAATAACATTAGATTCTTAATGAATTACACTTATATTCATTATTTCATATCAACTATTCATTTAACAACTCTTAAGTTATACTTCCATTTAACTTTAGATTCATTTGTTTTTATTTATAACTCATATTCATAAATATATTCATATAGTTTCACTTCTTATATATATAAGTTTATTTCACAATTGTAAATCACTTTAATTATAATTCCATTCTTATAATTCTTTTTACTTATACAATTATTTTTTATTTAGATTATTCAAACAACTAAACAATCAACTTATATACACTTTAATAATTCTGAAAAATTATTCCTTTATATATAAAATATAATCAAGGCAAAATTATTTCATTTACCCAATTTAAAACAATATTATGTCGGTTTATCTTGTTTAAGAGTTTAGAAACTCCTATCTACGATAGTTAGCTAGACTACATCGACTGGAATCTATAAACAATCAACCGATAAGTCAACACAATATAATACAATTTATATTCACTAACAAATACGCTCTCATAGCTATTATTACACTCAAACTCATTCTAGAGTACTGCTGACTCTATCTCTAACGAGTAATACCCAACAAAACCATGGTTGTCGCTTAACCATAAGCTCTGATACCAAATGTAACGTTTCGAAAATTTTCGACTTTTGAAAATTCAACATCGATACTCACTTTATCGACTGTCGAGAAATCGGTCGACAGCAGTCACAACCGGTAGGCTTTTCAACCATCCCAGCCCCACCGTGGCTTACACTGGTACCCCAGACCTTGCTTTTACGGCCAGCCTCTCGACTGTCTCAGGTTACACCTAACCAACCCCCTAAAAGAGGATGTGTGGGAGTAAAAGTCTCCCGTTCGCCACCTAACCGCGAAGTGAGAACCCCCCATCACATAGCCCAAAGCTTAACAAGACTGGTGTGAGAACTCAAAACAGTTTATTTACTTTAAAATAAAAAATAGAGGAATATTTTTAAATTCAATTCGCAATGCTTTTAAAAATGAGACTACCATAAGGCCTCCCGCACACACACACAATGCAAACGCAGAATCGGAGGAGATTTCTCCTTATGATAGTCAAAGATGCTTGATACGCATTTAAAAATAACATTTGATATTATTACTAGTGCATAGTGTAGAGAAAAATTCATTTCGAAAGTAGAATATAAATCTTAGCCAGCATAGACATTTCGAACTATGCCTACTATAGCTACCATCCAAACAGTGGTGACCACCATAAGTGAATGATAGGTTGTACAACTAAAACCGTACAAGTTTCGTATTGGGAATTGGATTTCCAACAAATGGTCAGGCCAAGGAACTTCCCATTGCCACATGAGAATGCCTCTGGAAAGACATCCCCGAGAACCAAACCGGAACTCTGCCAACACAAGGCCGGGTTACCCCTAACTGGGTAACTACTGACACGAGCACGCCATTCCCCGATCGTAAACGACCTTTCTCACGGGATCCCGATAGCCAACAACCACAAAGTAATAAATTCGTAGTAACCACATAGGTTAAATATCTGGGCTCCATACCATGATACCACCTCTATCCAGAAGGAAATGTACATACCCTAAAGGGTGCTACCCCTCATAACCTTGCCGCATCTTTCCTATTTTGACCATTTCCGAGGTGTGAGGTTCGACGAAGTCACGTCCACAAAAACATACTTTATACAAAAGCCATGCTTTGGGTCAACAAATGATCAACACAATGATCACCAAGATAGACGATCAAATAAACGATCCTATCACAATAATCAACACAATGATCATTTCAGCAACACTCAGCATGTCACATTACCAAATTGGGAATATATCGCTGATAACTTCAACTATATAACCTCTGAGCTCGTACGTCTCAGAGAAGGGTGTTAAGCTAAAAGAATAAATTCTCCGCCACCAACAGAAATATATTTGAAAGAAATCGGCTTTATATCTCAACTTGTAATGTCAGACATACAATCCATACAAGTCTGTTCCGGGCTCGAACAAAACCGAAGGCACTTACAAAGAAGTCCTTGCAATCCGGATATTCACAATCCTGATCGGATTCACCATCACATATGGAGAACTCAATACCGTAGCTACTCGGTGCAGAGTAAATCGACAGGTCATCCTATCGCTCTCGCAAATACCGGGTCTTCAACACCGATCTTCAATGCAATTATAACGACGTATCACATATTCGGAATGGGTTATACGACCCCATGGTCCTTTACCGGTTAACCCGAATAGTGAGCGCTTATTCAAAAATAAGTGTAGCATTCACATTCAAACAAATCACATCAATTACCCATTTAAAGGGAAATATTGATAGTCGGTTATTGAACTATCACTGGATATGCACACATCACCAGTTTCCAAATAATTTTCCAAATTATTTATTTTCCAAAATATCTTCACTAGATATTAAATTTCAATACTTCAAAAATAAATCAATATTTATTTTTAAACCAATTTCACTTTCTTTTATAAATTCCTTAGCGAATTTACATTTCACAATATCTATTGATATACGTTTTCAATTATCCATTTTCAATTTATCTTCAAAAAGATGAATTCTAAATATCACTTCATATTGGAAAACAATTCCATACTTATTTAATAAGTAATTCACAAATTTTATTTATTTTCAACACTTAGCAAATATTCAATATACTTAAATCGAAATTAAGTATATATTTCATTCTTTAAGGAAATCATTCTCTTAAACATATTTATTTGGGCCAAAACGAATGTTACGTAAAACATCGTTACGACGACTCAAAAATCACTAGTATAGGGATTCGAAATTAAAATAGATATATAAATCCCAATACTACGCAAAACATTTCCTTTCGGAAATCATTTACTATAACAACAGTGTTATAGTCTACTATTTCCTTTTATTTCTCGAAAACGTCTATTTCAACAATAAATGTTGAAATCTATGGTTTCGAATCTCAACACATTTTAAAACATCGTTAGATCGTTTTAATTCTATTTGAAACATCCAAATCCAAAACAATTTCTTTAACGTGTTATTCACTATTCAAAAACGTGAATATACTTCATTAACAATTTCATCCTTTTATTCATTTTAATTCAAAGGATTATTCACTATTCAAAAATGTGAATATAACTCCATAAATAAATCATAACAATTTACTTATCAAAATAAGTCGTTTGTGAATTTATAAAATAACGTTTATAAATTCCATTTCTATTTATTTAATAACAACTTCCTTTTTATAAATCTTCTTTATTAATTTATTCGATTTATAACTCAATTATAAACCAAAAATTCACATTATAAGTTAAATGCTTATAAAACGATTATTTTACAAAATCGTTCTTTGAACTTCATAATTATAAATCTTATAACTTATAAGATTCAATGATTTATTCAAAACTATTCTTTTAATAACTTCATAATTTATAAATCGTACTATTTATAAATCTCATTTATAACTTCACCGTTTATAGTTCTATAAATTTCATTCTTTAATGAAATTCATTTTCACTCCATTCAAACACTTATAAAAACTCGTTTTATAATTTCAATATCTCAATTTATAAATATCCATTTATAAATCTCTTATACAAATCAATTCATATCAATATTTTAAAAACGTCTTTAAACTCCTTTATAATTTCATCATTTTGATTTATAAAATAATCAAATTTTATAAATCCTATATTTAAACTTTTCACAATTATCTCAGAAATCCCAATTTAACTATTTTATAAAGTCATTAATTCCTTATTTTCAAAAATCAGCTTTTAACTATATTTCTTAAAAATCTTAATTTTTATAACTTTAAAAATTATAACTTTTATTTATATAAAATGGATCAATTCCAAAAATATAGTATATTTTCAAACATCACTTTAAAAATCATTTTAAAATCCCAAAATTTGGGTCCAATGATGCTACACACCAAATAGTCAATCACGACTACAACGATATCATATATCAATATGAAAATCCATCAAATATCAAAATATCTGAAATCAAATAAAAACTGTTGAGGAATCCAGTTGGATCCCTCCAACCTGTTTCCTGCATTCACAAACATTAGCACAATACCAATTTCGCTCCAGTACGAAATTATCGCGGTATATGTTAATAACGGCGTAATAGGGTCTCATCCGCTAAAAAATACGGGAAATCAATCAACTCCAATATATACATATGCCAATATATATATATTGATATTATATATAATACCAATTTCACTGTTTATGAAATATTCGCGGTATATGTTTTTAATAAATAACATCCGCTTTCTAACGGCGCATAATGTCTATTTTAACAATCAATAGATAACAATCATCATTCAAACATGCATTCAAATATTTTAAATCTAACTATTTAAAATAAAATCGAAACTTATTCGATTGAGTGAGAAGTTCTCACCTTGGTTTTAATTTCCGTTTTAGCGATTTATTTCGAATATACCCAAAATTCTCACTAACTCTAAACGACTCCATACCAACTCCATCGCGTAGTGCTCGTCCATACGATTCCAACGCAACTGAGTTTGCATTTTTTCGACCTCGTATGAAAAAGTTATGAATTTTTAAACTTACACGAATTTAAACTATATAATTTACAACTAAATTCAAATTTTCTTATCATAATCAATCCATAGCCCTTGGATCTCACCCAAACTCATCTGGGCCGCCCCTTTCTTCTTCCCTCCCTCACGTCTCTTCTCCAGGCCGAGCACGCACATAACAAAACCCATAGCACAAATTAGGTTTTAGAAATTCGACCTCATTTCTCGACGAAATCTCATCAAACCACCTTCATCTCGAAGCTCAGCACCTCCTCTACCTTCGCCCACCACCATAGCCCACTCGGCCACCTGTAGAGCTTTGGAATGCGCGCGAAAATCTGCAGGTTCGGCCCCACATAGCTCGTCCAACGATGCTCCAAACACGATCAACTCCGTATGGATTGAAAGCTCTCGCATTGCTCTTCATCTTTGTAGTTGAGCACTTCGCGTAATTCTTTACGGATTGAGAGAGATTAAGAGATGATTTTGGACAATTCTGGCCGTTCTTATAGGGGGTGGCGGCTAGGGTTTCATTTTTTTTTTTTTAAAGTTATGAAGGCATTGGCCTATTTATAGAAGAAAATCGAACACTATTCATCCGGAAATTCCAAACTCCGATTTACGCGCCGTAACCAGCATTTCTAGGGTTTACCCCGCGTTTCGGATACAATGGAACAGGTTTCGGAAGCTAATTCGGAAGTATGTGCGAGTTATGGCTGTAAACGCTCAATTTGAATTAAACCGATTTAAGCGATTTTCTAGGCGTTTTAATTTGTACCGGACAAACGGTAAATCCAATTGACTTGAAATTTGAAACCTTACAATAATATCACATTACGGATCCGATGAAACTGGTTTCGTCGAAATCCGAGACTTTTTGAAAAATGGCTATTTTAGCTCGCCAAATTAAAATTAAAAATAAATCGATGCGTTTCGAGCTGCCACGATCAAACGATAGCTCCGATTGACACGAAATTTGAAATCCGGTAATAACTAACTATTACGGATCCAATGGAACTGGTTTCGTTCAATTCTGAGACTGTTCAAAAATTGACTATTTTCACTAGTCGATTTTAATATTAAAATATTCAATTTTCACAAATTAACTTTTAATTCGATTTTAAAAGTTCTAAAATATCTTCCTAACTCCCATATGATAAAATAAAATTTTACAAATCATATTCAATCATATTTAACTCAATTTTCAATTATTTCCATAATTTAACGTATTAAATTATCGATTTAATTATCCAATAAAATCCAATAATTCAAATAAAAATTTATTTGACTTATAAATTCACTTATTAATATTTAAAATTAATTAAATATTCAAATTTTAATTTATAAAAATTCTGGGTCGTTACACACATAACAAAGGTTTCAATATATAAAGTATAGTTCTACTCACGGTTTTTTCTATTAAAAGCGCATGGTTTTTGAAAAAGAAATATGCTATGCTGCCTGCTTCCTATTTGAGCTGCTTTGATTTTTTTTTTCTTGTTCGAATACGATGGAATTTGAAACAAGGCAGTGGTATATATAGAAAGGGATAGCAATGAAGATGCTAATCTTGTACAGTAGAAGTTAGGCTGTGACCTTAGTGTGCAGGTTCTCAATACATTGGTTTTTATTCCTTTTTTAATTTATCGTTAAAGTTTGATTTGAACAATGGTTTGAACTGATTTGTTTCATATAAAAGTTTTGATGTTTTACCCTTGATTTGGTTTCTTTTTCATGTTACTTGATTTTTATTTTGACATTGATTCAGTTATTGTATGCTCGGATTTGATGTGTATTTATTTCAATGTCCCCTTATGTGTTTACATGTATTTTTTTTATATGAATTGATGTAAGTATGTATATGTATATGTATATGTATATCCTTTTGTACGTATATATATGTATAGTTATGTATTTTATCCTATAATACTTGCATTATCACAATATATATACATACATACATACATACATTTACTTGAATATTGTCATTATATCACACACACATATATATACATTTTCACATTGTTCCTTCTTTACATATTTATCTATATTTGGATATGCATTGCTTATATACATATGTACATACTTGTATCATTTAAAGACATACATTCATGTGTATTTACTGGCGTATACAATTGTAACATCCCGCCTTTTTGGACAGTTTAAGCAGACACACATGCCAACTCAAACCATACAGAAAGGCGGATTGTTATTGAGGTAAATAAGGAAAAGCGGAGGAAAAAACAAACAGAATCTTGAAGCGGAATGATAAAATATAATAATCACATAATAGTTCATGAAGCTGTTTACAAAGCATTTGATTATACATATACAACACGAAATCAGAGTTACACATTTCAGAGATAAATAAATAAAAAAGCAGCGGAACAGTGTGATGCGGTGGAATAATATAGTAAATAATAATAATAATAATACAGTCTTCATCTTCATCCTTCATAAATAAGGTCTTCAAATCTTAAAATGCTTAGGCTAACCCGAGCGAATTGAAAAGAAAAAACACTCGAGTCAGAACTAAAACATCTTATGTAAGTTAAATCAACGGTAAATAAATATGAGTGGAATGACATTAGAGATGCTTACAGGGTTAGCCATCTCCTATCCAGTGCCTAATGTGAGTGCGGTAACTTTAGAGATGTTCAGGATTCACATCGCTTAAGGATCTGTTAAACTATCTACTATGTAGTAATATACGCTATTGTAATAGTGTCTATAATAAAGTAAAGCATTAAAATAGCGTTAAGGCTTACATTTTCCCCTTAACACATTTTATACATTCGCAAGTCTATACAATAGCATAATCCCACCCGTACCGGATGCCGTCAGAGGGCATTCCATAGGTATGGTACAAAAAAAGCTCGTAGAAGGCGTGCTAGGGTAGGTGACACAGCATAACTAGGAAATGCTAGGGTAGATATACTAATTACACTTCCGGACTAGTGGTTACGCATAACAGCTATTATCGCCCATCTCGGAACACACTCCCAAGTAAAATCGCGAGCGGCCACCAAATAAATCAAAATTCAAAATATAGTATTGATGGAGTATGCCCGATCGGAGCAATGACCTCACTTGGCCAATCGATTGCTCCAGTTTAAGCCACCTTAAGCTAACTCATTGGACCCAAGTCCACCACTACAACAAAATAGTCATATTACAACTTTTACTTTACAACTAACAAAAACCGACAGTTGTTATAGGTTATTTTTAACAACTGTTTATTTTTAGCAGTTGTAACAAAGGTACTTTTAACAACTTTCTTTATGCAGCAGTTGCAATATACGTTTATAACAACTGATTTTTTTTGCCGGTTGTAAATGCTTAATTATTACAACTGTTTGTGCCGGCTGTCCACTGAACATAAAGTTACTGCTTTCCACCTAACAAATTTTCCGCTTCCCTCCCTTCATTTTCCTCGGCCGCTTAATTTGTTAACTAACTACTAAAACTCACGGTCAAATTTCATTCGCCTAAACCCTAACTCCATCGCTGCCACCCTTTCCATCCACGAATCTAAACCCGCTCGTCGCCCTAGCCCTCCACGAAGCTAGACCACTCGCCGCCCTTGCCCAGAGCCGGCCCTTTACCAAAGCGGCCAAAGCTAGGGCACAGCCAAATCAAACGCGTATAGCCAAAGATCATAGAAGGAAAGATCGAAGATCGAAGGCCGAAGATCAAAGGCTGAAGCGAAGGAAAGATCAAATCAAACGCTGAGCAATGGCGGCCTGAAGATCGAAGGCCGAAGCGACGACGATGGGATTACTTGACTGGCAAACGTCGACTTCTCAACAAAGCTAGGGCGCAGCCAAGCCGAACGACACATCACGGTGATCTATTATTTACTAACTACTGTTGCTTGTTTTTGAAAAGGTAATTGTCTCTGTCTGATTGATTTTGGATCTGCATCTTGTGCATTCTAAGTTCTGTTCTAATTTTGATGTAGTTGGTATTGTAATTTGCAAGCAAGCCATGTTTAGTGTTCTAGATTCTAATGACAATTCAATTATTCGATTTTGATCCCTGTTCCATATGTTCTAATTTTGAATTTGCAAATAACTTAACTCTGCCTTATTCTAGATTCTAATGGCAATTCAATCATTCAATTTTCATTCTTATTCTATATGTTTTAAATTTGAATGCAAATAACAAAACTGTGTTGTGTTCTAGAGTCCAATAATCCAATGATTCAATTATTCAATTTTGATCTATATTCCATACGTTTTAATTTTGAGTTAGTTAATTGTAGAATAAGGACTGATTGTATAATAAGGGTTAAATGAAAAATGGTATATTTAATTTGTTATTTGAAATAATTGTATGATAAGGGTTAAAGATTAAAGAATGATTCAATAATAATTAATGGATTTTTTAATGGTTAGTAAATGTAAAATCTATCCATAAATAATTAAATTTGTTTTCGTACTAATTTATAGCTAAATGTATTTTTGTACATGTAACTGACATATATACGTTACATTTCCATTTTGTACAGAGGTTAAAATAATTATTCTAGGATGTAGCATTTACTCCATGTAGGACAATATGTGTTGAAGAACCATTTATAACTAATTATTGAAAATAGTAGTTATAAACTATTCGCTTGTAAACATAACAATGGTATGAATCTTTGTATGAAATAGCTAAATTAATTAAGTTCTTTTCAGTCTGTCTATAATTACAAAGAAAATGTTAAAAAACTGTTGACATTTATAATTCATAACCGATTGCCTGATTAATAATTTGTTTAGATAGAAGAGAGCCTTTAGTCTAATCAGCTAATGGTATTTCAAGGTACAGCTTATGGGTTAATTTGAAATCAATTAGATACAATAGGAATAAATCAGTAAACCTATTTATATTTTGAACTATTGATCAACTAACCGAAGTGAATTAATTGAATACAAAAAAGAGAAATTGGGTCCCAGGCATGAAGAATGACTGTGGATTTGTGCACTAGTAGATGATAGAGTCCGTGGTCACTAGTTTCTTGATGAAGTACATGTAAAGAATGGACTATTTAAAGCTTACTAGTTTCTATTGCCGTGTAGTTACTATTTTCTTTTGCATGTGCGTCCAATCGGATCCACACAAGCTATGGACAAAACATGGGTTAACCTACCAAGGTTTTGTAATTTTTGATTAGTTATTTTATACTTATAACTATTTAGGGTTGACTAAGGACATGTTTATTTTTTGTAGAATGACAGAGGAATAAAGGCAAGCTGTTCGGAATTTCGTACATAAGCGTGCAGAAAGTGAGGGTAACCCATAAAAAATTATTTGTCTGTGTCGTCAATGTAGGAATCTTGTTTGGCATTCTATAAGAGATGTTGTGACACATTTGGTGTGTTTTGGAATTAATCCAACATATGATGTATGGATCTTTCATGGAGAAGCACGTCATTCACGAAATGAAGCCGATGAAGTGACAGTTACATACAGAATGTATTTAGATGCAGAAATTGGTGACGATGAGAATGAGAATCATGTTAATCATAAATATAGGGAACAGACTAAGAAAATGTTGGAGACAGCTGAAATTCCTTTATATTCTGGTTGTACATGCCATACAAAGTTGTCTGCTACAATACTTCTTTATAAACATAAGGCTCGAAATGGTGTACTGACACAGCATTTACGGAACTTCTTAAGCTTCTTAGGGATATGCTACCTAAGGAAAACAAGCTTCCTGATTCTACATATGCAACAAAGAAGTTGATTAAATCATTTGGTTTAGGCTATAGGAATGTACATGCATGTGTAAACGACTGTTGTCTATTTAGAAAAAAGCTTGCGCATCGTGATTTTTGCCCCACATGTGGCAAATCTCGTTGGAAAAAGAACAAGACAAGCGAAGATGGAAAGCAAGCAAAAATACCTGTGAAGATTTTGGGATACTTTCCACTCATACCAAGGTTGAAAAGAATGTTCATGTCGCCGGAGACCTCAAAACAATTAAGATGGCATAGCAGTAATAAAAGAGAAGATTGCAAACTGCAACATCTTGTAGATTCCTATCAATGGTCTACAATTGATAGAATGTATCCTTCCTTTGCATCCGATCCATAAAATTTAAGGCTCGGTCTTGCAAGTGATGGTTTTAACCCCTTTGGTGATTGGAATTCAACATATAGTTGTTGGCCAGTGTTTCTTGTTGCTTATAATTTCCCTCCGTGGTTTTGTATGCATAACGATAATATAATGCTATCTTTATTAATTCCTGGACCACGTCAACTGGGAAATGATATTGACATATATCTGCAACCACTTATTGAAGATTTGAACAAATTACGGAATAAAGGGGTAAAAGTGTACGATGCATACGATCGCAGCGAATTTAGATTAAATGCAATTCTGATGTGGACAATAAATGATTTTCCAGCTTATGGAAATTTGGCAGGTTGCACTGTAAAAGGGAAGAGAGAATGTCCTGTTTGTGGTATTAATACATGTTCAATGTGGCTACCATTTAGTAAAAAATGCACATACTTGGGTCATAGACGATTTCTTGCACCTAATCATGAGTACCGTCACAAGAAAAACATGTTTGATGGAACCATAGAAATTAGACAAATGCTTCCAATACATACTGGTACTCAAATCTTCGATGATGTTAAAGATATTGTGAATGAGTGGGGGAAAAAACAAAGGAAGATGAGAGAGACAGTAGGAAAAGAAAACGAGGGGATGTAAAGAAAAAGGGAATCCAAATGTGGAAAAAGAAATCCATTTTTTTTGATTTGCCTTATTGGAGGGTAAAATATAGCTAAAAATAAGATGTCTTTTTATTTTTTTTAACCATGTCTAGTAATTAGTATTTTACTATCACTCTATTATACACATTTTTTGGGTTTTCGTAGGCACTTCCGTTGCGTCACAATCTAGATGTAATGCATGTCGAGAAAAATATTTACGAGAGTATTCTTTTATCGGAAAATTGGGCACTTTCGTAGGCACTTCCGTTGCGTCACAAATGTTTCACCTTGTTCGTTGTTGTTGTTGGTGGAAGTCTAAAACACTGCATCCAGCATTGGACAATTCGGTAGATCGTTGACTTTATATGTTCCAGTCATCTTACTAAACTTAACAATTTAGATGCTATCCTTTTATCCTTTATTTAATCTTATCTACTAAACTTGAGCAGTCCTTGTATTTGGGATGGCAGAAAAATCTAAGCCAGTATTAACATTAAAATGGATGGTCTTGGTAGACGTTTGCTGCCAAAGCCAGTGTTAAAATACAAGAAGACATGACGGGGATTTATCATTAATGTGAACAACACTCGAAATGCAATCACATAGATGACAGTTGGATGCTTCTATAAAAAATGGTTTGTATTGCAATACACAGCAGAAAGACCTTATATCAAATATCGAAAAACAAATGGGCCATTTTTGTTAGATATATTCAAGTTGTCTCGTTAACATGCACCTAGCGAGTACTATGAACAGTGGAGATTTTATATGTTCTCATCAACTTTGCAACTATATTCTCCATTTGTGTTTGTTAGAGTACCAGCCACCAAGGAAGAAAGTTATTCATTGTGTTACATGATCAAAAACATAATAAATAGGGAAAATTTTCCATTTAGACCCATTTTTAAAACTACTAGAATAAGCAGACCATTATTCAAACTATTTGCCATTATGAGCTAGGTTTTTACCATCCAATTTTTTTCCCTTTCATTTTTGTTGAATATGCATAGAGTTAACTCCCAATTGCTCCAGTATAGAAATGCATGAAATTACTCCCACGCAAAAATATCCCAAAAAAAAGAGGGAGACAATGGTGCAACTATGAATTGCACCAATTTTTCTTATAGGGGCGTACTATGAAATTGTGCTTGCACATATTTTTTTCCTTAAAAAAAGGCAACCAAATGACTGTTTTATCCAAAACTAATCTATATTTGCAAATTGTTCGGAATGTGATCAATTTTGCTATTAGTAATCAAGATTAGTCCGTATAGAATATGTGTCCAAAATGATATAATTGCACATATAATGAAATACATGGAAAATATTTCAAATATAATAGTGGAACGAATCCGAATGAAAGCCCATTGGTGGATGTGGTAAAAATATTGCCATAAGTATGTAAATTTTTGGTATACTAATAAAATGCCTCCTAATAATACACTTATGATCAATTATAATAATGAAATGTGTATCTAAATTGTTTGTGGAAGTTTGTATGTTGAGAAATGCAGACTTGTTTTTGATGAACGACACTTGATGTTATTTGTATGGTGATGAACTGCACAATAGAGGTTATGTAATGTGAATGGTTTGTGGGTATGTAGACTGGTTATGAAAGTGATTAGTGTGTCTACACGGCATAATTTCACAAATCCCAGATCAGCTTAGAGAAGATATAAATTAAATGTTTATGATTTTTGTTTACATTTTGAACTTATAAATTAAATGTTTATGATTTTTGTTTGCAGTCACATCGGAGTAGCAACAACGTTTCATATGGTGGTCATATACAAGTTCAGAATCAGTTTAGAAAGTGCAAATTATTGGGTTGGCAAAAAAATGTTGTCGCAGAAGCAACAATTGCATCTACTGATCCTACATTTTAGTGCATCATGTACCACTTGGAGCAGATGCTTGAAAGGTTTGGATTGATTCAGTGGTGGAGCCCGAAGCTATTTTATATAGCCCTACTTCAGATATCTATACTATTGGACAAGCGGTGGGGACGACTGTTGCTTGGCATAAAGAATTTATCTCTTTTAATTAGTATGTATATGTACTCTTACTGAAATATGTTATGGATTTAGTTGTGTTTTTTATTGAACTTATGAATTCATAGATGGTGTAAACTCGAATTGTTTTCGATTTTCTTGAATGCAAATGCTTTGTGTTGTTTCAAGTAATTTGCATGATTGTGTATAATATTAATATAATATTGGTTTTAGTTATGATATTAAGAAATTTATAGCGGTTGTGAAAAGATGATTATGGCTGTTTGTAGCAGTTGTAAAAACGTCAGTTGCAACTGTTATTGTTAGTTGTACTTCATCCTTTTACAAGTGCTAAAAGCAGTTGTAAAAAGCCTTTTACAAGTGCTAAAAGCAGTTGTAAATGGTTTTCCGCAGTGTAAATTAGTTTTCTACAACAAGCTATGGCATTTGTAAAAGACCTTTTGCAACTGCTAAAAGCAGTTATAACTAGTCATTTACAACTAACATGTCGCAGCTGTAAAATAAGTTTCTAAAACTGATTCTGCAACTGTTCTAGCCAGTTGTAAAATAAATCGGATCTATTACAACTGCGGATATAACGACTGGCAGGTGCTAGTTGTAATAGACATATTACAACTGTTTTTAGCAGTTGCGAAAAGGTATTTTTGTTGTAGTGCACGTATACACCTCATATGGGATCGTCGCCACCATCCTACTTCATTCTGGAATCTCCACCACATGCACAGTTGTCAAAGTGGTTTTCAGTATTGGCAGAGAGTATGACAATATTCGATCCCGCCCTCTTTAACAACCAATCGCTTATTACACACCGGATGGTTCTTTTATATTTCAAAAGTCAATTCGCAATTTGTATCAAAATATCATATTCTCAAAACCATCACATTCGAAATTAGATTCACCTTCGAATCATTTTCACTTTCAAAATCATATCGTTTCTAGAAAATCATAATTTATTCCAAAATCATATTTCCAAAATAGGTTCAATCTTTACTTCAAAATTATCATATCCCATTAGTTAACATTTAAGTCCCAACTTAGGTTACAACATCATTTACCATATTCACTTAAAATCGAGAATTTGAATATAACCCATCCTTTTTTACTTAGTTCGGAATTTAGAGGAAAATAGTCTTAAGTAGTTATAAATAGTTTAAATTAATAGATTAAATAAAATTAAAATAATTTATATAGCTTTAAATTAGATTAATTAGATTTAAAATAAATTAAAACAGGTTAATTAGTTCAAATAAATTAAATGGTTTAAAATAGGTAAAATGATTTAATGAAATTAATACATGTTAAAATAGTTTAATACTTTGAAAATGTTAATCATTAAAATTTTGAAATAATATATTTTTAAAACAACTTATATTAAAACGTGAATTTGTAATTAATATCAAATTAAACTATTCATTTCATTTCATCACGTTTGGACTATTCTCAGTTTCCAAGTCAACAAACCAAATTGCAAGTCCACAAACCAAATTCCAAACCTTTCAATTTAACGTTTCAATAAACTATTGAATTTCATATTGTTTTAATCCATGTTCAAAATATTAATTCGGATTACTCCAATTTCAAAATATTTCAAGGTTATTCATACAACTTCAATAACTAAATTTCGGTAGAATTTCATTTATACTTAAAAGTTTAACTTTAAAATTCCGATTTAATTTCTTAAAGGCATTTTTTAAACCAATTCATATTTCAATGCAAAACTTGATTTACAATAATATGTCCATTTATATATGTCAAATTTTATTTCAGGATATTATTTAATTAATGCAAAAATTAAGAAGTTCAAAATCATTAAATTTGACCAATCTGGTGTCCGTATATAATTCTCTACCCTAGGTCAAGTGATAAAGATATTTATCATTTCAATCCCCAATTTAAAATTTTACAGTTATATATCATTTCAAATCGTAATCTCGAAATTTATAAAATCCATAAAATCGCTCGAGTTTAACATTTCAACACATAACGATTTTTCCTTATTCTACAGATCATTCGGTATGTATCATTTCAACACATAGTAAACTTTCAGTTTATAACGATATAAAAGAAATCATCCATTCATCCAATATCAACAATCAACATCTATCACAATCATCAATAAATATCATATAGAACTGATAATCGATGATCGGTATTTAATAGTAATTTATATTTAATAATAAATTAAATAATGATTTAATTCAAATTAATTCAATTTAAATGGGATGATGGTTTAAAACCAAACAGTCATAAATAAATTCCTAATCACATCATAAATTAAATTTAACAAACATAAATTGTGAGTGTGTTAAAACACTCTCCTTTGAATTTAAATTGAATTTAAATCCAATTTAAACCTAAAATCCATACAGTCTCAGAATTTTTCCAAACTAGCGTCCGAAATTCCAATACGGTCCCAACGTTACAAGCTGAGCGTAAAATGGACCTCGTATGCAAAAGTTATTAAGATTAGAACGATTGAATTTAAATTTTGAATAAAATAAATAAAATAAAGCAACGTCCACGTCATAAACCTATCGTCCACGTTCACTCGTTCACGGGCCTTAGGCAACCACGTAGCTTCGATCCACAGCCACCACTACCACAACTCGACACCGGCCAACTACAACCGCCAGCCAGCTGCACGCCTGGCCTTCCTGGCTTACCGCGACCACTTAGTCCCTTCCGATGATGCCAATTGGCGCTCGAGCTCACCCAACCTCCGCAAAATACAAAAAAATAATCGAATTTAGGTGACAATCTAGCCATCGATTCCACCTGCGAACACCACCGATGGACAACGCTCGATCCCCTCTACAACACGCTACCCTCCAATCGACAATCCATCGAAGATCATCAAACACCACTGAACGACCGAGACTAAATCCCCCTTCCAGCCACACATCAATCCAGATTGAAAAAAAATCAGAAAATTGAGTTGCACTCGTCGGGAGCTTCAAATTGATTAATAATTCGATATAGTTTGAGGAGTTTGAATTTTTGATTTGGTTTTGAAATTGAAATTGAGGTTTGGGAATTGTTTTGTCTGTCATTGAGAAGAGGAGGAGAAAATGGAATTGTACATACTGTAATCAGAAATAAGAAATGACCTAGGGCTTATAAAGAGGTATTTATAGGTAGATCAGATAAACAGAATGAATGGATACGATTGATTTACACAATGATCGATAAATGTCCCGAAAAGACCGTTTTGCCTCCAGAGCGAAAATGGGTTTACCCATATATCAAAATAGATGTTTTCAAATATTTTAAACTCATTGGAACAGGTTTCAACTCCTAATTCCATCATATGAAGAAGTTATGTTAAAATCAGCTTAATTCAAATTGATTTCAATTAAATTGATTTCTAGGCGTTTCGAGGCCATGCGATCAAACGACAAGTCCGATCGCTACGAAACTTGAAATCCTACAATAATTCACCGTTACGGATCTGATGAAACTAGTTTCGTCGAAATCCAAGTCAGTGGAAAAAATGGCTAATTTTACGTTAACTGAATAAATTAATATTAAATTAATTAAATCACTTTTTCATTCAAAGTTAATAAATCACAATTTCTATCATCTTAGATTACTTAGACATCTACCATAACTTAAAACAAAATTAGTTTTCAATTCAAAGTTCATTAATTTACCAATTATAGTGTTTAACTTCAATTGTAATTAAATCCAATTATTTAAAATTTAATTCCAATAAATTGTTTTTTATTTGATTTCAAACTTTATACTCAATCCATTATTACTCAAATAAACTAGTTAATATTTGTTTGTCTTTCATTACATAAATATACTCCAGTTTCCATCTTTAGTTTGTATTAACTATCAAATTCTATTTTATTGTATTTTTGTCAAAAATATACATTAATTATGATTAAAAATTTCAATTAATTTATTTAACGTGGTTTCATTCTTTTTATTACATTAACTATTATCTTATGAATAAATTTACATTTTTATTTACTTTATTAAATTCATACTTTCAGTTATTGTATTAATTCTCATTAATATAATATTAAGTTACATTTAATTTTAATTTATTTTCCATTTCAATCAAATAGACCAAATAAATAAACAGGTAACTTACAACAAGCGTTACTATAACTTTCAACCATACTTATGAATTCATTATTCACAAACAAATGTTACAAGTCTTATATAACCCAAATTTTATTCAATGGTCATGTATTTCATAATATTTCATTTATAAATTCAATGTTTGAATTTGTTTTCATATATCAATTTATAACAAAGTATAACAATTTACATTATTTCAATTAATTGTAATCTCATTCAAATTGTTAATTATTAGCTTTAATTATCATTTGTTGCTTCATTTAAGTATTCATTTCATTATTAAATTATAGGTTTTTATTTCTTCCAAATTTAATTACCAAAATCTTATAAAATTAACAATTTAAATCATCAAACATTTATGGGTCGTTACATTCTCCCTGCTCAAAACTTTTCGACCCCGAAAAGGGAAAAGGAGGGAAGGAAGGTATTAAGTAATTAATATATCTTATTCAAAATATTACATTTTTAGTGAAAAAAAATTACAAAATAAAATATATTAATTTATAACAATTAAATCCTTTTACATTCAAGATAATATGAGTTTGGGAAACATTTATCAAAATTTCTAGGTCTGAAATTTACGAAAAATTTCGGTAGAGTCTCCTTTACATGGAGAGGCTCAGGAGAAGTTATAATATCATTAAATAATGTCATAAATTTTCAAAAATAATATATCCTAACAATGAGAAAAACAATAAAAAATCGTTAGAAAACGGTAATCCGAGAACGTACCTATTTGTCGGGCAAACAACGCTTATTTTATTAAACCAAAAGCAGTAGCAATTGCTTCCATAAACCTGTATCTCACTTATATAATCTAAAAAGAATTAATAATTATATAAAATGAAATATTTAAAGTTTTTTCAACCACTAACAAACAAATCAATGCAAAACAACAACTTGCAACCATAACATACAATCATCATATAAAATCAATACAAATCAGTTATCCATCCATATCAACCAAAACAAATAGTTGGTTCGGATTCGGAAACTTTTAATCGCCAAGAATGACAAATAAACTACTAAGTGCACCATTTACTCAACAGTCTTAGATAAAACTCAATAGATTATCATAGCTCTTAAACAATTAGAAGTATCTTATCCCAACCCATACCAAAAAAACAATAATTTACAATGTTAATTGAGTTATTCTTATTTAATTTCTTTTACCACATTTACATTTTTTATTTCTTTAACTTACATTTATGTAACGACCCGATTCTTTGATTCCCAGGAACCAACATCCTTACGCCCACTATATCAAATGCCGAACAATCGAATGCCGAAAAAAAACCGAACCGTTAAGTTTAAAGAAGAAGGAGGTAGGAGAGGAAATAGAAAACAATATCAGAATCTCACAAGCGCAGCGCAACAATATATAATAGATAAATGACTAATCTTTAAAACAAAAATAATTATGTCTATTTATACATTACATCATCAAAGTACAACAAAATTTATAACATACAGATGGACAGTTATCATAACCCGTCCTCACAAATCTGACTATATAGTTAATCACACACAATGGATAATACGTAATTCGTGTGATACGTCTCACCATCCAGCACATCCCCTTAGCTCCATAGCAGTCCATCCAAAAGCATTACGCTATAATACTCGGTCTGACCCGAGCATTATAGTTAAATAACACCTGAGTCAGTCAGAAAAACCAGCGTGAGAATAACACACTCAATTGGAGTATTATAGTTTTCAAAATCCTTTGAAATCAAAGGTATCTTGCATGACCACGCCACAAATAAACATGTCGGGTTTTACCTTACAATAACCAAAACATTTTTATCAAATCTGTCTGATATTATAATAGTGTCTATAGAAAGTAAAGTATAATCTAGCTTAAATGCTTGCCTCTCACGTTTCAGCATAGATGGGCACAATCGAAACTGTATAAGTGCTTATTGGAGATTGGATTTCATACAATGGCAGGGCTACTAGGGTACTGCCCGTCATAGTATGTAGTATAGACACCATACCGAGGATCCACCCTGATCCCCTACATCACAAGATCAGAGCTACCCCTTATTGGATAGTCCGAATAATATCACCCTTTGGTTGGGATCAGCAACCATTCACACAGCCGAATAAAAGGACATCTAGACAGGGGTGACCTTTCCTTAATTGGTGGCTAGCCACTTAGCCTTGTGTGCATCTCCCATGTTTTAGCCATTCTCGGTTGATGAGGCTCGAGGCTATGCGTTACCTTTTTGGCATACATTCACTTAGAATGCTCATCGTCCTTCTGACGATGTTCTGAAAGCTTTCGTCCATACAAGCCCGTTTCGGGTTCGAACGGAACTGAAGGCACTACTCCTACTACATCCATTTTGGAATCACCCTCAGGATTAGTAGCGACTATCCCTTTCACTTCACTGCTCCATATTTGACTCCAAGCTATTGCCTTGCTCACGAAAACGTTCAAACCAGATCGAAGTGGTTTTCGGGAATTTAGTCCCAATCCTGGTCTCTTCGAAACGATCAGTTCATTGGCCAATATTTATGGTCGGCTATTTACTATCAAATGACTTTCACAAACAACCATCAGATTTAAAATAATTTTTCGAATTATTTATTATTCAAAATATCTTCACAAGATATCTTCTTCACTTCAATATTTTGAAATCAGTTTCAAATCTCTTTTTATTCACGTAATAAATTCCCAAAATTGTTTAGTTCCCACTGAAAATTACCAAATCCAAATACTTTAGATTTTAAAATAATTTAAATCACTTTATTCTAAAATATACTTTAAAACATTTAAATTAAAACTACTTAAACACTTTATTCAAAAATATATACTTTAAAAGTATTTTATAAAATATAAAACTAAGCTTTTTAAAAATAAAAGTTAAGCCAAACTAAATTTTAAATAAGAGTTGCGAAATTCTATTCAAGTTTTCAAGTAAAACTTTAACCAAACTATCTTTAAAATAAAACTATTTTATAAACTATAAATATTAATAATTATTTTTTTAAAACATAATACCAATTGCCTTCGTATATCTAATTTAAATAAATATTTACATTTAAAATTAAACAACTTAATTAATAATTTCTTAAAAACATTCCTTTGAACAACTTTAAAACTTTTAATTTATGCTTAAAAAATCTGCTTGAAAACGTACTTGGCTTTTCAGCGAAATACACTTTTCTTCACACCCTTTTAAAAATAAATCACTATTTATTTTTAAAACAAATTACCAATTCCTTTATAAATTTCCAACATGAATTTATGCTGTCAAATAACCACTGATATCTTATTTCACTTTATAAACCCAGTTTATAAATTCCACGGTCTCATCTTCTTTTAAATCATAATTTCAAACTCTAAATCAATTTCCAAATCAATTTTCAGATTTACTCTATTTTAAAATAAGTTCCTTTACTTATTCAATTTTATTTCAAAACCCATTAATTTCAGATTTAGTCTCTTTATTATAATTTAAAATCCTATTTAAACCGAAAATAACCATTCATATTTATTCCCAAAATTCTTCTTTTATTCCTTCCTAAACCATTTAAATTCAGAATTTTAAAACAAATCTTTTATTCCTTTAATTATTATCACTTAAGTTAAGAATTCATTTATTCCTATTTATTCAAAAATCTCCTTTTAGATACTTTGGAATTTATTTATTAGAATTTAAAAAACAACTTTTTATCTTTTCCTAAATCATTCTTTAAATTATCCAAATTCTCTATAATTATTTTACTTGAAAATTCTCTCTTTTATTTTTTTCCAAAAATCCAATCTATATATTTGTGATAACTCAGTATATCCAAATATATTCAATCGAACATAGCATTCAATATTTTTAATCACCAATATAATATATCTCAGATTATAAAATAAATAATATCACAGAATATTAAAACAATCTAAATAATTTATAACCAGCTTAAAACTCAAGATTTAACATTTTACCCAATCTCTAATTTTTAAATTCAATAAATTTAATTACCAAATAATAATGATATTTAAAATTCAAGTTAAACCAACTTCCAAATATTTAAATCAATTAAATATTCCAATTTCAAATATCTAAAAAATTTGGGTTGTTACATTCCTTCCCCTTAAAAGAATTTCGTCACAGAAATTTCTAGTTAAGAAGAATGGTCCACAACTCGTTAACTATTTCCCATTCCAAATAGTTTTTTTTTATCAACTTCCCAAAACCAAATAGTTTAAACAATACCCAAAACAATCTCTTTATAAAAGACACGATTACTCTTACTAACTTTCTAAACGTTTTTGATTGGTTTCAACCATATCACTTACTCAACCATTTAGATTTTAATTTAAAGTCAAATTTTAAATTAAATTTTTTTCTAACTTCCTAAATTTTCGAAATTTTTTGCCAGCGTCTCCTTTGCGTGGCTAGCTAGGTACAATTACAAAATGCCTCTACGGGCCTCCAGATTTCAAAAGAAAACAAAAAGCCAAGTGGCTAGACCAGAAAATCATCAAATTTCATATAGAAATTTAAATACATACCTTTTGTCGAGCAATTGAATTTATCTTCAAAAATCAAAACACCAATTCCCTTTTCCTTTATAACACCTGTATATCCTACTTAGCGATCATATCCAATCACAACTTTCAAAATCATTTTAATTCATTTCTATACAAAAGTTTCAATATCTAATTCATTCAAGCATGTACGATGTATAAATATCATCCGTATGCAATGCCAAATCTGATCGCTCACTCGATCGCACAATTTCCCTTCCGAACTATTATCGTTCAACCAACTCCCCAGTGTGGACTCAGGTCTAGTTTCTTGATCAGAAACGGTCATTCTCCTTGCATAGCCATGACTATGATAGAGAATTTCTAGAATCAATCAAAAATACATATCCTGGGTTCGACGTCGAAAATCGAGTGAAAATCCCTACTCAGTTCGATATAACTATCTCGAAATTCTGTGCTCGAATCTGGATCCAATCACTATGCAAACAATATAATATACGTACATCCTACGTATTTCTTTCCAATTGATTATTAGCTATGTCAATTTCCCTTTTTATTCACATTTATTTTGATTTTATTAACTTATCCACATTTATTCCATTTCAAACTTTACTTATCCTTCTTCAACATTCACTTAGAATACTTCCAGTACCAAATTTTACTTAAGAATTTACCATTTCTCCTAAGTTCAATATAAATATTTCATTCACCTCTTATATTCATTTTACTTTATCACTTAAGACTTTACATTTGTTTCCATTTAACTTAAGTTTCTATTTCATTTTCCATTCAATTTACCTTCAAAACTTTTATTATTTTAGTACACTTAGAACTAGTTTTACAACTTTACTTTACTTTACACAGTCCCATTATTTAATTTCAATTTCATTTACTTACCATTTAAATCAATTAGTTAACTAACTGATTCTAAATTTAAATACTTTGTTTTATTTAATCCAAGTAGACTAATTTCAATTTCACTTTATTTAGCACAAATTAAATTTAATTCCAACATTCCACTTCCATTTTACTTACTTACAAATATAAATTCCTTTGTTCCTCTATAAAATGTTTAAAATCTCAATAATCTCATTTTCAATAATCATTTTCTCAAAGCTCACTTTTACTTACATTCCGATTCAATCTAAATTTTAAGTTTCGATAAGTCTTTCAACTTATTCACATTCCATTCACAATCTCTTGAATTTACTTCATTTAATTTACTTTCTTTACTAGCTGCTTTATTATCACATTTACTTGAAATTATAAATTCATTTATTCATTCACAAATTTATTTCCACCTTAATAAATTTTATTTAAGTAACGATTTCACTTAGTCCGCCTAGACTTTTTCTTTTCATTCATCTTTACTTATCTAGATTTAATTTTACTAGTTACCAAGCCCATTTATATTTCCATAACATTTTAAATACGCTTCCAGAGTTTAAACCCATCACTTAAACATTTTAATCAAACCCCAGAGTCTTTAATAATCACATAACTATTTCAAAATCATTTTAAAATCCATTATATATATAAGGGGCATTTTACTATAAGGACAAATTTTGATGTCTAATTAGTTTCTAGGCCACACATCCACAGAAATTAATTTCAAGGCCAAAATAAGAAGATTAATAACTTTTGAGGACAAAGTTAGCTGTCCCGTTACTTTCAAGGACATAATTTCAAAGGTTTTAAGGCCTTAGAAACTAATTATTTTGCATTTTGTCCTTGAAGGTAATTATTTCAGTTGTGTGTCCTAGAAACTAACTGCACCGTCTAAAGAGGCCCTTGTGACTACTTTTCACTATATATAATCCATTTTCATATCAAATTATCTTTTGAATTTTAAAACCAAACCATGTTTCACAAACCGCTTCAATTTAAAGCAATTTGGCAGCAATTCCTCTCCTAGAAATCGAAAATGAACATCGATGATGCTGTAGTCATCACCGAAGTTATTTTCCAGCGACCGAAAAGAGTTCATTGCTTTATCCCTTCAAAACATGTTCTAAATATTTTCAAATTCTAATTCTCACCAAATTTCATATTTCAATTCAAAAATATTTCTAAAATAATATCACTGTTATTCTCTAAACCTTTGAAAACCATTTTCAAACCAAGGGAATTTAAACTTTTCCCAAAATTTCAAATTTCGAATCCTTCAACTCATATACAAAAATTACTCTGGAATTTTATTTCAATTTATTAATTACATTTATAATCTACATTCCATTTTGTTATATAATTATTTCCTTAACTTTTACTTATCATTCTCAATTTCTTACTTCTACAAAATAATGATAATAGTTTAATATTATCATTCCCTAACGACCAAGAAACCATATACTATAATAATTTACAAAAATTATTTCTGTATATACAAAATAATTTTGGTAAAATTATTTCATTTATCCTATTTTAAAATAATACTGTGTTGGTTTATCTTGTTTAAGAGTTTAGAAACCCCTATCGATGACATGCGTCCTACATATCGACTAGAATCCATATACACTCAATCGATAAATCAACACAATATAAAACAATTTTTATATTCACTAACAAATATGCGATCATAATTATTAATACTCTCAAACTCATTCTAGAGTACTACAGACTCTATTCTATTGATGATCTCCACTAGAGCCAAGGTTCTCGCTTAACCTTCAGCTCTGATACCAAGTGTAGTGACGCGATTCTTCGACGCCCAAGAATCGACGTCCATACGACCACTGTATCAAATGCCGAACAATCGAATGCCAAAAAAACCGAACCGTTAAGGTTAAAGAAGAAGGAGGTAGGAGAAGAAATAGAAAACAATATTAGAATCTCACAAACCTAGCTGAACAATATATAATAGATAAATGACTAATCTTTAAAACAAAAAGAATTATGTCTGCTTATACATTACATCATCAGAGTACAACAAAATAACACACAGTTGGACAGTTATCACAACCTATACTCACAAATCTTACAATACAGTTAATCATACATAGGTGATAATATGTAATACATGTGATACATCTCGCCATCCAGCACATCCCTTTAGCTCCATAGCAGACAATCCAAATTTTTTACGCTATAATACTCGATCTGACACAAGCATTATTGTTAAATAACACCAGAGTCAGTTTGGAAAACCAGCATGAGAAAAACACACTCAATTGGATTATTAAAGATTTCAAAATCCTTTGAATTCAAAGGTATCTCGAATGACCACACCACAAATAAATATGTCGGGTTTTTACCTTACGACGACCAAAACATTTTTACCAAATCCGTCTAATATTATAATAGTGTCTATAGAAAGTAAAATAGAATCCAGCCGAAAGGGCATCTCAAGTTTCGGCATAGTTAGGCACAATCAAAACCGTACATGTGCTTATTTGAGATTGGATTCCATAAAATGGCAGGGCAACTGGGGTACCGCCCATCATAGTACGTGGTATAGATCGCCATACCAAGGATCCACCTTAATCCTCTGCATCACAAGAAAGGAGCTACCCCTTGCTGGATTGTCCGAATAAGATCACCCCGCGATTGGGATCAGCAACCGCCCACACAGTCGAAATAATGGGACATCTAGACATAGGTGACCTTACCCCAATTGGTTGCTAGCCACTTAGCCTTTTGTGCACCTCCCCTGTTGTAGCCATTCCTAGTTGATGAGGCTTAAGGCTATGCGTTACCTTTTTTGCACACATTCACTTAGAATGCTCATCATCCTTTTGACGATGTTCTGAAAGTATTCGTCCATACAAGTCCGTTCTGGGTTCGCACGGAGCCGAAGGAACTACTCCATCTACGTCCATTTTGGAATCACCCTCAAGACGAGTAGCAACTAGCCCTTGCACTTCACTGCTCCATATTCGACTCCAAGCTCTTGTCTTCCTCACGAAAATATTCAAACCAGATCGAAGTGGTTTCGAAAAATTAATCCTAATCCCGTTCTCTTCGAAACTGTGATGACCCTGACCCGACCTTCCAAAATTGACACCGAACACATCATGCGTATTCGAATGCTGCAGATTCAAACGTTGAATTTGGTTCGCCGGAGCTTATAGCTTATTAAATACAACAACACAGCGGAAGAAGAAATGAATAATTTTATTGATACATAATGGATCCCACAAATCCAATACAAATGATATCAATATCAGAGACAAGATACATTAGCGGAACAATAACTTCAATGCCAAGAAGGAGAGAAAGAGAAACAGCAATACTGCAATTCCATAGCTAAAGCTCCAAACTTCAAGCTTGAACCACCATCACATTGAACTTAAGTAAGGTCAGTCATCAATGCGATTGCCAAGATCCAAAGACTCCAAAGACTGAATGCTATCGAATCTACATCTACAATCCTATTATCTGAAAATCTGACTCCTGGCTGCCCATGTGGAAAATTGTAGGCACCTAGAGTTTAGAAAGGGAAAAATAAACTCTAGGTTAGTCATGGGACTGGTTTGAGCAAACAAAAATAGTTTTCTTTGAACAAAAAAAAAGGATTTAAAAGGAAATCCACAATGTTCTTTGGAAAATGAAACTACCAAAAGGCCTCCCTCCACACACGCAATGCAATCGCACAATTGGAGGAGATTTCTCCTCATGATAGTCAAACATGCTTGATACACGAAAATCATTTTGATATTATTATTAGTGCATAGTGTAGAAAACATATACAAGTATAATATTATTCTTAGCCAGCATACCACCATTATGGTTTACCTACTATAGCTACCAATTAAACAGTAGGTCACCACCGTAAGTAAAAGGCGGGTCATACAACTAAAACCGTACAGGGCTCGTATTGTTTATTTGGATTTTCAACAAATGGTCAGGCAAAGGAACTTCCTGGGCCACATGGATACCCCTTTGGAGGGACACCCAGAGAACCTAAGCGGATCTCTGCCAGCACAAGGCTGGGTTACCTCTGTAACTAGGTAACTACTACACGAGTAATGCCATCTCTCGGTCGTTACCGACCTTTATATGAGGATCCTCAATATTAACAACCATAAAGCACAAATTTGACGTAACCACGTAAGTTAAATATCTGGGGTCCATACCATGATACCACCCTTTTCCTAAAGGAAATGGACATACCCTAAAGGGCACGACCCTCATAACCTTGCTGCATTCTTCCTGTTTGAACCATTTCCGGCTTATGAGGTTCGACGAAGTCTCATCCACAAATCTACACTTTTCACAAAAGCCATGCTACGATCAATAAATTACCAGCAGCACTTCGTATGCCACATTACCAAATTGGGAGTATATCACTGATAACCATCAACTATATAACCTCTGAGCTCATTCGTTCCAGACAAGGGTGTTAAGCTAAGTGAATAATTTCTCCGCCCCAAACATAAATATATTTGATAAAAACCAGCTCTATATCTCATAGTGTAACGTCAGACATATATCCGTACAAGTCTTTTCTGGGTTCAAACAGAACCGAAGGCACTTCAAAAGAAGCCCTTGCAATCTGAATAATTCCTAATCACGTCCAGACTCCCCATCACAAAGGGTGATCAAATATCTATACCAAGGCCATTCGGTGCAAAGCATTCGACAAGTAATCTTTTCGCTTTCGAAATACCCAGTCTACATCACCGGTGACGCAGCGGATAATACGAAAATTAGATGGAACGGTGAAAGTAGAAATCAGTGATTGAGAAATACCGAAAGGCCCAAATTCGTTGATCCGAGGATACCGAATTCTAGCTCTCTCTGACACATTGATCGCCCACGATACCGTGAAAAGAGATCTACAATTCTTCGAGCGTTGATCAAGCGTACTTGATTCCGCGAATTGGCTTCATCGAACGTTGATTCGAGCGCACTCGAATACCGTAAGTGGAGATAGGAGATCACACTCAACTACCGATTTAATGAAAGCACAAAGCTAACAAACAAGAATTTTGTTCAACAATAACCCCCTTACAAATGACCCGACCTTGCCTATTTATAGGCTACAACAACTTATGGTTCAACATTTACAACACAAGTACACGACCTACATAGCCGCGACATACGACCTAACATAGGTCGGTAACGACCTAGCACAACATACACACGAACCATCGGCAACGACTTAACCCTGCGCGAGTTACATTATACGCGACTCAACAAACACAGCGTTACATCACAACGACCTTACAACAGCAGCGACATAAAAGAAACGACCTAAAAAGTACAACACACACGACCTATACATCATGCGACCCTGCTATGGAGCGACCTAACTTCATCAGCGACTTAAGTATCCTCGGCTTCAGGAACTTGGGCGTCATAAGAGATGCAATGGCCTAAGAACTACTTTAGAACGACCTAGGAAAATGGCGACCTAATATAGGTCGTAGCTTTGGCAAGGTTGTGGCCGACCTATCTTATCACAGCAACCATGGGTATCTTCACGCGACCTAGAACTTGAGCTACCTAACGATATGGCATGTGAGTTAGGTCGTTCGCGACCTAAAGGAGCGGTATGTGAGTTAGGTCGTTCGCGACCTAAAGAAGTGGCATGTGAGTTAGGTCGTTCGAACGTTTTATCCCATAGCCCGTTTTCCCCTAGCTCGTTAAGTCGCACGCGACCCAAGTCTTCACCAGTCAGAGCTGCATCATCTACTGAGTTAGGTCGTAACTTCTTATATCGAGACTCGTTAGGTCGTACTCGACTTAATAGATCGTTAGGTCGCACGCGACCTAACACTTCATCAAGCTGGGCTGCATCATCCTCCCCCGGTTGAAAGGAATTCATCCTCGACTTTGCACCTTCCTCTTCTACAATACGCTCATCCCCATGATATGGAACTAAGTATTTGACGTTGAAAACATCTGACGTATGAACGTTATCTGGAAATTTCAATTGATACGCATTCTCATTGATTTTCTTCAAAATTTCTACTGGGCTAACCTTTCGCGCCTTCAATTTATTGTATGTTCCCACCGAAAAACGATCTTTTGTCAATACTGCGTAAACCAAATCACCTTCCCTGAAATTCACACTTCTCCGCTTCTTGTCTGCCACTTGTTTGTACTTTTCATTAGATGCAAGTAACCGTTCGTGAACTATTCTGTGGCATTACTGTAACTCATTTACGAAGTCACTAGCCCGCTTAACAACTACTTTCTGATATGGCACTGTTGTCAAATCCAATGGCCCTTTCGGAATTGCCGAGTATACGACTTGAAATGGACTGAAACCTGTACTACGATTCACTACATGATTATGAGCAAACTCCGCTTGACATAATTTCACATCCCAGCTCTTTAGATTGTCCTTCACAAGACACCGTAATAAATTTCCCAATGACCTATTTACCATCTCTGTTTGCCCATCTGTTTGCGGATGATAAGCGCTACTAGAATTCAGCTTCGTTCCGACCATCTACCACAAACTTAGCCAAAAATGACTCAGAAAATGAGTATCTATGTCCGAAACAATAGACTTTGGCAACCCATGAAGTCGATAGATCTCTTTGAAAAATAACTGAGCAACATGAACTGCATCCGCTGTCTTCTTACAAGCAACAAAATGTACCATTTTCGAGAAATGATCCACCACAACATATATAGAGTCATTTCCCCTTTGAGTTTTCGGAAAACCCAACATAAAATCCATGCTAATGTCTACCCATGGTTTTGTAGGAACAGGTAAAGGCATATACAATCCCGCATTTGTAGCTGCTCCTTTCGAAACCTGACAAACATGACATCTGCGTACAAACTTTTCAACTTCCCTTCTCATTGACGGCCAATAATAAGATTGAGAAATAGACTGCAATGTTCGATCTCTACCCACATGGCCTTCTTCATGTAATTCTTTGATAATCTTCATTCTCAAACTGCCTTCTGGTACGCATAATCGATTTCCCTTGAATAAAAATCCGTCTACCAACACAAACTCATCAGTACTCCCATCCTTAACTTTATCAACAAACTTTGCAAAGAAAGGATCCTCTTCAACCAATTCTGGCAATATTTCAAATCCTGTCAATTCAACCTTCATCATTATCAACAAATGATTCCTCCTGCTCAATGCATCAGCTACACGATTCATCACCCTTGATTTGTGCTTTACAACAAAAGTAAACTGCTGCAGATACGCGACCCATGAAGCATGCCTAGCTGAAATCTTGTCCTTCCTTTGCAAATGCTTCAAAGCTTCATGATCCGTATAAAGAACAAACTTCTTCTGAAATAGATAATGTCTCCAGTGCTTCACGGCTTGAACAATTGCGTAAAATTCCACATCATAAGTGTTATATCTCAACTTAGCTCCAGATAACTTCTCACTGAAATAAGCAACTGGTCTTCCACTCTGACTCAATACTCCACCAACCCCAACCTTCGTTGCATCAGTATGTAATTCAAACACCAACTGAAAATCCGGTAAAACTAGAATTGGTGTTGTCGTTAATAGTGTCTTGATTTTCTCAAAAGCAACCCCTGCTTCCTCTGGCCACTCAAACTTCTTTCCCTTCATGCAATTAGTTACAGGTGCCATTACACTACTAAAATGTGGAATTAATCTTTGATAGAAAGATACCAATCCATGAAAACTCCTCACTTCAGTAATTGTCTTTGGCTGTGGCCAACTCCTGACAGCTTCCACTTTATTTTCATCCACTTGAATACCATCCTTTGACAAAACATACCCCAGAAATAAAACACTGTCCGTCATAAACACGCACTTCTTTGCTGCTGCATAGAACTGCTCTTGTCATAGGATCAACAGTACTTCTAGCAAATGCTGGATGTGTTCTTCTATACTCCCACTATAGATTAAAATATCATCAAAGTAAACCACCACAAACTTCCAATGTATGGTCTGAAAATCTGGTTCATCACTCTCATAAAAGTACTAGGAGCATTTGATAAGCCAAACGGCATAACCAACCATTCGTATAGACCCTCCCTAGTTTAGAAAGCAGTCTTTCACTCATCACCCGGTCTAATACGAATCTGATGGTATCCACTCTTCAAGTCAATCTTCGAGAACACAACAGCTCCACTCAATTGGTCGATCAAATCATCAAACCTCGGCATAGGAAATCTGTATCTCATAGTGATCTTGTTTAGAGCCCGACTGTCCGTACACATCCTCCACGAACCATCCTTCTTTGGTACTAATAAATCTGGCATTGCACAAGGACTCAATCTCTCCTAAACACGCCCTTGTTCTAACAGCTCCTCCACCTGCCTTCTCTGTTCCTCATGCTCTTTAGGACTCATCCTGTAATGTGGCCTGTGTGGTAATACTGCCCCTGGCACAAGATCAATCTGATGTTGAATATCCCGCAACGGTGGTAACTCCTTCGGCAATTCTTCTGGAAACACATCTCTGAATTCTTCCAATACCGGCTTTACTTCCTCTGGAACTTCTACAGATTCAGTGGCTTCATGTCCAATCAACAAAAACACCTCTGGACTCTCCTCTACTTCTTCAATAAATTCCTTCAAAGTCAATAAAGTCTTCAGCTCCTCAATCTCTTCTGACTTGCTTTCTCCTTGTTGTCTCTTCTTTGGTACTAAAATGATCTTAACACTTTCAAACATAAAACTGTAGCTATTGGTCCGACCGTCATGCTGCACTGCTCGATCATACTGCCATGGTCTTCCCAAAAGTAAGTGACAAACATCCATTTCCACCATATCACACCAAATCTCGTCTTTATATTTCTTCCCAATAGAAAATGGAACTTGAACTCGCCTGTCCACCTTCACCTCTCCTCCTTTTCTTAGCCACGCTAACTTGTAAGGATTAGGATGTTTCTCCGTTTTCAACTTCAACTTTCTCACAGCTTCAGTAGAAATAATATTGTCACTACTTCCTGCGTCAATCATAAATTTACAAACCTTCCCTAGAATAGTGCATGTCGACTGAAAGATGTTACTCCTCAACCAACTAGCTTCTTCTTCCAGCTTCGGTATTAAACAAGACCTCCTCAACATTAGATTACATCCTTCATCTCCTGACGCGATATCCTGTTCATCCTCCTCAATTGGACTAGAATAACCTTCACCAACATCCTCACCTTCAACTTCAGCAATCATAGTTCGTTTCTTCGGCTACGGACATTCATTGCTCTTGTGACCCACTTCCTGGCAATTATAACACTTGAAACTGTTGTTGACCTTCGTCTTCGCAACTTCATTCACAACTGATTTACTGACAGTTTTAGAAACATTGGAACTCCCACTAGCACCTTTGTTATGAGTATTGGAACTTGGAAACACACCACCTCCTCGTCTTCCCTGCTTCTCCCAAGCCAACGCTTTCTGGTGTGCTTCAGCCACAGATCTAGGATCAAACATATTCACCATGTCTATAATCTGCATCCTCAACCCTCCAACAAATCTAGCTGTCAATTGTTCCTCCGTCTCCGTAATGTCATTCCTTGCAATCAGTTGATAGAATTCATTAGCATAATAATTAACAGTCTTCGTCCCTTGCCTCAGATTCTGCAACCTCTGATACATTAGTTATTGATAATTGTAAGGTAAGAATGTAGCTTTCATCATCTTCTTCATTTTCTCCCATGATTCAATCTTCGACTTCCCCATCCTCTCCCGTGTAAGTTTAGTTTGCTGCCACCATGCCATAGCTCTTCCCCTCAACCTAGTAGCAACCAACTTCAGTCGACGATTTTCCGGAACCTCTTTGAAATCAAAGATCTCTTCAACAGTAGACAACCAATCAAGGAATTTTTCTGCTACCATTCCACCTTTGAATTCTAGAATTTCCATCTTCATACCCGATTCCCATCGACGATCATCATCTATATCCCGATATGAATTTCGAACTTGGTCTCAATCTCGATAATGAATGCTAGCTTTATCACCATCTTCATCAAAATCAAATGTATGTCTATATCGATCTCGACCATCAACATCTCTTCGATCACACATGTCTCTTCTACTATGTCTCTCTTCATCTCGATATGGCTCATCTTCAAACTCACGTGGAGTTCTTCTCTCTTTATGTCTATAATCATGGTGATCTCTTTTCGACGAAATTGATGTTTCTCTTCTTTCTCTAAAAGATTGTGGCGACACCCTTCTCGCTTCCGTAACCGATGGCGAAACTCTGTTTCCTCCATGGTTCGAGATTGGCGATCTCCTCCTTTGAGTTTGATTCATGTCAATCATCAACTTCTCTAGCTTTCCAATACCTTCATCAAATTTTTCATTGATACGTTGTTCCATTTGCTCGGCTTCTTCCCTTCTATACAACGCTTCAACATTTTGATGACGATTAGCTCTCCTTGGTGGCATGATTTAATCAACACAAACACTTCAAAACTTCACAAATCTTCTACAAATCAAACTTCAACTAGCTCACACAAGCTCATCACTTCAATACAAACTCGGCCTACACTTCAAACTCTCGGCTTAAACAAGTGATGCACGGCTCTACCCAACTCGGCTCAAACTCAAACACCTTTCCAACTTTGATCCAAAATGAAATGGATCGGAAGCTTCTAACTTGTTGCAACTTCAAGATGAACACGATGAACACCAACTTCAAACTCCTTGGCTCCAAGACTCGGCTTAGCTATGATTGGCTAAGTCTAGCTCTGATACCAAACTGACGCAGTGGATAATACGAAAATTAGATGGAACGGTGAAAGTAGCAATCGGTGGATTGAGAAATACCGAAAGGCCCAAATTCGTTGATCCGAAGATACCGAATTCTAGCTATCTCTGACACGTTGATCGCCCACGATACCGTGAAAAGAGATCTACAATTCTTCGAGCGTTGATCAAGCGCCGTTGATTCCGTGAATTGGCTTCAACGAACGTTGATTCGAGCGCACTCGAATACCGTAAGTGGAGATAGGAGATCACACTCAACTACCGATTTAATGAAAGCACAAAGCTAACAAATAAGAATTTTATTCAACAATAAACCCCTTACAAATGACCCGACCATGCCTATTTATAGGCTACAACAACTTATGGTTCAACATTTGCAACACAAGTACACAACCTACATAGCCGCGACTTACGACCTAACATAGGTCGGTAACGATCTAGCACAACATACACATGAACTATTGGCAACGACTTAACCCTGCGCGATTACATTATACGCAACTCAACAAACACAGCGTTACATCACAACGACCTTACAACAGCAGCGACATAAAAGAAACGACCTAAAAAGTACAACGCACACGACCTATACATCATGCGACCCTGCTATGGAGCGACCTAACTTCATCAGCGACTTAAGTATCCTCGGCTTCAGGAACTTGGGCGTCATAAGAGATGCAACGGCCTAAGAACTACTTTAGAACGACCTAGGAAAATGGCGACCTAATATAGGTCGTAGTTTTGGCAAGGTTGTGGCCGACCTATCTTATCACAGCAACCAGGGGTATCTTCACGCGACCTAGCACTTGAGCGACCTAACGATACGGCATGTGAGTTTGGTCGTTCGCGACCTAAAGGAGTGGTATGTGAGTTAGGTCGTTCGCGACCTAAAGAAGTGGCATGTGAGTTAGGTCGTTCGAACGTTTTATCCCATAGCCCGTTTTCCCCTAGCTCGTTAAGTCGCACGCGACCAAGTCGTCACCAGTCAGAGCTGCATCATCTACTGAGTTAGGTCATAACTTCTTATCTCGAGACCCACTAGGTCGTACTCGACTTAATAGATCGTTAGGTCGCACGCGACCTAACACTTCATCAAGCTGGGCTGCATCAATCGATCTTCAAATGGTATTCATTTCATCGTATCATTATTCAGAATGGGTTATATGACACAAAGTCCTCTCCCGGCTAAACCGAATAATGAGCGCTTAATTTTAAAATGCATATGGATATAGTGGGATCTTAGTTAAGTCATTACTTAAAACCCAAAACCTTTCTTTTGAATGGTTTACACAAATTACCACTTTTAATCCTTTTAAAACAAAAGATTCACCTTTTAAGATCCACTTCAATTTGAAACCAAGGTTCACCAATCTTTCACAAAGATTCATTCATAGCTTTCAAAACTATTTCAATTCCAAATCTTTTATACAAAAGATACACTTTAAGATCTTCTTAAATTTGAAAAAAAAGTTCACCAATCTTTATCAAAGATTCATTCATAGCTTTCAAAAGTAATTTCCATTTCAAATTTAAAACCCTTTCAACAAAAACTGGAAATCCTTTTTTTTATAGCCATTATCATTTGAAAAAAAATGCCTTTTGTTTCCTCAAAATCCGATCAAATATACACAAGTTATAGCCTTTAAAGTATAAACTTGGGTTAAATTCAAATTCCCAAAATAATACATTTAAAATGGTTTGAAACCCATATAAATACATTATATAACTTGTTAAACCATAATTTATAAACATATATTTATAGAACTCAACTTCAAATCTTGAATTCAAATTCAAATCAAACTATTTAAATTCGAAACTTTAACAAGTTATTTAAAATAATTTTGCCTTCGAAACTATTTCAAAAGCTTTTCATATTGAACCCAATTCTATTTCCAAACCATTTTGGATTTAAAAATTCAATCTTTAAAAACATTTCATTATTTTGGATAAAATAATATTAAATTCAAATATTTTTGATTTAACCAAAACCTCATGAAATACATATTTGTGTATGTATAGCGTAGTCAGGGGTTTTACACAATAAGGCAACATCATCGATCATCATAATCCAAGCACGACAATATCGATAAACGGTATAATCCTATAATTGACACAGCAGATAATAACAAAACGATATAGATCGATGAAAGTAGCAGACGGTGGATTGAAGATACTGAAATGCCCAAATTCGTTGATCACAAAGATACCGAATTCTAGCTATCTTCGACACGTTGATCGCGCACGATACCGTGAGAGAAGATCTACAATTCTTCAAACGTTGATCAAGCGCACTTGATACCATGAATTGGCTTCAACGATCGTTGATTCGAGCGCACTCAAATAACCGAAAGTGGAGATAGGAGATCACACTCAACTACTAATTTAGATGAAAGCACACAGCAATCAACAAAGTTTTATTCAACAAAAATTAACCGAGTTCAAATATACAACACACTCCCTATTTATAGCATTTTTACAACCGGCTCCTTAAGTCGTACACGACTTACGACTCACCCATAGGTCGGCAACGACCTATCAATACACTTAAGTCGTACACGACTTAAAACACACGAACCAGATTACTTATGACATAACAGACACATAGCGCCTAAATCACAAACGACCCACGACTTATGGAATTACAACATATTACATCACTTAGGTCATAGATGACCTAACTACTCACGACTTAAGATTCAAACGACTTACGACTCAACATTCAACGACTCAAGGAAAATACAAACAAATTACAACATATCATCACGACTTACGACTTACTTAGGTCGTTAATGGTTTAACACTTATGCGACTCAAACTTCCACGACATATCATGAATCGTAACTCCTTTTCATCATTCTTGTTAAGTCGTAGCTCTTTCCCCCGAGCTTTGTTACGTCGTAGACGACTTAAAGCCACTTCATTAGGTCGCAACCCGTTGGAGTTAAGTCGCAGCTCCTTTTCCTTGAGTCGTGGACGACTCAACTCCGCTTTCTTAGGTCGTGGACGACTCAAGTCTTGAAGATTTGGGCCTTGCACTGCTCCGACTCTGTCCTGAGCTGCATCATCCTCCCCAGGTTGAGAAAAATTCGTCCTCGAATTTGTAAATTCTTCCACATCGGATTGTTCAACCCCATAATGTGGTACGAGATGCTTAACATTGAATACGTCAGAAGTGTATACATCCTCCGGTAGCTTTAACTTATAAGCATTTTCATTAATCCGTTTCACAACTTCTACAGGACCAATTTTTCTGGCTTTCAACTTGTTATAAGCGCCCACTGGAAAACGATCCTTGGTTAACACAGCATACACCATATCTCCTTCATTAAACTCAACACTTCTTCGCTTCAGATCTGCGGACCTTTTATACTTCTCATTTGCTTTCTCCAATCGCTCCTGAACGATTTTATGACATTCAGTCAACCCATCAACAAAATCTACGGCTCGTTTAACCGTTCCCTTCGGTTGTGGTACTACCGTTAAGTCCAACGGTCCCCTGGGTAGATTTGAATATGCAATCTGAAATGGACTGAAACCCGTACTACGATTCACTGCATGATTATGTGCAAACTCTGCCTGGCATAACTTCATGTCCCAACTCTTCAGATTGTCCTTTACAAGACATCGCAACAAATTTCCCAACGATCTGTTGACAACTTCTGTCTGTCCATCTGTTTGCGGATGATAAGCGCTACTAAAGTTCAACTTTGTTCCCACCATCTTCCACAAGCTTAGCCAAAAATGACTTAGAAAACGAGTATCTCTATCTGAAACAATAGACTTTGGTAACCCATGTAAACGATAGATCTCTTTAAAGAACAATTGTGCCACATGGATTGCATCCGCCGTCTTCTTACAAGCAACAAAATGTACCATCTTCGAAAAACAATCTACCACAACATATATAGAGTCATTCCCCCTTTGATTTCTCGGCAAACCCAACACAAAATCCATGCTAATGTCTACCCAAGGTTTTGTAGGAACAGGTAATGGCATATACAATCCCGCATTTGTAGCTGTCCCTTTCGAAACCTGACAAACATGACATCTACGCACAAACCTTTCAACTTCCCTTCTCATCGACGACCAATAATATGATTGAGAAATCAACTGCAATGTTCGATATCTACCCACATGGACTTCTTCATGTAGCTCCTTTATAATCTTCATTCTCAAACTACAATCCGGTATGCATAAACGATTTCCTTTAAACAGAAAACCATCCACCAATACAAACTCATCAGCATTCCCCTCCTTGACCTTTTCAACAAAGTTCATAAAGTAAGGATCTTCTTTAATCAGTTCTGGCAATAATTCAAACCCTGTCACCTCAACCTTCATCGTTGTCAACAAATGATTTCACCTGCTCAATGCATCAGCTACACGATTCGTCACCCCTGATTTGTGCTTTACAACAAAAGTAAACTGTTGTAGGTACGCGACCCATGAAGCGTGCCTAGCTGAAATTTTGTCCTGCCCTTGAAAATGCTTCAAAGCTTCATAATCCGTATAGAGAACAAACTCCTTCTGAAACAGATAATATCTCCAATGCTTCACTGCTTGAACAATTGCATAAAACTCAACATCATAGGTGCCATATTTCAACTTAGCTCCAGATAACTTCTCACTGAAATAAGCAACTGGTCTTCCTTTCTGACTCAAAACTCCACCAACTCCAACCTTCGAAGCATCAGTATGTAACTCAAACAACAACTGAAAATCCGGTAAAACTAGAATTGGTGCTGACGTCAATAATGTCTTGATCTTCTCAAAAGCAACCCCTTCTTCCTTTGACCACTCAAACTTCTTTCCTTTCATGCAATCGGTTATAGGTGCCATCACACTACTAAAATGTGGAATGAACCTTCGATAGAAAGATACCAATCCATGAAAAATCCTCACTTCAGTAATCGTCTTTGGCTGTGGCCAACTCCTGATAGCTACTACTTTACTTTCATCCACTTGAATTCCTTCTTTCGACAGAACGTATCCCAAAAACAAAACATTGTCCGTCATAAACACGCACTTCTTTGCTGCTGCATAGAACTGCTCTTGGCGTAGAATCAACAGTACTTCACGCAAATGCTGGACATGCTTTTCCATACTCCCACTGTAGATCAAAATATCATCAAAGTAAACTACCACAAACTTTCCAATGTATGGTCTGAAAATCTGGTTCATCACTCTCATAAAAGTACTCGGTGCATTCGATAAACCAAACGGCATAACCAACCATTCGTATAAACCTTCCCTGGTTTTAAAAGAAGTCTTCCACTCATCACCCAGTCTAATACGAATTTGATGGTATCCACTCTTCAAGTCAATCTTTGGAAACACAACAGCTCCACTCAACTGGTCAATCAAATCATCAAATCTCAGCATAGGAAATCTGTATCTCACAGTGATCTTATTCAGCGCCTGACTATCGGTACACATCCTCCATGTTCCATCCTTCTTGGGTACCAATAAGGCTGGCACGGCACAAGGACTCAAGCTCTCCTGAACACTCCCTTGTTCTAGCAACTCCTCCACCTGCCTTCTCAGTTCCTCATGCTCTTTAGGACTCATCCTGTAATGTGGTCTGTGTGGTAATACTGCCCCTGGCACAAGATCAATTTGATGTTGAATATCCCTCAACGGTGGCAACTCCGTTGGTAACTCCTCAGGAAGCACATCACTGAATTCTTCCAATATTGGCTTTACTTCTTCAGGAACTTCAACAGATTTAGTAGCTTCACGTCCAATCAACAAAAACACCTATGGACTTTCCTCTACTTCTTCAATAAATTCCTTCAAAGTCAATAAAGTCTTCAGCTCCTCAATCTCTTCTGGCTTGCTCTCTTCCTGTTGTCTCTTTTTTGGAACCAAAATGATCTTAACACCTTCAAACATAAAACTGTAGCTATTGGTCCGACCGTCATGCTGCACTGCCCGATCATACTGCCATGGTCTTCCCAAGAGCAAGTGACAAACATCCATCTCCACAACATCACACCAAATCTCGTCTTTATATTTCTTCCCAATAGAAAATGGAACTCGAACTCGTCTGTCCACCTTCACCTCTCCTCCTTTTCTCAACCACGCTAACTTGTAAGGATTAGGATGTTTCTCCGTTTTCAGCTTCAGCTTCCTTGCAGCTTTAGTAGAAAGAATATTGTCACAACTTCCTGCATCAATCACAAATTTGCAAACCTTCCCCAGAATAGTGCACGTTGACTGAAAGATGTTACTCCTCAACAAACTAGCCTCTTCTTCTTGCTTCGGTATTAAACAAGACCTCCTCATCATAAGATTACATCCTTCATCTCCTGACGCAATATCCTGTTCATCCTCCTCAACTGGACTAGAATAACCTTCACCAACTTCCTCACCTTCAGCTTCAGCAATCATAGTTCGTTTCTTCGGCTTCGGACATTCATTACTCTTGTGACCCACTTCCTGGCAATTGTAACACTTGAAACTGTTGTTGACCTTCGCCTTCGCAACTTCATTCACAACTGGTTTACTGATAGCTTTCGCAACATTGGAACTCCCACTAACACCTTTGTTCTGAATATTGGAACTCGTAAACACACCACCTCCACGTCTTCCCTGCTTCTCCCAAGCCAACGCTTTCTGATGTGCTTCTGCTACAGATCTTGGATCAAACATATTCACCATATCCTGAATCTGCATCCTCAACCCTCCAACATATCTACCAGTCAATTGTTCCTCTGTCTCCATTATATCATTTCGAGCAATCAGTTGATAAAATTCATCAGCATAATCATTAACAGTCTTCGTCCCTTGCATCAGATTCTGCAATCTCTGATACATGAGTGATTGATAATTGTAAGGCAAGAATGTAGCCTTCAATAACTTCTTCATCTTCTCCCATGACTCAATCTTCGACTTCCCCATCCGTTCTCGTGTAAGTTTGGTTTGTTGCCACCATGCCATAGCTCTTCCCCTAAACCTAGTAGCAACCAACTTCACTCGACGATTCTTCGAAACTTCTTTGAAATCAAAGATCTCTTCAACATTAGACAACCAATCCAAAAATTCTTCTGCTACTATTCCACCCTTGAATTCTGGAATTTCCATCTTCATACCCGGTTCCCATCGACGATCATCTTCAACATCCCGATATACATTTCGTACTTGGTCTCGATCTCGATAATGAATGCTAGCTCTATCACCCTCTTCATTAAAATCAAATATATGTCTATATCGATCTCGACCATCAACATCCCTTCGATCATGCATGTCTCTTCTACTATGTCTCTCTTCATCTCGATACGGCTCATTTTCAAACTCATGTGGAGTTCTTCTCTCTTTATGTCCATAGTCATGGTGATCTCTTCTCGATGAAATTGATGTTTCTCTTCTTTCTCTAAAAGATTGCGGTGATACCCTCCTCGCTTCCGTAACCGATGGTGAAACTCTGTTTCCTCCATGGTTCGAGATTGGTGATCTCCTCCTTTGATTTTGATTCAAATCATTCATCAACTTCTCTAACATTCCAATGCCTTCATCAAATCTCTCATTAATGCGTTGTTCCATTTGATCAGCTTCTTCCCTTCTATATAACGCTTCCACATTTTGATGACGATTAGCTCTCCTCGACGGCATGATTGAATCAACACAAACAATTCAAAACTTCACAAGTCAAACTTCAATTTTAACTTGTACAACAAGTCACGGCCTTCACTCAAACACTTTCTGGACTTTGATCCAAAATGAAATGGATCGAAAGCTTCTAACTTTTTGCAACTTCAAGATGAACACGATGAACACCAACTTCAAACTCCTTGGCTCCAAGACTCGGCTTAGCTATGATTGGCTAAGTCTAGCTCCGATACCAAAACTGACGCAGCGGATAATAACAAAACGATATAGATCGATGAAAGTAGCAGACGGTGGATTGAAGATACTGAAATGCCCAAATTCGTTGATCACAAAGATACCGAATTCTAGCTATCTTCGACACGTTGATCGCGCGCGATACCGCGAGAGAAGATCTACAATTCTTCAAACGTTGATCAAGCGTACTTGATACCGTGAATTGGTTTCAACAATCGTTGATTCGAGCGCACTCGAATAACCGAAAGTGGAGATAGGAGATCACACTCAACTACCAATTTAGATGAAAGCACATAGCAATCAACAAAGTTTTATTCAACAAAAATCAACCGAGTTCAAATGTACAACACACTCCCTATTTATAGCATTTTTACAACCGGCTCCTTAAGTCGTACACGACTTACGACTCACCCATAGGTCGGCAACGACCTATCAATACACTTAAGTCGTACACGACTTAAAACACACGAACCAGATTACTTATGACATAACAGACACATAGCGCCTAAATCACAAACGACCTACGATTTATGGAATTACAACATATTACATCACTTAGGTCATAGACGACCTAACTACTCATGACTTAAGATTCAAACGACTTACGACTCAACATTCAACGACTCAAGGAAAATACAAACAAATTACAACATATCGTCACGACTTACGACTTACTTAGGTCGTTAACGGTTTAACACTTATGCGACTCAAACTTCCCCGACTTATCATGAGTCGTAACTCCTTTTCATCATTCTTGTTAAGTCGTAGCTCTTTCCCCTGAGCTTGGTTAAGTCGCAGACGACTTAAAGCCGCTTCATTAGGTCGCAACCCGTTGGAGTTAAGTCGCAACTCCTTTTCCTTGAGTCATGGACGACTCAACTCCGCTTTCTTAGGTCGTGGACGACTCAAGTCTTTAAGATTTGGGCCTTTCACTGCTCCGAATCTGTCCTGAGCTGCATCAATAATGCTTATCTTCATTCACAGATTCACAGATAAATAATATAAATTCATCATAGATAAATAAACTACACACAGTTCACAGCTCAATCATATCACTGCACATCACACATCAGGGATATCAAACAATTTGAAGCATTTAATACAATCCATATATTCATAAGTAAGATCAATTAATCATCTGATTAATTTAAATCGGAGTAATTACTTATGAATCAATTACTAATCGTGGTTGATTAATTATTAATTAATTTCAAACCATTTTATTTAATTATTCTTTAATCATTTATTAATTAATCTTTAATACTAAATTAATTAACCTTTAATCATCAAATAATTACTTTTAATCAAGTAATTATCTTTAAGTAATTAATTACCATTAATTACTTACATTAATTGATCTTAATTAATTAATTAATTATCCTTAAATTTAATTACACAAAGCAATTATCCATTAATTACATTAAGTAATAATCTTTTACTAATTACATTAATTTCGTTAAGTAACCATTCTTTAGTTACTTACATTAATAATCAACCTTTAATAAATTACATTAGGTAATTGTCATCAATAATGATTCTTTAATTTAAGATCATAATTAATCAAGACGCATTATTCACTCAATTACAACATTTAAATCTAATTAAAGAAAATAAAATATCATTATCAAATAAATAAATTTTAAAACCTTTAAGTTAATCAAAACATTATTTAATATAAACCATTTATCTTTTAAAAATCTTATTTAGAAAAATTCTCCAAAATTAAATTATCATATGAGTTAACTTAAAATTATAAAGTTAATAAAAACCACCATCTTTTAACTACTTAAATATTTAAATTTATTTTAAATAAACTTGAAAATTAACTTAATTAATTCAAGTTAAAACAAATTATTCAACTCTTATTTATCCACCTTTTAAATGAACATTAATTGTTTAAAAGTAATTTATTTTAGGTTGATAGTTCAAAACTTGGTAGATTTAAAATTTTAAAAACTTGATTTAATTGAAAATTAAAACCTGAAACAGGTTTTGTTTCTAAATTTTAAAAGCCTAGCAATACACGAAACCAAACCCGAGTCAACATTCGATTTTCTTAAGAAAAACTCGAGTGTCTTCGTTCCTCAAAATTTCGAGACCAACCCTCATCATTCTCGTGTCAGACCCGGGAACAAGACTCTTCCCAACCCTATCGAACAACCTGTGATACACTTGTGCATGCGTGCATATGCACCGACGAACTACATTTCTCCGACCATCTACGTCGGCCTCGAAACAACACCAACGACACTCGCAAACAAGCACGACCACCCTTCTTCTTCGATTCGACGTAAATCGAAATCGACCCCAAATAATCAACTCCAGGAATAATTACCTCGACAAATTTTCCATGCTCCACTGATCCCATCAACCTAGACCTCCGCCTCTTCGTCCAGAGTAGCTTTATGACAACCAGTGTCGTACCCCAACACGCGAAAGATTCTAATTCAACCTCGTCGTCGAAAAAGCCGCTGAAAAGCATTAACGACAAAACTGGGTAGAAACCCTACTCCGTCGATCCTTGACTACCGCAGTCGTCGATAAATACCTTCAACATTTTTTTCATGATCGACAGCCTTCAAGCTATCCTCGACGGAAATCATGACGACATTTATCGCATCGATCGTCTGAATTTGACAACAAACCAAATTCCGGTCAACTCGAATTATCTCATTGAATTCAAACTTAAAAATCAAGATTATTATATTAAAATTCGTAACTTTCAACCATGAATCAATCCGAGTAATCCAAATATGAAATCATAATAATTTATTTTTGACTTATTTCTGCGTGTCACTGTAATTTCTCAATTTTGGATTAATTACTAAATTAAAATTCTTGAAACTATTTTTAGAATTGCGATCTTGTTAATTTGAACACATTTCGTTTAAACATCTAAGCCAAAAAAAATCAATGGATGAGATCTTGAATTTTGAACAGGTTTAGTAGCCTGTAAACTAAGAACATAGCCTGTAAATATATATATATATATATATATATATATATATATATATATATATCTCCACAGACATGCACACCATCATTTACATATATTTTTATATATATACATGCATGCAAAAAATTTTTTTTCCTAACCTACTTCCATTATTAATCCAAAAAATATCAAGATATATAGATAGTTTTAAGTGAGTCTGCTCACCTGGAATTTGACGAAGCAGAGAACAATTTTTTTGCCTGGAACTTGATGAACAGAAACATGGAATGTTTATTTTTGATTGCTGAGTTGATCTGTTCCTAGTTATTGAAGTTGAATATCCCTTTTGAATCAAATTTGCTTTGAAAAGAATTTGAATTAAAGCTTGGTTTTGCTTTTCTCTTGACTAGGAATTGATCTAGTTTCAGGTTTGAACTTATTTTAGCTTCTGTTTTTAGATGTTCTTTGAATTTCATTTGCTTGCTTTAGATCTTTGAATGCTTGCTTGATCTTGATCTTCTCTTTAGTTTATAGGATTTTTGATTCTTAGTATTTAGATTTGAGAAGTTTAAACTGAGATTAAGTAACCAGGCTTCTTCTTTTTAAACCATGTTTATATGATTTTCATATTTTAAAATTTAAGAGAAAAATTGTTTTGCCACATGTTGATTCATAAATTACACTTGTTTTAGCTAACCCAATACTTGTAATTGCATGTTCTAATTTTTATACACTTGTTAATAGTATCTTTATTGTTTTATAAATGTTTAAAAATATCAATTTCATGTTTAAGTCCTTAGTTATGTTAGTTTATGAATTATGGTTAAAACCCTTGCTTTATTTTTAATTTACAAACTATGCTTTAAACCCTTTATATTATTATAAATTATTTATGTTCTTAGATTTGAAATGTTTAAACAAATTTTATTTATCTCTAGTTAAATTTTAGAAAAAAATGTATTAAACTTTTTATCAAATTTAGTAAATAAATTATTTATTTATATACATTTTCCTTCATTATTTATTTATATATAAGTTTTTTAAAATTTAATATTTAAGTTTTAAAATAGATTTTGAAAATTTCTATATTAAATTCTGATGCAGCACGAACTACAGAAGTTCAGAGGTTAGGTTGTTCACAAGATAAGGAAGTTTCGGTTTTAACTCGTAAGTCGTGCACGAGTCAGCCTAAGGAGTCACATGGGAAAGAGCCGCGACCAAACCAAGAAAAGGAAAAAGAGTTACGACTTAAGGGTTTAAGTCGCTCGAGTTTGATGAGTCGTACACGACTCAACGACTTATCTATAAGTCGTCCATAACTTATCATGAAACAGGGGAAAGTTCCAGCTAGTAAAAGCTTTGAGTCGGAAGCAGGTCATGACTTAGTTAAGTCGTTTGAGGAGATATGCCGCAGGGAGCGTGAGAACTTGAGTCGCAGAAGCTATGAGTTTGAGAGCTTGAGTCGTTGAGAGGATGTAAGTCGTAAGTCGTCCTGTATGGAGTTGTTTTGTGTTGATTAAGTCGTGAGTCGTGTGGTCTGTAAGTAATGAGTCGTTCACGACCTAGGTTGAACCGCTGTGTTGTATGTATGTAAATGAGTCGTAAGTCGACATGGGTCGTGAGTCGGTTGAGGCGCTGTTGTGTTGCTGTGAGTCGGTGTATTATGCATTGTCATCTGTTGAGTCAGTTGCTTGTGTTGTGTTGTAATTGAGGCATGTAGTGTCTGTTAAGTCGGCAATGACCTAGTTGAGTCGTGAGTCATGAGTCGGCCGCGACTTAAGGGTCAGGGGTTGGAAACTTCTATAAATAGGGAGTGAGTTGTAATTTTTGAGTGGTTGATTTTTGAATAAAATTCTTGTTTGATTGCTGTGTGCTTTCATCCTAAATTGGTAGTTGAGTGTAATCTCCTATCTCCACTTTCGGTTATTCGAGTGTGCTCGAATCAACGATTGTTGAAGCCGATTCGCGGAATCAAGTGCGCTTGATCAACGCTTGAAGAATTAAAGATCTTCTTTCACGGTATCGTGCGCGATCAATGTGACGAGGATAGCTAGAATTCGGTATCTTTGTGATCAACGAATTTGGGCATTTCAGTATCTTCAATCCACCGATTGCTACTTTCATCGATTCATATCGTTTTGTTAAATATCCGCTGCGTCAGTTTTTTGGTATCGGAGCTAGACTTAGCCAATCATAGCTAAGCCGAGTCTTGGAGCCAAGGAGTTTAAAGTTTGGAGTTCATCATGTTCATCTTGAAGTGCAACAAGTTTTGGAGTTTGCGATCCATATTCTTTTGGATCAAAAGTCAAAAAGGTGTTCGAATTTGAAGTGTTGGAGCCGTACTTTGTAGAGGCCGATCCAAGCTAGTGAAGATTTGTGTCGAGCGACTTAAGCCTTAAGTCGTTCATCTTGTTGGAGTTAGTGGTTGAGCTGTGACTTGCTTGTGTTGGAGTTTTGTGTTCGATTCGTTGAGATTTGTTGAAGTTTGAAGTATTTGTTGAAGGTAGGCCGTGTATACTTGTGAGAAGTAGCCGAGCCATGGTGAAGTTTGTTTTGAAGTTTGATTTGTAAAAGCTTGTTGAACTTGTTGAAGAGTTTGTGTTGATTCAATCATGCCACCAAGGAGAGCTAATCGTCATCAAAATGTTGAAGCGTTGTATAGAAGATAAGAGGCCGAACAAATGGAACAACGTATTAATGAGAAATTTGATAAAGGTACTGGAAAGTTAGAGAAGTTGATGAATGATTTGAATCAAAATCAAAGGAGGAGATCACCAATCTCGAACCATGGAGGAAACAGAGTTTCGCCATCGGTTACGGAAGCGAGGAGGGTATCACCGCAATCTTTTAGAGAAAGAAGAGAAACATCAATTTATTCAAGGAGAGATCACCATGACTATGGACATGAAGAGAGAAGAAGTCAACGTGAATTTGACAATGAGGCGTATAGAGATGAAGAGAGACATAGTCGAAGAAGCATGCGTGATCAAAGGGATGTTGATGGTCGAGATCGATGTAGACGTACATTTGATTTTGATGAAGAGGGTGATAGAGCTAGTATTCATTTTAGAGATCGAGACCAAGTTCGAAATTCTTATCGAAATGTTGAAGATGATCGTCGATGGGAATCGGGTATGAAGATGGAAATTCCTGAATTTAAAGGTGGAATGGTAGCAGAAGAATTTCTTGATTGGTTGTCTAATGTTGAAGAGATCTTTGATTTCAAGGAAGTTCCGGAGAATCGTCGAGTGAAGTTGGTTGCTACTAGGTTGAGGGGGAGAGCTTTGGCATGGTGGAAGCAAACTAAACTTACAAGGGAGAGAATGGGAAAGTCAAAGATAGAATCTTGGGAGAAGATGAAGAAGTTGATGAGGGCTACATTTTTACCTTACAACTATCAATCACTTATGTACCAGAGGTTGTAGAATCTGAGGCAAGGGACGAAGTCTGTTAGTGATTATGCTGATGAATTTTACCAACTCATTGCCAGGAATGATATTATGGAAACGGAAGAACGGCTAACTGCTAGATTCATTGGGGGATTGAGAATGCTGATCCAGGATATGGTTAATATGTTTGATCCTAGGTCAGTGGCAGAGGCACATCAGAAAGTGTTGGCTTGGGAGAAGCAAGGAAGGCGTGGAGGTGGCGTGTTTACTTATTCCAATAATCAAGCGAAGGGTGTTAGTGGAAGTTCTAATGTTTCTAAACCTGTTACAAAACCAGTGGTGAAGGAAGCTGAGAAGGCGAAGGTTAGCAGTGGTTTCAAATGTTATAATTGTCAGGAGTTGGGTCATAAAAGCAATGAATGTCCGAAGCCGAAGAAGAGAGCAATGGTTGCTGAGATTGAGGATGATGGTGACGAGGCAGAATGTTCAAATGTAACTTATGTTGAGGAGGAAGAAGAATTGTCTGGGGATGAAGGTTGTAATCTTATGATGAGGAGGTCATGTCTTAGACCAAAACAAAAGGAAGATTCTAGTTGGTTGAGAAGCAATATTTTTCAGTCGACATGCACTATTTTGGGAAAAGTTTGCAAGTTCGTTATTGATGCTGTAAGCTGTGATAATATTATCTCTACAGAAGCAGTAAGGATGTTGAACTTGAAAACCGAGAAACATCCTAAACCGTACAAGTTAGCATGGTTGAGGAAGGGTGGTGAAGTGAAGGTGTGTCGAAGAGCGTGTGAATTTTTCTATTGGAAAGAAGTACAAAGATGAAAGTTGGTGTGATGTTGTAGACATGGATGTGTGTCATCTGTTGTTGGGCAGGCCATGGCAATTTGATAGAGCAGTGCAACATGATGGTCATGCTAATAGTTACAGTTTCATGTTCGAAGGTACTAAAATCGCTTTAGTTCCTAAGAAGCAACAACAGAAAGAAAGCAAGCTGGAGGAGATTGAAGAGTTGAAAACATTGCTATCTTTGAAGGAGTTTGTTAAAGAAGTCAAAGAGGAACCTGAAGTGTACTTGTTGATAGGACGAGAGAGTCATGAAGAGGTTGAAATTTCAGAAGAAGCAAAGCCAGTTTTGAAACAATTTGAAGATGTATTTCCAGAAGAGTTGCCTAAAGAGTTACCGCCACTGAGGGACATTCAACATCAAATTGATATTGTTCCTGGAGCAGTGTTACCACATCGATCACATTATCGGATGAGTCCGAAGGAACATGAAGAGTTAAGAAGGCAAGTGGAAGAGCTGTTAGAACAAGGGCGAGTGCAAGAGAGTTTGAGTCCGTGTGCTGTTCCAGCTTTGTTAGTACCAAAGAAGGATGGTTCGTGGAGGATGTGCACTGACAGTCGGGCTTTAAACAAGATTACTGTGAGATATCGATTTCCCATGCCGAGGTTGGATGACTTGCTAGATCAGTTGAGTGGGGCGACTATCTTCTCGAAGATTGATTTGAAGAGTGGTTATCATCAAATTCGTATTAGACCAGGAGACGAGTGGAAGACAGCTTTCAAGACAAGGGAAGGATTATATGAATGGTTGGTTATGCCGTTTGGTCTATCGAATGCACCAAGTACGTTCATCAGGGTGATGAATCAAATTTTCAGACCATACATTGGAAAGTTTGTGGTAGTTTATTTTGATGATATTCTGATCTATAGTGGGAATATGGAGGAGCATGTTCAACATTTGAGAAAGGTGCTGATTATTCTTCATAATGAACAATTTTATGCTGCTACGAAGAAATGCGTGTTCATGACGCATAGTGTTTTATTTCTGGGATATGTTGTAGCTGAGAAGGGAATCCAAGTGGACCAGAGTAAAGTTGAAGCTATTAGAAATTGGCCACAGCCGAGAACTATCACTGAAGTTAGAAGTTTTCATGGATTGGCATCATTCTACCAAAGATTCATTCCACACTTCAGTAGCATGATGGCTCCAGTTACTGATTGCATGAAAGGAAAACAGTTTGTATGGTCAGAGGAAGCGGGGGTTGCTTTTGAGAAGATCAAGGAACTATTGACGACAGCACTGATTCTTGTTTTACCAGATTTTCAGTTGTTGTTTGAATTGCATACTGATGCGTCGAAGGTGGGAATTGGTGGAGTCCTGAGTCAGAGTGGGAAACCCATTGCTTATTTTAGTGAGAAGCTATCAGGGGCAAAGATGAGATACAGTACATACGATGTTGAGTTTTATGCTGTTGTGCAAGCTATTAAACACTGGAGACACTATCTATTTCAGAAAGAGTTTGTGCTTTACACTGATCATGAGGCGTTGAAGCATATGCAGGGACAGGATAAGATTTCAGCGAGACATGCATCATGGATTGCTTATTTACAACAGTTTACTTTTGTTGTCAAACATAAGTCAGGGATGACGAACTGTGTAGCTGATGCTTTGAGTAGGAGGAGTCATTTATTAACAACAATGAAAGTTGAAGTGACAGGTTTTGAATTATTGCCAGAGCTGATTGAAGAAGATCCTTACTTTGCAAAGTTTGTTGAGAAAGTAAAGGATGGGAATACCGATGAATTTGTATTGGTTGATGGTTCTTGTTCAAGGGAAACCGATTATGTATTCTGGAAAGAAGTTTAAGATTGAAGACTGTCATAGAGTTGCACGAGGAAGGACATATGGGCCGTGATCGTACATTACATTTGATTTCTCAATCTTACTTTTGGCCGTCGATGAGGAAAGAGGTTGAAAGGTTTGTGGAGAGATGTCATATATGTCAGGTTTCGAAGGGAACTGCGACCAATGCAGGATTGTATATGCCGTTACCTGTACCGTCTAAACCATGGGATGATATCAGCATGGATTTCGTTTTGGGTTTGCCTAGAACTCAAAGGGGAAATGATTCTATATTTGTTGTGGTGGACCGGTTTTCGAAAATGGCGCATTTTATTGCTTGTAAGAAGACGGCGGATGCTGTTCGTGTTGCTCAGTTGTTCTTTAAAGAAATCTATCGTTTACATGGGTTGCCAGAGTCTATTGTTTCGGACAGGGATACCAAATTTTTAAGCCATTTTTTGTTAAGTTTGTGGAAGATGGTGGGAACCAAGCTGAAATTTAGTAGTGCTTATCATCCACAAACTGATGGGCAGACAGAAGTTGTTAACAGATCATTGGGAAATTTGTTGCGATGTCTTGTGCCGGATAATCTGAAGAGTTGGGACATGAAGTTATGCCAGGCAGAGTTTGCTCATAATCACGCAGTGAATCGTAGTACGAGATTCAGTCCATTTCAGATTGTATATTCAAGTTTGCCAAGGGGACCGTTGGATTTGGCAGTAGTACCACAACCGAAGGGGACGGTTAAACGAGCTGTCGATTTTGTTGATGTATTGACTGATTGTCATAAAATCGTGCAGAAACGATTGGAGAGAGCAAATGAGAAATATAAGTAGACTGCAGACTTGAAGCGACGAAATGTTGAATTTAACGAAGGTGATTTGGTGTATGATGTGTTAACAAAGGATCGTTTTCCAGTGGGCGCTTATAACAAGTTGAAAGCCAGAAAATTTGGTCCTCTCGAAGTTGTGAAACGAATTAATGAAAATTCTTATAAGTTGAAGCTGCCGGAGGATGTGTACACTTCTGACGTGTTCAATGTTAAGCATCTTGTACCATATTATGGAGATAAACAATCTGATGGGGAAGAATTTACAAATTCGAGGGCGAATTTTTCTCAACCAGGGGAGGATGATGCAACACGAACTACAGAAGTTCAGAGGTTAGGTTGTTCACAAGATAAGGATGTTTCGGTTTTAACTTGTAAGTCATGCACGAGTCAGCCTAAGGAGTCACATGGGAAAGAGCTGCGACCTAACCAAGAAAAGGAAAAAGAGTTACGACTTAAGGGTTTAAGTCGCTCGAGTTTGATGAGTCGTACACGACTCAACGACTTATCTATAAGTCGCCCACAACTTATCATGAAAAAGGGGAAAGTTTCAGCTATTAAAAGCTTTGAGTCGGAAGCAGGTCACGACTCAGTTAAGTCGTTTGAGGAGATATGTCGCAGGGAGCGTGAGAACTTGAGTCGCGGAAGGTATGAGTTTGAGAGCTTGAGTCGTTGAGAGGATGTAAGTCGTAAGTCGTCCTGTATGGAGTTGTTTTGTGTTGATTAAGTCGTGAGTCGTGTGGTCTGTAAGTAATAAGTCGTTCACGACCTAGGTTGAACCGCTGTGTTGTATGTATGTAAATGAGTCGTAAGTCGACATGGGTCGTGAGTCGGTTGAGGCGCTGTTGTGTTGCTGTGAGTCGGTGTATTGTACATTGTCATCTGTTGAGTCAGTTGCTTGTGTTGTGTTGTAATTGAGGCAGGTAGTGTCTGTTAAGTCGGCAACGACCTAGTTGAGTCGTGAGTCATGAGTCGGCCGCGACTTAAGGGTCAGGGGTTGGAAACTTCTATAAATAGGGAGTGAGTTGTAATTTTTTAGTGGTTGATTTTTGAATAAAATTCTTGTTTGATTGATGTGTGCTTTCATCCTAAATTGGTAGTTGAGTGTAATCTCCTATCTCCACTTTCGGTTATTCGAGTGCGCTCGAATCAACGATTTTTGAAGCCGATTCGCGGAATCAAGTGCGCTTGATCAACGCTTGAAGAATTGAAGATCTTCTTTCCCGGTATCGTGCGCGATCAACGTGATGAGGATAGCTAGAATTCGGTATCTTTGTGATCAACGAATTTGGGCATTTCAGTATCTTCAATCTACCGATTGCTACTTTCATCGATTCATATCGTTTTGTTAAATATCCGCTGTGTCAAATTCAAAACATAATTTTCAAACTACACACATATATACATTAAAATCTAGAAAACAAACTTTTAAAATATAGGGTATTAAATTCAATTTATTTGTGATATATTTATTATTTAATTTCAAATCAAAATTCTATTTCAATCATATTTGCATACATTTATATTAATAAAGAAACAAATAACTTATTTTATTTGGAAAAATACAAAATAATTCATCATTACATTCATAATTTAATTCAAAAATTTATTTAAACTACTAATTAAAATTTGACTCAAAACGGGAACGTTACAGTTTCCTTCCTTAAGAAAATTTCATCCCCGAAATTTGTTAGACAGGGAGACAACAAAGAATATAGAAAGATAGAGAATTGGTTTACCAGATCAAACTAAAATATCTGTTTTGCATTTGGCGTGCTAAATAAGAATATCGACAGTATATATGAGAACAACTTGTTCAATACTTCACAAGATACTCGGATCATCCAGTCTACGAAATATGCAGGGGCATTGGTTAGTCCGAAGGATAACTAACCATTCGTAGAATATATCTGGATCCCAAAGAATAGACAAATGATTTCAATTTAATTCAGTTTCATATTTTATTAATCAATTTATTCCAATAAAATTTTAAATTCATTATAGTTAAAAATGAAAAGCTGATAGAAAGTTGATGATTTTCAGGGCCATCACCACACCAAAGCTTCTTCTTGTAGTTGCCATAAAGCCATCAAAGAATTGAAAAGAGGTTGATAGAGAAAGATTGTTCTTGGTTGTTATAGGGTATCGACCAATTGTAGTGGTACTTCCCAGTTCCCTACCCCATCCTTTTCTTACACTCTTACTCACTATCAGTGAATAGTAAGAGAATTTATTGAGGCATACAGACGGATATCTTAGGGATATACTCATTCTGGGGTAATTGTAACCCTATCTCTATTGAGTCACCTAATGTGTTATACTCCTGAGCTAAAGTACTTACTCAACCTTCAGCTCTGATACCAAATTGTAACAACCCTGACTCGATCTTAGAAAATCAGCACCGAATACATCACCCGTATTCGAATGCCATAATTCAAACATTGAATCTGGTTCGCTGGAGCTTATAACACATTAAGTACAACAACACAGTAGAAGAAGAAATGAATAATTTTATTGATACACAATGGATACAAAAAATCCGATACAAATGATATCAATATCAGAGACAAGATACAGTAGCGGAACAATAACTTCAATACCTAGTAAGAGAGAAAGAGAAACTGACAATACTGTAATTTCGTAGCTAAAGCTCCAAACTTCAAGCTTGAACCACCATCACGTTGAACTTAAGTAAGGTCAGTCATCGATGCGATCGTCAAGATCCAAAGACTGAATGCTATCGAATCTACATCTACAATCCAACTATCTGAAAATCTGACTCTAGGCTGCCCATATTGAAAATTGTGGGCACCCAGAGTTTAGGAAGGGAACAATAAACTCCAGTCAGTCATGGAACTCGTGTGAGCACAAAAAAACAGTTTTCTTTGAACAAAACAAACAAAAAGAATTTAAAAAGAAATCCGCAATGCTTTGTGGAAAATGAGACTACCGTAAGGCCTCCCGCCACACACACAATGCAATCGCACAATGGAGGAGATTTCTCCTTATGATAGTCAAACATGCTTGATACGCGAAAATCGTTTTGATATTATTATTAGTGCATAGTATAGAAAATATTTACGAGTATAATATTAATCTTAGCCAGCATACCACCATTATGGTATACCTACTATAGCTACCAATTAAACTGTAGGTCACCACCGTAAGTAAAAGGCAAGTTATACAACTAAAACCACACATGGCTCGTATTGTTTATTTGGATTTCCAACAAATGGTCAGGCAAAGAAACTTCCTGGGCCACATGGATACACCTCTGAAGGGGTGCTCCGAGAACCTAACCAGATTTCTGCCAACACAAGGCCGGGTTACCTCTGTAATTAGGTAACAGCTACACAAGTAATGCCATCTCTCGATCATTACTGACCTTTATCCGAGGATCCTCAACACCCAGAACCATAAATCGCAAATTTTCAGTAACCACATTGGTTAAATATCTGGACTTCATACCATGATACCACCCTTTTTTAGAAGAAAATGGACATACCCTAAAGGGCGCGACCCCAATAACCTTGTCGCATACTTCCTGTTTCAACCATTCCCGGGTTGTGAAGTTCGACGAAGTCTCATCCACAAAGCTACGCTTTTTACAAAAGCCATGATTTGATCAACAAATGATCAGCAGCACTTCGTATGCCACATTATCGGGTTGGGAGTATATCACTAATAACCATCAACTACGTAACCTCTGAGCTCGTTCGTCTCACAAATGGGTGTTAAGCTAAGAGAATAAATTCTCCGCCACCAAACAAAAATATATTTAATAGAAACCAGCTCTACATCTCAAAGTCTAATGTCAGACATACATTCATACAAGTCTATTTCGGGTTCGAACAGAACCGAAGGCACTTCAAAAGAAGCCCTTGCAATCCAATTAATTCCTAATCACATCTGGATTCCCCATCACAAAGGGTGATCAAATCTCTATACCGGAGCCATTCGGTGTAGAGACATTCGACAGGTAATCCTTTCGCTTTCGAAAATACCCGATCTTCACCACCGGTCTTCAAATGCTATCCATTTCATCGTATCACTATTCAGAATGGGTTATATGACACAGAGACCTCTCCCGGCTAAACTGAATAATAAGCGCTTAATTTTAAAAAGCATATGGATATAGTACTGGGATCTTAGTTATGTCACAACTAAAAGCCCAAAACCTTTCTTTTGAATGGTTTACACAAGTTTCAACTTTTAATCTTTTTAAAACAAAAGATTCACCTTTTAAAATTCACTTCAATTTGAAACCAAGGTTCAATCATAGCTTCCAAACCTATTTGAATTCCAAATCTTTTGTACAAAAGATACACCTTTAAGATCTTCTTAAATTTGAAAACAAAGTTCACCAATCTTTAACAAAGAGTCATTAATAACTTTCAAAAATAATTTCCATTTCAAATTTAAAATCCTTTCAACAAAAACCGAAAATCCTTTTTTTTGAAAGCCATTATCATTTGAAAACAATTGCTTTTTTGTTTCGGAAAATTTTTATCAAATATACACAAGTTATAGAAGTATAAACTTGGTTTAAATTCAAATTCCCAAAATAATACATTTAAAATGGTTTGAATCCAATATAAATACATTATATAACTTGTTAAACCATAATTTATAAACATACATTTATAGAACTCAACTTCAAATCCTGAATTCAAATTCAAATCGAACTATTTAAATTTCAAAGCTTTAACAAGTTATTTAAGATAATTTTATCTTCAAAATTGCTGTGAAAAGCTTTTCATATTTAACCCAATTCTATTTCCAAACCATTTTGGATTTAAAAATCAATTTTTAAAACCATTTTGTAATTTTGGATAAAATAATATTAAATTCAAATGTCTATGACTTAACCAAAACCTCGTGAAATCCATATTTTTGTGTGTATAGTGTAGTCCAGAGGTTTTACACAATAGTGCAACATCATCAATCATCATAATCCAAGCACAGCAATATCGATAAGCGGTGTAATCCTATAACGCTTATCTTCATTCACAAATTCACAGATAAATAATATAAATTCATCATAGATAAATAAATAACACATAACTCATAGCTCAATCATATCACAACACATCACACGTCAGGGATATCAAACAATTCGAAGCATTCAATACAATCCAAATATTCATAAGTAAGATCAATTAGTCATCTGACTAATTTAAATCAAATTAATTACTTATGAATCAACTACTAATCCTGGTTAATTAATTATTAATTAATTTCAAACCATTTTAATTAATTATTCTTTAATCATTTATTGATTAATCTTTAATAATAAATTAATTTACCATTAGTCATTAAAGGATTACTTTTAATTAAACAATTACCTTTAAGTAATTAATTACCTTTAATTACTTACATTAATTATGCTTAATTAGTTAATTATCCTTAAATGTATACATAAAATAATTATCTCTTAATTACATTAAGTAACAATATTTACTAATTATATTAATTTCATTAAGTAATCATTCTTTAATTACTTACATTAATAATCAACCTTTAACAAATTACATTAGGTAATTGTCATCAGTAAAGATTCTTTAATTTAAGATCTTAGTTAATCAAGACGCATTGAACACTTAATTACAACATTTAAATCTCATTAAATAAAATAAATTATCATTAACAAATAAATAAATTTTAAAACCTTTAAGTTAATCAAAACATTACTTAAGATAAACTATTTATCATTTAAAAATATTGTTTAAAAAAATTCTCAAAAATTAAATTATCATATGAATTAACTTAAAATTCTTTTGTCAATTAAAACCACCATCTTTTAACTACTTAAATATTTAAATTTATTTAAAAAAAATTGAAAATTAACATAATTAATGCAAGTTAAAACATATTATTCCCTTATTTACACACCTTTTAAATCAACATTAATTATTTAAAAGTAATTTATTTTAAGAAGATTGTTCAAAACTTGGTTGATTTAAAATTTTAAAAACTTGATTTAATTGAAAATTTAAAACCTGAAAAAGATTTTGTTTTTAAATTTTAAAAACCTGACAATACACGAAACCAAACTCGGGTCAACATTCGATTTCCCTAAGCAAAACTCAAGTATCTTCATTACTCAAAACTTTTCTGACCAACCCTCATCATTTTCGAGTCAGACCCGAGAACAAAACTCTTCCCAACCCTATCGAATAACCTCTGATACACCTGTGCATGCGTGCATATGCACTGGCAAACTACGTCGCTCCGACCATCTACGTCGGCCTCAACACAACACCAACAACATTCACAAACAAGCACGACCACCCTTCTTCGATTTGACATAAATCGAAATCGACCCCAAATAATCATCTCTAGGAACAATCACCTCGACAAATTTTCAACGCTCCGATGATCCCATCCACTTGGACCTCCACCGCTTCGTGCAGAGCAGCTTGATGACAACCAGGGTCGTACCCAAACACGCGAAAGATTCTGATTCAACCTCGTCTTCGATAAAGCCATTGAAAACCATCGACGACAAAACTGGGTAGAAACCCTACTCCATCGATCCTTGACTACCACACCCATCGATAAATACCTTCAACATTTTTTTCGTGATCGACAGCCTTTAAGCTATCCTCGACGGTAATCACGTCGACAATTATCACGTCGATCGTCTGAATTTGAGATAAACCAAATTCTGGTCAACTCGAATTATCTCATTGAATTCAAACTTAAAAATCAAGATTATTATATTAAAATTCAAAGCTTTCAGCCATGAATCAATCCATGTAATCCAAACATGAAATCATAATCATTTATTTTTGACTTATTTCTTCCTATCACTGTATTTTCTTAATTTTCAATTAATTACGAAATTAATATTCTTGGAACTATTTTTAGAATTGAGATCTTGTTAATTTGAACACATTTTGTTTAAACATCTAAGCCAAAAAAATCTTGGGATGAGATCTTGAATTTGAACAAGTTTGGTAGCCTGTAAACTAAGAACAGAGCCTGTAAATATATATATCTGCAGACATGCACACCATCATTTACATGTAAATATATACACATGCAGGTAAAACAAAACATTTTCCTAACCTACTTCCTTTATCAATCCAAAAAGAATCAAGATACATAGATAGTTTTAAGCGAGTTTGCTAACCTGAAATTGACAAAGCAGAGAACAATTTTTTTGCCTTGAAATTGTTGAACAGAAACCTGGAATGTTCGTTTTTGATTGCTGATTTGATCTGTTCCTAGTTATTGAAGTTGAACTGCCCTTTTGAATCAAATTTTCTTTGAAAAGAATTTGAATTGAAGCTTGGTTTTGCTTTGCTCTTGACTGGGAATTGATCTTGTTTCAGGTTTAAACTTATCTTAGCTTCACTTTTTAGATGATCTTTGAATTTCATTTCCTTGCTCCAGATCTTTGAATGCTTACTTGATCCTGATCTTCTATTTAGTTTATAGGATTTTTGATTCTTAGTCTTTAGACTTGAGAAGTTTAAACTGAGATTAAGTAACAAGGCTTCTTCTTTTTAAAACATGTTTATATGACTTTCATATTCTAAAATTTAAGAGAAAAATTGTTTTGCCACATGTTGATTCATAAATTACACTTGTTTTAACTAACCCAACACCTGTAATTGCATGTTCTAATTTTTATACACTTGTTTTAACTAACCCAACAATTGTAATTGCATGTTCTAATTTTTATACACTTGTTAATACATATCCTTATTGTTTTACAAATGTTTAAAAATATCAATTTTATGTTTAAGTCCTTAGTTATGTTAATTTATGAATTATGGTTTAAACCCTTGCTTTATTTTTTATTTACAAATTATGCTTTAAACCCTTTACATTATTATAAATTATTTATGTTCTTATTGAACTATTTAAAAAAATTATTAATCTCTAGTTAAATTTCAAAAGAAAAGGTATTAAACCTTTTTATCAAATCTAATAAATATTTATTTATTTATATACATTTTCCTATACTTATATATTTATAAATAAGTTTTTTAAAATATAAAATTTAACTTTTCGAATAGCTTTTGAAAATTTCTATATTAAATTCAAAACATAATTTTCAAACTACATATACAAACATATATATGTATATACATATTAAAATTTAGAAAACAAACTTTTAAAATATCGAGTATTAAATTCAATTTATTCATAATATTTTATTATTAAATTTCGAACAAAAATTCTATTTCAATCATATTTGTATACATTTATATTAATAAACAAACAAATATCTTACTTTATTAGGAAAAATTCAAATTAACTCACCATTAAATTAACAATTTAATTCAAAAATTTATTTAAATTACCAATTTAAATTCGACTCAAAACGGGATCGTTACAGAAACGATCAACGCAGTGGCCAATATTTATGGTCGATTATTTAACTATCAAATAACATTCACAAACAACCATCAGATTTAAAATAATTTTTCGAATTATTTATTATTCAAAATATGTTCGCAAGATGTCTTCTTCACTTCAATCTTTTGAAATCAGTTTCAAATCTCTTTTAACCCATGGAATAAATTCCTAAAATTGTTTATTTCCAACTAAAAATTATCAAGTCCAAATACTTTAGATTTTAGAATAATTTAAATCACTTTATTCTAAAATATACTTTAAAACATTTAAATTAAAACTACTTAAACACTTTATTCAAAAATATATACTTTAAAACTGTTTTATAAAATATAAAACTAATTTTTTTTAAAACAAATGTTAAGACAAACTAAATTTTAAATAAGAGTTGCGAATTTCTTTGCAAGTTTTCAAATAGAACTTTAACCAAACTATCTTTAAAATAAAACTATTCCATAAAATATAAATAATCATTATTATCTTTTTAAAACATAATAACAATTAACCTTTTTATATATAATTTAAATAACTATTTACCTTCAAAATTTAAACAATTTAAATAGTAATTTCTTTAAAACATTCCTTTGAATAACTTTAAAACTTTTAACTTATACTTAAAAAATATGCTTGAAAACGTACTTGGCTTTTCATAGAAATACACTTTTCTTCACGCCCTTTTAAAAATAAATCAATATTTATTTTTAAAACAAATTACCCATTACTTTATAAATTTCCAACGAATTTATACTTTCAAATATCCACTGATATCTTATTTTACTTTATAAACGCAGTTTATAAATTCCGTAGTCTCATCTTCTTTTAAAACACAATTTAAAACTCTAAATCAATTTCTAAATCGATTTTCAGATTTACTCCATTTTAAAATAAATTATTTTACTTATTCTATTTTATTTCAAAACCCATTAATTTCAGATTTAATCTCTTTATTATGATTTAAATCTTATTTAAATCATAATTTACCAATTTAATGTTTATTTCAAAATTCTTCTTTTATTCCTTCCTAAACCATTTAAATTCTGTATATTAAAACAAATATGTTATTCCTTTAATTGTTATCACTTAAGTTAAGAATTCATTTGTTCCTACTTATTCAAAAATTTCCTTTTCCATACTTTAGAATTTATTTATTAGAATTTAAAAATCAACATTTATTTTTCCTAAATCGTACTTTAATTTTTCCAAATTCTCTATCATTATTTTACTTGAAAATTCTCTCTTTTATTTTCTTTTCAAAAATCCAATCTATATATTTGTGATAACTCAGTATATCCAAATATTTTCAATGAAATATAGCATTCAATATTTCCAATCACCAATATAATCTATCTCAGTTTATCAAATAAATCGTATCATAGAATATTAAAACAATCTAACTAATTTTTAACTAGCATAAAACACAAGATTTAATATTTTACCCAATGATTATTAAATTCAATAAATTAAATTTCCAAATACAAATGATATTTGAAATTCAAGTTAAACCAACTTCTAAATATTTAAAATCAATTAAATATTCCAATTTCAAATATCTAAAAATTTTGGGTTGTCACAATTTATCTCTTAAAACATTTTATTTCTTATTTATTCATTCAGTGTTTATTTCATTTATTACTTACAAAAATTCATTTTCATTTATTCATATCATGTCAATTTCTTTTTATTGCATTATATTTATTCATTCAATACTTAATTCCATTTATTTTCATTCGTTTATTTATAATATTCTCGTTTACTTCAATTACTTAGCATATCAATTCATTAACTTAAGTTTAAAATCATCTTCTTAGAATACTTACTTCCCATCAAATTTTACATAGCACATTTCAATTATAACTTTATTTTATAACAATTACAACATCAGATTCCTACTTATTAAAGAATTTCATTGAATACTTTCATTACTTAAAGTTTTCTTGTATAATATCCTATTACATTTTCTTACTAAACATTACAACTTTTAATATTTAGTAAGTTATATATATATATATATATATATATATATATATATATATATATATATATGCTTTAAGAATGCAATTGAAAGTTACACAATTTTATCTAATTTCTTTTAATTAATTTAATATTTAATAATCATGTCCTTTGTTTTATAGGTTACGAATTTCAACTTTTTTGTAATTTCATTTATAACCTAGCATTTAATCTCTTATTTCATTTAGAGATTCCAATTATTAATTAGTCAAATTCCATTTCATTAATTAAAATATCTAATTCATAAAAATTTAAGAACTAAATGCTGGGTTCCATTTCAAATCATTTAAAATAATATATATAACCATATCTATATTTATCAATCAAATCATATTTAAAATTTACAAATAAAGACCTATCTATCAAACAATTGTGAAGTTATTACTACAACATTGTTCCCACTTTGAAACCCGAAAATGAATGTCGATGATGCATGCACTCATCGCCGAAACTATTTTCAAACGACAGAGAGGGGAGTAAAAAGCTTATTTCTTTCCAAAGTTTCTTGAAAACAATTCTTTTTAAATCATATTGAAATATTTATATTAGAAAATAATTCTGAAAAATATTATTATTATATTCCAAAACCATTCGAAAGAAATTTTCAAAACCCCGAAACTTAAGTTCTAAATTTCCAATTTTCATTTATTTTATTTTCAAATTTATTTCCAACCAATATTTATAAATTTACTACTTAACAAACAATATATTACAACCAAATATTTATCATTTATAAATCATTATTTTATATATAAAAATATACGATAAGTAAAATGATTTCATTCACTTATATTCAAAACAACATCGTATCGATCTATCCTATTAAGTGTTTAGAAATCTATATCGATGTCATAGCGTCCTATGCACAAACCAGAATTTATAAATACAAAACAGAGCAAATTAACACAATATAGAAAACCATTTATAACACTAACAAATATGCTCTCTCGTATATATATGCACTCAGGGACTCACTCTAAGGTATTACAACCCTATTAATAAAGAGTCAGACCCTACAAAGCTAAGGTTTATCGCTGAACCTTGCTCTAATACCAACTGTAACATCTCTCCTTTTTGGACAGTTTAAGCACACACACGTGCCAACTCAAACCATATAGAAGGACGGATTGTTATTGGGTAAATAAGAAAAACAGAGAGAAAAACAAAAAAGAATCTCGTAGTGGAATAAGAAAATATAATAATCACATAACAATTCATGAAGCTGTTTACAAAATATTTGATTATACTTATAAAACACAGAATCAGAGTTACACATAGCAGATATAAATAAATAATATTGCAGAGGAACAGTGTCATGCAGTGGAATAATATAGTAAATAATGATAGTACAATCTTCGTCTTCGTCCTTCAAATAAGGTCTTCAAATCCTGAAATGCTCGGGCCGACCCGAGCGAATTGAAAAGAAAAAACACTCAAGTCAGAACTAAAAGATCTTACGTAAGTTAAATCAATGGTAAATAAATATGAGTGGAATGGCATCAGAGATGCTTAAGAAGTTAGACATCTCCTGTCTAGTGTCTAACGTGAGTGCTTAAGAGATGTTTGGGATCACATCATCGTAAGGATCCGTTAAACTATCAACTATGTAGTAATATATGCTATTATAATAGTGTCTACAGTAAAGTAAAGTATTGAAATAGCATTAACGCGTTACATTCCCCCTTAACTCATTTTATATATTCCCAGAGTCTATATAGTAACATTATCCCGCCTGTACTGGACGCCGTCAGAGGGCACTTTATGGGTATGGTACAAAAAAAACCCATAGAAGGTGCGCTAGGGTAGGTGACATGGCACAACTAGGCAATGCTAGGGTAGATATACCAATTATACTTTCGGACTAGTGGTAACGCATAGTAGCTACTACCGTCCACCTCAGAACACACTCCCAAGTAAAATCATGGGTGGCTACCAAATAAATCAAAAGTCAGAATATAGTATCGATGGAGTATGCCCGATCGGAGGAATGACCTCACTTGGCCTGTCGATTGCTCCTGTTTTAGCCACCTTAAGTCAACTCAAGGGAGTCGGGTCCACGTATATAGCTCATATAGGATAGTCGCCACCTTCCTAATTTATTCTAGAATCTCCACCGCGTACGCAGTTGTCAAAGTGGTTTTCGGTATTGGCAGAGAGTATGACAATATCTGATCCCGGTCTCTTTAACAACCAATCACTTATTACACACCGGATGGTTCTTTTTTATTTCAAAAGTCAATTCGCAATGTGTATCAAAATATCACATTCTTAAAACCGTCAATTTTGAAATTATATTCACGTTCGAATCATGTTCACTTCAAAATCATATCGTTTCTGTAACGATCTCGGTTTTAAATCAAAATTTAGTTGGTAATTAATTAATTTTTAGAATTAAATTGTGAATTAATTATAAAATTTTCAATTGATTAGGATATGTGCTTGTTTATTTATGTAGGTAAATTGTAATCTGAAATTTGAATTCGGATTTTTCCAAAATAAAAATGTGCATCTTTAATAGAGTTTCAATTTGGGAATTCTAGAATAAATATTTTGAAAACAAATTAGATTTAAAAAGTTATATTTTAAATGAATAGAAATTTGATTTGGAAATTCAAATATAAATATATTAAAAAATAAGTTGGATTTTAAATACTCTATATTTTAAATTAATGAAATTAGTTTTTTAATCATAACACATATATATGTATATGTATTTAAATAGTTGTTTCATATATATATATTCTAAAATCAATAGCTATTTAAAGGTTAGAATTAAAAATATATGCATATCTATTGAAAATTAATAAGTTTTGAATAAAATAATTAAAAAAGAAAAGTAATTATAAAAAATTGAAATAGGATATAAACTAACATATGTATTATATAGAATTCATATTAATATATGTAATTTACCAATATAAACACTTCATAGTATAAAAATAAACATGTGTAGACATTTTTATGGGAAGATTAAAAAGTGTAAAGAAAATGGATCATGCAAATTACAAGTGTTAATACAAAATAAACAAGTGGCATGTTCATTTCTTTTAAAATTTTAATGTAAATACCAATGAGAAGAAAAAACCAAGTTTTCAAAATTCTTCAACCCTCTTCTTCTCATTTTTTCGAAAACCAAAGGAAAGAAAAAGAAAAAAAGTGCAAAAGAGAAAATCAAAACATGAATCAAGCAACAGATCAACTCAAAAACAAGCAAGCTAAAATTAAAACCAAGTTCAGATTCCAAATGCAAACAAAGTATTCAGATTAGAGCAACTAGGATTCCGTTCAAAACATGGAAGCCTGAAAAGCAAGATCCTCTCAACAAAATTCAAACAACAATCAAAGCAAAGTTTAAAAGCAATCAAAACATAAAGCTTTCAGTCTAGACTTAAGCAATATTCAACATGAATCAAAGTACAAATCAAAACTTAAGCTTAGAATAAAATATCAAAGCCTGATTCCAGATCATTTCATAAAGTATTCAAACTTGTCCTCTGTTTGGTCTCAGGTGAGCAAATCTACCTATAAAAACTTGAATTTGTGTTATGTTTTGTTTTTGTGAGGTGAAATTGTTTTGTATGAATATAAGTGTAATTGTATGCTTGAGTATTCAATGATATGTGGGTACGCATGTATGAGTACATGCATATTCACCCTGTTAAAAGGATATACAAACTTATGTTAGAATTAAAATTAAATTCCTCTTCCTCCAATCCTTTTTAGGATTTGAGATTTAGACAAAAAGTGATTAGATTAACTAGATCTTAGTTTTAAAAATAATGTTAAGCACAGTTAATAAGTAGTTTTAACCTAGAAGTATGAATTACAGTAAAAACTCAAAGGTATGAAAAAATTTGTATTTGAAGATTTATTGTTTCACTTATGTAATCTGTTTTGAAATTGAACATTATGATTTTTAAGATCAATTTCATGATTTTTAAGTCCCTGATTGTTGTGGAATCTCATGTTGACCGGAAATGGTAATTTGCTCAAATCTTGGTGACCGTTGTGGTCAGGGATCTCGGGTTTGAAGTGAAGGGCGGCTGATCTGATTATGGTTGTTGAAAAAATAGTGGAAGGTGTTAAAGGCAGCTTGTGGCATTGAAAGTTCGTCGATTTAGGGTTTAGAAGAAGTTTTGGTCGATGATGGAAACATGGGTCGTTCGACGACAGGGTAGCATCGGAGTCATGGGGACTTGGGGGAATCGATGTGTTGAGAGGTGGTGAAGCTTTGGACGAAGTTGAGTGATTTCTAGTGAACTAGCTTGCCGTCGGCGAGATGTTTTTGCTCGGAGGTGTTGGTTCCAGGAAGAATGGTTCAGCTCGATTTAAATTCATGAAGAAAATGATGATCTGGGTTGCTATTTGGGATGAGGAGATCATTATCGACTTAATGGCGTCCTCGATGATGATCGGAGCAATCCCGATCATCTGTGCACGTACATGGGGGAAGGGGAGGTGGGTTGGTGTGTGTTAGGGAGTTTGAGGAAGAAGATGAAGATTTAACTCGACGTCGTATTCAGGAGAGCGAGGTTATGGCTCGGGTCTGGCCTCGATGTGTTGCGTTTCAACTATGCACCTGTTTTAAATTTAAATTGAAACAAAGTGTAGAAAGGAAAGAAAAGTAGAAACTTGGGTTTCAATCAGGAAATTTGGGATTTTACTCGAAGTTAGGTCCGAGTTTTCTGAGGGTCGTCTTGGGTTTGTGTTGAAAATAATATTGATTTCTAAACTTAAACAAGTTTTCAAATTTTTAAATTTAATCTAGTTTAAAAACCCTTTCTTAATTAAATATGTCATACCATATTTGTTAAATAGTTAAAGTTTTAAAATAATTTTTTTACAACTAATTAAGTTCGAGTTCAAAAAAACTTAAGTTTATTTTAAATTTTATAATTAAGTAAATCAAAAGATAATGGTTTTAATTAACTTATGTATTTTAAGTTGATTCATGATGAATTATTTTAAGGGTTTATTAAAGATATCAATAACAATTAAGTAATTTATTAAGATTAGGGGTTTTATCTTAGAATTATTAAGATTTTAATTGATTACAAATTGTTAATTGATGTGATAGTTTAAAGATTAATTACTTAAAGAAAGTAAATAAAGAATAATTAATTAAAGGGTAATCAATATATGTAATTAATCAAGGTAATTAATTTGGAGATCATTAATTAGTTTAAAGATTAATTAATTTAAAGAATAATTAATTAATGGGAATGATTAAAGGATAATAAATTAATTAAAATTAATTTATGTAAGTAATTAAAGGTAATTAATTACTTAAAAATAATTACTTAATTAAAAGTAATTAATCAATGATTAAAGTTGATTTATCAAGTAATTAAAGGATAATTACTCGATGTAATTAATTTGTGATTTATTTATATAAGTGATTCAGGTTAATCACTTATTGAAATTAACTAAGGATAATAAATTAAAAGGTAATTAATTAAGGGTTAATTAATTTGTAATTAATTAATTAAGGGTAATTAACAAGAGAATAATTAAATAATCTAAGGTTAAAGGTTGATTAATTAATAATTAAAGGTTAATTAATTTATTATTAAAGGTTAATTAATTTATGATTAAAGGATAATTAATTAAAATGGTTTGTAATTAATTAATTATTAATTAACAGGATTTGTAATTTATTCCTAAGCAATTAATCTAGTTTAAATTAACTATAATAAGATGTTAGTTGATACTACTTATGAATGTTTGGATTCCATTGAATGTTGAATTGTTTGATATCCTTGATATGTGATGCTTAGTGATATGAATTGTTTTGGTTTGAGCTGTGATGAATGTAATTTATTTATCTGTGATAAATTAATATTATTTATCTGTGAATCTGTGAATGAAAATAAGCGTTATAGGATTATACCGCTTATCGATATTGCTGTGCTAGAATCTGTAATGATTGATGATGTTGCACTATTGCATAAAACCCCTGAACAACACCATACACACACAAATATGGATTTCATGGAAATCAGTTAAGTTATAGATGTCTTGAATTAAAATATTATTTTCTTAAAAAGTTGAATTTTGAATCCAAATGGTTTTGGAAATGTAATTAGGTTGATTATGGAAAGCTTTTCGAAAGGAAGTTTGAAGTTAAAATTTACTTTGAATAAGACTATATCTTGTTAAGTTTTGAAATTGTTATGGAAATTTGGTTTGAAAGGTTCATACAAGTTATATTATATATATATATATATATGTGGATTTTAAAACCATCTTTAAAGTATGTTTAATACATTATTTTGAGAATTTAAATTCAACCAAACTTTATAATTGAAAGGCTTTAACTTGAGCAAATGTAATTGAATTTTCTCGAAACGAAAACTCATAGTTTTCAAATGATAATAGCTTTCAAAGAAAGAAAGGATTTCTAGTTTAGTTAAAATGGGGTTTCAAATTTGAAAGGGAGTTATTTTTGAAAGCCATAACTGAATCTTTGTGAAAGATTTGTGAACTTTGTTTCCAAATTGAAGAGGATCTTGAAGGTGTATCTTTTATATAAAAGATTTGGAATTGTAAATAGTTTTGAAATCTATGAATTAATATTTGTGGAAGATTAGTGAACTTTTTGAAGTAAATCTTTTTGTTTAAAGACTCAAAAATAGTAATTTGTTTAAACCGTTTGAGAAAAGGTTTTGGGCTTTAAGTTGTGACTTAACTAAGATGCCATATATCCATATGTTATTAAATATGCGCTCATTATTAGGTTTAGCCGGGAGAGGACTTTATGTCATATAGACCATTCCAAATAATGATATGACGTAATGGATATCGTTTGGAGACCGGTGGTGAAGATCGGGTATTTTCAAAAATGAAAGGATTACCCGTCGAATGACTCTGCACTGAGCAGCTACGGTATAGAGATCTCCATATGTGATGGGGAGTTCGACCGGGATTGTGAATACCCAGATTACAAGGGCTTCTTTGTGATGTGCCTTCGGTTCTGTTCGAACCCAGAACAGAATTGTATGGATATATTCTGACCTTACACTTTGAGATGTAAAGTAGGTTTCTATCAAATACATTTCTGTTTGGTGGAAGAGAATTTATTATCTTAGCTTAACACCCTTCTCTGAGACATACGAGCTCATAGGTTCTGTAGTTGATGGTTACTAGTGACACATTCCCAACTTGGTATTGTGGCATATGAAGTGCTGCTGATCATTGTTGATCAAAGCATGGCTTTTGTGCAAAGCGTGGCTATGTGAACGAAACTGCATAAGTACCTCACACCCTAGAAATGGTCGAAACAGGAAAGATGCGGCAAGGTTATGAGGGTCGCGCCCTTTAAGGTATGTTCATTCGCTTTTGAAATAGGCTGGTATCATGGCATGGAGCCCAGATACTTAACTCATTGATTACTGAAAATCTATTACTTTGTGGTTGCTTTGTGGTCGAAAGCTCTCAGATAAAGGTCCCTAACGACCGGTGGATCGCATGCTCGTATAGTAGTTACCTAGTTACGGAGGTAACCCGGCCTTAAGTTGGCAGAGAGCTGGTTAAGTTCTCGAGGCGTCCCTTCAAAGGTGTACCCTTGTGGCCCAAGAAGTTCCTTAGCCTGACCATTTGTTGAAAATCCAAAGAAATAATACGTGCCTTGTATGGTTTCAGTTGTATAACCTGCCATGGAATTTGGTGGTAACCTGCTATTGAACATGGTATCCATAGTAGGCATAGTACGAAATGTCTATGCTGGCTAAGATTAATATTATACTTTCGAAAGGTTTTCTTCACTAGCCCTAATAATAATACCAAAGGTTTTCGCGCATCAAGCATGTTTGGCTATCATAAGGATAAATCTCCTCCAACTGTGTGCTTGCATTGTGTGTGTGCGGGGAGGCCTTATGGTAGTTTCATTTTCCCAAAAGCATTGGGGATTTCTTTTTAAATTCTTTTGTTTTTTTGTTTCAAATAAAACTATTTTCGTTTTCTCACACCAATCCCATGACTCACCTGGTGTTTATTGTTACCTTTCTAAACTCTGGGTGCCCACAATTTTCCACAAGGATAATCTAGAATTGATTTTTTTAGATAATCAAGTAGTAGATCTCCAGTCTTTGGACTTTGGAAATCGCATTTGGATCAAGGTTGCTTAGTTCATCATGATGGTGGTTCGAACTTTTGGATTGGTGTCCTTGGAGCTTTAGCAGTGGAGATGCATTCTATTGGATCCTTGTTTTTTTACTTGGAAATTCTATTGGAGTTATCTTTCTGCTGTCGATGGTTGCAAAGTCTAGACCATCCAGTTGTGTAATTTCTCCTCCGTTATCTTATATCTATGATTTTGATATCATTTGTACCAATGTGTTATATCAAATATTGTGTATCAATGATATTATTCATTTTTCTTCAACTGTGTTGTTATACTTAATGTGTTATAAGCTCCGGCGCGAATTGGATTTCAACGGTTGAATCTGCGGCATTCGAGTACGGGTGAAGTATATGGTGCTGATTTTCAAACGCTAAAATTCGGGTCCTGACATCTTAGTATCAGATCTGAAGGTTGATTAAAAACTTTAGCTCAGGAGTATAACACATTAGGTAGCTCATTAGAGATAGGTTTATAAATGCCCCAGAATGAGTATATCCCTAAGATATCCGTCTGTATCCCTCAGTAAATTCTCATACTATCCACTGATAGTTAGTATGAGTGCAAGAAGAGGGCGAGGTAGGGGACTGGGAAGTACCACTACAAGTGGTTAATACCCTGCAACAACAATGAAAATACCTTTCTCTATCAATCTCCTTTGATCATTAATTACTTCCAATTCTTGGATGGCTTCGTGGCAGCTACAAGAAGTAACTTCGGTATGGTGGCGGCCCTGCGAATAACTATAGGAAGATTCCTATTTCGTGTTCTCTTCATCGGTTCCCTATCAGCTTTTCGTTTTAACTTTTATGAATTTGAAATTTATTTGAAATAAATTGGTTAATAAAATATGAATCTAAATTAAATTGTATCCATTGTCTACTCTTTTGGGTCCGGATATATACTATGAACGGTTAGTTATCCGTTCGAACTAACCAATGCCCCTTCACATTTCGTAGACCGGATGACCCAAGTATATTTTGTGAAGTATCGAATAAGTTTGCTCTCATTAATAATATTCTGATTTGATAAGCCAAATGCAGAATAAATATTCAGTTTGATCTGGAAAGTTATTTCTCATCTATTCTTTGTTTGTCTCCCTGCCTAGCAAATTTTGGGGATGAAATTCTCTTAAGGGAGGAATATGTAACGATCCCAGTTTTAAATCAAAATTTAATTGGTAATTAATTTAATTTTTAGAGTTAAATTGTGAATTAATTTGAAAATTTTCAAATTAAATAAGATATGTGCCTGTTTATTTAAGTAGATAAATTGTAATTTGAAATTGGATTTTTCCAAAATAAAAATGTGTATCTTTAATAGTTTTGATTTGGGAATTCCAGAATAAATATCTTGAAAACAAATTGGATTTAAAAATTTATATTTTGAATTAATAGAAATTTGATTTGGAAATTCAAATGCAAATATATGAAAAATAATAAGTTGGATTTTATATAATCTATTTTTTAAATTAATGAAATTTGTTTTCTAATTATAACGTATATATATATATATATATATATATATATATATATATATATTTAAATAGTTATATCACATATATGTTCAAAAATCAAAAGCTATTTAAAGGTTAGAATTAAATACACACACACACACACACACACACACACACATCTTTTGAAAATTAATAAGATTTGAATAAAATGTTTAAAAAAGTAATGTAATTATAAAAAATTGAAATAGGATTTAAACTAATATATGTACTATATAGAATTTCTATTAATATGTGTAATTTACAAATATAAACAATTTATAATATAAAAATAAACATGTGTAGGCAAGAAAATAGATCAAGCAATTACAAGTGTTAATACAAAATAAACAACTGGCATGTTTATTTATTTTCAAGTTTTAATGTAGATATCAAAGAGGAGAAAAAAACCAGGTTTTCAAAATTCTTTAATCCACTTCCTCTCATTTTTCTAAAACCAAAAGAAAGGAAAAGAAAAAAGTGCTAAAGCGAAAATCAAAATTTGAATCAAGCAACAAATCAACTCAAAAACAAGCAAGCTAAAATCAAAACCAAGTTTAGATTCAAAATGCAAACAAAGTATTCAGATCAAAGCAACTAGTTCAATTCAAAACTGGAAGCCTGAAAAGCAAGATCCACTCAACAAAATTCAAACAGCAATCAAAGAAAAGTTTAAAAGCAATCAAAACATAAAGCTTTCAGTATGGAATCAAACAATCTTCAACATGAATCAAAGTACAAATCAAAATTTAAGCTCCGATCAAAATGTCAAAGCCTAGTTCCAGATCATTTCATGAAGTATTCAAATCTGTCCTCTGTTTGGTCTCAAGTGAGAAAATCTACGTATAAAAACTTGAATCTGGGTTATGCTTGGTTCCTGTGAAGTGAATTTTTTTTTGTATGAATGTAAATGTGATTGTATGCCTGAGTATTCAAAAATATGTAGGTATGCGTGTATGAGTATTGGCATATTCACCTTGTTAAAAGGATATACAAACTATGTTAGGATTAAAATTAAATTCCTCTTCTTCCGATTCTTTTTAGGATTTGAGATTTAAAAAAAAGTGATTAGATTAACCAGATCTTAGTTTTAAAAATAGTGTGAAGCATAGTTAATAAATAGTTTTAACCTGAAAGTATGAATTACAGTAAAAACTCAAAAGTATGACAAAATTTGACTTTAATGATTTATTATTTCACTTGTGTAATCTATTCTGAAATTGAAAGTTATGATTTTTAAGATCAATTTCATGATTTTTAAGTCCCTAATCGTTGAGGAATCTCATGTTGACCGGAAATGGGAATTTGGTCAAATCCCAGTGATCGCAGTGGTTAGGGATCTTGGGTTTGAAGTGGTGGGTGGCTGATGTGATGATTGTTGTTGGAAAAATAGTGGAAGGTGTTAAAGGTGGCTATGGCATCATAAGTTCATCGATTTAAGGTTTAGAAGCAGTTTTGGTCCATGATGGAAACATGGGTCATTGACGGCAAGGTAGCATCGGAGTCGTGGGTACTTAGGGGAATCGATGTGTTAAGCGGTGGTGAAGCTTTGGATGAATTTGAGTGATTTTTGAGGAATTAGTTTGTCGTCGACGAGACGTTTTTTCGGAGGTGTTGGTTCCATGACTGGTTTAGCTCGATTTTAAATTAGTGAAGAAAACGATGATCTAGGTTGCTATTTGGGATGAGGAGATCACCGTAGACTTGATGGCATTCTCGATGATGATAAGAGCAATTTCAATCCTCTGTGCACGTACATTGGAGGAGGGGTTGGTGTGTGTCAGGGAGTTTGAGGAAGAAGATGAAGATTGAACTCGAAGTCGTATTCGGGAGAGCGAGGTTATGGCTCGTGTCTAGCCTCGATGTGCTGCGTTTCAACTATGCAGCAGTTTTAAATTTAAATTGAAACAAGGTATAAAAAGGAAATAAAAGTAGAAACTCGGGTTTCACCCGGGGAATTCGGGATTTTACTCGAAGTAAGGTTCGAGTTTTCTGGGGGTCATCTTGGGTTTATGTTGAAAATTATTTTGATTTCTAAACTTAAACAAGTTTTCAAATTTTAAAATTTAATCTAGTTTAAAAACCCTTTCTTAATTAAATATGTCATACCAGATTTGTTAAATAGTTAAAGTTTTGACAATAATTTTTTTACAATTAATTAAGTTCGAGTTCAAAAGAATTCTTAAGTTTATTTTAAATTTTATAATTAAGTAAATTAAACGATAATGGTTTTAATTAACATAAGTATTTTAAGTTGATTCATGATAAATTATTTTAAGGGTTTATTAAAGATTTTGAATAAAAATTAAGTAATTTATTAAGATAAGGGGTTTTATCTTAGAATTATTATGATTTTAATTGATTGCAAATTGTTAATTGGTGTGATAGTTTAAAGATTAATTACTTAAAGAAAGTAAATAAAGAATAATTAATTAAAGGGTAATAAATATATGTGATTAATCAAGGTAATTAATTTAGAGATAATTAATTAATTTAAAGATTAATTAATTAATGGGAATGATTAAAGGATAATTAATTAATTAAGATTAGTTTATGTAAGTAATTAAAGGTAACTAATCACTTAAAGATAAGTACTTAATTAAAAGTAATTAATTAATGATTAAAGTTGATTTATTAAGTAATTAAAGGATAATTACTCGATGTAATTGATCTATGATTTATTTATATAAGTGATTAGGGTTATCACTTATTGAAATTAACTAAGGATAATAAATTAAAAGGTAATTAATTAAGGGTTAATTAATTTAGTAATTAATTAAGGGTAATTAACTAAAGAATAATTAAATAATTAAAGGTTAATTATTTAATGATTAAAGGTTGATTAATAAATAATTAAAGGTTAATTAATTTATGATTAAAGGATAATTAATTAAAATGGTTTGTAATTAACTAATTATTAATTAACTAGGATTTTTAATTTATTCTTAAGTAATTAATCTGGTTTAAATTAATTATCATCAGATGTTAACTGATCCTACTTATGAATGTTTGGCTTCTATTGAATGTTGAATTGTTTGATATCCTTGATATGTAATGCTTTGTGATATGAATTATTTTGTTTTCGGCTGTGACGAATGTAATTTATTTACTGTGATAAATTTATATTATCTTTGAATTCGTGAATGAAGATAAGCGTTATAGGATTATACCGCTTGTCGATATTGCCGTGCTTGAATTTGTAAGACTGATGATGTTGCACTATTGCGTAAAATCCCTGGACTGCACCATGCACCCACAAATATGGATTTCTGTAGGATCTAGATTAACCCTAGAGGGGGGGGGGTGAATAGGGTTATAGCAAATTTTCTCGAATTAAACACAGAAATAAACTGCAGAAATAAATATGCTGAAAAGTAAATCACACACAAAATTTTCCCAGCTTCGGCAACCCCTGCCTACTGCTGCATTCCCAGATTTCTATTAGAATGAAACAGTATCACGCTTACAAACACTCTACTAGACTCGCAGACCCTTTTGCTCCCGCTCACAAACACTCTACTAGACTCGCACACCCTGCTCCCTCCTATAGAGTTTCGCTTACTCGCAAACACTGCTCCCGCCTATAGAGTTTTGCAAACTTGCACACCCTGCTCATTGAACTAATTCTAACTAGACAATCTGACACTACCTAAACCCTAGGTGGTGATTTACAAATTCTTTTGACTCGAAAAGAAAAAACAACTTCAAAATTAAAACAGGAGCAAAAATTAACATACATCTTTGGACCCGTAATTTTTGCTCAAAATAAAAACTAAAAACCCCTTTATAATTAAACCCTAAACGAAAAGTAACTTAAGCCTTTTTTAAAACTAACAAGGCCGGCCCCTTGTTTTTCTTTAACCCGATCCACTATTATTCTTTGACCCATTCCTTTCTTCTCCTGAGAATAATGTCGGCCGATCTTCTTCTTTCTGAAATTAGGGCTTTGTGCTATCGATCCAAACTGAGGCGTTCGGCTCTTGCTCGTGCTTCGATTTCTGACGATCGATTGTTGCGTCGCTTGTTATCTGATAATTGATGCTTGTTGCTAGCTCGTTCTCTGATGATCGAGTTGTTGATGATTCGGTATGTAATTTCTTTTGTTGCTCGTTTGATTGCTTGCTCTTTAACTCGATGTTGATGATGTAAATTGGGATTCAGTATTTATATGAATTCGTGACACTTGTATTTGCTTCGTTTCAATTCGATACTTTCCAAAATTCTTCTTTCCTTGATGCGCACGGCTTTCCTGATTTACTGTCGACTTGTTACTCATGGCTTTGATTTTGATACGTTCGATATGGCAAAGAACTTTCCTCTTTCATGTCTGGACTTTTTAAAAAAACGAATATTTTCATTGAATTCTCTGACTTGACTTTAGCATCCTATTTTCGAAAATTCTGACTTCGGCTTTACTGTGAATTACGACTTCACTGTTGCACATGCTATATTGTATACTTATGTTGTCTCTTTGATACTGACTTTGCTGTACATGCATTCCTGTTGTTCATCTTGTAGTTGCTCATCTGCAAGTGCATTTTTCGATTCACTGTGTCACTTGATCTTTTGCACTGTTTCTGGCTTTGGTCTTGTTTCATGTTTGAGGCTGTGTTTATTTACTTGGTTGTGTACTTGGGCTTTTATCATTTAAACTGTACTGATGCATTTTACCTGTTGCATACATGAGCTTGATACTGTTGGTCGACTATCTCCTTGAGTTGCAGTGAGCTCGACATTATTGTTTACTTCACTTGTGGTCTTCATTTTTGATTCAGAACTTCTGTCATTATGTCTTTGACTGCCATGTGTATACATACACCTATGTATGTATATATGTGTTGCATTTACTTGCATCTATATTGTTACTGGTTTTGCTTGGTGGTCTAGTGCCACTGCTAAGTCTTTGCCTGTGCATATCTTTGATGGTTCAATGGTGCACTGTGTCTTGTACATGCATTATCCTTCTGGAGCTTGTGTAATTTAAACCTGGTTTGGATTTTTGCTTCGAGCATGCTTCTGGTTTGAGTGTACTTGCATCTTTGTAGTTGAGTCTGATTGAATTACTGTCTTGAAGTCTTTGTGATCTTCACTTTAGTTCATAGTCATCTGAACTGCTGCCAGTGTCTTCTTTGTACTTGCACTGCACTTTGATGGCTGATCATTTGTATACATACATTCTTGTATGTATATATGTGTATAGCCACTGCACTCTGTAATCTTGAGTTTGTTTACTTGGTGGCATGCATTTCTTTGTGATCTGCCTTGTTGCTTGGACTGTCTAGTCTCTGTTGCTTACTGTTACTTACTTTGTACATTGCCTTACTGACTCGATTCATTTCATGTTTGTTGCCAGTTTACCTGTACTGTCCACTGCCCTTGTGTCTGCACTTGTGCACTTTGTTGCATTCATGTCTTCGACTGTCTGCATACACTTTTGGTCAAGTTTTTGTGTACTGTGTCTTTTGATTGTTCTGCACTTTGCATATGAACTTGGTCTCTGGACATTTGTTGGCACTGGCTGTTGTCTTTGTGGTCACTTGTGCAGTTTGGTCTTGCTGTTTGTCGAGTTGCATTTGTTAGTTTAGTCGTGCACTTGGTCTCTTCACTGTGTTCTCTTCATGCCTGACTTGATGTTGCATACATGTTTGTTGCAGTCCCTTTTTGCTGTTGCTATCCACATTGAACTGGCTTCGATGCACTTTTGATTTGTCAAAGCTCTGCATTTTTCATGTTGCCTTGTGTTGAATCCAGTCTCAAAACTCGGATTTGACCTTGTGCTCGTGTCGTGATTTTATTTATGTTGCACGTGAGTTGAATCATGTATTTGGGTTTGACCTGTGCTCACCTGTCCCTGTAGCATTATCAAGTGTATATTGATGTGCACGGCCTTGTGGCATGTACAGTGATACACTGTGCATGTCACACTGTTCGTGTGTGATGAATTCAAGTGTGAATGATGATGAACAACCCAAATAACTGAGGCAAATCATATTTACAAAAATCATATTTCATTTTATATTGCAAAAACATTTTTTTTTCAATTTTACTGCGTTAGTGAATATTTTTGCAGATTGCTCAGATGCTGGATTCAAACTGGAATGCAGTTGAAGACAAAATACGAGTGTGAGTGATATGTAGTGAGGATATTAATGTAAATATAAAATTGTGATGTATTCAAAATTGTATATGTATAGTGAGAGCATGAATTTGTACTATTCAAGATTGTAATAAATATTTGTTTGAATAAAATTTCTGTTTGAATTCAAAATCTGTGTAACTTGTTCTGTTTGAATTCAAATTCAAATTCTGTGTAATTTATTTTATTCAACAAATATTTATTTAATCTATGAAAAACAAAATAGTACCTTACCAAATACATTTAAATGAATGTATATGTTTATTATCATCAAACAAAAACATATAAGCGCATATTCAACAATCTCCCCCTTTTAATGATAACAAACATATACTTAAGATTTTGACCGTGTTAAATGTATTTGACCAATTATATACTCTAATTGCTCTCCCTATTTAAATGCTTCCTCTCTACATGATGCTCCCCCTACATATATGCATACAAATAGAAATATATTCAAATGAGCCTAGATGCAAATGGAAAATTATTTGACCTTTGCTTGATTCTATTTGACAAAATCTTAACTTTTCTCTCCCCCTTTTGTTATCAGAAAAAGAATAATAGTGTTAGAGAAAAATAGAGATTAAGTGATCAATATTAATCCAACATTAAACTCAAATTGAATATAAATAGTAAACTTCAATAAGAATCAAACAAAAACCATAACTACCCTTGCTAGGCGCATATTCCACTTTTAGAAATGATGGAAATGATGTTCTAATATAAAATCATACAGTTGAACCTTCTTGTGGTACATTTATATCAGGAATTTGAATATCTACTGATCATGCATAACCGTTAGGACTTTTAAATGAGATTAGTAGTATTCGAATTTAATTTTAAAAATGAAATCAAGTATCTTCTAACCACGCATGACCGTGAGGACTTTTAAATGGGATTAGAATCAACTTGTCTATTAAATCAATTAATTTTGATATGCATTCCATACATGCATAACCATAAGGACTTTTAAATGAGCATGGAAGCACATAATCAAAATCCAAGTAATTCACCCATGCATAACCGTGAGGACTTTTAAATGAGAGTGAATACTTTGGATATTTATTTTTAAAAACGTGACATGAAAAACAAATGATTCCTGATTATTGTACCACATATCGACAAACTATATTGAATATTTGATAAACCATGGTCGATAGAAATAATGATAGATAAAGAAATGGTCATGGAATCTTTACCCAACAAGAAGTTTTATAACTCTTGTTTGAATTCCTAAAGAAATTTTCCAAATATACTCTCTTGAGTAATGTATGTTAAATATCAACACTTATCACCTTTTCAATCACTATTTATCTTTTTGATAATTAGTAGGGAGTCGGATTAGTCAAAATTTGTCATTTTAAAATCAAATAAAAATGACAAATCTGAAAATATGGTCAAACATGATTTTCTCGAAGAGGTTTTATGAAAAAAATTTCTGCTATTTGAAAATTGTTTCAAGTAAAAAATATGCAGATATTTTCTTTGAAAAACGATGCAGCAAATGAATGTTTCAAAGATTAATCACGTTCCACTAGTAATTTTTCTATCAACTATATTACCAGTGCAATCTGCATCTGCATTCTTATTCACTCCAAAATCTCACTAACTAAAATTGATAATCCAGACAATGAAGTGTGCATCAAAAATTTCAACAAACTATCTCAGAAAGAAATTTGAAATGAAGCCATGTTAGCACTCAAACAAATATCATAGTGTTAATTTCAGAAACCGTAGGATAAACAATTATGTTCATGAGTAATCAACAGTCAATCATCATCATAATTATTTCAAAAACAATTTCTTGAAGTTTCAACAATTTCTTAAAATCCTTTTTAACACCTTTCACATGAAATTTGAAATCGTGCAAATTTACAAGCAGTGACCAAAATCTCAAAATATATCTACGTGTAGCATGAGTAATCAAAGATCAATAAAATACCATCATTTGACCGAACAAATTTATATGGATTAGTTCAAAGTTGAAAATCTGATTGGTCATCATTTAAGCACAAATCAAGGTCATAAATAAGAACAAGAAAGATCATATCAATTAAGAATCAGTCAGAATTAAAGACATCACTTCTTTACAACATCTCAATATTGGCTGATTTCATTCAGAATATGGTGCAGACATCACAATTAATATACCTTTACCGGTTTTACCTTTACGATAGTTTCTCGTGATTGCTCATTGTGATTCTGTCACCTTTATACTAGGCTAAGGAACTTTGCTTTGTTGCCCGTTGTGTTTCTGGAACAGCCAAAATCCAGAGAACACCGTTGTTGTTCCTTAGCCTGCTACCACACCTACCCGATGAAAGATTTTTGTGACCTATTTCTAGGTCCATGATTGTTAGTGGCAGAAGCATTAGAATAAACAAACCCTTTGGAACCCAAACTTGTTTAGTCCTTTTATTCTTGTTCCAATAGACATGAAATTTGTTTGTAGAATTCTTAGGAACCCAAACTTGTATAAATTTTGTGTTCTTGTTCCTATGACTACAATTTTCAACACGATGTCCAATTATTTCACATCTATCAAAGACACTCTTCCCTTTTGCATTATCCTCAACTTGTGTTTTCCCAAAACCTAGTCCTTTTCTGTTGTTAGCAAAAATTTGATTTCCCAATAGCATGTTGAAAGATTTTTCGCCTCTTGAAAAGTTATTCAAAGATTTCTCAAGATTTTGGACTTTGGTTTTTAGTGTTGTGTTTTCAGTGACAAGTGAGGTGCATCGATTTATAAAATCCTTTTTCCTAGTGTCAATGATTTCCTTAAGACTCAAGTTTTCTTTTTTAAGATTCTCAGAGTTATTCTTAAGTCTTGTCAATTCTGAATCTAAAACTTTACATCTTTTACATTATAGGTTTTGAATATTTTCAAGTTCAGTTTCTAACCTAAAATTTTAACGAGCAAGTTCTCTCCTATCAATTTTCAGTTTTTCAATTTTAGATTCAAGAGCATCAACTACTTTAGTGAGATCAAGACACATAAAAACAAGATCTCTATAGGAATACTCACCTGCCTCACTAGATTCCTCAGAGCTTGCTTCTGATTCTGATTTCGCCATAAGACACAAGTTAACCTCCTCTGAGCTGCTATCCGAAACTTCCTCTCCTTCTTCATCATCCCAAGTCGCTGCAAATACCTTCTTCGTCTTTTTCTTTCCTTTGTTGTTTTTGAGAAGTGGGCATTTTTGTATGAAGTGTCCGGGCTTCTTGCAGTTAAAGCACGTCGGTTCATTAGCGGAATTGTCAGAATCTTTTGGCCTATTACGACTTGTTTTCTTCTTGCGTGGCTTGAATCTCGACCATTTTCTAAGATTATTGACAGCCATTGCAAGCTCTTCAATTGGATCTTCTCCTTCTTCATCGCTTTCTTCTTTGCTCTTTAAGGCAATCGTCTTCTTCTTTGGTTCGGAGTTGTTGCGTTCATCCTTTGCTTTTAACTCAAGCTCATATGTCATCAAGTTACCAATCAACTCATCCATGCTTAGTTTACTCAAATCTTTTGATTCTTGGATTGCCGTGACTTTTGCCTCAAAGTTCATCGGTAAGACTCGTAATATCTTCCGCACAAGCTCTACCTCAGTGAATACCTTCCCAAGCGCTCTAGCGTTGTACACCAAAGTTGAAAAGCGTCCAAACATGTCCTTTATGCTCTCGCCTTTGTCCATCACAAAGTTTTCGTATTCATTGTTGAATAGGGCTAGACGAGACTCCTTGACTTGAGAAGTTCCTTCGTGTGTCACCTCCAAAGTGTGCCAAATTTCCTGTGCTGTTGTACAATGAGAAATTCTATTAAATTCATTTTTATCAAGAGCACATATCAAAGCATTCATGGCTTTAGCATTTGTCGTTTTCAATCTCTTATCGTTAGCATCCCACCTATCCTTAGGTTTAGGAGTCTCAGTATCACCAACGATTATGGTGGGAGGTTTATAGCCAGTTTCAATAATATCCAAAACATCATAATCAATGGAACTAAGGTAAATACTCATCCTAACTTTCCAATAAGCATAATCATTCCCATTAAACATGGGTGGCCTAACAATAGATTGCCCCTCAGAAGAAGCACTATTTGACGGATTCATGACTCTAGAGTTAAAGAAAAATACCTCTCTCTGATACCACTTGTAGGATCTAAATTAACCCTAGAGGGGGGGGGGGGTTGAATAGGGTTATAGAAAATTTTCTCGAGTTAAACACAGAAATAAACTGCAGAAATAAATATGCTGAAAAGTAAATCACACACAAAATTTACCCAGCTTCGGAAACCCCTGCCTACTGCTGCATTCCCAGATTTCTATTAGAATTAAACAGTATCATGCTTACAAACACTCTACTAGACTCGCATACCCTTTTTCTCCCTCTCACAAACACTCTACTAGACTCACAAACCCTGCTCCCGCCTATAGGGTTTCGCTTACTCGCAAACACTGCTCCCGCCTATAGAGTTTTGCAAACTCGCACACCCTGCTCACTGAACTAATTCTAACTAGACAATCTGACACTACCTAAACCCTAGGTGGTGATTTACAAATTCTTTTGACTCGAAAAGAAAAAACAACTTCAAAATTAAAACAGGAGCAAAAATTAACATACAACTTTGGACCCGTAATTTTTGCTCAAAATAAAAACTAAAAACCCCTTTATAATTAAACCCTAAGCAAAAAGTAACTTAAGCCCTTTTTAAAACTAACAAGCCATGCCCCTTGTTTTTCTTTAACCCGATCCACTATTATTCTTTGACCTGTTCCTTTCTTCTCCTGAGAATAATGTCGGTCGATCTTCTTCTTTCTGAAATTAGGGCTTTGTGCCATCGATCTAAACTAAGGCTTTCGGCTCTTGCTCGTGCTTCGATTTCTGATGATCGATTGTTGCGTCGCTTGTTCTTTGATAATTGATGCTTGTTGCTAGCTCGTTCTCTGATGATCGAGTTGTTGATGATTTCGGTATGTAATTTCTTTTGTTGCTCGTTTGATTGCCTGCTCTTTAACTCGATGTTGATGATGTAAATTGGGATTCAGTATTTATATGAATTCGTGACACTTGTATTTGCTTCGTTTCAATTCGATACTTTCCAAAATTCTTCTTTCCTTGATGCGCACGGCTTTCCTGATTTACTGTCGACTTGTTACTCACGGCTTTGATTTTGATACGTTCGATATGGCAAAGAACTTTCCTCTTTCATGTGTTGACTTTTTCAAAAACGAATATTTTCGTTGAATTCTCTGACTTGACTTTAGCATCCTATTTTCGAAAATTCTGACTTCGGCTTTACTGTGAATTACGACTTCACTGTTGCACTTGCTATATTGTATACTTATGTTGTCTCTTTGATACTGACTTTGTTGTACATGCGTTCCTGTTGTTCATCTTGTAGTTGCTCATCTGCAAGTGCATTTTTCGATTCACTGTGTCACTTCATATGTTGCACTGTTTCTGGCTTTAGTCTTGTTTCATGTTTGAGGCTGTGTTTATTTACTTGGTTGTGTACTTGGGCTTTTATCATTGAAACTGTACTGATGCATTTTACCTATTGCATACATGAGCTTGATATTGTTGGTCGACTATCTCCTTGAGTTGCAGTGAGCTCGACATTGTTGTTCACTTCACTTGTGGTCTTCATTTTTGATTCAGAACTTATGTCATTGTGTCTTTGACTGCCATGTGTATACATACACCTATGTATGTATATATGTGTTGCATTTACTTGCATCTATATTGTTACTGGTTTTGCTTGGTGGTCTAGTGCCACTGCTAAGTCTTTGCCTGTGCATATCTTTGATGGTTCAGTGGTGCACTGTGTCTTGTACATGCATTATCCTTCTGGAGCTTGTGTAATTTAAACCTAGTTTGGATTTTTGCTTCGAGCATGCTTCTGGTTTGAGTGTGCTTGCATCTTTGTAGTTGAGTCTGATTGAATTACTGTCTTGAAGTCTTTGTGATCTTCACTTTAGTTCATAGTCATCTGAACTGCTGCCAGTGTCTTCTTTGTAGTTGCACTGCACTTTGATGGCTGATCATTTGTATACATACATTCTTGTATGTATATATGTTTATAGCCACTGCACTCTGTAATCTTGAGTTTGTTTACTTGGTGGCATGCATTTCTTTGTGATCTGCCTTGTTGCTTGGCCTGTATGGTCTCTGCTGCTTACTGTTACTTACTTTGTGCATTGCCTTACTGACTCGATTCATTTCATGTTTGTTGCCAGTTTACCTGTACTGTCCACTGCCCTTGTGTCTGCACTTGTGCACTTTGTTGCTTTCATGTCTTCGACTGTTTGCATACACTTTTGGCCATGTTATTGTGTACCGTGTCTTTTGATTGTTCTGCACTTTGCATATGAACATGGTCTCTGGACATTTGTTGGCACTGGTTGTTGTCATTGTGGTCACTTGTGCAGTTTGGTCTTGCTGTTTGTTGAGTTGCATTTGTTAGTTTAGTCGTGCACTTGGTCTCTTCACTGTGTTCTCTTCATGTCTGACTTGATGCTGCATACATGTTTGTTGCAGTCCCTTTTTGCTATTGCTATCCACATTGAACTGCCTTTGATGCACTTTTGATTTGTCAAAGCTCTGCATTTTTCATGTTGCCTAGTGTTGAATCCAGTCTCAAACTCGGATTTGACCTTGTGCTCGTGTCGTGATTTTATTTATGTTGCACGTGAGTTGAATCCTGTATTTGGGTTTGACCTGTGCTCACCTGTCCCTGTAGCATTATCAAGTGTATATTGATGTGCACGGCCTTGTGGCATGTACAGTGTAACGATCGCGATTTTTCGTTGCCGAAAAAAACAAAATGTTAGGGTTAAAGAAAAAGAAAAAGTGGAAGAAGATAGAAAAAGAGAGAACAGAACAGAAAGAAATAACAGAACAACATCAGAATCTCACAATTCGCAGCGGAACAACATATAACAAATAAATGAATAATCTTTAAACAAAGAACTATATCAGTTATTACATTACATTTCATTACATCATCAGAGTGTACAACAACAACAACATCGACAACGGAAAAGAAATACTATATACTAGTAATACGCCATGCCATCCATCTTGCCTCCAGTAACTCCTGAATATCCTGAATAAACCTTAACTCTTGACTGCCCGTGTGGAAATTGGTGGGCACCCAGAGTTTAGGAAGGAAAACAATAAACTCCGAGTCAGTCATGTGACTGGTGTGAGAACTCAAAACAGTTTATTTATCTTTGAAAACAAAATAGAGGAATACTTTTAAAGTCAATTCGCAATGCTTTTAAAAATGAGACTACCATAAGGCCTCCCGCACACACACACAATGCAAACGCAGAATCGGAGGAGATTTCTCCTTATGATAGTCAAAGATGCTTGATACGCATTAAAAAGAACATTTGATATTATTGCTAGTGCATAGTGTAGGCAAAATTCATTTCGAAAATAGAATATAAATCTTAGCCAACATAGACATTTCGAACTATGTCTACTATAGCTACCATCCAAATAGTGGGGCGCCACCATAAGTGAATGATAGGCTCTACAACTAAAACCGTACAGGGTTTCGTATTGGGAATTGGATTTCCAACAAATGGTCAGGCCAAGGAACTTCCCATTGCCACCTGAGAACGCCTCAGGAAGGACGTCCCCGAGAACCAAACCGGATCTCTGCCAACACAAGGTCGGGTTACCCCTAACTGGGTAACTACTGACACGAATATGTCATCCCTCGATCGTAACCGATCTATCCGAGGATCCTCGATTTCCAACAACCACAAAATATGCAGCAACAACATAGGTTAAGTATCGTGATCTTCATACACCGTGCATGTCACACTGTTCGTGTGTGATGAATTCAAGTGTGAATGATGACGAACAACCCAAATAACTGAGGCAAATCATATTTACAAAAATCATATTTCATTTTATATTGCAAAAACATTTTTTTCAATTTTATTGCGTTAGTGAATATTTTTGCAGATTGCTCAGATGCTGGATTCAAACTGGAATGCAGTTGAAGACAAAATACGAGTGTGAGTGATATGTAGTGAGGATATTAATGTAAATATAAAATCGTGATGTATTCAAAATTGTATATGTATAGTGAGAGCATGAATTTGTACTATTCAAGATTGTAATAAATATTTGTTTGAATAAAATTTCTGTTTGAATTCAAAATCTGTGTAACTTGTTCTGTTTGAATTCAAATTCTGTGTAATTTATTTTATTCAACAAATATTTATTTAATCTATGAAAAACAAAATAATACCTTACCAAATACATGTAAATGAATATATATGTTTATTATCATCAAACAAAAACATATAAGCGCATATTCAACAATTTCATGGGAAATCGGTTAAGTCATTGATGTTTTGAATTAAAATATTATTTGTTTAAAAAGTTGAATTTTGAATCCAAATGGTTTTGGAAATGTAATTGGGTTGAATATGGAAAGCTTTTTGAAAGGAAGTTTGAAATTAAAATTTAGTTTGAATAAGACTATATCTTGTTAAATTTTGAAATTGTTTTGGAAATTTGGTTTGGAAGGTTCATATAAGTTATATTATATATATGGATTTTAAAACTATCTTTAAAATTTGTTCAATATACTATTTTGAGAATTTAAATCCAAACCAAGTTTATACTTGAAAGGCTTTAACTTGAGAAAATGTAAATGGATTTTCCCGAAATGAAAACTCTTAGTTTTCAAATGATAATAGCTTTCAAAGAAAGAAAGGATTTCCAATTTTGTTAAAAGGGGTTTCAAATTTGAAAGGGAATTGTTTTTGAAAGCTATAATTGAATCTTTGTAAAAGATTTGTGAACTTTGTTTCCAAATTGAAGAGGATTTTGAAGGCATATCTTTTATATAAAAGATTTGGAATTGTAAATAGTTTTGAAAGCTATGTATTAATCTTTGTGGAAGATTGGTGAACTTTGTGAAGTAAATATTTTTGTTTAAAGATTTGAAAATAGTAATTTGTTTAAACCATTTGAAGAAAGGTTTTGGGCTTTAAGTTGTGACTTAACTAAGATCCCATGTATCCATATGTTTTCAAATATTGCACTCATTATTCGGTTTAGCTGGGAAGGACTTTGTGTCATTAAAACCATTTCGAATAATGATACGACGTAATGGATAGAATTTGAAGATCGATGGTGAAGACTAGGTATTTACGAAAACGAAAGGATAACCCGTCGAATGACTGTGCACTGAGCAGCTACAGTATAGAGATCTCCATATGTGATGAGGTGTCCGATAGGGATTGTGAATACCCGGATTGCAAGTGCTTCTTTGTGAAGTGCCTTCGGTTCTTTTCGAACCCAAAACAGACTTGTATAGATGTATGTCTGACGTTACACTTTGAGATGTAAAGCTGGTTTCTATCAAACACATTTCTGTTTAGTGGCGGAGAATTTATTTTCTTAGCTTAACATCATTCTCTAAGACGTACGAGTTCAAAGTTTATGTAGTTGATGGTTACTAGTGATACATTCCCAATTTGGTAATGTGGCATAAGAAGTGCCGCTGATCATTTGTTGATCAAAGCATGCTTTTGTGTAAAGCATAGCTTTGTAGATGAGACTGCATCAGGACCTCAGACCCCGGAAATGATCGAAATAGGAAATATGCGGCAAGGTTATGAGGGTCGCACCCTTTAGGGTATGTTCATTCCCTTGTGGAAAAGGGTGGTATCATTGTATGTAGCTCGGATACTTAACACATGTGGTTACTGCAAACCTATTACTTTGTGGTTGCTTTGTGGTTGAGAGCACTCGGATAAGGCTGGCTGACGACCGGGGGATGGCATGCTCGTGTAGTAGTTAACTAGTTATAGAGGTAACCCGGCCTTGTGCTGGTAGAGTGCTGGTTAAGTTCTTAGAGCATCCCTCAAAAGGCGTACCCATGTTGCCTAGGAAGTTACTTAGCCTGACCATTTGCTGTAAATCCAAAGAAATATTACACGCCCTGTACAATTTTAGTTGCATAACCTGCCAAGGAATGTGGTAACCTGCTATTGAACATTATAGCCATAGTAGGCATAGTACGAAATGTCTATGCTGGCTATGATTAATATTATACTTCCGAAAGGTTTTCTGCACTATGCACTAATAATAATACCAAAAGTTTTCGCTATTGAGCATGTTTGACTATCATAAGGAGAAATCTCCTCCAACTGTGCGCTTGCATTGTGTGTGTGCAGGGAGGCCTTATGGTAGTTTCATTTTCCAAAAAGCATTGCGGATTTCTTTTTAAATTCTTTTGTTTGTTTTGTTTCAAATATAGCAGTTTTCGTTTGCTCACACCAGTCCCATGACTGACCTAGAGTTTATTGTTCCCTTTCTAAACTCTGGGTGCCCTCAATTTTCCACACGGGCATTTTAGAGTCGTGCTTTTCATATAATCAAATAGTAGACGTTGATTCGAAAGCCTCCAGTCTTTGGATTTTAGCAATCGCATTTGGATCAAGGTTGCTTAGTTCATCACGATGGTGGTTCAAACTTTTGGATTGGAGTCCTTGGAGCTTTGGCAATGGAGATGCATTCTATTGGATCCTCATTTTCTCACTTGGAAATTCTATTTGGAGTTATCTTTCCGCTGTCGATGGTTGCAAAGTCTAGACCATCCAGTTGTGTTATTTTTCCGCTGTTATCTTGTATCTGCGATGTTGATATCAATTATATCAATGTGTTGTATCAAATATTGTGTATCAATGATTTTGTTCATTTTCTTCCACTGTGTTGTTATACTTAATATGTTGTAAGCTTCAGCACGAATCAGATTTTAACGGTTGAATCTGCGGCATTCGAGTACGGGTGAAGTATTTGGTGCCGATTTTCGAACGCTGAAATTCAGGTCGAGACAGTTTCCAAAAGACCATAATTTCTTCCAAAATCATATTTCCAAAATAGGTTCAATCCTTACTTCAAAATCATCATATCCCATTAGTTAACATTTAAATCCCAACTTAGGTTTAAAATTAAGAATTTGAATATAAGCCATCCAATTTACTTAGTTTTAAATTTAGAAGAAAATAATCTTAAATAGTTATGAATAGTTAATATAGATTAAAAATAGATTAAAAAAAATTAAAAAAAATAGCTTTAAATTAGATTAATTAGATTTAAAATAAGTTAAAACAGGCTAATTATTTTAAATAAATTAGATGGTTTAAAAATAGGTTAGAACGATTTAATAAAATTAATATAGGTTAAAATAGTTTAATACTTTGAAAATCTTGATAATTAGAAATTTTGAAATAATATATCTTTTAAACAGTTTATATTAAAACATGAATTTGGAATTAATATCAAATTAAACTATTCATTTCATTCCAACATATTTGGAGCAATTTCCAAGTCAGCAATCCAAATTCCAAGTCAAGCAAACCAAATTCCAAACCTTTCTATTTAACGTTTGAATAAACTATTGAATTTCATACCATTTCAATCCCTGTTCAAAATATCAATTCGAATTACTTCAATTTCAATATATTTCAAGGTTATTTTCAAACAACTTCAATAACTTAATTTCGATAGAATTTCATTTCTGCTTAAAATTTTAACTTTAAACTTCCGATTTAATTTCTTAAAGCAATTCCTTTTAATCCAATTCACATTTTAACATAAAATCTGATTTTCGAATAATACCTCTATTTATATACATCAAATTTTATTTCAAAATATCATTTAATTAAGTTAAAAATCAAGAAGTTCAAAATCCTTAAATTTAACCGATCTGTGTCCCTATATAATTCTCTACCCTTGGGTCAAGTGATAAGGATATTTGTCATTTCAATCCGCAATTTAAAATTTTACAGTTATATATCATTTCAAACCGCAATCACAAAATTTATAAAATCCATAAAACCGCTCGAGTGTATCATGTCAACCCATAATGATTTTCCTTAATCCATAAATCATTCGGGTATGTATCATTTCAACCCATAATGAACTTGCAGTTTATAACGATATAAAATACATCATCCATTCATCCAATATCAACAATCAACATCCATCACAATCATCATCCAAATCAATCAACAAGTTTCAATATATAACTGATAATCGATGATAGGCATTTTACTGGTAATTTATGTTCAATAATAAATTAAATAACGATTTAATTCAAATAAATTCAAATTAACCGAGATGATGATTCAAAATATACCAAACAGTCATGAATAAATTCCTTGTGATGACCCGGAAATTTTGAGCATTTAAAATTAGAATATTCAATTGATTTTGAATATTTAAAATGTTAATTTTAACCTTAATTCAAATAACACTTATTATTTGATAATTAAATTATTAAATTAAACAAATTGGAAGTTGGGTAAAATGTTGAATATAGAGTTTTAAAGCCTGTTAAAAATAATTTGAAGGCTTATAAAATTTATATTGATATTATTGAAGATAATATAAGTTTTAACATTAAATTTAATAGTGATTTATTCAGTTTTGAAATTTCATCGTTTAAATTGAATTTAAAAATAGCCTTCCGAGGTGCAGTCTCGGAATTCGACCGAACCAATTCCATTGGATCTGTAGTATTGTATTATTAACGGATTTCAATTTTCGTAGCGTTTGGAGTTGTTGGGTGAGCATACGATATGTAAATGCCCTGAAATGTATATAGAAATTTTAAATATAATGTATATAGTCAAAATATTTCAACATCAGCCGTTTTCCTTCCCATTAAGCACAGTAGCAGATTTATCCTTTCATGCAAGGGTCACGTCCACTTTTGTTTTTTTTTTCTTCTGAGTTCCAAAGCTTTTCAAAGCTTCTGCGAGAATCCAAATCTCGTTCGTTCCTTAATAAAAAAAATATAAATATAGATTGTGTACAGCCGAAGCCTTCTTCTAAATCAATTGCCAAGCCCTTCCCTATTCATATGTGAACCAGTCCCAAATTAATTCACGAAAACGAAAATCGTGCCGTCCTTTCCCTCAGATCGAAACACAACGATATATATATAGAGAGAGGGCCGATCGCTTGCACGGCACAAGGCAGAGATTCGCGAACTCGCGGCGATTGAGAGCTTCGTTTCGCAATTAGGAGGCAGAGTCGAATTGGGAAGGAATTCGTGGTGTTTGAGGTTTGCCTACGCGAGTGCTGGAGGGAGGAAGTCGCGACTTTCACGACCTGGGGTTGCGATGAGCGATGGTGGAAGTCACGACAACGTGAGGCGACGTATGACGTCGATGTCGGGTCGCGTGGATGGGTGATAGCGGCGCCGTGAGGCTGGGTACGAGATGTTGACCTCAGCATCAGGTTTGGCATACGTATTTCTCCACTCGGGGTCATGTACGACAATAAGGTATGGATTTTTTTTTTCTTTCTTTAAAATTTCTGTATATATACTTGTAGTTATAAGGATGTTAGGAATTTCAATAGCAATAAACTATATGTTTAGATTAAAATTTAATATATGTGTATGGATAGAAAAAGGGGGTGAAAATGTTTACTGTTTAAGTTTAAAATCTCGGAAGTCAAACTTATATATATATATATATATACTAGAAATTTATATGAGACTTTAGAAGGAAAAAAAAAGTTTATAAAGAATTGGGGATAAGATTATACAGTTGACTCATTTAATTTATTTGGTTACTAAAAGAAAGAGAAGAATTAGTAAAACTAATCAATAGTTAAGTTAAATAAATAAATTGTTTGACTAATTTAAATATTAATAAATTATGTAATGATTGTACAAGGTCTGAATCGTGATGGAAACAAGCCGGTTGGTTTGGACTGAAAATTAAAACAAAGGTGAGTTAATCTCACTTAGTTGAAATTTAAATTTAAATGATTAAATTTAAATAATTGTTGAATGGCTGAATTGATTGGTGTGCTATAGTATAGTATATTTGGGATTGGAATTTATGTTGTGCTAACATCTGTTGATGCAGGGAAAACATGTTGGAGGGATCCAACTGGGTCCCTCAATATATAATTAAATTGTTTATTATTCTCTGTTACGATTATTTGGATATTTTGTAATGGATTATATTGGATATTGAATGCTATAGTTGCTTGGATTATTCTGGTACCCTGAGTTATCAAATTGTATAGCATTGGATCTGTGGAAAGAAATAATAAAAGGAGTGAATTTTTAAGAAAATAATTATAAAGAATGTAAATAAATTAAAATGAATTGGATAGGAATATTAGTATTTCAAAATGCTAACTAATAAATTCTGTATATGGAAAGGAATATTTGAATAAACAGAAAGTTAATGAAGTTTAATCTTCAGTGATATTATTTAAAGAACAAAACATTTATTTTAAATTTAAGATTTGAATTTTGAAAAGAATAAAGAAGAAATTGGGAAAAAGCTGAAATTTTTATATTTCAGTTAAATGATTAAAATCCAACGGAAAATAATAATAATGAAAATAAAGTCCATAATTAATGAATTTTGAAATGAACTGAGTAAGTAAAGAAATTTATTTCAATGGAATAAATTGGAAATCAATTTGAGAAATTGATTTGAGTAATTGAGATTGGAAATTCTCCCTGAATAACCAAGTACGTTCCAAAGTGAAATTTTAAATATAAATTAAAGTTTTTTTTAAGTTGTTTTAAAAAGCAAGTTTTGGGAAAATTTATTATTTCTAATATTTAAATTCTAAAGTAAGTATTTCCTTTAAATCTATTATAGTAGTAATTATTTTAAAGAGTGACTTAGTATTTGTTTTTAAAAGTGAAAATTAAGTTTTATATTTTATTTAGTAACCTTATTTTCGAATATTACTATCATATATATCCTTAACAAATTCTGGAAGTAGTTTTAACTTAAATGTTTTAAAGTATATTTCAAAGTAAAGTGTTTTTAAATTATTTTTAAAATCTAGTTTAGTGCTTGGTTATTTCAGTGGAGATAGTAAATATTTGGGAGATTTATTCTGTAAAAAGGAAGTTAGATTGGAAACTGTTTTCAAAGGGTTGAAAATAGAAAATATATCTTTGGAAGATATTTTTGAGGTTAATAAATAATTTGGGAAATTATTTATTGTGTGATGGATGTTTGTGAATATTAATTGATAGTTAAACAACCGACTATCAATATTGGCCAAATGCGCTGATCGTTTCGAAGAGGCCGGGATCGAGATTTATTTCTCGAAAACCACTTCGATCTGATTTGTACGTTTCGTGCAAAAAACCTGTACGGAGTCGAAGATGGAGCAATGAAGTGCAAGGGCTAATCGCTACTAATCCTGAGGATATTTCCAAAGTGGATGTAGTAGGAGTAGTGCCTTCGGTTCCGTTCGAACCCGGAACGGACTTGTATGGATGAATGCTTGCGAAACATCGTCAGGTGGGCGATGGGCATTCTAAGTGAAATGTTCTTAAAAGGTAACGCTTAGCCTCAAGCCTCATCAACCGGGAATGACTGAAAATCAGGGGATATGCAGCAAGGTTAGGTGGGTCATGCCCAAGCAGGACAAGATAATTCCCCTGTCTAGATGTCCCTTATATATCTTTCGGCTTAGTAGGTGGTTGGTCGCGCCAACCACGGGGTTTATCTTGTTCGGGACTGTTCTTTAAGGAATGGTTCCGGCCTTGTGTTGCAGGGGATGAAGGGAGTAATCCTCGGAACGGTGATCTAGGCCCCGTACTGTGACAGGTGGTACCTCAGTGCCTAGTCATTGATGGAAATCCATTTTCCCTACGAGCCATGTACGAGTTTTGTTTGTATTACCCACTTTTGTGGATAGTAGCTGGAATTTAATAGATGTAACAATTTCGGCTATTTTATAAGTATATGTATATAGACCCTATTATAATATCAGAGGATTTCTATAAAAAAATTGTTTTAGCTATCATAAGGTAAAAACCCGACATGTTTATTTGTGGCGTGGTCTTACGAGATGCTTTTGAAATTTCAAAGAATTTTTAAACTTTAATAATCAATTGGGAGTGATTTTCTCACGCTGGCAATCAAGACTGACTCGGGTGTTATTTAACTGTAATGCTCGGGTCAGACCGAGTATTATAGGATACAGGATGTGATGCTGTGGAGCTCAGGAGGCGAGCTGGATGACGATACGTACTCACGTACTTGTATATATATATTATTCCGTTGTTGAGTTGTTGTGTATCCATTGTATGTTATTGATGTGAGCTGTGACTGATGTACTCTGATGATGTAATGTATGTAAACAGATACATTTGATTTTGAGTAAAGATTATTTACTATCTATTATATATTATTCCGCTGTGATGGTTAGATTCTGATGTTGATTTTGTTTTCTCTTCTTCTACCTCTTCTTCTTAAATCCAAATGGTTCGTATTTCTGTGCAACTTGAGTTGATTGTTGTAGAATAGTGTTAACTCAAGGGGTACGGATTTGCGGGTCGTTACACTTGGTATCAGAGCTTAGGTTGGCGATAACCTTGTCTCTGGTGGGAAATTACTCATTTAAAATAGAGTCCGTAGTACTCTATAATGAGTTTGAGCGTATAAATAAATATGAGCGCGTATTTGTTAGTGAATATAAATTGTTTTAATATTGTGTTGATCGGTTTATTGAGTGGCATATGAACCTTCGTCGGCACAGTCTGGACAACTGTATCGAAAGGGTTTCTAAACACTTGAATAGAACAATCGACACGGTATTGTTGTAAATATGGGTGAATGAAATAATTTTACCCAAAAATATATTTTTGATATAAAGAAAGTTTTTGGTAAACTATATAGCTATTATATGGTTGCTTGGATATTAGGAATGATGGTATTTAAAGTATCATCATTGTTAAGTGAAAATTTAACTAGAAATTGGAAAAATAACCAAAGTTTGAAGGACTAAATTCATTATAAAATGAAATTCATAAATATGGATTATAAAAATGTACAAATGGATTTTAGTTAAAATTTGAACCAAAACAGAATTTGAAATTGTAAAACCCGGAGATTTTGGAAGTGCTTTGAAGATAAATAATAGCCTTATTGTTTGGAGGTTATGTCTGAAAGGAAATTTGTTTTAAAATGGATTTTGAAGGTGATATAGCATTGAATTCACTTCAGTCACTGGAAAATAACTTCGGTGATGACTGCAGCATCATCGAGGTTTATTTTCGAGTTTCTAAGTGATAGATTGCTGCCAAATTGATTTGTTCAGGAAAACCTGATTGTTGTTTTAAAAAAAAAATTCAAAGGAAATTTGTTGGGAATAAAACCAGGATTGGTTTAATTTTTGAGAAATATGATTTGTGATGTTGGAGATTTCAAAGCAATTTGAACCCAAAGCCGGGAGTTTAAAAATCCTGATGAGATAGTTGTAAGCTTATAAATTGGGATGATTTTTTTTTATCATGAAGGAAATATAAGCTTTGAATAATGGAATTTAAATTTAAAATGAATGAGGTTGACTTGGATTGGAAAATAAAAATTTAACTGGATTGAAATTAATTGAGTAGGCTGAAAATAATATCCAGTTGTATTCGAATTAAGTTGAAATCGAATTGAGTCAAATAAATCTGAGTTTAAAATAGAATTGAACTGGAATAAAAATTCAATTGAATAAATTGAAGTTGAAATTAAATTCTTACCTGGATAACTAAAACATAAATTGGATAAGAATTAGATTGAAATAAATAAACTAGAATAACTTATAAAAGAATTAAAATGCATGAATAAAATATGCTTGGGTTATAAAGAAGCATAAGGCTTGAGTTACGATAAAAGAAGAATATATTCAAGCTTATGATGAATGGAATTGTATAAAGCAATAAGTTGTGACTTATTAAATTGAAAGTGGAATACATAGCCCAAAATTAATATTTTGATGAATTGGAAAATAAAATGAAGATCAAACTTGAATTATAAAATAAATTTGTACCTAAGAAAAATTAAATGAAGTGATATTTGGAATAAAAATTCAAGTGTTGGATTATAAATAAGGGAAGAACTAATTAGTTAATAAATTAGTTAATGAAATTGAATTGTGAGTTTATGATGAGGTTTGAAAATAAAACTCAAGTTATAATTAAATTCGAATTGCATTGTCGATGAAGAAAAAAATAATTAAAAGTGGCCTTGAAATTAAGTAATTGATTTGTGAATGAAATTGCAATGTAAGATAAGAAAATTGAATGGTAATTTGAAAATAAATAATGGATCCAGAACTTGAGTTATAGATTAAAATTTAACTTGAAGTGTTAACAAATTAAATATAATTGGGAATGTATCAAAGAAAAATGTTAATGGATTAAAATAGCAATGATTTGAATGTGCAAATAAAATCCAAATAAGTGAAGATAACCTGGAAAATAGCCAGGTAATGAATTGAATGAGTTGAATCTGGAAAGTTAAATTTTATAATAACCAATCAAATGAAATTTAAATGGAATGTGTCGAGCTAAATAAATGATTGTGAATGGATTAAGATAAAAGGGAATTTAATTAGTAATGAAGATGAACCTAAGCTGTTAATAGTTTTGGATGAACTAGTTTGGTTAATAAAATGAAATGCAAGTGAATGTATTCAAAATTTGATATACTTTGAAATGAGAACATTTAGATTGTGAATAGATTTGAAAATGAAATAGAATTAAGTATAAATTGAGTTGGAGTCAATTTAAATTGGTTATAAACATAAATACTTATTTATTCACATAAATCTTGTCGAATTGCATAGAATAAATTGTTTTTGGATGTAAATGGAAGTAGTTAAAATTCAATGAATGAATGGAAGTAAAATAAATTGATTTTGAAAGCAATTGAATAAAATATGAGTTCAGTTTGCTTAAGAACAAATAAAATCTAAACGATTGAGTTTTAAACCATTCAAACTGATGAGATTGTATATGAATGGATTGAAAACCCTTTGAATTGAGTGAAAATGGTTTGTAACTTAATTGAAACGGTTGAATTGGTATGAAAATTATATGAGTTGCTTACGGAAAAATGTTTGGTGTGAATTTCTTTTAGAATTCATATGTTTTAACTATTGTAAATAAGTAAAATGTAGTTAAACTTCATTTATATCGTACTTACATGTTTAAATTGAGTAAGTACAGGTACCTGGAAGCCGTGTGGCTGGATTTGGTTGGGCTATTTGCTAAAAATAATAAGCCGCTTGCTTAAAATGCTAAATAAGGTACGCCTACGCAATAAAATTAGGAAATATGAACCGTTTTTGGTTTTTTCGACCGTGTGGGTCGATGCATATATATTTATATCTTTTGTCAAATTGCAAAAGCTCCTCCGTACAAATGGGACTCTGCCAAAAATTTTCAGAAATTTTGGGAGTTAGACAATTTTTGAAAATTTTGGAAAATTTTGTTAACGACAAAGCAATTTCAAACTAGAAAAGTAAAATAAGTTAGTGAATGAAACTAATTAAAATAATGACATGAATTAGTTCTAAATGAAAAAAATAATAATAAAATTTAACATTTGGAGTTGAAAATAAATTGAATTCGTATGAAAATGAAAGAATCAAGTTGAATAGAAGTAGATATAAACTAAGGTGAAAGATGAAATGAATATAAGAAACATATAAATTGCTTATGTTGACTTAAAAAGGAATGATGAATTCTTAAATGGAAATTGATACTACCAATGTAATTTAGGTCAATATTGGAATGAATAGATATTGGCATTTTGTGAGAAAATGGATAAAATGTTCTGGAATGTTGAGATTGGATATTAGTGATAAGCAGGATATGCAGGTAATCTGAAGGAAAAAGAGAATTGGATTGATTTCAAAAGATAAAAAAATTTGAAATGCTCGACAAAAAGGTATGTATTTGAATTTGGTATGAAATTTGATTGGGATTTGGATTGAGCCACTTGGCTTTTTGTTTTCTTTTTGGATTTGGGAGGCCGTAGAGCCATTTTGTAGTTGTACCGAGCTAGCCGCGCAAAGGAGACGCTGGCGAAATTTTTCGGGAATTTAGGGAGTTAGAAAAATTTTGAATTTTTTTTGATAATTCAAGATTTGGTTTTAAATTGAAACTTGAATAGTTAATCAAATAGTATAGTCAAACTATGAGAGAGTTGAGAAGTTAATAGGGATGATAATGGGTCTTTTATAAAAAGATGGTTGGTTAAAGGTTGAACTGTTTGGTTTTAGGTAAAATGGTAAACTGGTATTGGATCATTCTTCCTAACTAGCAATTTCGGGGACGAAATTCTTTTAAAGGGGGGAGGAATGTGACCACCCGGATATTTTGAGCATTTAAAATTAGAATATTCAATTGATTTTGAATATTTAAAATGTTAATTTTAACCTTAATTCAAATAACACTTATTATTTGATAATTAAATTAATAAATTAAACAAATTGGAAGTTGGGTAAAATGTTGAATCTAGAGTTTTAAAGCCTGTTAAAAATAATTTGAAGGCTTATAAAATTTATATTGATATTATTGAAGATAATATAAGTTTTAACATTAAATTTAATAGTGATTTATTTAGTTTTGAAATTTCATCGTTTAAATTGAATTTAAAAATAGCCTTCCGAGGTGCAGTCTCGGAATTCGACCGAACCAATTCCATTGGATCCGTAGTATTGTATTATTAATGGATTTCAATTTTCGTAGCGTTTGGAGTTGTTGGGTGAGCATACGATATGTAAATGCCCTGAAATGTATATAGAAATTTTAAATATAATGTATATAGTCAAAATATTTCAACATCAGCCGTTTTCCTTCCCATTAAGCACTGTAGCAGGTTTATCCTTTCACGCGAGGGTCACGTCCACTTTTGTTTTTTTTTTCTTCTGAGTTCCAAAGCTTTTCAAAGCTTCTGCGAGAATCCAAATCTCGTTCGTTCCTTAATAAAAACAATATAAATATAGATTGTGTACAACCGAAGCCTTCTTCTAAATCAATTGCCAAGCCCTTCCCTATTCATATGTGAACCAGTCCCAAATTAATTCACGAAAACGAAAATCATGCCGTCCTTTCCCTCAGATCGAAACGCAACGATATATATATAGAGAGAGGGCCGATCGCTCGCACGGCACAAGGCAGAGATTCGCGAACTCGCGGCGACTGAGAGCTTCGTTTCGCAATTAGGAGGCAGAGTCGAATTGGGAAGGAATTCGTGGTGTCTGAGGTTTGCCTACGTGAATGCTGGAGGGAGGAAGTCACGACTTTCATGACCTGGGGTTGCGATGAGCGATGGTGGAAGTCACGACAACGTGAGGCGATGTATGACGTCGATGTCGGGTCGCGTGGATGGGTGATAGCGGCGCCGTGAGGCTGGGTTCGAGATGTTGACCTCAGCATCAGGTTTGGCATACGTATTTCTCAACTCGGGGTCATGTACGACAATAAGGTATGGATTTTTTTTTCTTTCTTTAAGAATTTCTGTATATATACTTGTAGTTATAAGGATGTTAGGAATTTCAATAGCAATAAACTATATGTTCAGATTAAAATTTAATATATGTGTATGGATAGAAAAAGGGGGTGAAAATGTTTACTGTTTAAGTTTAAAATCTCGGAAGTCAAACTTATATATATATACTAGAAATTTATATGAGACTTTAGAAGGAAAAAAAAAAGTTTATAAGGAATTGGGGATAAGATTATACAGTTGACTTACTTAATTTATTTGGTTACTAAAAGAAAGAGAAGAATTAGTAAAACTAATCAATAGTTAAGTTTAATAAATAAATTGTTTGACTAATTTAAATATTAATAAATTATATAATGATTGCACAAGGTCTGAATCGTGAAGGAAACAAGCTGGTTGGTTTGGACTGAAAATTAAAACAAAGGTGAGTTAATCTCACTCAGTTGAAATTTAAATTTAAATGATTAAATTTAAATAATTGTTGAATGGCTGAATTGATTGGTGTGCTATAGTATAGTATATTTGGGATTGGAATTTATGTTGTGCTAACATCTGTGGATGTAGGGAAAACAGGTTGGAGGGATCCAACTGGGTCCCTCAATATATAATTAAATTGTTTATTATTCTCTGTTACGATTATTTGGATATTTTGTAATGGATTATATTGGATATTGAATGCTATAGTTGCTTGGATTATTCTGGTACCCTGAGTTATCAAATTGTATAGCATTGGATCTGTGGAAAGAAATAATAAAAGGAGTGAATTTTTAAGAAAATAATTATAAAGAATGTAAATAAATTAAAATGAATTGGATAAGAATATTAGTATTTCAAAATGCTAACTAATAAATTCTGTATATGGAAAGGAATATTTGAATAAACAGAAAGTTAATGAAGTTTAATCTTCAGTGATATTATTTAAAGAACAAAACATTTATTTTAAATTTAAGATTTGAATTTTGAAAAGAATAAAGAAGAAATTGGGAAAAAGCTGAAATTTTTATATTTCAGTTAAATGATTAAAATCAAACGGAAAATAATAATAATGAAAATAAAGTCCATAATTAATGGATTTTGAATGAACTGAGTAAGTAAAGAAATTTATTTCAATGGAATAAATTGGAAATCAATTTGAGAAATTGATTTGAGTAATTGAGATTGGAAATTCTCCCTGAATAACCAAGTACGTTCCAAAGTGAAATTTTAAATATAAATTAAAGTTTTTTTTAAGTTGTTTTAAAAAGCAAGTTTTGGGAAAATTTCTTATTTCTAATATTTAAATTCTAAAGTAAGTATTTCCTTTAAATCTATTATAGTAGTAATTATTTTAAAGAGTGACTTAGTATTTGTTTTTAAAAGTGAAAATTAAGTTTTATATTTTATTTAGTAACCTTATTTTCGAATATTACTATCATATGTATCCTTAACAAATTCTGGAAGTAGTTTTAACTTAAATGTTTTAAAGTATATTTCAAAGTAAAGTGTTTTTAAATTATTTTTAAAATCTAGTTTAGTGCTTGGTTATTTCAGTGGAGATAGTAAATATTTGGGAGATTTATTCTGTAAAAAGGAAGTTAGATTGGAAACTGTTTTCAAAGGGTTGAAAATAGAAAATATATCTTTGGAAGATATTTTTGAGGTTAATAAATAATTTAGGAAATTATTTATTGTGTGATGGATGTTTGTGAATATTAATTGATAGTTAAACAACCGACTATCAATATTGGCCAAATGCGCTGATCGTTTCGAAGAGGCCGGGATCGAGATTTATTTCTCGAAAACCACTTCGATCCAATTTGTACGTTTCGTGCGAAAAACGTGTACGGAGTCGAAGGTGGAGCAATGAAGTGCAAGGGCTAGTCGCTACTAATCCTGAGGATATTTCCAAAATGGATGTAGTAGGAGTAGTGCCTTCGGTTCCGTTCGAACCCGGAACGGACTTGTATGGATGAATGATTGCGAAACATCGTCAGGTGGGCGATGGGCATTCTAAGTGAAACTTTCTTAAAAGGTAACGCTTAGCCTCAAGCCTCATCAACCGGGAATGACTGAAAATCAATGGATATGCAGCAAGGTTAGGTGGGTCATGCCTAAGCAGGACAAGATAATTCCCCTGTCTAGATGTCCCTTATATATCTTTCGGCATAGTGGGTGGTTGGTCGCGCCAACCACGGGGTTTATCTTGTTCGGGACTGTTCAGTAAGGAATGGTTCCGGCCTTGTGTTGCAGGGGATGAAGGGAGTAATCCTCGGTACGGTGATCTAGGCCCCGTACTGTGACAGGTGGTACCCCAGTGCCTAGTCATTGATGGAAATCCATTTTCCCTACGAGCCTTGTACGAGTTTTGTTTGTATTACCCACTTTTGTGGCTAGTAGCTGGAATTTAATAGATGTAACAATTTCGGCTATTTTATAAGTATTTGTATATAGACCCTATTATAATATCAGAGGATTTCTATAAAAAAATGGTTAGATTCTGATGTTGATTTTGTTTTCTCTTCTTCTACCTCTTCTTCTTAAATCCAAATGGTTCGTATTTCTGTGCAACTTGAGTTGATTGTTGTAGAATAGTGTTAACTCAAGGGGTACGGATTTACGGGTCGTTACACTTGGTATCAGAGCTTAGGTTGGCGATAACCTTGTCTCTGGTGGGAAATTACTCATTTAAAATAGAGTCCGTAGTACTCTATAATGAGTTTGAGCGTATAAATAAATATGAGCGCGTATTTGTTAGTGAATATAAATTGTTTTAATATTGTGTTGATCGGTTTATTGAGTGGCATATGAACCTTCGTCGGCACAGTCTGGACAACTGTATCGAAAGGGTTTCTAAACACTTGAATAGAACAATCGACACGGTATTGTTGTAAATATGGGTGAATGAAATAATTTTACCCAAAAATATATTTTTGATATAAAGAAAGTTTTTGGTAAACTATATAGCTATTATATGGTTGCTTGGATATTAGGAATGATGGTATTTAAAGTATCATCATTGTTAAGTGAAAATTTAACTAGAAATTGGAAATATAACCAAAGTTTGAAGGAATAAATTCATTATAAAATGAAATTCATAAATATGGATTATAAAAATGTACAAATGGATTTTAGTTAAAATTTGAACCAAAACAAAATTTGAAATTGTAAAACACGGAGATTTTGGAAGTGCTTTGAAGATAAATAATAGCCTTATTGTTTGGAGGTTATGTCTGAAAGGAAATTTGTTTTAAAATGGATTTTGAAGGTGATATAGCATTGAATTCACTTCAGTCGCTGGAAAATAACTTCGGTGATGACTGCAGCATCATCGAGGTTTATTTTCGAGTTTCTAAGTGATAGATTGCTGCCAAATTGATTTGTTTAGGAAAACCTGTTTGTTGTTTTAAAAAAAAAAATTCAAAGGAAATTTGTTGGGAATAAAACCAGGATTGGTTTAATTTTTGAGAAATATGATTTGTGATGTTGGAGATTTCAAAGCAATTTGAACCCAAAACCGGGAGTTTAAAAATCCTGATGAGATAGTTGTAAGCTTATAAATTGGGATGATTTTTTTTTATCATGAAGGAAATATAAGCTTTGAATAATGGAATTTAAATTTAAAATGAATGAGGTTGACTTGGATTGGAAAATAAAATTTTAACTGGATTGAAATTAATTGAGTAGGCTGAAAATAATATCCAGTTGTATTCGAATTAAGTTGAAATCGAATTGAGTCAAATAAATCTGAGTTTAAAATAGAATTGAACTGGAATAAAAATTCAATTGAATAAATTGAAGTTGAAATTAAATTCTTACCTGGATAACTAAAACATAAATTGGATAAGAATTAGATTGAAATAAATAAACTAGAATAACTTATAAAAGAATTAAAATGCATGAATAAAATATGCTTGGGTTATAAAGAAGCATAAGGCTTGAGTTACGATAAAAGAAGAATATATTCAAGCTTATGATGAATGGAATTGTATAAAGCAATAAGTTGTGACTTATTAAATTGAAAGTGGAATACAGAGCCCAAAATTAATATTTTGACGAATTGGAAAATAAAATGAAGATCAAACTTGAATTATAAAATAAATTTGTACCTAAGAAAAATTAAATGAAGTGATATTTGGAATAAAAATTCAAGTGTTGGATTATAAATAAGGGAAGAACTAATTAGTTAATAAATTAGTTAATGAAATTGAATTGTGAGTTTATGATGAGGTTTGAAAATAAAACTCAGGTTATAATTAAATTCGAATTGCATTGTCGATGAAGAAAAAAATAATTAAAAGTGGCCTTGAAATTAAGTAATTGATTTGTGAATGAAATTGCAATGTAAGATAATAAAATTGAGTGGTAATTTGAAAATAAATAATGGATCTAGAACTTGAGTTATAGATTAAAATTTAACTTGAAGTGTTAACAAATTAAATATAATTGGGAATGTATCAAAGAAAAATGTAAATGGATTAAAATAGCAATGATTTGAATGTGCAAATAAAATCCAAATAAGTGAAGATAACCTGGAAAATAGCCAGGTAATGAATTGAATGAGTTGAATCTGGAAAGTTAAATTTTATAATAACCAATCAAATGAAATTTAAATGGAATGTGTCGAGCTAAATAAATGATTGTGAATGTATTAAGATAAAAGGGAATTTAATTAGTAATGAAGATGAACCTAAGCTGTTAATAGTTTTGGATGAACTAGTTTGGTTAATAAAATGAAATGCAAGTGAATGTATTCAAAATTTGATATACTTTGAAATGAGAACATTTAGATTGTGAATAGATTTGAAAATGAAATAGAATTAAGTATAAATTGAGTTGGAGTCAATTTAAATTGGTTATAAACATAAATACTTATTTATTCACATAAATCTTGTCGAATTGCATAGAATAAATTGTTTTTGGATGTAAATGGAAGTAGTTAAAATTCAATGAATGAATGGAAGTAAAATAAATTGATTTTGAAAGCAATTGAATAAAATATGAGTTCAGTTTGCTTAAGAACAAATAAAATGTAAACGATTGAGTTTTAAACCATTCAAACTGATGAGATTGTATATGAATGGATTGAAAACCCTTTGAATTGAGTGAAAATGGTTTGTAACTTAATTGAAACAGTTGAATTGGTATGAAAATTATATGAGTTGCTTACGGAAAAATGTTTGGTGTGAATTTCTTTTAGAATTCATATGTTTTAACTATTGTAAATAAGTAAAATGTAGTTAAACTTCATTTATATCGTACTTACATGTTTAAATTGAGTAAGTACAGGTACCTGGAAGCCGTGTGGCTGGATTTGGTTGGGCTATTTGCTAAAAATAATAAGCCGCTTGCTTAAAATGCTAAATAAGGTACGCCTACGCAATAAAATTAGGAAATATGAACTGTTTTTGGTTTTTCCGACCGTGTGGGTCGATGTATATATATTTATATCTTTTGTCAAATTGCAAAAGCTCCTCCGTACAAAGGGGACTCTGCCAAAAATTTTCAGAAATTTTGGGAGTTAGACAATTTTTGAAAATTTTGGAAAATTTTGTTAACGACAAAGCAATTTCAAACTAGAAAAGTAAAATAAGTTAGTGAATGAAACTAATTAAAATAATGACATGAATTAGTTCTAAATGAAAAATAATAATAATAAAATTTAACATTTGGAGTTGAAAATAAATTGAATTCGTATGAAAATGAAAGAATCAAGTTGAATAGAAGTAGATATAAACTAAGGTGAAAGATGAAATGAATATAAGAAACATATAAATTGCTTATGTTGACTTAAAAAGGAATGATGAATTCTTAAATGGAAATTGATACTACCAATGTAATTTAGGTCAATATTGGAATGAATAGTGCAGGTTCATTTGTAAAACACAATTCTTAGCCTTGAAAACATTGAAACTTTATTAAACACTTAAAACAAAAGTTATAGCTTGAACTCTTAGCTTTCCGGAACGGGGAAAATTATCAACATTGGATTAACCGTTCAAAAATTATAACCAAAGTAATGTAGCCATATTTATACAAAGTTTGCATTCGGGTTAGTAATGATAATACCTTTCCAAACATGCTTAAATACTTATAAATGCCAAATTTTGAAAAGCGACGAACGTTAAAGTTGTTTGATTTTAAAATACCTTTGGAGTAAAAGAAAGAGTGGTCAAAATCGGACAAATAAATCAAAACCTATGTCCATATTTTTTAAGCACTTTGAAAGTATAAAATTTCTAAAGCACATTTTTATTTTTCTAACAAATTATATGTCATAGTGTTAAAGAAATGAGTACAAATAAGCACAATACTAGAAAAAGAAACAAAATCCAAAAATCTACTTGTATTAATCAATTAATATGTGTATATTGAATGAAACCGTTCCGTGTTAGCCAAGGATTGCACTCTATCTTAAGTTGAAAAATCAGATGTTGAGAAATAACACAAATGTGATGTTCAACTATTCATACAATAAGTGCTAGAAGTTAATGAGGGCCATTTGGTGTAGATATATTTTTATATATGGCCAATTCATATTCTACTAGCCCTTACAGACTTCTGTATTTTTTACACTAATAAATGGGTACATGTATCAATGACATAGTTTATACGATGTATGTTACATAAGATCGTGGTTTCTAAATATGTATTTTTTTCGAAAAAATATTTCATGCTTAGACTTAAGAGAAATTACAAAGTATAAACTACAGATGTAGACTAAGCTACACAATTTTTATTTAAGCATATAACTCTTCGGCATTTATTAATAGATAGATTATATGTTATTTTATAGCATAAAACGACATATAAAATATTAAATTAAAATATTTGTTAATATGGGTTGTACCAAATTTAAAATATTTAGAGTTTATACTTTAACATAGGTTAACTCAATTTTAAAGCTAGAACTCTCATATAATTAATTCAACTAGCCAAATATCAAATTTTTATGAGGAGGATATTTGTTAACACCAAAATTGAATGCTAACACCACGGTGTAAGTAGAGATAAAGTGAAAGCACCACCCGTCAATACGGGAATTAGAAGTAAGTAGAAAAGTCATAGAAAAAACAGTAAAGAGACAACAGTTTTATAGTGGTTCGGCTTCAAGCTAAGACGCGTCCACTTTAACCTCCTTTATTGCGATTCGATTACAACTTATACAACAATCTCCGATTACAACACCACTTAGACAAATAACTAGAACTCCGATGTAGGAGAATTCTTCAAATTCATGTTGAATGTATTAGATTTCTTCTTGAAGTTCATTGAAGTGTCTTTCGTGTCTGAAGTGTCAGATGAGTCAAGAAATCAGCAGAGTATAGGCGTTCCAGAAATGAGCCAAATTCCCCCCTTCGGTGGAGTAGGCATGGTATTTATAGGGGATTTCTGGAGTTAGGTCGTAGGTCGTGGGCGACCTAGGAGTTAGGTCGTAGGTCGTGAGCGACCTAGGGGTTCGGTTGGCTATGTTATAGGTCGATAGCGACCTAAGGGGTAGCAGGAGAGGGAGTAGCGACCTAAGGAACTATGGCGTAAGGAGGTTGTCTGGGTTTGTTTAGGTCGCGAGCGACCTAGTGGAAGTTGCGACATGTAGCTTAGGTCGTGAGCGACCTAATGGAAGAGGTCATGTTTGCCAGTAGAAGGTTCTAGGTCGCAACTTGTTAAGTTTCTAGTGCTTTTAGGTCGTTAGGTCGCTGTATCTTTTGGTTACTAGGTCGCTATACCTTTAGATCATTAGGTCGCTGGACCATTAGGTCGTTAGGTCGCTCGACCATTAGGTCGTTAGGTCGCTTTACCATTAGGTCGTTAGGTCGCTTTACCATTAGGTCGTTAGGTCGCTTTACCATTAGGTCGTTAGGTCGCTAGGTTCCTTAACAAGTTAGGTTGCTAGGCTCTCCAACAGGTTAGGTCGCTATTCAGAATAGGGTTAACACTTGCCCCTCAATGTATATGCCTATGTCATAGGTCGTATGCTTCGATCTAACTTTTCTAGTTCGTGAGCGACCTACATAAGCTTGTTAACTCGCATGCCGATGCATCCTTTGCTCTTTCCCCTATATAAGCCGTTAGCTCGCTTCATCTTCTTCACTGAATTGTTTGCCTCTACCGCCATTGATACACCAGAGCTCAGAGCCTTAGCACGAAATCTTCTCCTTTTTCATCTCCAATCGTTAACTCCATCAGTGAATTTAGGTAATCTCGAGCATTTATTCGCCACATTTGCCACCGATTCCCCATAATCATCTCCATACGATTTTTATTGTTATGTTGCAAAATTGCACTCGGATTGCCCTTCGGTTCTTGTCAAGTTGTCATCAACTGCTGTAGAAACGAATCGGCCTAGGGTTTTATGGAGTTTCTAGAGATTTAGAGGAGATGATGAGGTTTAAGGTTAACGGGTTATTGGATTTTAGGTCATGTTCGGCACTTCTGGTGAAGTGAGGGAGGTGGACACGTGGCAACGTGTGAGTGGAGAGCAGGACATAAGGGTTTTGATGGGAGATGTCTTTTCATTGTTGAGTTGCTTCTTGCGACCTACCAAATTTACGATCAAACAAATTTGCGACCTAACAAATTTGCGACGTACCCCTTGCGACTTAAACCGTTTTCGACCTAACTTTTTAGGTCGCGAGCGACCTAGTACTTAGCCAGATTCACACCGCTTTGACCTGAAGCTTTAACCTGTGTCATAACTTTTAGCTGGTGGAAACATGATACTGCTGAACTTTTTTGACTTGAACAATGCAAATTTAAGAATCTTCGATCTATGCCAAGTCATTTGAGCTTGACCACTTGTAAAAATTGGACATCATTTAACTGAATTTTTAACTTGAACTGTTGAGATAAACTGCCTGAACTTGCTGCACTTCTTTACAGATTATATTAACTTTTAATGCTAACTACCTGTTAAATACAACATTTGCAGAAAACTGGGATGAATGTACTGCCACTGACTGCCCACATCGAATGACAGATTAGTCGATAAAGAATAATCAACTTTAAATAAATTATACGAATGAAGTGCTATGAATCTACAAATTCAATTGAAGTATTAAAGCAAGACAAAATTAATTAATCGACTAAGGTTGATCTGTTTGCATCAACAATGCACTTGTATTTGGACATAAAATAACAAGCCCTGAAATTTTATAATCGACAAATGTCTATTAGTTTAATTTCAGTCACATCTGCTTTGTCATTTTATTAGTTTTGCACAACACTTCGCACATTTAGGAAACGTGCACCTTCATATTTGAATATCCAGGTCCTTGTGTAGAATGACTTCTCAAGAAGAGATAGTAGAGCAAGCCGAAGAAGTCTTCCCAATAGCTAACTCCTTGGATGATCCCCCGGAAAGAACTCCGACTACTCTGAATCAAAGGGTGTTCAATCAACTATGTATCCATTTTGGTATTGCTGAGGCTGACGCTTTGCTTCCTGGGGTAAACGATACTGCTAACAGGCCACCTCTTGGTTTCATCGCAGTTAATCGTCAGATGTGTTCGAGTGGAGCCATTCCTCCCTTTAATGAGTTTCCTCGACAGCTTCTTCTCCGGTTGACTATCTCTCCCTTCCAGTTGCACCCCAATGGCTACGCCATCTTGATGGGACTATGTGTACTGTTCAGGAGGACACTCGACCGTCTTCCAATCTTTGAAGAAATTTGTTACATATGCACATTTGCGAAGAAAAAGGTCATCCTTCTATAATACTTGTGAGAAGCGCAAGGAATCGTAAATTAATCACCGATCTTCCCGAAAGCGCCCACGGGTTTCTGAATCAATTATTCTTCATCCGTTGCCTCCCAGGATTCTATAGCATTTGGAGAGTAGGAAGTAAGCTTGCCTATTTTCGTTCTTTCCGTTTCTGAGCTTTCTAAAATCCGAGTTATTAAGTGCTAATTTCATTCTTTACTTTTACAGCACTTCCTCCTCTTTCTAAGGATTCCAGCCATAAGCCGACTTTTGAAAGACTAAGTGTTGTGGCGGTAGAGGAGAGAAGCGTCAAATTTCTGCTGAAGGACGAATTTTTGCATCAATTCGGACTTTTGCATTCTTCCCGATCTACCCAGCTTCATGATGCCCCTGGTTCTCAAGCAGAGACTCCAGATTCCCCAGTTTCCGCTGGAGAACTTACACCGAAGGAACCTACTGCCGAGGCTTCATTAGTGAAATGTTCTACTTCCGTTGACGTTGCGGGGTCATCTGGCAAATTTGCACTTCCCCCGGTTATCGAAGAAGAGGAAGCTTCTCAATATTCCGGGAAGGCTGCTGATGCAGGAGCTGAGAGAAAGAGTCCCGCTAGGCATGATGGTGATGACACTTTTGAGGGACTGAGCGATTTGATGGTTACTTCACATGAAATCTTCAAGGATGATTCTACCGCTTCTAAAATTTCTTCTCCAGCAGTTGAAGTGACATCAGTTTTGCAAACAACTCCATTAACCCAAGAGATTACTCTTAAGTCGAAGATTGGTTTGTAGTTTGATGCGCGTAGTTCACACGCCACACACACTTAGAATTTTAGCAAGTTTGTGCACTTAACTTCTTTACTTTGAAGATTTCTGAACTTGTCTCTTCTTCATTTTCAGGTTCTCCAATGGGACGTAGAAGCTCTTACTATGATGATTTTCAGCGCTATGGAAGGCGTGACTCTTATGATCCCAAGCGGTATCTTCCCGCCCCAAAGGAAACTGATGAAGAAAGAGCCGTAAGAAAAGCTCGCGAGAGGCGGGCTTATGAGCAGCGCTATGGGAGAAGGGATGAACGACATGATTCTTCCCAGAGAGGTGATGATTCCCACAAAAGAAAATCCCATGATGACAAAGAGAAAAGTCACATCGCTGAAGATCCAAGTAAACGGGCCCAGCTTAGAGAAAGGCCGGAGTCGGCAATTTCTGAAAATCCAGCTACTCCCATCTCTTTGGAAATCCCTTCCAGCTCTCCTGCCCTTCAAAGAGCTGATATTCAAACGATCACCAGTAGGCCTTCGTATCAAGTTGGACAGGGTCCGGCTACTCTTCAAAGCCGGTTTTCGCACTGGTGCTTAAAAGGAGTGCGTTTTGATCTTGATTTGGTCCCAATCGACAAGCAAGCTATGTTGCGAAATCTAGAGGCCGTCAAACTCGATATTAAGAGAATGTTAGGTTGGCAAAAACTTGTTGACGAGCTTCAAAGAGTAAACCGCACAAATCTCAAAGCCATGCTGACTATGGAAAATGATAAATCCGAGTGGCAGAAAACTCTCGACCAGCATGATGCAGAGATGAAGAGCATCGCTGCTTACAATGAGAAGCTTGAAGCGGAAATTGAGAATCTCAAAGAAGAGCTTGCCACTTCTTCCACTTCTTATTCTCAAAAAGAAGGAGTGCTTTAAAAATCGGCAAGAGATGCTCATGCCGGGTAAAGAGATGCTGAAGCTAAATTCGAAGCACAATAGGGAATTGTAGAAAGCTACCGAACTGACGTTGCATAGTTGCGAGAAAAAACCAGCTCGCAGAACTTTGAAATTGAACTATTAAAAGCTCGACTTTCTGAAGTTGAAAAAGAGCGTGATGAAGCCATCGGCGGCAAAGCAGCAGCCGAAGGATCTCATGAAGCGACCAAGGCCAACATCAGCTCTACCTTATTCGAGTTTTACATACATAGTGTTTTGGGACGCGGTAGTCTTTCGTTTTTGGGCCTGAAGTACGAGATCACTTTGGCCGAAGTGTGGGAGGCCGCAATTGATATGCTTGGAGGCGCTGGCTATGCTGAAGCAGATCTTGAGGCACACTATCTGGATGATGATGCACGTGCCGCCCTTGCCAAGGGTAAGGAGCAACTTGCTAAACAGTGAGCCGGAACGGCGGAAGGAGAACCTTTAGGTAAGGCACATTCGACCAACCCGACTCTTCCTTCGGTTTCGGCCGACATTGATATTATTGGCTCCAGTTCCCATTTCTCGCCTCCGGCCAAAGCTGACATTGAAATGGTAACTGCTCATACTGGAGATGAGGCTCAAGAAAGCGCTGAAGCACAAGGCTTTGAAGTTGACGTTATAAAGCCAACTTCTCCAGGTAACTTCAACGGTGATTTAGCTCAAGTGGATTACTTGTTCACTTCACATGAACTTGACGAACTTTTTGATTATTACTTAAGTCTTGACGCGCCACTATCTCCTCTCTTTGCGGGGAATACTGACTTTAACTTCTCTTCTTCTGTAGTGAAAACACCAAGTGCCAAGCAGACTTCTCCTCTTCCTGCTATTCCACCTCCATCTCTTCAAATTACTCCTCCTTCTGCTTCTCAACCGGGGTCGCAAGAAGAATTGATAGAAGCTCTTCAAGGCTTGGATGACCCGGCTGCTTCGCAAGAGCAAAAGACTAAGAAACTTGAAGAAGGTGAAAAGACTCCGAAGCAATTTCATGATGACACAAAACTGTCTGCACCTATCACTCCGGGCAGCGATTCTTCTTCAAGGAAGAAGGGGAAGCGTGCAATTTCAAAGAGGAGAAGGAAAAACACTTCTGCTGGCGAAGAGAAGGTGGAAGTAGACCCAGCTGCAACTCTATCTCCTTCTTCCCCGACTCGACCAGGCTGACTCCTAAAGTTAAACATCAGGCCAGGCGAGGGCTCTAAAGGTGGCGGGAAGAACAAATAATGAGTCATTCTACTCTTTTTCTTTTGCATTTTGCTTGTACATAAAGGCTTGTATTGATCGGATTTTGTGCGGGCACCGGTCCCCGCTCTTCTGAAAACTGCACATGTATAAAAAAAAATTAGTATGGAATGAAATGATTCTTTTTACTTGTACAATCTTTGACTGTATTTGTGAATGCTTTTATTCCTTATTTTCGCACAAGTTTCTTCACTGTGATATTGTAATAAGTTTGTGGTATGTTGCTTGAGCGTTGCTTTTATTAATATAGCTATATTGTATTGTATTGCCCCCATACCACGGCTTATTGCAACTTCTTTCATTTGATAAAACTTTGGAGAATAGTTCTTCTGTTTTGAGAAGACTTGTACTCTTAAGTTGGAGAACAAAACTTCTGTTTCGAGAAGATTTGCACTCTTAAGTTGGAGAACACTTCTTCCATTTTGAGAAGGCTTGCACTCTTTCTTTAGAGAATAATTTTTTCATTTCGAGGAAATGTTACTCTGCTTTAGTAGAGTGTGCCTTGTATTGGAGAAGTCTTCTCTCTCTTTTGTTTGGAAAAGTTTCTACACTTCACTTTCATAGATAGTCACTTTTATTTTTTGAAAAGTGGATTCTCCTACGCGGTGAAGCGAGTTTCCAAAGAAGGCTTTGAATTGGCACTACAACTTCTGGGGAAGAATATTTTCAAGATGGAGAAATTGATCTTCCCTTGAGAGTTGCAGTGTGCCTCCGAAGAGGGCTTTCTCTTTTTCTTTATATATTCTTGTTATGCCTCGTTGGAGGGATTTTTTGCTTCATTCACTTGAAAGTGCTTTTCTTGGGACGTGCCTCCGAAGAGGTCATGTGCCTCCAAAGAGGTCTTGTGCCTCCGAAGAGGTCTTATGGTGCCTCAGGAGAGGCCTTCTGCCTCCGAAGAGGGCAGGTGTGTGCCTTCGGTGAAGGCGAGTGCCTCTGAAGAGGTCTTGTGCCTCCGAAGAGGTCTTTATTTGATTGCCTGCAAGTTACTCTCTCATGGTTGAATGGATTCACGGGGCAGGCGCAAGTTACTTAATTGGATGTCCGTTTGCACAAACGATCGCAACTAGTTAACAAGGGCCCTCAGTGATTCCACCAATCTTTTTTGGCTGAGTAGAGAACTTTCTTTATTCGGCGTGCCTCGCTAGAGGTCTTTATCATCCGAAGAGTTGTGCCTCCGAAGAGGGGTTGTGCCTCCGAAGAGGTCTTTTTCCTCCGAAGAGGTCTTTATCCTCCGAAGAGTTGTGCCTCCGAAGAGGTCTTGTGCCTCCGAAGTGCTTTTTGCCTACGAAGAGGTCTTTATCCTCCGAAGATTTGTGCCTCCGTAGAGGTCTTATGCCTCCGAAGAGGTCTTTTGCATCCGAAGAGGTCTTTATCCTTCGAAGAGTTGTGCCTCCGAAGAGGTCTTGTGCCTCCGAAGAGGTCTTTTGCCTCCGTAGAGGCCTTTATTGTGACGACCCGAGCTTGATATCCGATAAATGACATCAAATTCGTATCGCCGGAGCTTATAACAACATCAGATGAATATAAAACAGCGGAACAAAATGAATATCATGCATACATCACAGGTACAATATCATAATATCCAATAATACATCAGAGTATTTAATACATATACCACAACTCCACTGATATGATTTTGTTTTGTTTTACATACAACTCTTCATTTTATTGTTTCTTGGTTTACAATTTATATGCAAGTTATATCTTACATATGTCATGTTATAAATAATAAGATTTTAACTATATAGTTTTTTTTTATCATAAGCATACTCTTGAAATTTTTTTTTCCTATTTGAAGTTTAACTATAAGTTTTAATTCGTCACATATATTTTATTGTTTAAACAATTCCCTGTTTATTATATATATTTTTATTTATTTATCATTATTGTTATTGTTTGTTTATTTAATTCCATATATCTTTCCTTTATCTCATATTAATGATATTTAATTTGTCTTGAAATTTCACAATTTGAATTTAAAAGTTCAAATAAATCACAAATTTAAACACATAAATTTCCGGGATGTTACATTTATCCTCCGAAGAGTTGTGCCTCCGAAGACGTCTTTGGGGTGGTTGGCTCGCCATGAAGGTTGCATCTCATGGTTAAGCAGATCCACGGGGTAGACGCAAGCTATCCAACCGCATGTTCATTTGCACAAACGATCGCAATTAGCTAGCAAGGGCCTGGTGCCTTCGTTTTGGGAAGGTGCCTCTCTGGTTGTTCCACCAACCTTTTTGTTGAGAGGCAGGACTCCTTTTTGGCAGTTTTCTGTTTTCTCGCCCATGTCTGTTCGTCATTTGCTCATTAGCGATTCCCTGTTATCATTTTCCAAGCACATGTTCTTTCTTTTGCAAATAGTTTGTCTCATCCAAAGAAGTGTACTTCATTATTAAGCGAGTCCGACGGAACCACTAACTGTTTGCATGAAGCACTCCTTATATAGGATTTGGAATCTGGAATTTTTGTGCCTTGAGTTTGTTTATTGAGTGATTTCACGGGTCGCTTGGCCTTGTGGTGGGTAAGCTTTGTTTTAAGGGCCTACAATGTTAAATTGACATTTTAGCAATAAATTTAAAGTATTTACACATCGAGACAAAACAAGCATTTTATAATAGTAGAGAACACAAGATTTATAGTGGTTCGGCCAAGAACTGGGCCTACATCCACTTTATAGTTCTTATTATTCATTTGCACTTTGTTTTACAATAGCTTGCAATAAAAGAATCATACATCCATAATCATTATACAAATTTAAGCAAAGCTTTTAAGTAAAATACGGACGCAAGTGATTGCTGTTCCAAGCTCTTGGAATTGGATCTCCTTCGATAGTTCTCAGTTTGAAAGTGCCACCAAGAAGTTTTTTGCCTATGACATACGGCCCTTCCCAATTTGGTGCAAACACTCTTGTTGCTGTCATGATCCTTTTCAACACTAGATCCCTAATCTCGAAGCTGCGTTGGCGAACTTTGGAATTGAAGTGCCTGACAATCCTTTGCTGATGAGCTGCAATTCTGAGCTGTGCCTCTTCCCATTTTTCATCAAGGAAGTCAAGTGCTTCGAGTTGCAACTCTTCATTTTCAGCTTGGTTGAAATGAATTCTTCTATGTGAAGGGACTTTTATTTCCACCGGATCAGTCTTTCTGTTCCATATGCTAAAGAAAATAGAGTGTTCCCAGTCGCAGTTTTGTGGGTAGTTCTGTATGCCCATAGTGCTAGTGGCTGCTTATTGACCCAACCACCTTATGCTTTTTCCAGCTGTTTTTTGATGGTTGACTTGATAGTTTTGTTTACTGCTTCCACTTGCCCGTTTGCCTACGGATGAGCCATTGCTGAAAAGCTTTTTTGGATTTTGAATCGCTTGCAAAAATCCTAGAACTCTTCACTTTCGAATTGGGTACCATTGTTTGTGATTATCTTTTGAGGCACACCATACCAGCAAATGATATTCTTAGTCACAAAGTTGGTCATCTTTCTAGAGGTAATAGTAGCTAATGGTTCAGATTCAGCCCATTTAGTGAAATAATCAACAGCAACAATAGCATATCTGATTCCGAACTTGGCAGGTTGCAAAGGCCCGATGAGATCTATTCCCCAAATAGCAAATGGCCATGGACTAACCATCTGCGTTAGCTCGGTGGAAGGTGCTCTTGGGATTTTTGCAAATCTTTGGCATCGGTCACACTTTCGGGCGTAGCTAATAGCATCACGATTAATGTCTGGCCAAAAATACCCATAGCGGAGAACTTTTTTTGCTAGAGTTTGGCCACCTGAATGATCCCCACACTCTCCTCCATGCACTTCAGCTAAAATTGTCTTAGCTTCTTCCTTGGTTACACATCGGAGTAATGGCATTGAGAATCCTCGTCTGTATAACCGACCATCTTGAATTACGTATCTTGAGGCTTTCCTTAACAACTTCTAACACTCTTTTGAATTTTCGGGAAGGGAGCCATTAAGCAAATATTCCTTGATTGGAGTCATCCACGACTCTTGATCTTGAGAAACATTCATGATCCAGTCAATCTCCATTTCATCAATACTTGGGGCTTACAAGACTTCTACAGGAACTAATCCCAGTAATTGAGCTTCGCCAGTGCTTGCATACTTTGTGATAGAATCTGCCTTCATGTTCTCTTCCCGGGTATATGACTTATCGTATAATGATCGAGATCATCGAGAGGTTCCCAGGCCCTTGACAAGTAAGCAGACAGATTTCCTCCTTTAGTTTGAAACTCTTTCTTGACATGCATACATTAAGCTGTGAATCACTGAAGATCTGCAACACTTTGATATTCAGTTCTTTAGCAATCTTCAAGCCGGCAATAAGAGCTTCATATTCTGCTTCATTATTTGTCGAAGGAAATTCCAATCTCAATGCGTAGCACAATGATCGCCCTTCAAGGGTTTCAAGCATGACCCCAGCTCCAGAACAATAGTCGTTTCTTGCGCCATCAACACATAGTTTCCATCGGGTCGGGATGTCATTAGTAGCTTCTTCCTCGTTGTCACCTTTATCTGTGTATTCTGCAATGAAATCTGCTAAAGCTTGTCCATTGATTGCTTTTTGGGATGGTAAGTGACATCATATTGGCTGAGTTCAATACTCCACTTCAGAAGACGACCCGAAGTCTCAGGGCGAAAAAGGACTTGCTTTAGAGGCTGGTCAGTGAGGACTTTGATAGGATGAGCTTGAAAATATGGCCTCAACTTTCTGGAAGCTATCAGTAAGCAATAGGCGAGCTTTTCTAGCTTTGAATAATTCATCTCTGCCCTAGTAAATCTCTTGCTGTTGTAGTAGACCAAACGCTGAACTTTTGCATCTTCCCGTACTAATGCTGCATTGAGAGCATGAGACGAAACCGCTAAATATATGAAAAGATCTTCACCGTTGCCGGGCTTAGAATGTATTGGAGGCGCTTCCATGTGACAAATTAGTTCATCGAAAGCTTTCTGACATTCCGGAGTCCATTCAAAGTTTTTCTTTCCTTTCTTTAGAGAGTCAAAGAATGGAATGCATTTATCCGTGGCCTTGGAAATAAATCCACTCAAAGCAACAACTTTTCCATTGAGGCACTGCAATTCCTTCTTTGTCCTAGGGTCTTTGAATTCTCTCAGACTAGTGATTTGAGTAGGATTAGCTTCAATGCCCCTAACACTCACAATGAAACACAAGAATTTCTCGGACTCTACCCCGAATGAACATTTCAAAGGATTAAGTTTCATTCCATACTTTCGGAGGATTGCGAACATTTCTGCTAAGTGATCCATATGGTCCACTGCCTTCTTTGATTTCACCAACAGATCATCAGCATAAACTTCCATAGTTTTTCCAATCTGTGGTTTGAACATAGCATTAACAAGTCTTTGGTAAGTTGCCACGCATTCTTCAATCCAAAGGGCATGACTCTGTAGCAGTAAAGACCGACATCGGTGTTGAAGCACGTGTCCTCCTGATCTGGCTCATGCATCATGATCTGGTTATATCCGGAGTAAGCATCCATGAAAGACAACAATTCATGCCCGGCTGTTCCATCCACCAACTGATCAATCCTGGGTAACGGGAAGCAGTCTTTGGGGCAGGCTTTGTTTAAATCTGAAAAATTGATGCAAACTCTCCACTTTCCATTTTCTTTTTTAACCAGCATCGGATTAGAAACCCAATTCGGATAAGTGGACTCTCTGATGAAGCCATTCTCCATGTGCCGATCTACTTCTTCTTTCAATGCTACAGACCTTTCTGGACCCTGGGTTCTTCTTTTCTGCTTTACGGTGTAAATTTCGGATCAATATTCAGAGTGTGTACCGCGATTTCTGGAGATATTCCACACATATCGGCATGACTCCAAGCGAATACATCCAGATTTGCTTTTAGAAATGATATCAAAATATTCTAAAACTTCACACTAACTTGCGAACCCACATTTAGCACCTTGTTTGGGTCTTTCGGATCAACAGGTACTGGCACCGTTACTTCCACTGGCACCACTCTATTCTCCCCTATACTAGCTTTTCTGGGATTCATTTCTTTTCGTGCTCCGCTATGCTCGCCAGTGCAGGGTCCACCCTGTAATTGCTACAAGGTTGGTTCTTTGATGCGGAGTGGAGCTGCCACATCCTTTCCATCTCTCTCTTCCTTGCTTCTCGCAACTCTATCAAATAACATTCTCGCCCAGCATTTGGATCCCCTTTAATAACACCGATGCCATTATCCATGGGGAACTTCGTAGTAAGGCACCACGGGGCGTGAATTGCCTTGAATGCTGCAAGAGTTAGCCGGCCTAGGAAGGCATTGTAGGCAGAAAATCCGTCAACAATCACAAAAGTCTGCTTTCGAACCACCTTTTTCTGCCCCTCTCCAAGTTCAACAAATAAGTCAATAGTTCTAATTGGCTGCTTTGGTTCCCCAGTGAATCCATCAATCTTCTGCGATGAAGTCTGAACATTAGACATAGGAATCTTCATTTGATCGAATGTCTGTTTGAAGAGGATATTGCAAGAGGCGCCGCAATCAACAACAACCCTTCTTACAATAGCAGGCCGGATACCTACGGAGATGACCAAGGGATCCATGGTAAGAGCTTCAACACCCATAGAGTCCCTAGCCCTGAACACAGTATCATCATTAAAAGTTCTTCGCTGCTTCAAAGGTGCAACGTTTTCCAACACAAAAACATTATCTTCTGCTGGGGTATATTTCAAAGCACGAGCATATCTTTCCATCTCGCCCCAGCTTCTTCCTGTCGGGTGAGGACCTCCCGTGATTACATTAATAACAGGCCTTTCTGATTCATGCATAGTAGTCCTCTCACCCGAGCCAGATGGATGAGTAGGACGTTGCTGGCCCTCAGTAGATGAAGTGGGTTGTTCCTATTTCTCTTAACATATTGCTGCAGCTTGTTCTCTCTCAGTAGTTCTTCAATCAAACTTTTCAAATGGCGACATTCGTTAGTATCATAACCGGGTTGATTATGAAACTGACAAAATGTCCGACTTTTAACAGCCTTTTTCCCGACTTTCAACTCAGGTGGTTTACGATATTCCACGGCATATTTAGTAGCGAAAAAGATATTATCCGAAGTATCAGTTAAAGGGGTGAAATCTGAAGGTTTTTAGAAGCGAGGTTTCTCTACATCCTTCTTCTTCTTCCCATTGTAATTCTCCCTCTTCTGAATTTCGGATTCCTTTTTGGTAGGAGCAGCAGTGTTATTCTTAACCTCTGTCAATGCCACTTTCGCCGACGCAGGAAGTCTTTCCAAGCGCATGAACTCGTCAGCTTTCTTGTAGAATTTCTCAAGCAAGTTTGGTTCCTTCATCTTCAACCATTTCCCAAACTCACTCGATTTGTCGATTTCCCTCATTAAGTACGTCAATACCATTTGTGGCTCTGCATTGTCGACTTCAGCCAAGGCTATGTTGAAGTTGTTTAAGAAAGGTCTAATAGATTCTCCAGGATTCTGCTCCAGGCTGGACAATGACATTATGTCCTTCGCCTTTGAAGCATACAACTTGAATTGTTCTTTAAACTTCCGAGTTAAATCGGACAACTGGTCTACAGACCGGACCGGTAGCTTTGTGAACCAGAGTAGAGCCACTCCTTCCAAGTATACCGGAAAGTACCGACATTTGATCTCATCCGATGCTCTAGCACCAGTCATGTGCCAGTCACACTTATATAGGAATTGGTTAGGGTCGCATGTTCCCTTATAAGCCGGGATGGTGGGGGGAACAAACTTCCTTGGGAATTCCGCCTATAGAATCCTTTCGGTGAACGGAGTTTTGCTTGGAGCGAACCCCCATTCCTTTTCATCTTCTTCCCTTTGCATACTTTCTTTCATAATCTGTCGAACCATTCCTAAGAGATATTCCTCATCGTTCAGAGGCTCTACGGGACAGACTTCAGCCATTTTCTCGAAAGTTTGCCTGGACAAACGTTCGCGGAGAGTCGGCTGTGGCCTTGATCCTCCAGCCTGGGGAGGTGCCTCTTCAACGGGGCTAGCTGCATTTTGAGGAATATTCCTCTCTTCGAGATTATGAACATCATCAGCAAAGTTTTCTTCATTATTGACTGGTTGACGGTTAGCTCCGAGCAAAGCATTCAACCTATCAAGCATTAAAGCGCTCTGGGCTTCCATCTGCTGATATAACCCAGACACTGCAGCATCCAACTCTGCCCGTGTAATTCCAGCACTTGGAGCTGATCGACTTAATGAAGGAGAAGTGGCAGTATTTTCATGGACATCACCGGGTCTAGTAGATCTGCGCTTTCTTCCAGGAGCCATAATCTCTGATAGACTTCTGGTTTTGAGAGAGATTCTTTCAACAAACTTTTACGAAGCAATGATGAAAACACCCTGAGTTCAATTCTCAGTGAATGCACCAAAAATGTTAACGCTAAAATTGAACGCTAACACCATGGTCTATGTAGAGATAAAGTGAAAGCACCACCCGTCAATACAGGAATTAGAAGTAAGTAGAAAAGTCACAGAAAAAACAGTAAAGAGACAACAGTTTTATAGTGGTTCGGCTTCAAGCTAAGCTTACGTCCACTTTAATCTCCTTTATTGCTGATCCGATTACAACTTATACAACAATCTCCGATTACGACACCACTTAGACAAATAACTAGAACTCCGATGTAGGAGAATTCTTCAAATTGACGCTGAATGTATTAGATTTCTTCTTGAAGTTCGTTGAAGTGTCTTTCGTGTTTGAAGTGTCAGATGAGTCGAGAAATCAGTAGAGTATAGGCATTCCAGAAATGAGCAAAAGTCCCCCCCTTCGGTGGAGTAGGCATGGTATTTATAGGGGATTTATGGAGTTAGGTCGTAGGTCATGGGCGACCTAGGAGTTAGGTCGTAGGTCGTGAGCGACGTAGGGGTTTGGTTGGCTATGTTATAGGTCGTAGGCGACCTAAGAAGTAGCAGGAGAGGGAGTGGCGACCTACGGAACTACGGCATGAGGAGGTTGTCTTGGTTTGTTTAGGTCGCGAGCGACCTAGTGGAAGATGAGGCATGTAGCTCAGGTCGTGAGCGACCTAATGGAAGAGGTCATGTTTGCCAGTAGAAGGTGCTAGGTCGCAACTTGTTAAGTTGCTAGGGTTTTTGGGTCGTTAGGTCACTGTATCTTTTGGTTACTAGTTCGCTATGCCTTTAGATCGTTAGGTCGCTGGACCATTAGGTCGTTAGGTCGCTTGACCATTAGGTCGTTAGGTCGCTTTACCATTAGGTCGTTAGGTCGCTTTACCATTAGGTCGTTAGGTCGCTTGTGTGTTGACCCGTTAGGTCGCTAGGTTCCTTAACTAGTTAGGTTGCTACGCTCTCTAACAGGTTAGGTCGCTATTCAGAATAGGGTTAACAATATTCAAGCTATGATGGTCAATTACATTGCTTGCCTAGATGTTTATATGAACTATTGAAATATTTATTAAATTAAAATCAGTGAAATCCTTCTGTGACAATAATATTTCATATAAAGAGTTTAATGCATATTGTAGAATATATGTTTTAGACTTACAGTGAACCATGCCATCTTATTTTAAACATATGATTCAATAGTGTTTCTTAAGAACGTACATGTTGAAAGTTTTGATGTATATATAGGTTTACTTTCAAGGCCCTAAGAATAGTCCAACCTACCCATCCTAATAGAAAATTGTATTCTTTCTAAAAAGATTGCATAGTAGAACTCATATTATTTATAGAAATAAATATTTGAAAGTAAAATATTTAATGGAATTCTTCGATACAAAACATAAATACATCTACCTTGACCCGTAATTAGTTGGAATATAGCGCACAAAAGAAGCAATGCAAACAAAAAGGTAACATAGACAGATATTCCCATGAAAATATAAGACTATAGTTAAACATACATAGACATTAACTATGATGTAGATAGGAAAAAATACAATTCAAAATATAGAAACCGAAAATAACAATAAAAATCTATGGGTGTTTATATATATGGTATGTAAGCTGAGTAAAAATGTAACAACCCGTAATTTTATGATTATATATTTAAATATAGCATCGTTAGTTGGATTAAATTCCAAAATGTGACTTTTTGTCAACAGTCGAATTTGGACTTGAGACCATTTCCATTGATTTTAAAACGACGCTTATAACTTGTTTGAGTATAAACATCGATACGTTTGGAGTTGATTAGGATTTTGGTATTTCCATTTGGCATTTGAGTTTGGTTCCAGCCCACTATCCCAATAATAGAACCCGTATCCTAACTCCTCTCTCTTTCATTCACTCCATCATAATAATTCCTAAGACTCAAGCTAAAGGAAAAATGGGGGAAACATGGGAGATTAGAAATTCTTAAGCCTTAGTTTCCTTAGGAAATTCAAGTTCTAGTTCTAAAATAAAAGAGAAGCTTAGGTAAGCATCCTCTTCATCTTCTCCATCTCAACCCCTCTTTAATTTTCAGAATTCCATATAATCTAAGTTAGGAAATTCATTTCATTTGGTAATAAATTGAAGATTCTAGATGTATTGTTGAAGATAAATCAATCTTAGCTTGTTTTAGAGCTTCTCATTTCTATATTTAGGTTTATAGATGAGTTTTGAACATATATCTATTTCTATAGCTTTCATTGTTGTAAGGTATGAATTTCTAACATCTATTTCATGTTCAATTGCTTTTGATTTAAATTGATGAATTTTTCAATTTTGGTGTTTTGAAGTCAAAAGCTTTAACCATCCTATCTTTGATGTTTGGACATGTTGTTTGGGATGTATCGAAGAGCCTATAAGGCTGGGTTGTTGCTTGGCATAATTCCCTAGCGTCCATCACTCGTCCGATCACTTCCGAACCGATTTGGCCATCAATGGCCTAGGCAAACTATTGCCCGATACAGGCAACAAGACGTTAGGTTAAAGAACTCAGACGTCTGATTAGGGCACCAGAAGGAAAAAAGATATAGTAGAAGAAAAAAAGGGTAGAGCCTTGGACCAGACATGTGGTCCAAAACAACCAGATGTTTGGGAGGCTTCTGAAATTAAAAAGAAAATGGGGAAAAGAAAAATAAAATTCCGAAACCCCAGGTCAGACATTTGGCCAATCCAACCAGACGTCTAGTCCTGTGCAATTTTGCTTATTTGCTTATTTTTGAGTAGATTTCCAATTTTTATCGATTTTTGTTGATTCGGTTAATTGCTGTCATTTGTTATCGACTTTGATGATTTCTTTTCTGGATTTTTGGGAATATCAATTTGATGGATTTGATATCGACTTTCATTGTTTTAATTTACGTCGTCGAATGTGGACTTTTGGTGATAGATTGTTTTTGCAGTCATTTCTGTGATTTATCACTTTAAAATACAATAGTTTTAGTGCTAGGAGTAAATACTAAAAACTCTTTCACAAAAAACGATTTCAACACTATTTTCAACACAAAGCTTGTTTTTAAAACTGGTTTCCAATCTATTAGTATATACAATCCTTTGCCTCATTCGTACAAGAAATCTAATTAAACGAATTAGAAAAAATAAGTGGTATGAAACACTTGCGTTTACATTGTCATTTAATACTTGGACTTGTTCAATTGAATTTCGTGATAATTTTCGATTGGAAATCTACAATTTGTTCGTAAATATTAAAATTAAACCTGTTGTTATGGAACATGAAGCTAAATTCATTTATTTACTAGCTTTGTGTAATTTACACTTATCGATCAATGATGATCATTTTATGATTTAGACTAGCGATGTGCGATGCCTCTTTATTTGCATGGGGGACTAAACCCCATTTGTGGAGCTTCGGTTCAAATTGGTGGAGTAGCAACCCATGGTCTTTGGCCGTTTGTGGAACCTCGACTCAAATTTGATGGTTAGTGACCATGAAATAGCGTTCTGTTTGAGATACACATGTTGATGAGTTTTCATGCTCCCGTTTGTGAAAGGCCTCCCCCCTTTGTGATTTATGGATTTCTAATTGATGATTTTTGCAATTTGTGTTTCACCAATTTTTGTGATTTGCATTGTTATGTTTTGTCAATATTTGAGGTCTGGTGAATAGGTAAAGAATATGATATTCTTTTTGGATTTTGAGAAGATTTGAGATTTTGTACGATTTTCATTGTTATAAAATACATACTTGTCACTGTATGACACTATTGTTATCATATATTTTTACCATATCTCTTATCCTATCTCATCTTGTATGATATTTATAGCTAGATTGATCCGTTTATTATTTTCTTTTGAAATAATACTCGGGTCAGACGGAGGTGTTTCAGGTGCTTCCACTTGACTTCTTAGCAGGGACTAGCTTCTGACATTTAGCTAAATACTTTCGCTTAGTATTTTTTGTTTTTATACCTTCAAGATAGTGACTCCTTGATGCATACATATTCTTTTGTAGAGCACTTGCACCTATTCTTTTGTGATGTAGTGGATCTTTTATGACCACTACTTTGATGTTCACTTCTATATGACATATTCATATTTGTTTCTGCCTTAGTGATTTGAATATTTGTGACTGATTTTGTATTATGCTTATTTTATATATATTTTCAAAGACCACATATCCATTGTGTAGTAGCTTTGAGTTTGTATCTGATATGTCAGATTTGACCTTCTATCTGACATATCAATACTCGCACAAATCAATTACATTGCCTTATTCTACATTCTAGTCGATGGCATTAACCCGTATTGTCCTTGGCTAGTGTGAGTGTAGAGGTGGGGCGTCACAGCTTGGTACCCGAGCCAAACTTCGAAACTATGTAGAATAATCTAGCAAAGATCGTTGTCCTAAGTCTCTATAAGGAATCGTGCCTTAGGATTTAATCCGAGTCTTTGGACCCATTCTGTCCTATTTTCTTTTATGATGCTTTGTTTTACCAATCAAGCTTACTTAAATTCATTCTGAGAATAACCTTTTTCCTCTTCATTCTTTCTTCCTTTCTAAATGAAGAAGAGATGGTTAGACTTGGCAGTCCTAGCGCTGGTCGATCTAGTGGCCCTCCTCTGGATGGCGTATTCATGTCGCCCTCCTCTGGATGGCGTATTCATGTCTACCTGACAACTTTTGGATATTGTAAAGAATAAAATGTTTATCTGTGCTTTGAATAAGAACCCCAAAAATGTTTTACCTCTGAAAGCAGAGGTGCTTTTTGACAGTATGTGGATATCGCTCTTCGACTTAAAGAGGCCGATAAAGGAAGTGAAGGTGATATTTGGGTTTCCAAGAAGAGGCACATTAAGTTCAAAAGCCCTAATCCAAATAAGAAAGTGAAGAAAGCAACTTCAGTAGCAAAGACTCCAATCCTTAATCGTGAGAATGCTACAATAGTAGTTCTATGGACCACTATGTAAATAGGCGTCCGAGGCCTATTTCTTGTCACTACTGCAAAAGTTCGAGATATCATATAACTTCATGTCCCATACTTCAAAGTAAGAAAAAGGGAAAGCTGAATGTGGTGCAAGCCCATATCAACCCTTCTCTTGGTCAAGTTATTTCTCATTCAGTCCTTGATGACATTATTTTGTTTTGTGATTATCCTATTCGAATTCTTTTTGATACGGGTGCATCTCATTATTTTGTATCAAAAGAACTTGTTGGTACTTTTTCGTTAAATATTATGGGCTTGATGACTTCATTGAGAATCGCGAATCTGGTTGGCGGATCCGCAACACTCAGTTTACTTTGTAAAAATATCAAGATTATTTTATGTGCTTATGCTTTTCAATCCGATTTGCATGCTATGCGGTACTTAGGTTTTGGAATTGATTTTGAGAAAGAATTGGCTTAATTGTTATGAAGCCCACATCCTATGTCCCGAGAGGACTATTCGTCTATGACATACTCAAACTGTTAAGCAGATTTATATTGTTCTTAATTATTTCAGTTCCAATTCGGTGGCATCATTTTATTCTTTAAACTCACATGATGAGGAAGATGTTATTTCCCCCACTAAAATAACTCATGAATTTGCCAATATCTTTGAGCCTGTCTTCGGATTATCACCTAAGCGATCTATTGAGTGGTTCTAGTTCTTTTCAATTCGACTTTGCCACTGGTTTTCATTAGCTATGAGTTGCGGATGATAGTGTTCCACTAACCGCATTTTGCACTCATTATGATTCTTATAAATGGCTTGTTATGCCATTTAGTACGACGAATCCTCCAGGTTATTCCATCCATCTTATGAATCGTGTATTCTGCGAATATCTTGACTACTGCATCCTTGTATTCATTGATTATAGGTGTAAATTACAATTTAAAATTGAAAATCTTTCTAATAAGATATATATTTATAAGTATAATTGGATTATGTTCCTAAAATGAGCAAACAAAATTCATAAAATTTATAAGAGGCATGTTTATCATATAAAAGATGATTTTGTGTTGGATTGCCCATTAGATGCTTTAAGAATAATGATCGATGCGTCTGATGAATGTTATCGATAGGAGTCCCCTAATGCTATGATGAGATGGTCAGATAAAGTAAATTGACTTGTAGTATGTAAATTTTTCTAAAAGGATGATTAAATAAAGTTGATTTCAATTTTGAATGTCTTAGCTTCTTAGGAAAGAGGATTATGAAATAAATGATTTAGCATAGAAGCTGCTCTTTAGAAATTAAAAGAACTCCTTTTCGATGCTCCTATTCTTGTGATTCCCGAATGGAACCAAGACTTCACTGTTTGTACCGATGCTAGTCGTATTGGTTTGGGTGTTGTTCTCACGCAAATGGGAACGTGTTATCACTTATGCTTCTAGACAATTAAAGCTTGCCGAGGCTAGATATGCCACTCATGATTTTAGTTCGCGGCCATTGTTTTCGCACTTAGAATTTGGCGTTGTTATCTTTTAGGAGAGAAATTTTTTCTATACACCAATCATAAAATTTTGAAGCATTTATTTTCTCAAAAGGAACTTAATTTTCATCAATAATGTTTGCTTGAATTCTTTGCATCTTATGATCTTGATATTCTTTATACTCCCGGAAAGGGAAATCATGTTGCTGATGCCCTTATCGTAAGCAACAAGCGGTTGTTCCATGATGATATCCGAATGGAGTGATCTTAAGACGTTGACTACTTGTGAGATTCGATATCGTGAATCTGATTCGTGTTCATCTCTATCTCTTTTCATGTTTCCTTGATGCTTATCCTTGTCTTTAGCACCGCTTATCATCCTCGGTCTGATGGACAAGCAGAGCGTGTGAATCAAACTCATGAAGATCTTCTTTGTGCATGTGTTATTGATTTTGGTGGAAGTTAGGAAGCTCATATTTCTCTTTTTGAGTTTTCTTATAATAATAGATTCCAACCTAGTATTGGAATTTCGCCTTTCGAGGAGCTCTACGGAAGGCCATGCCGATCTCCTTCGTGTTGACCTGATGACGCAGCGGATAAATCGAAACAAACTTCAATCGATGGAATGTAGCAATCGGTGAGTTGAGAATACTGCAAGGCCCAAATCCGTTGATCCAAAGATACCGGATTCTAGCTATCTTCGTCTCGTTGATCGCGCACGATGCCGAGAAAGAAGATCTACGATTCTTCGTACGTTGATCTAGCGCACTAGATACCGTGAATCGGCTTCTACGATCGTTGAATCGAGCGCACTCGATTAACCGAAAGAGGAGATAGGAGATCACACTCAACTACCAATTTGTATGAAAGCACAAAGCTAACAAAGAGAATTTTATTCCAAAAATTAACCACCAAAAAAATTACAACACACTCGCTATTTATAGCATTTACAACACACGCCAACATCACACTCTTAAGTCGTTTGCGACCTACGACCTATACCAGGTCGTTGCCGACCTAACACACAACATATACACACGTATATACGACACAGCGACCTACACAAGGTCGTACGCGACCTAAAAGATGTGATTTAACAGACTCAGAACAAACAGATGCGACCTACGACCTATGTAAGGTCGTTAACGACTCAAGACACAGCATAGCTCACTTCCAGAATTGCATGGGAGGTTAGGTCGTTGGAAAGGAATAGGTCGCAAGGTTTTAGATTGGGAAGGAATTAGGTCGGTAAGAAGTTAGGTCGGGTAAGAAATTAGGTCGTGGAGTTTAGGTTGAAGAGAGTTAGGTTGTAAAGAAGTTAGGTCGTTGAGGGTTTCTTTAGGTCGTAACTCTGCTTCACTTGACCAGTTAGGTCGAAGGTTACTACTGTTAGGTCGTTCACGACCTAGACTTACTTCTTTAGGTCGGAGACGACCCACTACTTCTTTGTTAGGTCGGAAACAACTCAATCTCAATTCTTTAGGTCGCGCTGCATCATTGTTAGGTCGTGAGTGACCTATTTCTTCCTTTTTAGGTCGTGAGCGACCTAATACTTGCATTTCTTCCGACTGCACTGCATCATCCTCCCCGGGTTGACAGAAATTCGACCTCGAATTCTCAACATCTTCTTCCACAACAATTTCATTTCCACGATACGGAATTAAATGTTTAACATTGAAAACATCAGAAGTGTATACATCCTCCGGCAGCTTCAACTTATAAGCATTCTCATTGATTTTCTTTAAAATTTCAATCGGACCAATTTTCCGCGCTTTCAACTTATTATACGTTCCAACCGGGAAACGGTCTTTTGTCAGTACTGCATAAACCAAATCACCTTCATTAAATTCAACACTTCGTCTCTTCAAATCAGCAGCTTGCTTATACTTCTCATTCGACTTTTCCAATCGTTCCCGAACGATCTTATGACACTCCGTCAATTCTTCAATAAAATCAACAGCTCGTTTAACCGTCCCTTTTGGTTGTGGTACCACCGCTAAATCCAACGGTCCCCTGGGCAAATTTGAATATACAATTTGAAATGGACTGAATCCTGTGCTTCGATTTACTGCATGATTATGTGCAAACTCTGCCTGGCATAACTTCATGTCCCAACTTTTCAGATTGTCCTTCACCAAACATCGCAACAAGTTTCCCAACGATCTATTCACCACCTCTGTTTGCCCATCTGTTTGCGGATGATACGCACTACTAAATTTCAGCTTCGTTCCCACCATCTTCCACAAACTAAGCCAAAAATGACTCAAAAATCTAGTATCCCTGTCAGAAACGATAGATTCTGGCAATCCATGAAGTCTATAGATTTCCTTGAAAAATAGTTGAGCAACACGAACAGCATCCGTCGTCTTCTTGCAAGCAATAAAATGTGCCATTTTAGAAAATCTGTCAACTACAACAAATATCGAATCATTACCACGCTGTGTTCTCGGCAATCCCAATACAAAGTCCATACTCATATCAACCCATGGTCTAGCCGGTACAGGCAATGGCATGTACAAACCAGCATTGGTCGCGGTTCCTTTCGAAACTTGGCAAATATGACACCGCTCCACAAACCTTCCCACTTCTTTCTTCATCGACGGCCAAAAGTAAGACTGTGAAATCAACTGCAAAGTACGATCACGGCCCACATGCCCTTCTTCATGCAACTCTTTTACAATCTTCATTCTCAAACTACAGTCTGGAATGCATAATTGATTTCCTTTGAACAAGAATCCATCAACTATCACAAATTCATCCGAACTTCCATCCTTAACTTTCTCAACAAACTTTGCAAAGTAAGGATCCTTCCCAAACAGTTCTGGCAACATTTCATACCCTGTCACTTCAACCTTCATTGTCGTTAATAAATGACTCCTCCTACTCAAAGCATCAGCTACCCGATTCGTCACCCCTGATTTGTGCTTAACGACAAAAGTAAACTGCTGTAAATATGCAATCCATGATGCATGTCTCGCTGAAATCTTATCCTGCCCCTGTAAATGCTTCAATGCCTCATGATCAGTGTACAGAACAAATTCTTTCTGAAATAGATAATGTCGCCAATGTTTAATCGTTTGCACCACAGCATAGAATTCAACGTAATATGTGCTGTATCTCATCTTCGCCCCTGACAACTTTTCACTGAAATATGCAATAGGTCTCCCCTGCTGACTCAACACTCCTCCAATTCCCACCTTTGATGCATCAGTGTGTAGCTCAAACAACAACTGAAAATTAGGTAAAACAAGAATTGGTGCTGTCGTCAATAGTTCTTTGATCTGTTCAAAAGCAACTCCCGCTTCCTCTGACCATACAAACTGTTTTCCTTTCATGCAATCGGTAACTGGTGCCATCACACTACTGAAGTGTGGAATGAACCTTCGGTAGAATGATGCCAATCCATGAAAACTTCTAACTTCAGTGATAGTTCTCGGCTGTGGCCAATTTCTAATAGCTTCAACTTTACTCTGGTCCACTTGGATTCCCTTCTCAGACACAACATATCCCAAAAATAACACACTTCTCGTCATGAACACACATTTCTTCGTGGCTGCATAAAATTGTTCCTCACGAAGAATAATCAACACTTCCCTCAAATGTAGAACATGCTCCTCCATACTCCTGCTATATATCAGAATATCATCGAAATAAACCACCACGAACTTCCCAATGAATGGTCTAAAGATTTGATTCATCACCCGCATGAATGTACTAGGTGCATTTGACAAACCAAATGGCATAACCAACCATTCGTATAACCCTTCTCTTGTCTTGAAGGCTGTCTTCCATTCGTCACCTGGTCTAATTCGAATCTGGTGATAACCACTCTTCAAATCAATCTTCGAAAAGATAGTTGCCCCACTCAACTGGTCTAACAAATCATCCAACCTCGGCATAGGAAATCTGTAACGAACAGTAATCTTGTTCAAAGCTCTACTATCTGTACACATTCTCCATGTTCCATCCTTCTTTGGCACCAACAAAGCTGGTACTGCACAAGGACTCAAGCTTTCCTGAACACGTCCCTGTTCTAATAACTCTTCCACCTGCCTTCGTAACTCTTCATGTTCCTTCGGACTCATTCGGTAATGTGGTCTATGTGGTAACACTGCTCCCGGAACAAGATCGATTTGATGTTGAATGTCTCTCAATGGTGGCAACTCCTTAGGAAACTCCTCTGGAAATACATCTTCAAACTCTTTCAAAACTGGCTTTGCTTCTTCAGGAATTTCAACCTCTTCACTGCTCTCACGCCCAATCAACACGTATACTTCAGGCTCCTCTTCAACTTCTTTAACAAACTCCTTCAAGGATAATAAAGTTTTCAACTCTTCAATCTCTTCTAGCTTGCTCTCCTTCTGCTGTTGCTTCTTGGGAACCAAAGTGATCTTAGTACCCTCGAACATGAAACTGTAACTATTGGCACGACCATCATGCTCTATCAAACTGCCATGGTCTGCCCAACAACAGATGACATACGTCCATATCTACAACGTCACACCAAATTTCATCTTTGTACTTCTTCCCAATGGAAAAATTCACACAAGCCCTTCGACACACCTTCACTTCACCACCCTTCCTTAACCATGCTAGCTTGTACGGTTTAGGATGATTCTCAGTTTTCAAGTTCAACTTCTTCACAGCCTCGGTAGAAATAATATTATCGCAACTTCCAGCATCAATGACGAACTTGCAAACCTTTCCCAGAATAGTGCATGTCGACTGAAAAATATTGCTTCTCAACCAACTAAAATCCTCCTCTTGCTTTGGTGTAAGACATGACCTCCTCATCATAAGATTACAACCTTCATCTCCAGACAATTCTTCTTCCTCCTCACCATAAGGTGCATTTGAACATTCTGCCTCCTCACCATCATCCTCCTCTACTTCTGCAACCATTGCTCTCTTCTTCGGCTTCGGACATTCATTGCTCTTATGACCCAACTCCTGACAATTATAACATTTGAACCCACTACTAACCTTCGCCTTCTCAGCCTCCTTCACCACTGGCTTATTGATAGGTTTAGGAACATTTGAACTTCCACTAACACCCCTCGCTTGATTATTGGAATTAGTAAACACACCACCTCCACGCCTTCCTTGCTTCTCCCAAGCCAATGCTTTCTGATGTGCCTCCGCAACTGATCTAGGATCGAACATATTAACCATATCCTGGATCTGCATTCTCAATCCCCCAATGAATCTAGCAGTTAGCTGTTCTTCCGTTTCCATAATATCATTCCTGGCAATGAGTTGGTAAAATTCATCAGCATAATCACTAACAGATTTCGTCCCTTGCCTCAGATTCTGCAACCTCTGGTACATAAGTGATTGATAGTTGTAAGGTAAGAAAGTAGATCTCATTAACTTCTTCATCTTATCCCACGATTCTATCCTTGCCTTCCCCATTCTCTCCCTGGTAAGTTTAGTTTGCTGCCACCACGCCAAAGCTCTCCCCCTCAACCTAGTAGTAACCAACTTCACCCTTCTATGCTCAGGAACCTCCTTGAAATCAAAGATCTCTTCAACATTAGATAACCAATCAAGAAATTCTTCAGCTGCCATCCCTCCTTTAAATTCTGGAATTTCCATCTTCATACCCGATTCCCATCGACGATCCTCTTCAGCATCCCAATAAGAATTTCGAATTTGGTCTCGATCTCGATAATGAATACTAGTTCTATCACCTTCTTCAACAAAATCAAAGGTACGCCTACATCGATCTCGACCATTATCATCTCTTCGTTCATGCATGCTTCTTTGACTATGTCTCTCTTCATCTGCATAGTCATGATGATCTCTTCGTGATGAAATTGATGTTTCTCTTCTATCTCTATAAGAATGTGGTGATACCCTCCTCGCTTCCGTAACCGATGGCGAAACTCGGTTTCCTCCATGGTTCGAGTTTGGTGATCTCCTCCTTTGATTCAAATCATTCATCAATTTCTCCAATTTCCCAATGCCTTCATCAAACTTTTCATTAATACGTTGTTCCATAAGCTCGGCTTCTTCTCTTCGATACAAAGCTTCAACGTCTTGATGACGATTAGCTCTCCTTGGTGGCATGATTGGAAAACTTCACAAACACTTCAACAAACAACAATAAGTCACGGCTTCAACTTCAAAACCCTTCACAAGGCTCGGCTACTTCCCACAAGTATACACGGCCTTCAACCTCAAATTCAAATACTTTCAACACTTTGATCCAAAATGGAATGGATCGAAAGTTCTCCCTCTTGTTGCAACTTCAATATGAACACGATGAACAACTTCAAACTTCAACTTCAAATATTTGGCTCCAAGAATCAACTTAGCTATGATTGGCTAAGTATGGCTCTGATACCAAACTGACGCAGCGGATAAATCGAAACAAACTTCAATCGATGGAATGTAGCAATCGGTGAGTTGAGAATACTGCAAGGCCCAAATCCGTTGATCCAAAGATACCGGATTCTAGCTATCTTCGTCTCGTTGATCACGCACGATGCCGAGAAAGAAGATCTACGATTCTTCGTACGTTGATCTAGCGCACTAGATACCGTGAATCGGCTTCTACGATCGTTGAATCGAGCGCACTCGATTAACCGAAAGAGGAGATAAGAGATCACACTCAACTACCAATTTGTATGAAAGCACAAAGCTAACAAAGAGAATTTTATTCCAAAAATTAACCACCAAAAAAATTACAACACACTCGCTATTTATAGCATTTACAACACACGCCAACATCACACTCTTAAGTCGTTTGCGACCTACGACCTATACCAGGTCGTTGCCGACCTAACACACAACATATACACACGTATATACGACACAGCGACCTACACAAGGTCGTACGCGACCTAAAAGATGTGATTTAACAGACTCAGAACAAACAGATGCGACCTACGACCTATGTAAGGTCGTTAACGACTCAAGACACAGCATAGCTCACTTCCAGAATTGCATGGGAGGTTAGGTCGTTGGAAAGGAATAGGTCGCAAGGTTTTAGATTGGGAAGGAATTAGGTCGGTAAGAAGTTAGGTCGGGTAAGAAATTAGGTCGTGGAGTTTAGGTTGAAGAGAGTTAGGTTGTAAAGAAGTTAGGTCGTTGAGGGTTTCTTTAGGTCGTAACTCTGCTTCACTTGACCAGTTAGGTCGAAGGTTACTACTGTTAGGTCGTTCACGACCTAGACTTACTTCTTTAGGTCGGAGACGACCCACTACTTCTTTGTTAGGTCGGAAACAACTCAATCTCAATTCGTTAGGTCGCGCTGCATCATTGTTAGGTCGTGAGCGACCTATTTCTTCCTTTTTAGGTCGTGAGCGACCTAATATTTGCATTTCTTCCGACTGCACTGCATCACCTGAAGTCGGTGAGAAGCTGGCTTTAGGTCCAGATTTAATTCGTGATGCCACATAAAAGATTGACTTTATTCATCGTAGGATGAAAGAAGTTCAAAGTAGACAAAAATCCTATGTCGATAACCAAAGCAGGAATTTGGAATTTTCTGTGGGAGATTTGGTATTCATTCGCGTTTCACCTATGAAGGGTGTTGTGCGTTTCAGTCGATAGGGAAATTAGCACCTTGATATATTGGCCCATTTCCCATCACCGAACGAATTGGTTTCATGGCTTATCATCTTTTATTATTGGCTCAATTTTCTGCTATTCATGACGTATTCCACGTCTCTCAACTACGAAAATGCCTTAGACATTCCAATTCTATTCTTGAGCCCGGTGTTATTGAAGAAATCGAGGTTTCACCTTATTTGACTTATGAGCAACATCATGTTCGCATCATTGCTACGAAGATTAAACGACTTCGTAATAACTATGTCCCACTTGTGAATGTTCAATGGTCCTTAAATCCTAAGGATTGTTCTTGAAAATCCAAAGAATTTATTGAGTGAACACATCTAGACTTAGTCTCTCATGCTCCTTAAGGTCAACTCTTATTTCAAAATTTTCTTTTGCGTTGTTATGCCTTAGAATGGTTGTTACTTCTTATTTTCTTCTTAAAAATTGCAAGGATGCAATTTCTTTAAGAAGGGGAGTATGTAACAACCCGCAATTTTACGATTATATATTTAAATATAGCATCGCTAGTTGGATAAAATTCCAAAATATGACTATTTTATAAATAGTTGAATTTGGACTCGATACCACTTCTATTTATTTTAATACGACGTTTACAACTTGTTTGAGTACAAACATCGATATGTTTGGAGTTGATTAGGATTTTGATATTTTCATTTAGGTTTTGGGTTTGTTTCAAGCCCACTAACCCATAATATAACCCAAACTCTTCTATCAAATACACTAACTCTTCTCCCTTTCATTCATTCCACTCATAATAATTCCTAACACTCAAGCTAAAAGAAAAATAGGGGAAAGAGGGAAGATTAGAAATTCCTAAGCCCAAGTTTTCTTAGGAAAATCTAGTTCTGGCTCTAAAATCAAAGAGAAGCTTAGATAAGCATCCTCTTTATCTTCTACATCTCAATCCCTCTTCAATTTTTAGAATTCCCTATAACCTACATTTCACTTGATAATAGATTGAAGATTCTAGAGGTATTGTTTAAGAAAAATCAATCGTAGCTTGTTTTAGAGCATCTCATTTCTATATTTGTGTTTAAAGGTGAGTTCTTGAACCCACATCTATGTCTATTGCTTTCATTGTTGTTAAATATGAATTTCTAACATCTATTTCATGTTCAATTGCTTTTGATTTGAATTTATTCAGTGAATTTTCCAATTTTGTTGTTTTGAAATCAAAATCTTTAAAGATCCTATTTTGGATGTTTGGACATATTGTTTGAGGTGTATCAAAGAGCCGATGAGTAAGGGTTGTGGCTTGTCATAATTCCCTAGCCTCCGTCGCTCGTTCGATCACTTCCGTATAGATTTGGCCATCAATGGCCTAGACACTGTTGCCCAGTATAGGCAACTAGATGTTTGGTTGAAGACTCAAATGTCTAGTTAAGGCACCAGAAGAAAAAAAAGATATGGACGAAGAAAAAAGGGCAGAGCCTTGGACCAGACGTCTGGTCCAAACCAATTAAACGTCTGGGAGGCTTCTGAAATTAAAAATAAAATGGGGAAAAGAAAAATAAATTCCTGGAACCTAGGTCAAACGTTTGGCCAATCCAACCAGACGTCTGGTCCTATGCAATTTTGCATATTCATCTATTTTTGAGTGGATTTTCAATTTTCATCGATTTTTGTTGATCCAGTTAGTTGTTGTCATTTATTATCGACTTTGATGACTTCTTTTCTAGATTTTTGGGATATCCATTTGATGAATTTGATATCGACTTTCATGGTTTTAATTCATGTCATCGAATATGGATTTTTGGTGATACATTGTTTTTACAATCATTTCCGTGATTTATCGCATTAAAGTACAAAGGTTGTTATACTAGTAGTAAATAATAAAAACACTTTCACAAAAACGATTTCAATATTATTTCTAATACAAAGCTCGTTTTTAAAATCGTTTTCCAATCTATTAGTATATACAAACCTTTTCCTCATTCATATGAGAAATCTAATTAAACGACTCAACAAAATTAGTGGTATGAAACACTTGCGTTTACTTCATCAGTTAATTCTTGGACTTGTTCGATTGAATCTCATGACAATTATCGAGTGGAAAATCTACAATCTGTTCCTTAATATTTAGGTTAAGCCCGTGGTTATAGGACATGAAGCTAAACTCGTTAATTTACTAGCTTAGTGTAATTTACACTTATCAATCAATGACGATCATTTTGTGATTTAGACTAGCGATGTGCGATGTCTCTTTGTTTGCATGCGGGACTAAACCCCATTTGTGGAGCTTCACTTCAAATTGATGGGACAGCGACCCATGGTCTTTGGTCCGTTTGTGGAGCCTCGGCTCAAATTTGATGGTTAGCGACCATGGAATAGCATTCCGTTTGTGATACACATGTTGGTGAGTTTTCAAGCTTCCGTTTGTGATAGGCATTCCCCCTTTGTGATTTCTGGATTTCTACTTGATGATTTCTTGAATTTGTGTTTCACAATTTTTGTAATGCGCATTCATATGTTTTTTCAATATTTGGGGTTTGGTGAATAGGTAAAGAATATGATATTCTTTTTGGATATTTGAGGAGATTTGAGATATTGTATGATTTTCATTGCTATCAAATATATAATTGTCATGGTATGACATTATTGTTATCATATTTTTTTTCATATCACTTATCCTACCTCATCTTGTATGATATTTATGGCTAGACTGATCCATTTATTATTTTCTTCTTAAATAATACTCGGGTCAGACCGAGGTGTTTCAGGTGCTTTCCCCCGACTTCTTAGCAAGGACTAGCTTTTGACTTTTGGCTAACTACTTTAGCTTAGTAGTTTTTATACATTCGAGATAGAGACTCCTTGACGTATAAATATTCTTTTGTCTAGAAATTGTACCTATTTTTTTGTGCTGTAGTGGATCTTCTATGACCACTACTTTGATATTCACTTCTATGTGATATATTCATATCAGTTTTGGCCTTAGTGGTATGAATATTCATGACTGATTTTGTATTATGCTTATTTTATATTTTTTTCCGAAGACCAAATAGCCACTATGTAGTAGCTTTGAGTTTATTTGATATATCAGATTTGAGCTTCTATCTGACATATCAGTACTCGCACAAATCAATTGCACAGATGGTCGTTCCTCAACAGCCTTATTCTTTGTGCTAGTCGACAACATTACCTCGTAATGTCCTTAGCTATTGTGAGTATAGAGGTGGTGCGTCAAAAAAATTTAAAAATATATATGGTTAGACTGTTGTACCCATTCTTAATAAGGATGAAATTTCAAATAGTGTATTTTGTGACCTACACGTAGTTGGGCTGTATAATTCAAAAGAACCATCATTAAAAAAAGGTTCGATGGTAGAAACTACCTTAAACGAAACAAAATGCAGGGTAAAACTGGAAAGAGGCAGATAAAGAAGGTGCCTCCGGCAAATATGAAAAATGTAGATTCTAAATAAGTTGGCCAAAGAGAACGTTGGAAGAAAACAAAATGATTGGAATTCACCAATGTTATTAGGGTTAATTGTATGGAACTTGGGTTCTAATTAAAATAGTGAAACCTACGGTGAATGTGAATTGAAAGCAGATAACATGATTATCAATTTTGGATATAAATCAAAAATCACAATGATCGAAATTGAAATCGAATCATGATTTAAATAGTAAATCATAGGTTTAAAGATTTTATATGTTAATGTTTTTAGTCTATATACGTCAACTAAAGAATCATACAAGTATCAAATTTTTTTATATACATTTTGCTAAAAGTCAATTATTTTTATTGTGTATCTTAGGTTTTATTATAGGAAATTTTAAAAAAGTACAAATAATTCCACATTAGAAATCGTGGTTTCAGGTTAATATATAACAAATTAACACATTATACAATAAAGACCACACATTATACAATAAAGACCACACATTATACAATAAAGACCACACATTATACATTAATGTAAATTTGACTAAAAAAATGACTCTGAGTGCCGAACTCATTGACTAATGACAGGTGGAGTGAATAAGTAATTAACGTACTCCTTGGAAATGACTTTATGGAAGTACCAATACGAGATAAACCAAAAGGGACATTCATATTTCTTTTGTGCGAGCAAAAAAATAATTCAACTCAACTCATTTAATGTCCGAAAAAATGAGGCAAGGGATTAACAAAAATGAGAAACAAAAGTTGTTCTACACCTTTTAGGACATGAAGCTATATTGTTAGTTTCTTTTTCAGTCCGATTCTTCTTTAATTCAAAATAATCTAAATGCTTATCTGCTGTCCCAAAAATTCTTTCATAAAAATACAAACCGCCTTTCTATATATAGGTATGCTTCATATCCAAATCATTTGATTATTTTTAATAAAATTTAACTTCAATCTTTTAAAAACATAGAATTTATCTCAAAACATTTCATATATAATATATTGAATTTTCAAAATAACAAATGAATATTTATATCAATATTTTCTTCATTTGAAAAATTCACATACTTAAAACCTCCTTTTGATTTTAAATTCAAACGGTCTAAAGATTTTCAATCTTGGGTTATTTTTTTCCAAATTATTATGTCGAAATGTCTCGTTCTAGTCTTTAGAAATCCCTATCAATTATATTGGTCAAACGCATCGACCTAAATTCCTAAAATACTCAACGTATAAATTAACACAAAATATACCATTAAAATTCCTTTCAACCACTTTAGAAATTAATATTCACACTAACTCAAAATCATTTGCATTCAAAATAGTATATCACATCATATTCAATTATTCATAACAGTAAGCAACCATTCAAATTATTATATCTTATTTTATTTGTTAAATATATTTTTCAATTCCAAATTTAATTAGATATATATAATTTATCATTCTACGTATTATAACTATTAATCGTTTAAACATTTTTATTATTCACAAAGGTTTTATTTTGAAGAAACGATTGGCTTTTATTAATAATTAAGTTCATCCAAATTAAATGGGTTTATAAATTCTTTGGGTTATAACTTTTTATTCAATCACATTTTAAACTAAGTTTAAACAAAA